>CM076576.1:560777041-561377041 GCA_034641835.2 Pinus albicaulis | reverse complement strand
CCATCCATTTAGACCTTGATTCATTTATCTTGTATAATGAAAATGAAATTGATGAACAAGTAAATGAAGAGGGGAAAGATCTAGGCCTTAATCAATAGCCAAACCAAATATTGAATTAAGAGACTGACAGCCAAAACTCCAACAGCCCTAAACAACAACATAGTGGAAAAACTAAACTTGATGTTCTACAATTTGAGAATGAATTTGCAATAACAAAACCAAGCTTAGAGCATGAACAAAATTTCCCAAATGAAGAACAAACACCAAAAACAGAAATATTTCCTTCTGCTAATGTAAATATGATAGAACACCTTCATGAGGCAGAATGTTCTAGGGACCCAGATCAAAAGGACCTTAAGGTATTACAAAAAAAAGATGAATCATCACCAAAAGGTTTTGCCCCTTCGGAAGAGCTTTTGGACTTCAGTGAGGTTTCTAGAGAGCCAAAAGTGGAATCCACCAATGCTGATATAGAAGAATACAACATAAGCAGCCCGAAAAAATTCAAAATGATCCAGCTGTCCAAAACTGTCCCTCCTCACATAAAACATAAATACATAGAGCCGTGCAAAGAGTTTAAAGATGCTTTTTCATATGGTGATAAGATCTCAAAGCCTCGTGACACAAACATTATTCGAAATAGGATTCCTCTCAAGGAAATCCTGAAACCTTTTGAGCAGATTATGTCAGTAAGAAAGAAAACAAGGGGGTATAGGTTATCCATAGACTTTAGAAACCTAAAAATAGTCTTCTCGAAGAACAACTACCCTTTACCTAATATTAATCATACACTTCAAAGGGTGTTAAGTTCTAACAAGATGTTATTGCTTGATAGTGTTTCATGTTACAAACAGGTGATAGTGCTTCCAACTGATCAGCACCAAACCACCTTTACAACACCTTGGGGCACCTACATATATGATGAAATGCCATTTGGCTTGATAAATATGGGAGTTTCTTTTCAAAGACCTATGAACACTGCTTTCTTTGATGACTTAAGTTGCTTCATCATGATATACCTAGATGACATTGTTGTCTATTTTAAAAACGATGAGGAACACCAAGTTCACCTGAAAGGGGTCTTTGAAAGGGACAAAGGAAAGCATGGCCAGTGTGAAAATTTGTGGAAAAATCCTTGCATCATGCATTCAAATGGATGTAACAATGTTTTCTATTTACAAGAGCTGGATGGAGAAGAATTATTTGGAGATCCTGTCAATGGCAGGGTGCTTAAGCACTATTGTTGTCAAAATTTCTAGTTTGAAGCTTTCATTCATTGTACATAACATTTCATGATGAGAAATCATAAAAACAAAAACTCCAAAACAAAAAAAAAGAAGGAAAAAGAGGGAGGAAAAGAATAGGTACAGCCCCATACCCAAAAAAGAGTTTTCTGAAAGTGATCAAGTCTAAAATGCCACTACTTGTCTGGAAAGAAGAGTCTTGTTCAGTCATCTAGCCTAATCATGGCTGAACTTGTTTTTAATTTCTGCTAATAGGTTAGTAAAATAATACTTGTCAAACCATTTAAGCTTGACTTTTCAATAGAATAGATTAGGAAGAAAAGATGTTGGTTCCAAATGCTCAAATCTAAACCAAAGAGAAAGAGAGGAATGCCTGAAAATTTCTAAATCACAGCCCTCATGCATTCTAGTTTTTTTATTATGCAAAATAGTGTCTATGTGCAGCTTGTCTGAATGCCATAGCCCATGGCAAATCAGATTTCTCAATCCTGGTTTAGTCATATTTTTCAATTTCATGTAAGTATATTAGAATAGAAAACTTTGTCAAATAACGTAATCTTGAAAAATAAGTAGACTAGGTAGAGAATAAGAGATTTCATTAGCCTAATCTGAACTCTTGGGTGTGATAAGGGTACAAGTAGATATTTTTTGTTTTATGCTTTCAAAGAAAAATAATGTTAAGGGTTTGCTAGTCCAAATCCACCCAAAGGAAAAAAAAAAAAAATGTTAGGCAAGGTATGATGGGTAGGTAGAGATGAGGTTGAAGCAAGCATGTCTTTAAGATTCTTAAGATCATAACTTCAATTAAACAACATCAAATGAAAGAAGAGAAATATGCCAAATGGATGAGGCACCAGTCTTCAAAACTCAGAGATTTGAGCTCTAAGGTCCTGGACACCTCCTACAAAGGAGCTGACCTCCCCAAGTGGTGCCACTGTTAGTCATCAGTAATTTTTACTATATGAAGATGACTAAATATCAGTCCCAGATTTCTAAAAACAAAATTCATGAATATTGTGATTTTTAGAAATCTCACTGCCTTCATTATCCTTAAAACAAAATTTTCACTATTTTACTACTCTTCCATTACCTGTTTAAATTATCACTCCTAAAAGGCCCCTCTTGGGCTTATGCCACTCATCTAGTTTGTTTTTCCCACCTATCACCCTAGCGCTCTGTTTTTCATTTACCCTACTACTTCACTTTCATGTAGGGTCATCAATCAACCTATCCTTTCCCATGTTCATCAGGTTCCTCAAACCTTGATGGTCCCAGAAATACTCTATTAGCTCTTTAGATCAGTCAAGTACATCAGTTTCATAGGTTCAAATACACCAATTGGTCAAAAAGTTTTGTCTTTACACTATTAAGATCCCAAGCCTAATTTCAGTTAAAGGACCTCGCTAAAACCCTACCACTAGATCATTAGGTTTTCCCTAGGTTGTAGGATATTCGTTGGTATTTTAAGCTCTATTCTTCCTATACTAGGACCTGGTTTAGATGAAAAAGTAGAGCAACACATGATTTCCCAAGAAAGAGCAGGAAGATGTCCAAACAAAGCTACTTTGTCAATTTCAAAGTTTTGAAAAAGTAACTATGATTGACATTTCTGCAGGAATGTCATGAAGTAAATTACCGGGGGAAATTGGTAGAGTAACTGATAAGTTTCTAAAGGAAAGCAAAGAGCACTGAGTCTAGAGGAGAAATCAAGGTTTTTAAGCTTGATTGGGTCAACACTGTGCAAAAAAAAATCCCAATGCAGCAAGACTCATAAAGGATGGGCAAGCTCTCATCTCAACCATTTACACTCAGTGGTTAAAGGATAGAAGAACATGGTACAAGCTCCAAGGTAAATATAAAAGGTTTTGAGGATGCCACCACTATGGAAATTTCTAAGGTTGTTAAAGTGAATTTAGCATTTTCAAATGTCCGAGGATAATAGACACTTCATGGTTTCATAAGACCTGCTAAAGTGAAAAAGGTTCAAGAACATGGATCACCCAAGGAAAGTAAGCCTTGACACTCAAAAAACATCTGCAGAACAAGGAGGTGAAAAGTATCCATGGACAAGTTTCAAGTTATAAAATCAGACACCTACAAAACATAAGTGGTAAAAAAAAAAAGGTAATAAACATGATTTTAGATTTCATATTGCATAATAAAAATGATGCATCTCCACTATTTATTCATTGAGATAGATTAGTCTCTCCACCTTGTCCTGAGGATGAACCACATTAGCTAGTTCGAAACGTCGACCTAATCCTAATGATGTGATTTTTCCAAAATTATTTTTATCTACATTATGGATCACAAAAGTCTTAGATCTAACTTCGTAGTGCTTGTCAAAAGATGATTTTATCATGCCTAAAGATCAGTAAGAAGAGGCCAATGATTAAGTTGAAATAGACAAATGAAGTAGAAAAAGACCAACTTCATCACCTGTTCACCTGCAAAAAGGGTCAAAGAAATATCAGTGAAAAGTTAAAAGTTTTGAAAACATTAGAAAGGAGGGTTTGATATTTCAAAAAATCATATTTTTGAACCTATAAAGACCCTCTTCACCCTTCAGCAACTCACTTTTCTTTCAAAAAAATCATCAAAGAAACACTGAGAGCGAAATTCATGAATTTTTGGCAAGTTTGGGCAAATATGCCCTGTGCTATGCACCTGGAATCCTACGCTACGCTCCTGGAGGTGTTCCGTTGTGTAAAGTTTAACTATGTGCTGCGCACCTATGATTGCGCGCTGCGTGTTTGCTCTGTGCAGACCCGATAGCCAGATGCCCGACAGGGCCATATGCTACGCTTTTGATCCTACACGAGAACCCGTTCAGAAGACCCAGGTGCTACGCGTTTAAACCTGGACAGGAGCTCACTCGACAGGCATGTGCCTTAGCTATTCTACTCGCCCGACTGGCCCCTGTGCTACGCATTCAGTGCTGCACAAAAATCTGCCCTATAGGCCCATGCAACCTCGCCCAACTGTCCCCTGTGCTGCACATTTACACCCTGCACGAGAACATGTTCAACCTTTCCCGACAGCACGTGCA
The DNA here is from genome assembly GCA_034641835.2 of Pinus albicaulis. Lineage (NCBI taxonomy): Eukaryota > Viridiplantae > Streptophyta > Pinopsida > Pinales > Pinaceae > Pinus > Pinus albicaulis. Next base: position 561,372,748 of record CM076576.1, on the reverse strand, counting down.
GAGACCCAGCAACATGTTTAGTGCTATGTGTTTTTCCAGGAGGGCCTCTGCATCATTCCAAGACTGGAGACTGCTGAAAAACTCCTCAAAATCACTTTCAATGGTTTCATAACACCTCTGAGGGGTAAGTCCAAACAACACCACCTCATTTTTAATTTTCTTGTCTTTTGGATTAGAGGAATAAACCTTAGAAATTTCCAACAATTTCACAAAGCAAAATTAGGGTTTTTGGCTTTCAAGGAAATAGTAAATAAACAAAATGTCAAGGGAAGGTAATAGTGATAGTGGTGAGCAAGGCAAAGGGCTTAGAAGACAATGGCGCAAAGGTGGAAGAGTAAATAGGTCTGAGCCACTAAACACCAAGGATTTCAATTATTCATGCACAGATTCCATCACTTCGCAATTAAACAATCTCTTCACACTTAAGGATTCGAACTACTCTATGATGAATGCGCACAGAAACCATTTAATTGGAAGAAACTGTGAACAATTTTTATTGCAGAATCTCTCTTCTTCTCCTCGCGCTCTCTTCTCTACATCCGGAGAAATACAATTTATACATATTACAATGTGGCTCTTCGATTCCTCAGTGAGGACCGTTTTGGAAAATCAACTGTCTAATTACAATAATTCAATTAACTGGAATATGACAGCTAGACTAACTGAGCTATTTGACTTTCTATGACTCTAATTAATCTAAATAATACAATCAGCTAAGGTGTTGACACCTAGATGTAACAATTTGAATGTTTTCAAACCCTCCTAGCCACAACATGTGGACAAAACTCCTACATTGCTGGCTAGTGTCCAATGCCCCAGCATCAGGCTCCCGAGGGAAATTTCTTCATGGGCTCCTGTCCATGAGCTCTTCCACGGATCTACCTATCTTCTGCAACATTCCTTCAGTCATCCAAGTGTCATCTTCCTCTGGCTTATCCTTCAATTTAATCAAGTACTAAAAATACTCTTGTCCTCTGGTCCTTTTGAACACTCTCTTGTCCAATATCTTCTCTGGTTGCAATGGCTATTCTGGAGGTAGCTTCTCTTTCCACTCAATCTGTTCCTTGTCTGCTGATCCTTCTTTTGCACCATCATCTTCATACTTGTACAAATCTGCAACATTAAAAATGGGAGATATTCCAACATTGGGTGGCAATTCAATCTCATAGGCATTTGCAGAAAACTTTCTAAGTATCTTCCATGGCCCAATATTTTTGAGCTTCAGTTTATTATACTGTTTCTTTAGGAATCCTCCTTTCTCAAGTGTGCCAAAACCTGATCTCCTACTTCAAAATGAACTTCTTTTCTGCTCAAGTCTGCTCTGCTTTTGTATTTGATGCTGCTGCCTTGTAATTGTTGTTTCACTTGTTCATGTATGGCCTGGATCTCTGAAGCAAACTCTTGACCATCTACACTCCTTAGCTCTGCTCTTCCCAGATTTCTTAATTCTTATATTCCTCTGGGATGCATTCCATAAACAATATGAAATGGACTCTGTCCTGTGCTCCTGTTTGGTGAATCATTATATGCATATTCTTCCTAGGGAAAAATATGGTCCCACTGCTTGGGATGCTCTCCTGCAAGACTCCTCAATAAATTTACCAGACTTCTATTCACTACCTCAGTCTGTCCATCATTCTGGGGATGATAAGTTGAGCTGAAAATTATTTTGGTGCCAATTTTCTTCCACAGTGTCCTCCAAAAGTGCCCCACAAATCTGGTGTCTCTATCTGAAACAATGCTCCTGGGTAACCCATGCAATCTAACAACTTCTTTGAAGAACAAGTTAGCAACATGGGTGGCATCACTAGTTTTATAACAGGGAATAAAATGTGCCATTTTTAGAGAAATTTTCCACCACAAAAAGACCCAGATTGTCTCTCTCCAGTTCTGGGGCAATCCTAGAATGAAACCATACCACCATGTCCCAAGGCCTCGTCTCAGAAATGAAAAGGGAGTGCACAATCAGGAATTCTCGGCTCCTTCCTTTAGCACATCGACAAATTTTTTGCAATTTTCAAGAAATTTTCCACTTTTGTTCTCATCCCTGCCGTAAATAAAAGTGACTCAACAAGCCATTATTCTTATCAAACACTAAAGGTGAAAATAAGTCCACCACTATGCTTCTCCTTAATCAAGTTTTCTCTCATGGAGCATTTTGGTACATTGATGTATTGGTTCTTTCTATCAACAAGTATTCCCGTTGTTAAAACACCCAGCTAACGTTCTTTATCTATTAAAACAGGTTACTACATGGCTCAAATTCTTCCTCAAAATCTGGATCTGTTTTATACAATTCTTTGAGAAAATCAAACCCTACAACTTCAAAATTTGTTTCTTGAACAAGCATGTGCCTCCTACTCAAAGAATCAGCTACTTTATTGGCTTGGCCACTTATATGTTTCAAAACAAAATTAAAACCTTGGAGATACTCAACCCATTTAGCATGCTTATGTTTCAACTTGGGCTGCTGTACAATATACTGCAAAGCATGATTGTCAGAATATAACACAAATTCCCTGGACATCAAGTAATGTCTCCACTTCTTCAGTGCCTGAACAATTGCATAGAATTCCTTCTCATAAGAGGAATACTTTCTTCTGGTATCATTCAAATTTTCACTGAAATAGGCTATAGTCCTATCATCCTGACTCAACACAGCTCCAATGGCTTCCCCACTAGCATCACATTTTACTTGAAATGGTTTAGTAAAACCAGGCAGAATCAAAACATGCTTCTCTGTTATCTTTTGCTTCAATAGTTTAAAAATTCTTTCTGCTTCAGTAGTCCACTGAAATTTCTATTTTCTCTTCTTTATGGTCTCAATTATGGGTGCATTAATCTTACTGAAGTTTCTTATAAAATTTCTATAAAAACTAGCAAGTCCATGGAAACTTCTTAACTCAAAAATACTCCTGGGTGAAGGCCGCTCCACAATTGCCTTAACCTTTTCTGGGTCCATCTTCAATCCTTCTGCAGAAACAAAAAAACCCAAATACACCAACTCTTCCTTCATGAATGATAATTTCTTCAAATTTATCAGCAGTTTCTCCTGGTGCAGCTTCTTCAAGACATGATTAAGATGCCTTAAATGTTCTTCTTTAGTTTTGCTGAAAACTAGTATATCATCTAAATATACTATCACAAATTTCCCAATAAATTCTTTCAATACTTCATTCATAAGTCTCATAAAAGTGCTAGGTGCATTTGACAACCCAAAAGGCATTACCATCCATTCATACAATCCTTCATTTGCTTTAAAGGCAGTTTTCCACTCATCACCCTCTCTTATTCTAATCTGATGATATCCGCTCTTTAAATCTATCTTTGAGAAATATTTAGCACCACTCAAACAGTCCATTAAATCTTCAAGTATGGGCAAAGGGAATCTATACTTGATTGTGATCTTATTAATTGCTCTGGAATCAGTACACATCCTCCAGCCTCCATCTTTCTTTGGGCTCAAAACTGCTGGTATTGCACATGGACTCAGACTTTCTCTGATTAGTCCTTTGTCCACCAACTCCTACACTTGTCTCCTAATTTCCTCATTTTCCTTGGGAGTCATTCTGTAGGCTGCCTTATTTGACAGATTTGAACCAGGGATAAAATCTATCTGATGGATGATCTTTCTCACAGGTGGTATCTCATCAGGTAAATCATCCACAACAATGTCGCAGTAATCATCTAACATCTCTTGTATCTCTACTGGTAAATTAGAAATATTTGTAGAAGTAAGAACTACCTTAGGCTTGCAAACTAAAGCAAAGATTACCTCTTCTTCTTCTATTTGCTACAGATATTCTTTCCCGCTCAGCAACAAAGTCTTTGGATCAATCACTCTGCTGGATGGCTCTCCTTCTTCCATGGGTATCAATGTATGATGCACCCCATCTTTGAAGAACTTGTAAGTGTTCTCCTTGCCATCATGCACTGCTACTCTATCAAACTGCCAAGGTCTACCCAGTAGTATATGACACACATCCATGGGCATTACATCACACATGACCTTATCTTTGTATTTTCCCATTTGCATCTCTATCTCACACTGTTCTTTCACAACCAGCTGGTGCCCTTTATGCAGCCAGGACACCCTGTAGGGAGTTGGATGCTCCCTAGTCTTCAGCTTCAACTTTTCTATGACCTCAGTGGAAACCAGATTTTCTGTCCTGCCACTATCAATGACTAGTTGGTAGCATTTCCCTTGGACTTTGCATATGCTCCTAAACAAAGTCTTCCTTTGTGCAGGCTCAACGACTTCTTTAGCTTGCTTCAACAGGACCTTATTTACCACCAAGGATTCTCCCCTCTATGGAATAATTTATTCTTCAATCTCTGCCTCTTCTCTAGCCTGGGCAACAACAACATTCCTTGGACCAGCACCCACATTCTCTGGACATTCATAGTGCTTGTGTCCCACCTGCTGACATCTATAACACCTCAATTCTCTACCTCTGCCCCTGTCTCTGCCTCCTCTTCCTTTTCCTCTGTAAGAACCCCTTCTGCCCCTTGCATCATCCTCTGCAGATGCATTCTGAGGTGAGCTACTGTTAGCTCCATCCCTGGGTGTAGCAGGTTTTCTTCTGCTACCTTGACTTCCCTTTCCTCGGAAAGTACCTCTCTTCTTGGCAGACTGTTTCCTCAGGAGTTTCTCCTCCGCTTTCAAGGCCATCTGATAGGCCTCTTCCACTGTCTTAGGAGACAGAAGACCAATCTCATCTTGGATCTCCAGTCTGAGACCATTTACATATCTGGCAGTCTTCTCTGGTGTATCTTGAAATTGCCCAACTCTTATGCTCAGTCTGTATAATTCCTCTGTGTATTCCTTTACTGTCAGCAACCTCCGTCTCAGGTTATGCATTTGTTTATACAATGTTAGCTGGTAATCACTAGGCAAGAATTTTCCTTTTAATTTAGCCATCATTATGGTCCAGCTCTTGATAGGTTGCTTGCCAACTCTCCTCCTTTCTTCCTGCACTCCATCCCACCAAAGTGCAGCATGTCCTTTCAGCTTTGTCACTGCAAACCTGAACTTCTTATCTTCGCTTATCTCTTCATAATCGAAGCATTTGTTCATTTCATTTATCCAGTCCACCAGCTCCTCTGGATTCAGTCCCCCTGCATAACTCGACACTTCAATTCTGGGCTTAACTGCAGACCCCAGAACAGTTCTGAGGAGCCTCAAGTCAGGAGGAATTTCGACATTTTCTTCAGCTTCTTCTACCTCAGGTTCACTGGTGTCTTCAGGATCTCTGGTCTGTCTTCGCTCCACGGCATCCATCCTGGCCTCAACCCTCTACAACATCTCCAACACCTCAGCGTTGGCAACAGGTCTTCTCCTGCCAGCACCTCTTCCAACTCGGACTGCCATGTCAGCAAACAACTTCAGACAATAGCTCTGATACCACAAATGATGCAGCAACGCCAAAATTCAGCTTTCGGAGGGAGGGTCAACAGTCGTCGTGGCTCTGTCAGCTTTTCCTTTCGTTTATTTATCAATTTCAAAGAAATTGACAATTAAACATAATCACAGCTTTATAATAAACCCATTCTCTCTGTAATTGAATAATTAACTGTGTAATAACCCTTGGCAATAATTTTATTATTCGGCGGAATTTTATATTAATAGCCAACACTTTATGAAAAAAAGACTTTATAATAATCCCTCGTCCCAGACCCCACATATATGTCAATGGACCAATCAAATGTGTGCATCATACCTGGTTTAAACATCGTGTATCTCTGTCACACGAAGACCGTCTGGTGGCCTTCTCTCAAATCAGTGGCCTATGCTCATTTCGCTCGTCGACCTCGTACTGACGTTAACACGCGAAATGTACGGGAGAGTGGTTTTTTGAACGGTCCACTCTGCCACGTGTCGATTCCTCTATGGAATCGCTCCTCGACCCAGAATACCACCTCCGCACCAAAAGCGGTGCAAAATGGGGCAATCCACTCTTGCGATTCTGCTTCCAGTTTTGGTATGAGGTTGACCCGGGTTACATCGGGTTACGGTCTCCTTCCATACGTTAACTCCAGGTTTAGTCTCGGTTCCGGCTTCAACTAATAGTAAAACAAGGTTATCGCTTTATACGGGGGCTTCACCAATATTAACCAGGATTCTCTATACATATCACGCCTATGAGCGGGGTTAAATGCGCAGGGTTATTCAAATGAATTAAGATAAAAAACCAATAGAGATAAGTGGAATTCATGCAGTAGTTCAATTATTCATGCACAAAGTCCATCACTTCGCAATTAAATAATCTCTTCACACTTAAGGATTCGAACTACTCTATGATGAATGCGCACAAAAACCATTTAATTGGAAGCAACTGTGAACAATTTTTATTGCAGAATCTCTCTTATTCTCCCCGCGCTCTCTTCTCTACATCCGGAGAATACAATTTATACATATTACAATGTGGCTCTTCGGTTCCTCGGTGAGGACTGTTTTGGAAAATCAACAGTCTAATTACAATAATTCAATTAATTGAAATATGACAGCTAGAATAACTGAGCTATTCAACTTTCTATGACTCTAATTAATCTAAATAATACAATCAGCTAAGGTGTTGACACCTAGCTGTAACAATTTGAATGTTTTCAGACCCTCTTAGCCACAACATGTGGAAAAAACTCCTACATTGCTGGCCAACGCTTAATGCCCCTGCATCAATACCAAGCTGACTGCAAATCTATTTTTCCCTTTTCACATTTGCTGGAGAGATATGCTCCCTTGATGAGAGTGATCATGAAATATTTTACATGTGAGGGGAGGTTTTATAGGCTCTATTCATACCACATAAGATTACTCATGCACTTCACTAGGGCCAAGATGCTACATTTCCCCTATTATATCTATATGAGTATTGATAATATGTCTTATATTGTGCAAAAGATACATCCTTCACAACAAATGCAAAGTCATTTTCACCATTCTCTTATCAAGATGATTGTGTTACATCAATTAGAGCAACATGGTATTCCATGGGAGGTGTTCATTGCCCATGAAGTTTTCACAAACCCACAGCCTCATCATCAACCAAATTTACCCTCATCATCTCATCCTCCTCCTTCCACTCCTCCATCACCTCCCACTGACCATGACTCATCATCTTCACATGTATCCTCTCCTCAAGAAAATCTCCCTTCCTAACCTTCTCCTAATGCATCAGATCAAGAAGAAGACAATGAAGAAGAGGCAGAGAATGATGAAAAATAAGGCAGTGAAGAAGAGATAGAGAATGATGAAGAAGAAGGCAGTGAAGAAGAGGCAGAGAATGATGAAGAAGAAGGCAGTGAAGAATAGGCAGAGAATGATGAAGAAGAGGTAGAGGATGATGAAGAAGAGGAAGAGGAAAATGATGAGGCAAAGGATGATGAAGAAGATGCAGAGGTCAACAATGAAGAAGAGGACAGTAAAGAGGTAGATGACAATGAAGATGAAAATGCAAGTGATGAGGAAAGTAGCCAAGAAACTGATGGTGATGTTGGAAACAACCCACTATTCAATGAGGAGGATGAAAATGTAGAAAAAAGTGAAGAGGCAAACAATAATGAAAAAATTATAAATACACCTCTAACAGTGACAACACAAAAAATGATAAAGACCATGATGATGTTGGAAACACAAAGGATAGTGATGAGGCAGAAACCATTATAGCTGATAGCCCTAATGATGATGACAACGGTGACACTAAAGACCAAAAATTAATGAAGAGGTTGATAACAGTAGTAAAAATCACAACAATAATGCTAGCAGCAGTAATGAGGGAGGCAGTGACAATAATAACAACGGTCCTAATGGCCAAGAAGGAAGTGAGAAGAATGAGCCTGATAGTGGTAATAATGATAGTGCAGAGAACAATGCCAAAAACAGTAAGACTCCTATCAGTATTGAAGGAGATGAAGAAAGTGGCCAAGGTAATGATAATGATGAGGCTGAAAATAGCTCACAGAACCTAGATGATAATGAAGCTGATATTAGTGAAGGAGAAAGGGACAATGACACAAATGAAGATCAAAATAGTGATGTTAGCATGGAATAAAATGAAAGTGAGGCTCAAGAAGGCAGTCAATAACGCAGTGTAGAAGACATCAATGCAGAGGTCAATGAGGAAAGGAAAGGTAGTCCTAAGGTTAGCCATGGTGAGGGCAGTCAGGTGGACAAATTTGAGCTTTTCCCTCTCACATATGAAAGAGGAAAGAGGCATGTGTTTATTGCCTCTAAAAGGCAAGGGGCCATTCCATCCCCCTCAGCTAAGAAGCTTGACAAAGGCAAACAAAATATCAAAGAAGAATAAGGAGAAGATCAGCATGAGGTTGAGAGAGAGTTTGAAATAATTCATATTGATAGTGATGAGGAAAATGAAGCAAGGATCACAAAATTGCTCCTCCAGAACAAAAATGCCCAAATTGAAGACCTCCAAGCAAACCTAGATAGGGCCAAGACTGTGAATAATGCCCTTGAGATGGAGAACAGACAACTAGGGGCACAAAAAGCCATTTATGAAGCTAGAGCAATTAGAGCCCGAAGGGAAGCTCAAAGGGCACAGATAAAGTTAGAGGAATTCTTGGGCACCTATGAGGAAAGTGAAGATGAGGAAGGACAATCCAGAAGAAGACCAAGAACCATGGGTTTAAAGAAGGCCTTGGAAAGACAAAGAGAGAAAGAATCCACCTTGGTAGAGCAACTCCCTCTAAGTGAGCTGCTTGTCGTGGAGATAGAATATGATTGGGAGCCATGGCTAGAAAGAGAAAACACGCACTTGGAGCAAAAATTGGAGAAGGCAAATAGGGACCTTGACCTCCAAAGGAAGATGACCAAACACTATGAACTTAGAAACCATATTGCAAGGGCCAAGCTCAAAAGATCCCTTGCCAAATTTAAAGCCCTCAAGGAGGCAAAAGTTTGAAGAAAACTCAACCTTATTGTTGATGCTTCCATGCAAGCATCCCAGACATATCAAGGAATATAAATGCAAAATTTGGGAACTTTTTGGGAATTTTGGTTTTTTGCTGATTTGGAGGGCCAAGGGGGTAGCACCCTTGGTGCTACGCTTTTTCTCAGGGCATCTTCAGGAGGAAAGGCTTAAATTTATGGAATCCTCAGCTCAATTACAACATTATCGCCAAGTTTCAAGCCAATTGGAGTTGTTTTGGTCCTCCAAAAGCGTGAAAAACACCCTAATTTTCACCTTTTTGCCTAGTTTTCAGGACATGTGTTGCGCCTTTACCATTCTTCGGAGTTTTTCTTTTTGAATGGGTTACATGTGTCCAATTAGGAAATAAATGGTGGTTCTGGAAAGTAGACTCAATAGGCTTTCCAACGAGCCATAACAGATCCCATTCCGACATTGGGAAGGCCTTCAAAACATTGTTGCAAGTTGACCCAGTTTTCTTGCTCATGTGTTGCACCCTTGGCATGGAAATGCATCCTAAAACTCAATGCTGCACCTTGTTGGAACATGGTCTCCTACAAGCTACGAAACTGGTCCATTTTGGATATTTTTGATTATATTTAATCTAGAGGAGGGGTTTTGGGGCGGTTCAAAGCCCCAAACGCATTGTAATGGGTAAAAGGGTAAACTAGGGGTCCGAAAACCATGGTTTGCGACCATAGGAAAGTCTAAGCTAGATTGTTATAAATAGAGGAGAATTTTGTACTGTAGAAGATAATAATGATGAGCTATTGATGCGAATTGTGGTTTAAGCTATTTGTTTTGGTTTTGGGGAACGGAATCCTGTTGGCTGTGTGCATGGAGATCCAAGTCCAGCTGTGTGCGGACCCTGCTGCTGTGTGCGCAAGTCGGGAAGGGAATTGTAAGGAAGAATTGATGAATGAATGAATAAGAAGGATTGATAGAGAACTAAATCTGTGAGTAATCTGGTGCAAATTTTTGGTAATTGTTGTATTGCGTATTTTCTGTCTTTAAGCTGCGAAGATCTGTGTAAGTGTGTTTCTGGATCTGGATCTATTATGTTCTATTTATATATTGTTGTGTTATTTTCATAAAATCATATAACTATAGATCTATCGCAAGTGGATGCGAACAAAGACCTAATTAATCCTACGTAGAGCAAGGTAATCGGGGATTATAGGACCTAGCACAACTCTACTTGCTTTACCCATCCTTTCTCAGGGCGCGGAAACCTAGTTCTAGCACCCACCCATACTACTTCGGGTGAGACTTTGATATGCGCAAGCAGGTCACTGCTGAAAGGGCCAGTAATATAGGGGTTTGTTGGAAAACCTTACAGACTAAACCTGGGTCAGGACCCCTTGAGCCAAAAAATGGTTTTGTTGCCAGGACCGAAGAATTCTGAGGAAGTGACCTGGTACTGACAAGAAAATACTGAAGACCTGACGTGGAAGTGAATGAGCGCTACTCTAGAAGAGAGTACAACACGGAGCGGTAAGTATTATCAAACCGATCCGGAAAATAATCACTCTGTCTGTAGCCCGACGAGGAGAGCAATGATGCAAGGTTCGTCAGGCTCACGAGATAGCAAGCCCTCAACCAGAGCCTTGCTAGAAGGAGACATGGCAGTACACTTGAAATTACCTACCTTTAAAGGCGCGGCCGATGAAGACATGGATCATTTTTGGTTCGTGACCGACTCGGTATGGATGGAACAGAGGGTGGTGAGCGATACTGTGAAGAGAGCACAGTTGTCCTTGGCCTTTGAAGACAGAGCAATGGATTGGTATATGCAGTACATATCTCAACACGACAATGCATCCCTTCAAAAGATTAAGCACGCCCTAAAAAAATAGTTCTGAAAGCCAAAGTCATACTCTCAGTTGGTAGCAGAAGTAAAAGACTTCAAGCAAGGTACGTATGAGTCGGTATGGGAGGCCAATCTGCGATTGAAGAAAGAAATTGGGGTAGGAGGGTTCAAGTATGATGACAAACAACACACGGAATGGTTCATTGCCATGTTGCTACCTCACTTATGTATACCAATGGGCCAGCATATCTTCGGGTCGCAGGAAAAAGCCTTGGAAGCTGCCATGAAGCTCGAAGTCGCACCCAAGGATGACGCGTTGGGGGGAGTACAGTAGATTCAAGAGCAGCTCAGAGCCATACACATGGAAATACATAGCTTGTAGACGAAATGAGAAAAAGGAGTTAGCACAAGCCTCTGGTGCATACAATACCGGGTGTCTGGCCATACCAAGGACTAGTGTCCCGTATTGGTGGATTACCTATATGTAGGGGGACCTATTCTGCTGCACCTCAGATACGGCGGATCTGCGCTCTGGTGCAATGACTGCCGGGTAGCGGGACTACATGATACGACCTAGTGCCCCCGACTAAGTATGGATGATCTGAAGCAACAATGGTGCAGGTTTTGCCGATCGGTAGGGCACGATGAGCATAATTGTCGCACATATGAATTATTGGTAGATCGGGGAAACCTCTATAGCATATAATCAGATCCCACATCGCTGAGATCCCCTGTGAATTTTGGTGGCTCCCCAGCAAGGGGAAGGGGAGGTCGGGGAGGAAGCGCAGGACAGGGTTAGGGGTAGCTGATCTGCTATAACTGTGGAGAGATAGGGCACTTCGCAAGGGACTGCCCAAATCCCACCAGGAAATCCTACAAATATTGCTGGCAGCTAGACCATGATATTGAATATTGCCCGATACTGATAGGCAAAATGCAGGAAAAATAGCCCACCCCTATGCAGAATGTGCAAAGGGTTAAAACTAAGCTACACAGTGGGATGGTCACCCAGGGAGCAAGGGAAGAAGTGCACCTCATAGAACAAGCACCGTGGCAGGCCCTCCGCAGCTTCCGGTGCACCTCGAGAAAGAGGAAGAGGTTGAGCCCTTTCTAAAGGCATGCTTGAAACTACTACATAACCAACCGACTGTAGAAACTCATCAAGTATTACTTCATAGCTACACAGCTCGGCCCAACACCATTACTGAGACAAGAGGTGTCCACTAGCTATATGGCTACAAGAAATGCACTGGAAGAGAAATTTGGTTGACTGCGTAGATTGGAGACTACGAGATGGACCAAGTTATTCTCGATTTAACGTCAGATGCGAACGTACTACCAAAGCAGACATGGCAATGAATCGGTGAACCTAAGTTGGAATGTCCCACTATCCAGCTGCACATGGTGAATCAATAGAATATCATCCCGCTAGGACAGTTGCCAAGAGTCATGGTAGATATCGTGGGAATAAAAGTCCTAGCTGACTTTGAGGTCATCAAAATCGTGGAATATGCGGATCCATACCCTGCACTACTCATGTTGGAATGGGCTATAGACATGGTGGGTGTCATCAATCTAAAAAAGCGCAACATGATGTTTTAAAACAGCGGTATGCACGTAATAGTACCACTAGATCCAGCAGAAGGCATGTGGTATACAGAACCAGCCTACGAACGGGAGGAACTAGACCACATTTACAGATTGACTACGCAGGATGAAGACAGGATTAAACCCACAATAGACAGGATATTCTGGAGAGATAGTGAATGCTGATCTGATGATGATGAGGAACTGGAAAATTGGCAAAACCAGTTACATGAGGTTTCAGCGCTAAACTGCCCCCGGGTCGCAAGAACCCTCTACTGCATTTCTTCTGAGGTAAGATATCTACCCCACTTTGATAAGGTTGGTAGTGTTCGGGAATTCCTAAGAACACTAGAAGCTAGGGTGCCAAGAGAATGACAACTCTGGGCCCTTAATCTGGCTATGCGCGAGACACCCGTGCGTTGGTGGGACACCCACAAGAAAGCATTCTCGGATTAGGAAACGTGTCGAGAAAGGATGCTTCTACAGTTCGCCCCTCCATCTGACATACGCACTAGGATGTTCCTCCGACCTGGGGACTGCCGTGCACATCTGCGTGTCTGGATGACCAAATGGTCCAACCGAACTATAGAAGAATGGGTCCATCTATTTTTTCATGCCTTGGGTCCTATCCCGGCTTCTTGGTACTTAGACGCAGAATTGCACCAACGCACCCGCCACTGGGAAGTGCTCAAGGAGGATTTTGTCGGAACATTAAGATTGATTGGGGGGACAGAGGTGCTCGGCGAAGCTCTATAGGACATTGATGCATTTGTCTTTAATAATTATTCTGACCACGCCACCCCAATGGTCCTGACATGCGAAGCGCAGATACAAGACATAGCCAATTACCGGAGCTTGGCGATTGATGAGGAAGAAGATAATCCTCGAAACATTTCCATCCTAGAATCTGAAGAAGAACGCATTTTCGTGGGGCCATCACTACAGAATATTGATGTAACGCAGCCTCTTAAGCTACGTGACATTAATATTGGGACGAAGGAACACCCTAAGCTGGCTAATATTGGGGACTATTGCGATGAAGGGACTGTAGGAAAAATTGTAGAGTTACTCATAGAGTATCAGGCCCTATTTCCGAAAAAGTTCCCTGAGCTCAAGGGCATCACCGGGGACCTTGGTATTATGCACATCACTCTGAAACCTGAGGCGTGCCCCGTCAAGTAGCAGCCTTATTGTCTGAATCCTAAATAGAAGAAAAAGGTCACGTAAGAGCTGGATAAAATGCTTGTCGCAGGTATCATTGAACCAATTGAGCAGTCAGAATGGGTCAGTCCAATGTTCATCCAGGAAAAGAAGACCAAGGGGGAAATACGCATCTGTGTGGATCAACACAAGTTAAATGACGCCTGCATCCATGACCCCTTTCCTACACCCTTCTCCGACGAAATCCTTGATAGCGTGGGCGGATATGAGGCCTATTTATTCACCGATGGGTTCTCAGGGTACCATCAGTTCTGAATTGCACCTAAAGATCGCAGTAAGACTACTTTCGCGACTGAATGGGGGTCCTTCCAGTATACGGTCATGCCCTTTGGTCTCAAAAACACACCTGCTATTTTTTCAAGGGTCGTAGTCGTTGTATTCAAGGAGTTTATTCATAAGTTCCTAGAGGATTATTTCGATGACTGGAGGGTTTTTGGCTTAGTAAAGGAACATGTCTCTAACCTGCAACTAATTTTGGATGCATGCTAGAAGCACCATATTTCCTTGAATATTAAGAAGTGCATATTCTTTGTGCCATTTGGAATCTTGCTCGGACACATAGTCTATCGGCAGGGATTGATGGTTGATCCTGCGAAGGTAGCCGTAATTATAAACCTAGTAGTCCCCACAATGGGGAAACAACTGCGTTCTATTCTTGGACACACTGGCTATTATAGGAAATTCATTCAAGGGTATGCCCTAATTACAGCACCTATGGAAAATCTACTAAGAAAAGATGTTTCTTTCTTTTGGGATGATGAATGTTAGAAGAGCTTTGAACTGCTCAAAGAGAAGATGATCTCTACCCCCATACTAATATTTCCTGATTGGTCAAAGGAATTTCATGTACATGTGGATGTGTTAGGCACTGCCTTGGAAGCTGTTCTCACTCAGCATGGAGAAGGAGATATCGATCACCTGGTTGCCTTTGCGAGTCAGAAACTCTCAGGCGCAGAACATAACTACTCCACTACTGAGTGAAAAGGATTGGCTATGGTCTACGTGCTACAGAAATATCGGCACTATCTACTGGGTGGACACTTTAAAATGTTCACTGATCATTTGTCTTTGAAATACTTGGTCAACAAGCCTGTGTTGGGGGGGAAGATTTGCTGCTAGTTGTTGCTATTTCAGGAATACGATTTTGAGATCATTGTCAAGCTCGGAAGATTGAATGCAGGCCCGGATCATCTGTCTCGCATTGAAACAGGGGAAGAACCTACTAGTTTGGAAGAAGGCTTGCTAGATGTGTAGCTATTTACCATTATGGTGGTTGACGCACACTTTGTTGATATCATTGAGTTCCTCACTACTGGCGTGGCCCCGGCTGGGTATTCGGTGCAACAAAATAAGGAATTGGTTACTCGGGTAGCGGACTTTACTATCATCGCCGGTCAGTTATACAAGCTAGGCACAAATGAAATACTACACAGATATGTCCTAGAACATGAACATCCTGTCGTGTTAGTAGAAGCACACGAACGTGTCGCAGGAGGCCACTATGCAAGACGCGCAATGGCACAAAAGATTTTGTGGGATGGGTTATGGTGGCCTACTTTGCATCAAGATTCTTACACCTATTGTAGGTCCTACGATACTTGCCAACGCACAGGATGACCTTCACGCCGAGATGAGATGCCTTTACAGCCTCAAGTGGCTTTACAGGCTTTTGACAAATGGGCCATTGATTTTATAGGACCCATCAATCCTTCAGGAAAGAAAATAGGTGCGTGCTACATTATCACCGCCACTGACTACGTCACTCGATGGACTGAGGCACAAGCGGTGAAGGATTGTACTGCGGATACTGCTGCGCACTTCATCTTTGAGCATATTTTGACCAGGTTTGGCTGCCCAAAGATCCTAATGAGTGACAGAGGTACACACTTTGTCAACCAAACGATTCAAGCCTTGAATAAGGAATTCTGGATCCACCATGCGAAGAGTATGCCATACCACCCTCAGGCAAATGGGGCGGTTGAAGCTTTTAACAAAATTTTGGAACAGGCATTAACTAAGGTTTGCAATGTCGATCATAGTGACTGGGATGTTTGCATTCCCTCTGTTCTGTGGGCCTACCGAATGACTTGCAAGAAGCTAACAGGCAGAACCCCCTTCTGGATGGTCTATGGCAAAGAGGCCATTATGCCCATTGAATATGTTGTTCCTAGCCTACACATCGCAACATTTACCAATATGGCAAACCCCGATATCATAGAGGAGCTTCTTGTGCAACTTGTGTCTCTAGAGGAAGATCGGTTTATTGCTAATTTTCATCAATAGGTTCAGAAGGCTCATGAAAAAGCATGGCATGATCGACATATGTGCCAAAAGACATTCATCATAGGTGACCTTGTCCTTTTATACGATAGCCAATTTGTGAAACATCCAGGAAAATTCTGACAGCAGTGGCTTGGTCCCTACACAATTAAGGAAATCACGAATGGTGGAGCAGTCCAGCTAGCTACCCTGTGTGGATACATCTTACCAGGCTTTGTCAATGGTAGTCGACTCAAGCCTTACTGGGTTCAATGACTATATGGCAGCTGCAATGACTCGGGACGAGTCACAAGATTGTGTTGGGGGACTGTTGGAACAAGGTCTCCTACAAGCTACGAAACTGGTCCATTTTGGATATTTTTGATTAGATTTAATCTAGTGGAGGGGTTTTGGGGCGGTTCAAAGCCCCGAACGCATTGTAATGGGTAAAAGGGTAAACTAGGGGTCTGAAAACCACGGTTTGCAGACCATACAAAAGTCTAGGCTAGATTTTTATAAATAGAGGAGAATTTTGTATTGTAGAAGATAATAATGATGAGCTATTGATTCAAATTTTAGTTTATGCTATCTGTTTGGGTTGTGGGGAACGGACTCCTGCTGGCTGTGTGCGCGAAGATCCAAGTCCAGCTGTGTCTGGACCCTGCTACTGTGTGCGCAGTTCAGGAAGGGAATTGTAAGGAAGAATTGATGAGTGAATGAATAAGAAGGATTGATATAGAACTAAATCTGTGAGTAATCTGGTGCGAATTGTTGGTAATTGTTGTATTGTGTATTTTCTTTCTTTAAGCTGCGAAGATCTGTGTAAGTGTGCTTCTGGATCTGGATCTATTCTGTTCTGTTTATATATTGCCATGTTATTTTCATAAAAGCATATAACTATAGATCTAGCGCATGTAGATGCAAATAGAGACCTAATTAACCTTGCGCAGAACAAGGTAATCGTGGATTACAAGACCTAGCGCAACTCTGCTTGCTTTACCCATCCTTTCTTAGGGTGCGGAAACCTGGTTCCAGCACCCACCCATACTACTTCGGGTGAGACTTTGACCTGCGCAAGTAGGTCACTGCCGAAAGGGCTAGTAGTATAGGCGTTTGTTGGAAAAACTTGCACACTGAACCTGGGTCAGGACCCCTCGAGCCAACACACCTTGACAGTCAAAAAGTAAAAAATTTACACTTGGAAAGTTTTTGGCGGCTTGGCAGAGCCCAAATGTCAATTTTTTTGCCAAAAATGCCCAAAAATATATTTTGTGTTAGATATTTTGTGCCTTGGGCCTTGCAAGGTCTAAAAGGACAAAAGTGACATTTATGATTAACTAATAGGCTGTTAGAGACTTAATTAGGGTTTAGTCCTCCAATGCATGATAAATAGAGCATGGAGGTTTCATTGTATATGTTGGATATTTGCTGAGCCTGCTATGAAATAGACTTGGAGTTTATTGGTGAAACTGGTTTTTGGTGCCTTGTGATGGTGTTGGATTGTGCTTCTATGGATCAAGCTCACTCTTAGGATTCATTAAGCTTGTTCAAATGGTGATGTATTCCATATATATGTTTGTTTCCTTCAGTTATTCATTGTGTTTATGGTTCATTTAGTTATAGAACAGAAATATAGAATAGGATTTACCTTCTTGGTACCCTACTTTTGCCTGCTTTCTTAACTTCCATGTTTTATTCCTCAAAGTTTTGCTAAATAAATCCTTAAATGATCTTTAGTGTTACTGATATGTTATGTTAGAATTCTATTTTTTTCCAAGTAAGTTTTAGAGAACCCTTCACTAGTCTCTTAACTTGCTTAACTGTTGTTTTTAAGACTTGCTTAGCCTAGTTGATATTGAGGAATCCTTCACTGCTCTTCAAGATTTCATTATGCTATCATATTAGAAGCTTTTTATTGTTTATTGGTTTGTTAAAGGATCCTTTATTTCCCATTTAACACACTATGTTCACAACTCCATGTTACTTCACTCTCCCTTGACCTGATTAGATCCATTTGATACTGCCAACTTTCCCTTTGAGCTATCCTTGACTCATTTTTATACATTTCAAGACTTTTTCAGACTCCATAGCCCAATGGATTGATATTCCACACTCTATTAACTAGTTAAAAACTTGACCAACCAACCAACCAAACAAACAAACCCTAAAACTTCAAAACTAGCCTAAAATCAAACCTAAAAAGAAAACAAGTTTATATCTTTTGCACAAAATAGAGAGAGCCCTATCTGAGTCCAAGAAGGCTAGGTCCTAGGACTCCAAAGACTAGTCTGAAGTTACCCCTGTTCATTTTTTCTCACCAATCTAACAAATTACGGGGACCTAACACCAAGAATTAAAAGAGGAAAAATCTTGAGGCATACTTGTAGGTCGCAGTTGCCATGGTCTCCTTGGTCTAAGGAAGTAGGAAGATTGGACCTCCTCACTTGATTCCTTAAGTACTTCTTTCAATCTAGGTATTTTCGGTCTTTGAATAGTGGGATGTTGCAAGTTACAGATATTGCACAAGCTAATGTTTTCCAATTCACATTCTCTTCGTAGACGTTTCTTTCTGCACCGAGGACAAAATATTTCCAAATTTTCTTCAGCTTATCCTTGCACTTTCTTGACTTGTGTTATGGTAATTTGGGAAGATAGAGTACTAAGGAGATCGGTTTTAAAATTCTTGAACAGATTCCAGATCTATGCTCTAGTCACTCCTCCACTCGTGGACTTATGTATCTGGACTTAAGGGTCCCGAACTGAACTCCTCCCTTTGGTCAATCCTCTTGAACTCCGTAGACAGAGCTTCATTATTTATTCAAATGGTTCTTGTGATATGTCTCTATTTCCTAACAGATTCAAGTGCTCCAGAGAGTCATCTCTCATGCCTCTTAGAAATATTGTTTTCAGAATTTCCAGGGCTAAGTCACCAAACTTAGACCTTTGTAAATTGTAATGGAATCATTCCATATAATATTCCAAGCTTTCCTCCTCCTTCTATGTAATCCTAAATATTTCTTCCTTCAAATCCCTGGTTAGACAGTAATCCTAATACTTAGAGAGGAATGTCTCCTTCATTTCACTCTAGGTCTAGATCGAGCCAGCACTCAATCCCATGAACCATCTCAACGTTGCTCCTTTCAGAGTAGCAGGAAACAGTTTTAGCTTCTGAGATTCCGAAATGTCGTAACTCCTACATAAGACATCGAACTTGAACATAAAGGTATTAGGATCTTCGATAGGCATCCCTTGGAAGGATGGAAGAGATGATAAGGGAATATTCTTCAGAGGAGCTTCATCCATTAGTTCCAGTATCAGTAATTCAAAACTAGTAACAATACCATATGTTCTAGTGTTTTCATCCCCCATGGTTGATCCTTCCTGATGAGATGAATTGACCTCAGAATGTGCAAGGGATTGACTGTTGGATAAAGGATCAGGCTATTCTAGGACCGGTTGTTTCACTGTGCTACCCAAATCTAGATAATTATGATAAAGTAAACGATGTTCTAATTTAGGCCCTTACTGTCCCTCGTTGGTTTCCCCTTGACCTTCAATTCTTAAGTTTTGATCAATGGCTTCCCACTGTTGTTTCTGATCTGGGGTCCTAATTTCAGAAGTGGATATGTTGTTTGAAGGGCGATGAATTCCAGACACAGAAGGTGCAGATGCCTCAGGCCTTGATGTAGCAACAATTTTTTGTGGTCCTATCTTCCTAGTGTCCCTGTATGAAGTGGACTGTTCTTTCTCTTCTTTTGAAATCAGATCCCCAAAGAATGTCTTCCTTCCCAAATCTGCACTCTTTTTTTCCTTTTTATGACTCGTCTTTGCTGTGGTTAGTTAGAGTGGGGGTGTTTTGGTTTCTCTGTTGTCCTACGAGCACACATGGACCCTATGTGTATTAATCCTCACTATAAGTGCCTCAGTTCTACAGTGGTGAGCCCGCTCAAGTACATTAGAGCGTTGTGCAGGTTATTACGTCTCGTCTTACCACCCAATAATTGTATAGATGAAGACACACTCTAAAAAAACACCTAAAACTCACACTTCTAAGTGCCCCAGTGTAGCAATGGTGAGTGCACTCAAGTATGTTAAAGAGATGTGCAGGTTCTTACCTCTAGTCTTACTTCTAAACAACTACCGACGAGGTGTTATCACCCTAGTAATTTCTGAAGTTGTGGGATTTGAGTTTTTAGTCAAAGAACACTAGGGGTAACCACAAACCTACCTCAAATCCTAGGATCTAGCCTTCCTAGAATTCAGAGAGGGCTCTCTCTTTAAGATTTATCTTTGTTTTGATTTATGTTTTTAGGCTAGTTATGATTGAACAATTGGTTTTGTTTTAAAGGTTTTGGTTGGTAAAAATCACTTAGGATTAAACTAAGGAGAGATCTACTTGTCCATTGGGCTATGGAGTCTAATTCTAGATAGTAGTACTAGAAGGCAAGGCCAAAAGGGTACAAATGTATTTAGGGCAAGGCAGCTAACCCTCATAGATTTGGAGAAAGGTTTTTGATGAAATGGTATGATCGGGAAAAAAGGGCAATGAAGAATCCTTTCATCCGGAAAATGGAAGAAGGAGGCAGGGGTCAAACGGGAGTAGGAGCAATGAAGAATTCATAACACTGGAAATCAGAAGAAAACATTTAAATGGTAACTTAGTTAAAAATAGGGAGCAAAAGGATAGCCCTATAGTAATATTCCTAGTTACACATTAAGATAGATCAAACACATAATGAATTGCATGAAACTTAGAAAAGAAACAATGACAAGAAGAGATGTACTTCACTCTTTAACTTATCGCAAGAATCTTGAATTATGATGCCGCTTTAGCTTTGTCCAGTCTGCTACTTTGAATTCAACACATGAAAGCCTCCAATGTATCAGCAAAAAATATATAGTAATATTAGCAATTTTATACCACCCTAAACACTTCTAATACAAAAGTATTTATACAAAAGGTTGTTTACAAATATCCTAGAGAAATGTAGGAATATCTTTAGGAAATATAAAATATCTTTACAAAATAAGAGGGACAATTTCTTAACAAATCAGCAAGCTATCCTCTTATCCAAAATATATAGAACAACTTTATCTAACATGGAGCTTTTTATTGAATAGTTGTCCTGCTTGCTGGCTGTTTAGGAAATATATTTGTTTGAGTTGACTTGGCTGACACACTTTCCTATGATACTATTTAACGCTATTTCTTTAAACACTGATACACTTTGACCGATATTTCACTCTTTACTGCTGAAAAATATGTCTTATTGTAGTAAAAAATTTGTTGACTGTCTCTTTATCTCATTGTTTCTCTTTGAATATTTTTAGTGCATTTTTCTTCATTGTTTTACCTTTTCATTGTTACATTAAATCTGTGAATGCTTGCCATTGCTCTGCATCTGGAATTTTCACACTTTTTAGCTTTCTAAAGTTTTCATCAGCATTTGTGTACTTGGCAAAGGTAGGTTTGAAAACAAAAATATGCCTAATCTCATGCTGTAGAAAAAACAAGTCTTTAAAATATTGAAGGATGACCTTTCCTGTAGGAGTTCCTAGTGGCAGTGGTTTGTTGATTTGTTCTTTTGCAAACTCCCTTATCTTATTATCATAATATTTTTGGGCCATTATTTTGTCATTGAAGACATGAATATATGGCAGGCCTTTCTACCTCAAAATAGTGTATTTTTCCAGGAACTTAGTAATGGAAATGTTCATAGCATCACATTTTTCCTCTAGGTTGTTCATCAAATTTCTCTTGATCACAACCTTCCTGATTTGTAATATTGTTTCAGTTTTGTCCTGTACCTGTAACTCTTCCAACTCTACTCTATTCTTACTATTCAAGAAAGTGATGACTTTTAAAGCCTATGATGGCTTATCAGCTAACTCATCCTTGGTTCTCTGAATCTCAGTTTGGGCTACTAACAGTAAGTCTCTCTACTCATAGATGACTTGAATTGAAGGCCATTGAGACTGTATGGCCTCAACAATATTTGTCCAAAGATGATTCTTGATGTAGGAAATATGTTCAGTAAATATTAACTCCTTTTGTAAATTCTTCATTTGTTCTTCAAGTCTGATAGCTTTGTGCTCATGGTTTCTAGCAGTTATCAAGGCTATTTTGTTGGTGGCTTCAATACTTTTAATCACCTCTTTCAAGTTATTTATCTCATTAGTTTTCAAGGCCAATTCTTCAATATCTTCGACTATTTGACCTGCTCCATCTGTTTTTTGTACCTGTGTTGTTGAAGAATCTGTGGCTGATGTAGTAGCTGAATGCACTAGCACTACAGTTGCCAAAGGCTCATTAGGTGCTAATTTTTCTCCCAAAGTGGAAGCCACAGCTGTGGTAATAACTGGTACCACTGTAGGAATAATAGGAGCATTAGTTTCATTCACAGTCTCTTTCTTCTTAACAAGCTGATCCATTTGGGTCTCCATTTCTTTAATCTACACAGTTAGTTTAAGGATCAACTGCATCATTTCTTATTTTTCTGTTTGATCCTGAAGTATTTCTTTGGTCTGTGGGTGCTCACTTTGAGGAAGCTTTAGCTGTTTCCTCAAAGCTACAATATCTTCATTCTTTTTCTTAATCAATAATTTAGCTGCCTGCACATTTGAGGGATCATATCCCACCTGTAAAATCAAATCTTCTAAGGCTTTAATCCTTAGCTCTCTAGCATACAAAGAGCCTTTGTCTAGCTTCATTTGATCCTGCATGTTAATAATGGTATTCTGAAACTTAGTAGCACTCATAGCCTTTTTTAGCACTATTGAATATAACACTTCTGAGCTATGTATGTGGAATTCTATTTGGTCTAGCTCATGCACATTTTCAGTATCTACTCCAAACTCAACCTTTTTACAGTCTGCCACTGTTTTAGGTGTTGAAGTAGTGGGTTGTAGATATGAAATAATCATTTAATTTGTGGAATAGTCAAAGGCTATCAATAGCCTATTTTGATTCCCTAGTTTTTGTTTAAGAAACTGAGAGTAAATCTCAGACTTGATTTCTTCATTCTTTTGCTTGATTTAATTGTACTTTTCTTTGATATCTAAGTCTTTTTCCTCAGCTGTCTGTGAGGAAGAAGCATCCATATTTTGTTTTTCAATCATCTGGGTATCATCTTTACCTGTTGTTTGATCTTTTCCAATCTCTGAAAGAGTCTCATTGATTATCACTGTGGCTTCATCATTGTTTACCTCAGGCTCATTTGTATCCTCAACATCAATTACCTTTTCTTTCCATATGGAACTGAAATTGAGCCTTTTATTATAAATCAACTTGAATTTTGTATCTATGGTGGTCTTAGCTATATAGGTTCCTTCATCTCTTCCTCTTTTTGTTGAAATTTCAGACAGTTTTTCAACTATCAAAGCTTGTGTAATATCCATTTGTCCTGCTGACTCTGCATTGATGATTGTATCTTTCAATGTGTTTTCCACCCATTCTGTCTGATTTGCAAACTTCTCAATTTCTGGCTTAGGGTCATTTATAAATGGTGTAAGTTTTCATTTAACCCTTAAATCACTCAAGGTCCCTTGAGGATCATAGTTCCAAGGAAATATCTCTTGAAATTTAAACCCTGCTAGCATCTTGGTGATTTCCTTTTCTGCTTCTCTATTATTTATGATGAAAGGCCCAACTTGATTTTTAAGCTTGAATTGGGTCTTTTTCTTGGCAGCTAAGAAGTTGATGGAGTCAAAGTTTAAAATTTTCCTTAAGTATTCCAATGCAAAAAATCTCATGCACATGTATTTTTTCAACTTATAAGGTAATAAGTTTGAGCCAAAAATTCTTATCTCTGTGTGTTTTTCATAAAGGAACCAGTCTCCCATTTTTCTCTGTTCTGATAGTTGTAATATCCTCTTCATATCTTCATTCACTCTAGGTTTCTCTGCTTTATATAATATATTCACTGTTGTATGGAGGAATAGGTCTGAAAAATCTATACAACTAAAATCATTGTCTTCTTTCCTAAGAAAAGAAGTCCAAAAAACAATGGACAGAGGTTGGCCCTCTAAGTCCATTTTTTGCAATGAAATTGGAAAATTGTTAGCTTGGAAGAACAGAAACAAATGAAATAAGTATGATGAGTACCTAAACACCCCTTCAGTGGGTATTCTGGTCAATTGGTGATGAATGCTATTAGCTATAAAACTGGCATAATAAAAAATGAGTGCAGGGGGTTGACCCGGAGATAATGTGGATAAAAAAACAAGAATTTATTCATCAGTGAATCCATCTGTGAAATATCCCAGTATAAAAGATAACATGGAAATGATATGCCTTGACCCTTCTAGAAATTTGGCAATTGAATAAGGAGGGTTCAACTTAGGGATGTCAACATGAGAAGGCATGAAGGCCTGAAATATCATAAACTTTTTTGGGAAATCCAAGCCTAAGTACAACTGGGTTAAATATTCAATAGAAAGGGGGACTAAATGAGGATCATATGGTAATTGCAGCATTTGATTAATGGATTTTGCTGTGATTGTAAAAAGGACCTCTCTGTCTGCATTAACAATAGCCCTTTGGTCTGGTACATAATGCTGTTGACACAATCTAACAAGATCTTGTCTAGGATGAGTCAAAGGAACTACATATTGGGGCAAGTGAGTTTCCCAAATAGGTATTTCATCTTTATCAAGGTATTTATCATAGCACCAATTGTGTATTTCCAAAAGGTTAAATTCTACCACAAGGTAAGCAATTTTGTAATCCATATCAGTCAATGGAAGGGCTTCTACAGTAGGTACTGGTGGCTGAAGTGGATTTACATACTCAGTGGTTTTAGCTATAAGTGCAGGAATAGATTTGATGGATTTTGATGCTTCAGATTTGGGAGGCTTGGATCCACCAGGTTTAATAGGCTTAAAACCCCCAGCTTTAGATGTCATCTGTATTTTAGTCATTTTGAATAACTAATGCAAGCTTAAACTGTTTGAAAAAGTTGTAGTTCTTTAAACATATGGTGAATTTATCAATTTTTAGGCCAAAGATAGTATCAGGTCATTTATTTGATCAATTAGGCTTCTACGATATGCAAACTGGTTTAAGACAGAAAACGAGGGTTTTCTGAATGATTTGAATTGTAAAAAGGTGTTTTCAGGATATATTTGGGCTTCAACCTCCTCCTTGTTCTTTGAAATTGATTTTAAGCAGACACAACTAAGGAAATTGGCTTTAGAAGGGGATTTTTGAACACAACAATTTCTAGGGAAAATTTGTGAGGGTTTGGCCTGTTTTGGGCCTTTTTGGGCAATTTCTCTTCTGTGAATTCTCTTAATTTGACGGTTTTTTTTGCTTAAAGATAGTTCAGAATTGACTATACAGGATTTTAAACTGTCGAAAAAATACCTTTAATTGTAGGTATTTGAATGCTTGAAAGGGTTTATGAAATGTTGAGGTCGAATGAAGGTCTGGTCCGGCGTGTTGGAGTAGAGAATGGTTCTTTCGGTCTTCAAATAGAGGCTTTGCGGTCAAATTGGGCTTTTTCTCGGGATATAAGTCTGAAAATTGTGCAGAAGAGATTTTACATAGTCGAGTGGAGTTTTTATCAGTCGGAATGCACAAATAACACTGAAAAATGACATAACAAAGGTTTTAACCTTTAATATGAATATTTATTAAATGTATTGAATGCGGGTCTAATCCAAAGGCGGGAGGCATTTTAGATTTTAAAATGCGAAAACCATCGTTGGTTTTCGCATTGGCTCATGGTGGTAAGCTGATTTTTCCAAAACGAATGCGATCGAATGAAATCATGCCATGTCAGGGGAGGCGGTATATTGAAAACAACCCATTTCATGTTGATTTTGGCTTTGGGCAGACGTTTGGTTTACGGGCACGATATTGATTCTACACCATCAGATCATCGGGAAGGGAGAGAACGGTGAGGATTTGCTGGGAAGTTGTGGTCGAAAAAGCATGTGGGACCAGGGTGACTTATGCGCTGGGCAATTGATAATAAAACCTTTTTATTGTATGCATTATAACCAAAGTTTTATATCTAATGGGGTTATATATAAGCAGGGCTTATGTGTAGTGAAAAGGGTTTAAAGCGTATGTGAGTGGGGGTGCATAGAGCGAGATTATAAGGTTTATTCTTGGGTTAATTTTATATAAAACTTGAGGTTTTGTATAGTGGGAAGGTCACACTTTAACCCTGGCTTGAGTTTATGCGGGGAGATAAGTTCATTTACAAAAGCACGGGGGTTTAAATCTTTACAAAAGACTTAATATATCTTTAACACTTAGGATAAAATGTGATGGTAGGAACATGTTATAACGTTTTAGAAGTACATAAGATATGAAAATAAAGCCGATTTTCATTTTTAGTTTTATTATATAGTTTTAGAATTTTGGAGGGGTCTATAACCATAGGGGGTGGGGTATTTGATTAATGTTAGTTTTAGACCAAAGGGGGTATAACTTGGGATTTTAATTCAGCATGTGCATTTTAACTTTGGTCTAAAAACTATATAATAGTGGGTTTTAGGGGGATATTTACATAAAGGGAATTATATAAGTAGGACAAGGTAATTTTTAGGGATTTAATAGAATAAGTTAGGAATTAATATGACAAGGGGAAAGGAATACAAAAAAATACACTTATATGACTAAGTAAAGTGAAAATTTTTAAAGCAAAGCTTAATATTTCATAAATTCACCACTTTTACTCAGGATAGAGTGTTTCTTGAGGGTTTGTATGCTTTATGAATGAAGGGAGTTAATCAAATGGGATATTATGTATCATTAAGTAAAAAAGGAGTTTTTACTTATGAAAATGAATCAAATGTATGAATGATGAATGAATATTGGTGAAGGGGAGTTTATCATAAGAATTTAACATTTTCCACTATCCAGTCACTGAGCCTTGGGCCCGGTCCCAACAGAAGTCAGAGAAATTCTCCGAGTCTCTTTGATTGGAAGTATAGAATATTGAAGACTCACAAGGGAAGGAAAATTAGTGATTTTCTGCCCGGTGATAATTATTACATGATTTTTCCCACTTCTTTCTACCTAATCAACATTAATCTAACATTTTTCTTCCTTTTTGTAGGTGCATTTGAGCTTGCTACCTGGAAACATTTTATTATTTTGAAAGCATAAAAACTATCTAATTCTACCTAATTCCATCCGAGGGTTCATATTACACTGATGAGCTCCTCTTTATTCTCTACCTATCTACTGATTAGTCAAGATTAAATTGTCTGACCAATCTTTATTCACTATCTAAAACATGTAAATTGAAAACATGACAAGCCAAGTTTAAACAATTTAACTCATCATGGATTATGGCATTTATTGACACTCTTCCATAATCATTTAGCAAAAGTAAAAAGGAGTGGCATTTGTATTTTCACACTTTCATGTTTTATTTCATCTTCTTTCTTTTTTTCTATTGGGGTCTATGTATTTTTTAAGTCCTTTGATCTTTCTTTTAGGACTTTTACCCTCTTTTTTATTTTCTATTTTATTTTTTATTTTTTTACAAAATATGGGAAAACAACTTGCAGAAAGAAAGGTATGTAAATATTTTACAAGATTATCATAAGTCAATTCCAAATTATTAATCCTAAACTTATAGGACCCTAACAATGACTTCACATGGGGATGGCATTTCTTGGTGAAATGTCAAGAACTCTAAGACTAGTAGCCTTCAATTTTGACCTTGATGATCCTGTAGTTATCTTTTTTTTCTGTAAACATTCATATTTATAACATTTTACTCTTCAAAGCTTAGGGCCTTCTCTATGGGCTTCAAATTTGGAAATAAAATATCCAATCCAAACTAAAACTTCAATGAATATTTACAATGATGTAAAAATTAACTGGGACTAACTATTGGTTAACTCAGAAGAATAGTATTGTTTGAGCATTCAACCATTAACTGGTCCTTCTTGAATATCTATTCCATCCAAATATTTGATGAAGAAAACATTGTTACCCTTATATCCATAAATTACATATGGTCCTTTCCATAGAAAGTCAAACTTTCCATGCTTGCCTTTTTCTTCTCTCCTGGAATCCCATTTTAATACTTTATCTCCAATAAAAAAGTCATTTTATTTACTTCTTTTGTCAAAAAATCTCTTGATTTTATCTTGAATGACTTGAGATTTTTCATAGAATTCTTCCCTTGTTTGTTGTAGATGAATTGTTTGATTTATCCTTCTTTGTATATCATTTAACTCCACTTGTGATTCTTGAATGATATTCATTACTGGAACACCTAAATATAATGGGAAAATGCATCCATCCCATATACAATTTGGTAAGGAGAAGTTCCAATTGACTTTTTGGTAGTAAGTCTATCTTTCCATAAGGCATAGACTAAATTTTTATTCCAAGTTTTCTTGTTGTCTTTAAGTAGTTTTTTAATGATATTCAAAAGATGATATTCAAAAGGATTTTATTTGAAGATTC
Source organism: Pinus albicaulis (assembly GCA_034641835.2). NCBI lineage: Eukaryota > Viridiplantae > Streptophyta > Pinopsida > Pinales > Pinaceae > Pinus > Pinus albicaulis. The sequence goes on along the minus strand of CM076576.1, from coordinate 561,344,511 downwards.
AGCTAGGCCATTACCTTGAGGGTAATATGCAGTAGAATGGCCTAGGGTAATATGGTACTTGTGATAGAAGGAAATAATTTTCTTAGATTTAAATGTTGTTGCATTATCAGTAATTATTTTCTGTGGGCATCCAAATCTAGATAAAAGGTTGTTTTCTATGAAAGAGATAATGACTGAGTCAGTGGCTTGTCTGGTAGGAATGGCTTCAATCCACTTAGTAAAGTAATATGTGGCAGTAAAAATCCACTTGTGTTGGCCAGAATATGGAGGGTGAATTTCCCCAATGAAGTCTAAACCCCATTGTTGAAATGGCATTTCTGTAGAAATAGGCTTTAGAGGTAAAGGTAACAACTTCTTTTTTACTTCAAAAATCTAACATTGATGACATGAAGTAAAATTTTTTTTGACATCAGCAAATAAGGTAGGCCAGTAAAAACCAGCTCTAAGGATCTTATCTGCAGTACTTTTCCAATATAAGTGTCCTCCACAGTCACCTGCATGAAATTCTTGAAGAATTTTGTCAGCTTCTGATTTTAGTAAATAGTTGAGTAATATCCCACTTTGTTCTTTCCAAAAAAGCACATTATCCAAAATAAAAAATCTAATTGCTTTAAGTTTAATGAATCTGGATTTAGACCGTGTTAATCCAAGAGGAGCTTGTAAGTGTGTAAGTATAAAGATAATATCTGAGTACCATGGTGAATCTAGAAAGGCTTCACTGATCAATGGAGTCGCCATCTCTTCCTGGTTATCAACCTGAGCAATAAAATTTATATCTAATGCATTGCAATTGGATTAAGCCATCAATCTGGCTAATCCTTGTCCTTTAATGAGTTTAGTTCGTTTAATATCTATGTCATATTCTAGGATGGTGGAAATCCACTTTCCTCTTCTTCCATCTCGACCATCCTGAGTAAGAATGTATTTTACTACAGAATTAGGGACATAGGCAATAATGTGGGAGTAAAGAATGTAAACTCTGAAATATTTTATAGCTTTAACCAAGGCTAAAGCTTGTTTCTCCATTATGTTATATTTCAGAGGTGCATATCTAAGGGTCTTACTGAAAAAGGCTATAGGCTATTCAAAACCTTGATCATTCTTCTGCAGTAGAACTGCAACAATGGCGTGATTTGAGGAAAATGAAAAAATTATAAAGTCTTTTTTGAAATCTGGACTGATTAAGACTGGTGTTTTCGTTAAATCTTGTTTAATAGAGTCCAATGATTGTTTTTCTTCAACTGTCCATTTTAAAACCGATTCCTTTTTAAGCATGTTATTTAGTTCTCTGATGATTTCTGCTAAGTTAGAAATAAACCTTCTCAAAAAATTAATTTTACCTAAAAATGCTTGTAACTCTTTGATATTTCTAGGTGGATGAATTTTCAGAATGGCCTCTATTCTTGTAGGATCTATCCTAATACCTTCCTTTGAAATTATGTGTCCTAGTAACTTACCTTCCTCTAATCCAAAAAGAGTCTTCTTAGGGTTTAAATATATACCAAATTTTCTACATTTAATAAAAACTTATCTCAAATGATCCAAGTGTTCATTATCTGACTTCAAAAAAACAATAATATCATCTAAATAAATAACCAAGAAGTCACGTATTTCCTTTGCAAAGACTATGTCCATAGCCCTCTGAAAGGTAGCTCCAACATTCATAAAAAAAAGGCATTTTCACATACATGAAAGTGCCCCAAGGAGTGGTAAAAGTTGTTTTAGATTGGTCTTCCTTTTGAACAAGAATATGGTTGTATCCTGAAAAACCATCCAACAAAGATGTCCTAGAAGAACCAACTACCCTTTGTAAAATATGATCCATCTTAGGCAAAGGGTAATTATCCTTCAAAGATACTTTATTGAGATTCCTAAAGTCTACACATAATCTGATTTCACATGTTTTCTTTCTGGTAGGTACTAAGTTTGAAACCCAATCAGAATATCTGATTGGTGTAATGATTTGGGCATCATATATGCGTTTAACTTCTTTTTTAATCAAAGGTAATAAGACAGGATTAATCCTCCTCAATTTTTTCTTAAATGGTTTCTGGTCATATTTTATAGGAATCTTATGTTGAATTATGTTTGTGTCATAAGCTTTAAGATCTTCACAACTCCATGAAAACACATCTTGATATTCCTTTAAAAGTTCAACGTATTTTTCTTTTTCTTGAGGAGGTAAAGATTTTGACAGCTTAATCATTTTTGGATTTAATTCAATCCCAACGTTACATTCCTGAATGTCAAACCTGATTGGTTCCATTTTTGGCTTTTTAGGCACATCATTGGAATCAAAAAGGTCCTCCAAAGGAGTTAAACCCTTAGGAAAAAAAATATCTTTTAGATCTAACATGTCAATTTCTTCTTCAATGATTTCCTCTATATCTACTTTCTCTAAGTTGTCTATGTCAAATTGAGTAAATACAGTGGGTTTGTTAATTTTATGTACATCTATGTTAAATATTTCACAATTAAAATCTGAATCTATATTACAGTCTGAATCTATCTTACAATTTTGAAATTCTTCCTCATTACTCAAAAAATGGTAAATATGTTCATCTTCAGAGATAATCTGCTAGTATTTGACATTGTCTGGGACAATGGGTCTGTATTTAACTTCAGTAGTATACCTATGTGTTGGTTGAAAAGGTAAGTTACATGTGCTAGCAAAAGTTGCCAAGCAATGTTCTTGAATGTTCTGTTTCCTAGGTATATTAGCAAACTTACATTCCAATAAATCTCCACATAAATCAGTTGTTGTATCTCTATATACAGCTAATCTAGGACTATCAATATAATACTCTCCATTTACTTGTTTTATGACTAATTTTGAATCTCTCATGATTAAAATCCTTTTACCTCCTAAATTTCTGATGATTTGGAGGCCTAATATAAGTGCCTCATACTCTGCCATGTTATTAGTACATTTGAAGTTGAGTCTAAAGGCATGTCCTTCTGAATGACCTGTCTCAATGTTTGTGATCCATATTCCAGCTTCTGTTCCTAATTTGTTCACAGAGCCATCAAAGTCTAAGTGCCAAAGGGCTTCATGAAAAATATTTTCATTGTTTGGTTTTGGCTTTATGTCAATCAGTTCTGTTTGGATTTCATTGTTATCAGAGTTACATAAAATGAAGGAATCAAGGTCAGTTGGTGTTGAATAAATGGGGTAATTTATGGATCTTTCTACACTTTTGACCAAGAATTTCATTAAAGTTTCCCTATAAAGCTTCTTGTGTTGTCCAAATACTGATATAGTAGCATAGCTCATGTCTAATTGTAGAGATCCCTGCAACTTTGCTCCCCATGAGCAAGAAATAAGCTTACCATACTTTGGTGGGATGTCAGCTACTACAATATCCATAACCATGCTCTTACCAGGGTACTGAACCAAATTCACACATAAGTCTTTAATCAATCCTATGCACTTAACTTTGCTAGAATCAAATGAGAACAAATATTTATAAGGCCTGGTTATTTCTAGATTAAGAGTTTCCATGATGGATTTAGGCATTAATTTATGGGAAGCTCCTGAATCGAACATATCATTGTGTAAAATCTGATCGTGAATAGTAAGGCTAATATAGAAAGGAGGAACTGATCCATCTGAATGCTTACCATTTACATCAGGGCCAAAGATCAACTCTAGTTGATCATCATTCAAATTAATAGCATCTTCACCATCATTCATATTCAGAGTCTCAGTAATTGTTGACTTATATAAGTCATTCTTTACCAATTCAGTTAAAGGAATTGGTATTTTTAACTTAGCTATTTCAGTCTGAATGTTGAATGAGGATTGAGACTTACGAATCTGAATTAATTCCTCTTTGGTAACTATTATCTGAGTGGGTTTTTCTTGAATTTCAACAGATGTACTTTTATCTTCAGTTCTGTTAATATTCTCTGTTTGAGTTTCTTGACTTTTGTTGTTTTTAATTCTTTTTCAGGGACAATTTGTGTGGCAGAAGATGCTCTATTAGACTTTGAATTTTCAGCAGTTGTTTTTGTATTATCAGTTTTAGAATTTGCTGATTTAGAATCAACAGGAATATTTTTAAGATCAGGAATTTTTGTTTTAATTGGATTAGAGACTTTTATAGTATTAGATTTTGGTGCATATTTGGAAGATTGAGCTATTTCATCAGTAATATCAACAATTTTGGGACTAATTGATTTTTTAGGACTGGAAGGATTGGAATTTTTCTTATTTTCCCTTGGGAGAATTTGCAAAACTTTTGTTTTTTGGGCTTCTACATTTTTCTTATTTTGATTTTGGGAATTGTTTTTAGTAGAATGTTCATTATTTTTCTTATGTCTAAGGTTATACTAACTGTGAATTTCATTCATATCAAATTCATAACCTTGTTTTTAGTCGAAGGATTCACTAGAGTTTAATTTGAGTTGTTGAAGCTCAAATAGTTCCAGATCTTCCTGAGTGAGGAAAATGGTTTTGTTTTCATCTATTCCTATTAGATGATTGATTCCATCCTCATCTTCATCATTATTTTGAGAACTTTCAGCATAGTTCTCTTGAAATGGGGGCCTAATGTTTTGGTCTGGAGCAGCTTCTTTAGCTTTTCTAGGGTTATTATTTTTTCTGAAATTGGGATTTCTGATCTGAGGTTGATTATCCCATTGAGGTTTTATATCTAAATTATCTAATCTTTCAACCATCCTTTCTAAAGTTTTAGCAAAAAAATCTAATTTAACATCTGAGTTTGAACTTTCTTCTTTAATTGTAACTCTTCTTTCATTCCTAATTCTGGCTTTCTTAGCTAAAATGTTAATTTCTACACTAACAACATCTAATTTCATTTTTTCTAAGGTTTCAACATCTCTTTCTCTTAATTGATAGGCTATCTCTAGATCAAATCCATCAGGGAATTTGAGCAGTACAGAGCAAGGTGTAGGTTTAAGATCTACAGGAATAGCATTATAGACACTGTTATACCTAGTGCAGTAATCTTGGACAGACTCATTAGGAGATATTTTTAAAGCATCAAACTCAGACAAAATTTGAAGGGGGTTCTTTTTCTTTTCCCATTTATTTAAAAATATTCTATGAAATGCAGCTAAATTTTTGAACCATTTTTTAACTTCTCCTGTCAAAATCTGGGCAAATAACCTCATTTGGACATCTGACTCATCAATTTCATAAATTTCACAGTAGTCTGTCATTTTTGTGACATGTTGTTGAGCAGTATATTGTTGAGTCAGTCTGGTATATTTTTTTGGTAATCTTGAGGCATATCATGGAGGTTTTGGGGTAAGACAAGGGGAGCATACCTGGCAGCCATGGCTTGAAGCTTTGCTGAGCTGGGAGGTATAACAATAATGATAGGGGTAATGCTAGATATGGTAGCTGATGAATTAACAAATGTAGTTGAAGAGCTGGGAAAAGAAGATGGTATGTAAATGGAATTGCTGGGAAATAATGATGTGGTGCTTATAAAATCTGATTTCAAAGTAGTGGATGCAGTGGATTGAGTGGATGAAGGGAGTAATATCCTAGGCTGCAAAGGCAACTTAGGAATGAAATGGTCTGTAGATAAACTTGTAGAATTATCTATAAATGAAGTGACAACATATAAAGATGAATCTGTTGTTGGTATTATTGTTGTGTGCAATTGAGAAACTAGAGGTTTTATGTAAGATAATAAATGAGCTAATTCAATAGCTTCATCAATATATTTAATCAATGAAATATTAATCTTTTCAACTTTATTTTGATATTTAGATTTACTTGACTTTGTTCCTACTGAAATATTTTTCTGTTTTGCATTCAAAAATGAAAGAAAAACAGGATCTATCACATTATTTTTCAAATCAATTTCAGATTTAGTTTTAAACAATGAATATTCAAACTTTAGATCAAAATCAATATCATTCAAACTCACTAACTCTTTGGGTAAAGAATTGGCTTTTCTTAATGGTACTTCAGTCTCTAAATTGACAGTTTGTTTTTTTATTTTTTCCAATCTATTCTGGGTTATCTACTATAACTGCAGGCTTAGGATCCAGATTAGACCTAGTATAGTAGGATTTCCTAGAAGCCAGAATGACTATTTTGAATACCCAAAACCTATAAAAATAACATTAAAGTAAAAATATAATTTAAAGATCTTCCTTTAAGACTAAATTTATGACTGGAGATTGGTTAGTTCCCCAGTATGGTCGCCAATATGTTATCACCCTAGTAATTTCTTAAGTTGTGGGATTTGAGTTTTTAGTCAAAGAACACTAGGGGTAACCACAAACCTACGTCAAATCCTAGGATCTAACCTACCTAGAATTCAGAGAGGGCTCTCTCTTTAAGATTTATCTTTGTTTTGATTTATGTTTTTAGGTTAGTTATGATTGAACAATTGGTTTTGTTTTAAATGTTTTGGTGGGTAAAAATCACTTCGGATTAAACTAAGGAGATATTTACTTGTCCATTGGGCTATGGAGTCTAAGTCTAGATAGCAGTACTAGAAGGCAAGGCCAAAAGGGTACAAATGTATTTAGGTCAAGGTAGATAACCCTCAGAGATTTGGAGAAAGGTTTTTGATGAAATGGTATGATCAGGAAAAAAGGGCAATGAAGAATCCTTTGACCCAGAAAATGGAAGAAGGAGGCAGGGGTCAAATGAGAATAGGAGAAATGAAGAATTTGTAACACCGGAAATCAGCAAAAAACATTTAAATGGTAACATAGTTAAAAACAGGGAGCAAAAGGCTAGTCCTGTAGTAATATTCCTAGTTACACATTAAGATAGATCAAACACATAATGAATTGCATGAAACTTAGAAAAGAAACAATGAAAAGAAGAGATGTACTTCACTCTTTAAATTATTGCAAGAATCTTGAATTATGATGCCACTTTAGCTTTGTCCAGTCTGCTACTTTGAATTCAACACATGAAATCCTCCAATGTATCAACAAAAAATATATAGTAATCTTAGCAATTTTATTCCACCCAAAATACTTCTAATACAAAAGTATTTATACAAAAGGTTGTTTACAAATATCCTAGAGAAATGTAAGAATATCTTTAGGAAATATAAAATATCTTTACAAAATAAGAGGGACAGTTGTTTAACAAATCAGCAAGTTGTCCTCTTATCCAAAATATATAGAACAACTTTATCTAACAAGGAGCTTTTTACTGAATAGTTGTCCTGCTTGCTGGCTGTTTAGGAAATATATTTGTTTGACTTGACTTGGATGACACACTTTCCTCTGATACTCTTTAACGTTGTTTCTTTAAACACTGATACACTTTGACTGATATTTCACTCTTTACTGCTAAAAACTATGTCTTACTATAGTAAAAAATCAGCTGACTGTCTCTTTATCTCTGTTAGCACCCTATAATCAACAAGATTGGAAAAAGTCCAACTGCAGGGAGAACATCATTTCAACCACTTTGGGATTCTAGGATCTAGCCCTCCTAAATCTAGAGAGGGATCTCTCCAATAAGGTGCAAAGATTGGATTTGTATTTGAATTTTGGGTAATGATGTTAGGCTAGTTATGAAGGCCAAGGGTTTTGTTTTGTTTTTGGATGGTTGAGCATTATCATTGTTTGAGGGAAAGTCCTAAATGGAAATAGTTTCAAAGTTGTGAAGTTGCAAGCAATCAGATCAAGCTTTGGCTAAAAAGATAGATATAATGTTGGTTTTTAGTCCATTGGGCTATGGATTCATAATAGGAATTTAATTGAGCAACAACATCAAGAGTGATGCAAGGGGAAAGTCATCTATATCACAAGATTATTGAGATTAAAATGATGGAATGGAAACAATAAAGTGTTGGAGGGGTGGAAACTGATAATAATTTCAACAAGGATTTATAGTCAGTCCAAACAAGAAAAGCCTCTTAAGTAACTGTTTAAAACCAACCAAGGTTAGGGCTAACCATAGAATTCTTGGGAAAGTTTGTATTAAAGTAGCTTAATTGAAAAACAATCTAGTAATCCGCATAATTACCTTCAGAAAGTATGAAAACACATAAGGGAAACAAAGTGCAAATTAAGATCATATAAGGTACTTTTAAACCTAGTATTCTTTCAGCCAACACCAAGGGAAACCTTCAGAATCTGCCTTTGGAGAAATAAAAGCTAGAAAACAGGTCACACCATCACTTTTCTAGTCTAACTTTAATAAGAAAATAATGAAAATAACATTCAAGAACAATGTTTAAGGCAAACAGTAGGACGAGGGAACACTAGCATTCCTAACTGCTTAGACTGTATTGAATCTTCCTTAAATAAACAAATTCGGAGGAAAACATTGAGATAAAGCTTATCAGTCAGAAAAGGGTACTAGTAAACAGTAAATCTTAACTCTATAATTGTCGTTCTTTATCAGAGAATAGTGAAAAATATGGCATACATAGAAGGAAAAAACAATAACAAAGAAAGGGGCACTTCACCAGTGACATAGACCAAGATCCCAAGAAACAGCTTGTTATTGATGTCAAACCAGTTACAGTCTTCAAGTCTAATGTTTCAGTTTAGCAATCATCTGCACTTTTCTTAGCCTAACTTACCTAATCACAAACAAAGCTTCAAGAGCCAGTGAACGCTATTTACAAGTAGAAGTTTCGAGCACAAATGTATTTCAAAGTTCTGCAACCAACAATTTCTCGTCTTCTACTAAAGTATTTATAGAAGAATGAGGAGGTGAGATCTAATAAAAGATCTCCCAAGGCAATTAATACATAATAATGACTTCTTGGCCTTTGAGGGGCTCAATGGAGAAGTGTACAGATATTCTCACTGTATTAATTGATTTACATTAAATATTAAGCTTGGTGGGAGCTTTTGTTGACTTTTGTGGCTCTGTGTCATGTTATAGTAACTTTGCTGATATTTTACGCATTAAGTTCTTGTAGCAGAATTAACTATTTGGCTGCGCTGAGGAAAATATCTGATTTTGATCAATAACTTTGGCCTCTATTTGAATGCTTTGAGGCACAGGGGGATTTTGGGGTAGCTAAGAGGATTCAATTGGCCTCAGATGTGGCGGTGGAGGCCTTCTTTCTGATGAAACACTTTACGATTTTCTTTATCTGTGTTTTAATTTGGAGGATTAGGCTTTTGGTAATCAATCTTAGCCGTAATCCCCAAATTTGTCTTCAATCTTCTGCTATGGTAGGTTTTTTCTTCGACACTGATAATCTTTTGATTTATTTCAATGGTCTATGTCTTATTTATGTTTAGGGCCACACAGGGCACATGTGGCATCAATGCCCATGAAGCATTGACGAAACGTAAAGTTCGAACCCTGTGGAATGGTTTTTGTCTATGTACAAAGGCGCGAGAGATCGTCATCCCCGGCCTTTGGTTTTCTTTTTGATATAACGGAAAAACCATTAAAACCTATAAAACACAAAAATAATTAAGAAATCCTGCATTATTTGGGTAAACTACTTCAGAGGTTCAGTTTAAGAGCGGGGTCGTTGGATGGCAACATTCAACGGCAGAGATTCGCTTGCAGGGTCAAAGGAGGTGGTTAATGAAATGGTGGGGAGTTTTAAGTCAGATCCGTCAATCTCAGATAGATCAACGGTTGAAATTAGCCGCGAACTAATAATGTGAAGGGGTCACATTATTGGATATTTAAGAAAAATCAAAGAAAATGAGAAAAAATCCTTTGGTGGAGGAAAAATGAACTGGAAATCGAATTTGGTTTCGGGAAGAAAAAGGGTCGTCAGATGTGATAAGTCCACAGAGATCAATGGCTATGATAGCTCATTGAAATTCTTTTGGAAGAGGCAGAGGGTGATAGAACAATGCAAAAATGGTTTAGGACCGTTGATCTGCAAATATCGACGGTGGGAAGCGTGTGCGACGGGAAGTGGTTTCAGGGGTAAAACAACCGTTTTCGCACGGCGTTTAGGTGGGTAGGTAGTTTTAGCTTTTTGAATGCGATATACGTCTAGAGGTGACACGTGGATTTCTAAAACAAATTATATCGCGTAATTTTTTCGGATTATCGCTCGTGCATATAGTTACGTGACTTGCAGTATGGACCGTCAGATCTGGGGCCTCAGATCTAACGGTGAAGAGCGAGCGCGAATTTGAAAAGATGCGCAAGCGGAATTAGGATGGGCGGTTTTAATCTAGGCTATAGGATCAGAGATGAACGACGGAGATTTAAATTTGGGGGTCAAATGAAAATATTACAATAGAGGAGGAAGGGTTAATAAGGGCCATTGATTTGCAAAGATCAACGGTCGGGACTTGGCCTAAAACTTTATAACGGGGGGGCACATGAATTTAAACCAAGATCAGGAAATGTGATCTGGACCATCCGATCTGGACGCATGGACGGTCCAGATGCAATCGGAGGCTAATGCATAGGCGGGGTAAAGAACTTGGGGTGAGACGGAGCGATTGATCGCTAGCCATTGATCTGAGGATCAGATCAACGCTGGGGAGTGAATCGGAGGAATGGTCAATCGGGGGCGGAGAAATATTGGACGTAGCCAATAAAAACTTGTGATGTGATGCTGTGCAGGCCATTTGATCGGCTCAAGATCAACGGTGGAGATTGCTTTTAAAGCGAACGGCGGAAAACCCTTTATATCATGTGAAAACCAAAAATTAACATAAAACAAAGGTTTTTATGTATAGGGGCGGGTTATATATTTATCATATGGCTTGGTGCCCATGTGTGGGGCCATGCTCTATATGAAATACAATACGCCCGAGGCGTATATAACAAAGGGCTAATCGCAATCGAAGCCTCGGGTTCGGGCTTTTCGATCTACCCATTTGACTTTTTGTGATGCGATTGGCGCTTTAGGACTTAAAATCTTGGTCGCGGGTGTAGGCTATATGGAATGAAAAGTGGTGAGGGCAGGGTTTATACATATGGGACTCAATCGCACCAAAAATTTTGATGCGGGTCTTACTCATTGTGAATTTCTCCGATGTGATTGCGCTTCGGGTCTTTTTAATCTACCCATTTTTAATATATAAAAAACATATTATGGGCGTGATTAGACAAAAACTTTGGAAAAAGGGGTTTTTTGAATTTACGAAGAAAAATATTAATCGGAGATGGTTTATTCAATGGTCCTAGCACCCGATGTGGGCCCACGGATTTATATAAAAAAAATATAAGATCGAGGCTGTGTACAAGGGCTTAATCGCATCGGGATTTTTAAAACATGGCAAACAAACTTGCGCGCTGGGATTTTGCGATGCGATTATCGCTGAAAGGGGTTAGCGCTTGGTTCTAGCACCAAGGCATATGGTGGGGAAGTGGTTTAGGATTTAGCCCAAGGGGCTTAAGCCTTAATACAAAAATATGTATTTTTCATGATTTTTTCAATGTTTTTCAATGGATTTGGGGGTTTCGATATAGTTTAAAAATGATTTTTAAACTATGTAAAAATGATTTTCATGAATGGAAGAAGGGAAATCATGAAAAATAGAGGAATTTCATGGGAATAAAAGGGTAAAAATGGAAGTTAGTTTTGACGTGGAGGAAAGGGAAAAAAGTTGATTTTGAAGCAGTCTTTTCTCTTTGAAATCAACAGAACTTCTGAGCTTTGAAATGCAAACAACAATGAAGATTGAAACAAGGGCATGATGTCTTCAAGAAGTTTCAAGAGATAACAATTTTTTCAATAAAAGTGTTTCTTGAAGGCTAAAAAAAAAAATGTTTTGGCCACCTTTTGATATAAAAATTTTTATAGGTGGCCAACAGTGGCTCCACTTGGGGATGGTGCCTTCTTGAAGGCATCAAGAACTTCAGACTTGCATTCTCTGGGAGGCTGATCAGTGCCTCATCCATTGGGATGCCTTCTTTTCTTGGATGATCTTCTTTGTTCTGAAAACAGATTAGCAGCCATGGAAAACAATGGATCTTTCATCAACACAAGCTTTCTACCTACCCAATCCTACTGATCTAACATTTTTTCTTCTTTTTAGAGTGCACTTGGATTGGAAAACTCTTTTCTCAAAATTTTATTCTTTTGAAAGCAAAAATATAATCTAATTCTACTCCTTATTTCTCCATGAACTCAGATTAAACAGTTGAGTTCATATGTTTCTCTATCTAATCTACTAATCTGTTAGGATTAAACAGTCTAACAGATTTTTATTCTCTAAATTTCTAAAAAAAAAAATTAAAAGCATACAAGTTAGGATTAAATAGTCTAACTTGATGTTGTTCTATGGCATAAAATAGGCTACACATAGATATCATTTTGTAGAAAAATTAAAACAAAATGGAAGGCTTAAGATCTGAAAATTCAAAGCACTTCCTTTACCCTTTCTACAGCTCTGTTTTGACTTTTGTTTGAGTTGTTTTCTCCTTGTTAACTGGTTCAGATTTTGAGCTGATTAGAACCAGATTTACATTTGTTTTGACTCAAAACATAAGACAGATTTGAGTCATCTTTCTTTGGAAACTTAGGTTCAGATTTTGAGCATGTTTGAACCTTTAATTTCTATCCTAATCTATCTACTGATAAGCCAAGATTAAATAGTTTGGCAAATTGAATTTACTATCCTATCAGCAGTAAATTTAAAACTAATTAGTCAAGATTAGGCTTTTTGACTAATTAGAAGTGTGCTTTGAGGAGTGGCATTTAAGATTGCACACTTTCATATTTTTTTCTCTTTTTGTTGGTATGGGGTTGTACCTTTATTTTTTTTACAATCTACCCTCTTTTCTTTCTTTCACTGTTTTTGTATTTTTTATTTTTCTAAATTTGAATGCAATGGTGGATGAGATATTTATAACGAAAGAAAGATAAAAAGGCTTCAAAACATGACACAGATTAAGAAAAGTAATGTTTGAGCATCCTGCCATTGACAGGACCCCCAAACAGTTCAGCTCCATTCAACTCTTGTAAGAAAAATTCATTGTTACCAGCAGCCGAATGAATGAGATAAGGGCCAATCCATAAGTTGTCAAATTTGCCATGCTTGCCCTTGTCTTCCCTCCTTGAGTCCCACTTTAAAACTTTGTCCCCAACTTTGAAATTGCTGGCCTTTGTTCTTCTATCAAAAAGCTTTTTAATGTTGTCTTGCTTTTGTAATGTTTTGTTATAAACCTCCTCCCTGGTTTGATGAAGTTGAACGGTTTGATTTATCCTTCTGATCATGTCATTATCTTTAGTTTGCAACTCTTGAATCAACTTCATAACTGGTACACCAAGTCTGGTTGGAAAAAATGCATCAGTACCATACACAAGCTGGAAGGGTGACATACCAATAGATTTCTCCAAAGTCAATCTGTCAACCCAAAGTGCATGAACTAGCTTTGTGTGCCAAGACTTCTTGTTGTCCTCCAACAATTTCTTGATTATGTTCACCAAACTCTTGTTTGAGGATTCTGCAAGTCCATTACCTTGAGGGTAATAGGCCGTGGAATGCCCCAACGTAATCTGATATGTGTGATAGAATTAAACCATCCTCTTTGATCCAAATGCTGCTGCATTATCAGTGATGATCTTGGTAGGGAAACCAAATCTAGAGAGAATATTAGTCTCCATGAATTTTATAATAACATAGTCATTGGCTTGCCTACAAGGAATGGCTTCTATCCATTTAGTGAAGTAGTCTGTGGCAGTGAGGATCCATCTATGCTGAGCTAAAGATGATGGATGGATTTATCCTATGAAGTCAATTCCCCACTGTTGAAATGGGGCTTCAACAGTGATCGAATGCAGAGGTAGGGGTAGAAGCTTCATTTTGCCTTAAAAAAGTTGACATTTATGACAGACAATTATCATCTTATGTACATCAAGAAAGAGAGTAGGCCAATAGAAACCAGCCCTCAAGATTTTTTTGGTTGTTGTCTTCCAATATAAATGGCCTCCACACTCTCCTTCATGGAACTCGTGCTTAACCTGCTCTGCATCATACTCAGGAAAACATCTAAGCAATATACCACTTGCATTTTTCCAATAAAGACATTTATCTATAATGAAATCGTTTACAACTTTTAACTTCAAAAACCTTGCCTTTTTTTTTGATAAACCGGGAGGTGTGTTCAAATTAAGCAAAACATAAAGAATATCAGCATACCAAGAAGAATTAATAAAATGGTCTTCAACAATGGGAGTTGAGAATTCTTCTTGGTCATCTAAAGCATTGATCATATTAATATCAAGAACTTCAAAATTTTATTCAGCCATTAACCTAGCTAGACCTTGGCCTTTGATGAGCTTAGTGGGCTTTATCTTCAAATCATATTCAAGAATAACAGCAATCCACTTACCTCTCTTAACATCTAGGTCCTGTGTTAGAATGTCTTTCACAACTGAATTTGGGACAAAGGCAATGATGTGGGAATGAAGGATGTATACTCTGAAGTCTTTTAAAGCTTTAATCAAAGAAAAATTTTGTTTTTCCATAATGTTATACTTCAAAGGGGCATCCCTTAATGCCTTGCTAAATAATGCAATAGGCTACTCTTGTCCTTGTGGATTTTTCTGTAAAAGGACAACAGCTATTGTATGTTCTGATGCAAATGAAAAAATATAAAAATCTTTTGAAAAATCAGGACTTATTAGAATCGGTGTTTTGGTTAACACTTGTTTCACCAGCTCAAAGGACTTCTTTGCTTCCAAGGTCCATTTTACCCCTTGCTCCTTCTTCAACATGTTTTTTATATTCCTAAGGAGCTCAGCCAAGTTGGGTATGAACCTTCTCAAAAAGTTAATCTTTCCAATGAAAGATTGCAACTCCTTGATGTTTCGAGGATGAGAGATTTGCAATATGGCCTCAATACTCTTTGGATCTATATGTATACCCTCCTCAGAAATAATGTGCCCAAGAATTTTACCTTCTTGGAGACCGAATAGTGTCTTCTTAGGGTTTAAAGATATTCCAAACTTTCTGCATTTCTCGAAAAAATTTCTCAAATGTTCTAAGTGCTCTTCATCTGACTTTAAAAACACAGTGACATCATCAAGGTAAATAATGATGAAGTAGCCAAATTCTTCCAAGAATTTTATGTCCATGGCTCACTGAAAAGTTGCTCCAGCATTCATTAGACCAAAGGGCATTTTCACATACATGAAAGTGCCCCAAGGTGTAGTAAATGCTATCTTTAATTGATAATCAGGGTGGACTAAAATTTGATTGTACCCTGAATAGCCATCAAGCAAAGAAATTATTTTTTGAACCAACTACCCTTTGTAATATGTGATCCATCTTGGGTAAAGGGTAGTTCTCCTTGAGTGAAGCTTTGTTTAAGTCTCTAAAGTCTATATAAAGCCTAATCTCTCCCGTTTTCTTCATGACCGACACCAGATTAGATACCCACTCAGAATACCTAATAGGGACAATAATACCAGCTTCATACATTTTCAGGACCTCCTTCTGAACCAAAGGCAACTGAACAGGGTTTATTCTGCACAGTTTTTGTTTGAATGGTTTTTGGTTCTCCTTGAGAGGGGTTTTGTGCTGGATTATTTCAGTGTCATAGGATTTCAAATCTTCATAACTCCACGCAAAAACATCAGAAAACTCTTTAAACAGCTCTATATATTTGAGTTTAATTTGAGCTGGTAGAGTCTTAGACAATTTAATCATTTTTGGTTTTTTCTCACTACCTATATTGCACTCTTCTACTTCAGTCTCTACAGGTTCTAGTTTTGGCTTCTTGGCCAAGTCGTTAAAATCAAACAACTCTTCTAAAGGTGCCAGACCCTTTGGCAAACTTTCATCATTAGACTACAGGGTCTCTAACTCCTCTGTTTCTAAATCTGCATTCATCACTGTTTCATTTTCAAGTTTGCTAGATAACAGGTTTACATTAGCAAGTTCAAGAGACCTTTCTTTTTTATCAAGAAATTTTTCTTCACTAGGGTAGTTGGTTTCATAATCTAAATCTGAACTTGGTAGTTTGAATTCGTTTTCGAACTGCATGAAGTCTTCTATTTTTTTGTCTCCATATAAAACTTGCCAATATTTATCGTTATCAGGGACAGAAGGTCTAAATTTAATTTGAGTTTTATAGTCTTTGGTTTCACATTGCGTTAAACATGTTCTGGCTGTGAAAGCTAAGTTGTGGGCCGCGATATTTCTTTTCCTTGGGACAAAAATTAATTGGGACTCCTCAAAAGTTTTTAAAAGGTCCATGACATCGTTTCGATAGGCCCTAAGTCTTGGGTGATTTGCGTTGTATTCCCCGTTCACTTGCCTAATGATTAATTCAAAATACCCATACGCTTTAATTCTTTTGGCTCCTAACTTCTTCAAAAATCGTAAGCCTAAAAGCAGGGATTCATATTCTGCTATGTTGTTAGAACACTAAAAGTTTAATCTACAGGAAAGGCTTTCAGTGTTGTTATTCTCAGTGTTGCGAATCTAGACCCCTGCACCAGCATTGC
Organism: Pinus albicaulis; assembly: GCA_034641835.2. Taxonomy (NCBI): domain Eukaryota; kingdom Viridiplantae; phylum Streptophyta; class Pinopsida; order Pinales; family Pinaceae; genus Pinus; species Pinus albicaulis. Next base: position 561,328,162 of record CM076576.1, on the reverse strand, counting down.
TCCTAGTGCAGGATCCATCGAAGTTCATACTCCACAGAGGATTAGTTTCGGGTTCGACAGTTGGGTCACTATCCTCTTCAACAAGCGTGCTTTCGGTTTGTTTTTGAATATCAGCACTTAGTTGATTTTTTTTTAATTCCTCTGATTTCTCGTTAGGCTGAGGAATGCTTTCTTGACCGTCAAGGTTAAAAAGCGACGGACGTATGATTTGTAGTTCAAGACCTTCGTTTGCTTCGATAAATTTTACGGGTTCAGCAAACTGTTTAGACATTTCTGTGGTGTTTACCTCCTCCTCTCTATCGTCCATTAACTCTGTTCAAGTTACTTGTTCATCCAATATTTCATCATTAAAAAGGATAAATTAATCAAGGCCCGTGTTTACAGAATATAGGGGAGATTTTTGCAGTCTGTCTTGACTAGTAACCATGTACTGCATATGGGACTCCCTATAAAGTATTCTTGATTGATTAAACACAAGGATGGTCACATAGGTCATATCCATCTGCATAGTCCCCTGTAACTTAGCCCCCCAAGACCTAGATAACAACATTCCATACTTTGGGGGCACATCAGCCACAATTATATCCATGACCAAACATTTGGCTGGAATCTAGGATAAGTTAATGCAAAGGTCTTTAATTAATGCCAAACATTTTACTCTGCTAGAGTCAAAAGAGTATAGGTCTTTATAAGGTATGGTGATTTCTAGACCCAGGCTCTCCATTACAACTTTTGGCATTAAATTGTGAGAAGCTCCTGAGTCATGCATAGCATTGTGCAAGATCCTGTCATGAATATTTAAACTTACATAAAAGGGAGGAACATGTCCCTCTTGATATCTACCTTCAATCTTAGGACCAAAAATTAGCTCTGGTTGGTCATCATTAAGATTGACAGTGTCCTCATTTTCCTCTATATTTAAAGCCTTCAAAATTTGGGTTATATATACAATTTGGGTAGCTAACTCAGTAAGGGGAACAAAGATTTTAATTTTGGAAATTTCCTGCTCCAGGCTGAAAGTAATTTGACTCTTTAAAGCACTTTTCTCAGCCTTATTAACTGCCATTCTGTCAGAAACATGTGTTTGCTAATTTGTTCTATTTACATTTGACAGAAGTGTTTTAACAGGAGTACTAGCTGAAGTGTTAGTACTGCTAAGGTCTGCACTCTGTTTTTCATTTTTTTGAGTGCCTTTCTCCTTACCTTTATCAGAATTAACAGCCACTATTTTATCTTTTGGTTTCAAAATTTTGGGCTTACTTACAGTGTTGTTTTGTGAAGATTTTTCAGAGGTTTTGTTGTTGGGGGTTTCTAGATTTTTCTTAATTCTAAGGTCATACTCCTTTTGAGGCTCTATGATAAAATTTTCCATGTCTTGATAATAACTTTCATCTTCATCTCCTTTGTCATCATAAGGTTTATAAAGACCTTGTTTTCTATCATAATGGACTTCAAAGTCATCATTATCTACTCCCAACATATTTATGTCCTCATCCTCTACTCACTCATCTATTTCTTCAACCTCACTCACATAGTTTTGATGAAAGGGAGGAGTGATCTATTGATCATCTTCCCTTGGTATATTTTGAGGTTGATTTCTTTTAAAATTCTGATTTTGGTTCTGATTTCTATTTTGAGGAGCATTTTGGTTCTGGATTTCTTTTGATCTCTTAATTATGCTCATCTCTTTCATCATCTCCTCCATCATTTTCTCCATCTTTGAGTTGGAAGTAGAAGGTTTGTTTTCTTCCCTGAAGGATACTCTCTTCTCATTTTTCATTCTTGCTCTTTTCTCCATCAAGTTGACTTCCACAGCAAGAGCACCTTTTTGCATCTCTTCAAGAGTTGCAGGATCTCTCTCTCTCAGCTAATAGGCCATCTCAGGGTCAAACCCTTCAGGAAACTTTTTTAGAGTTGAGCCTTGTGGAGGCTTTAGATCTGGGGAAAGTGCATTGTACACACTATTAAATCTAGTGCAGTAAGCTTGCACACTTTCCCCAGTGCTTCTATGGAGGTTCTTGTAATCAGAAAGGACTTGGAGAGGGTTCTTCTTCACTTCCCATTTTTTTAGGAATGTTTGATGGAAGGCTTGGAGATCATTTATACTGTGGGGGGTTAAGCCCTTAAACCATTTTCTTACTTCTCCCCCTAAGCTCTGAGCAAATAGTCTAAGTTTGACAAAATCATCATCTATTTCATTTCTGTCAAAGTAGTCATTCATCTTATCCACATGTTGTGATGTATTTGTAGCATTGATAGCATCAAATAATGGAATTTTGAATTGATAGTCCTAAGGAAGATTGAGTAAGGGTACAGGAAGGACTAGGGGAGCATACCATGCTGCCATGATATGAGGTGGGGGTGGATTTACAAGAGGGAAGGTGGGTTGGAGTGGAATGGTTTGAACAATTGATGATTGGTGAATAGATGAGGATGGAATAGCAGTAGATTGCTGAGCAGATCTTGGATGAGAGACACCTAAATTGTGAAGAAAATGTAAATCAGGAGGTGTTGTTTCTCTACTACTAGGATGTTCACTTGTTTCCGGCGATGAAAGCGAACGCTCAGAGTCTAGCTGAATTATATCATTAAATGACCTAGTTCTAAAAGGATTTACTAAGTCAAATTGTGATTGTTGTAGAGCTGAAATATTTTCAGGAACTGAATTAGCTCTCAATGGTGATATGAAAACAGTTGAAAATTTTATCTTAGGAGACTTCCTAAGGATACGTTCTAGATTATCAACTATCTCAGGTGGATCTGGGTCAGGATAGGATCTATTATGAATTTTCCTAGGAGCCACTATGCTGTGTTTTAGACCCAAATAAACAAGAAAAGTTCAACCAGATATAACAGTCTTTTATAGGTTAACTAATCTGTTTCACAAATTCAAATCCTACAGTCCTCTAACTGAGTTTTAAACAATGTTATAATGACAAAGGTTCTTCCCAGTGGATTTTTAAGGTCTGTTAAGGATTGTGGAGTCGCCAAGTGGAACTTTTTAGCTCTTTTCAGAGGTAAAAGGTTTTTTGGTCCACCACCATGTTTATTGAATACCAATCTGAAATATTTTTATGGGTTTTCTGAGTTATTATGGTTGTATAGAAAACTAAAGAGTCTATAAAATCTAGCCAAGCAACTATGAACTCAAAAATATCCCCAGTAGAGTCGCCAGAAATGTTAGGTGCTGGTGACTCAACTGGCTAACACATCAAATATTCTTAAATCAGGGATTTCTGGTATCTTATGATTTCCTTTAAGCTAAAAAATACTCAGACCTTCCCAGTGGAGTCGCCAGAAATGTTAGCACCCTGTAATCAGCAAGATTGGCAAAAGTCCAACTGTAGGGAGAACATCATTTCAACCACTTTGGGATTCTAGGATCTAGCCCTCCTGAATCTAGATAGGGATCTCTCCAATAAGGTGCAAAGATTGGATTTGTCTTTGAAGTTTGGGTAATGATGTTAGGCTAGTTATGAAGGCCGAGGGTTTTGTTTTGTTTTTGGATGGTTGAGCATGATTATTGTTTGAGGGAAAGTCCTAAATGGAAAGAGTTTCAAAGGTGTGAAGTTGCAAGCAATCAGAACAAGCTTTGGCTAAAAAGATAGATATAACGCTGGTTTTTAGTCCATTGGGCTAGGGAGTCATAATAGGACTTTAATTGAGCAACAACATCAAGAGTGATCCAAGGGGCAAGTCATCTATATCACAAGATTATTGAGATTAAAATGATGGAATGGAAACAATAAAGTGTTGGAGGGGTGGAAACTGATAATAATTTCAACAAGGATTTATAGTCAGTCCAAACAAGAAAAGCCTCTTAAGTAACTGTTTAAAACCAACCAAGGTTAGGGCTAACCATAGACTTCTTGGGCAAGCTTATATTAAAGCAGTTTAATTGACAAACAATCCAGTAATCCGCATAATTATATTCAGAAAGTATGAAAACACATAAGAGAAACAAAGTGCAACTTAAGACTAGATAAGGCACTTTTAAACCTAGTCTTCTTTCAGCCAACACTAAGGGAAACCTTCAGAATCTGCCTTTGGAGAAATAAAAGCTAGAAAACAGTGCACACCATCACTTTTCTAGTCTAACTTTAATAAGAAAATAATGAAAATAACATTCAAGAACAATGTTTAAGGGAAACAGTAGGACGAGGGAACACCAGCATTCCTAACTGCTTAGACTGTATTGAATCTTCATTAAATAAAAAAATTCGGAGGAAAACATTGAGATAAAGCTTATCAGTCAGAGAAGGGTACTGGTAAACAGTAATTCCTAACTCTATAATTGTTTTTCTTTATCAGAGAATAGTGAACAATATGGCATACATAGAAGGAAAAAAAAATAACAAAGAAAGGGGCACTTCACCAGTGATATAGACCAGGATCCCAAGAAACAACCTATTATTGATGTCAAACCAGTTACAGTCTTCAGGTCCAATGTTTCAGTTCAACAATCATCTTCACTTTTCTCAGCCTAACTTATCTAATCACAAATAGAGCTTCAAGAGCCAGTGAATGCTATTTACAAGTAGAAGTTTCGAGCACAAGTGTATTTCAAAGTTTTGCAACCAACAATTTCTCATCTTCTACTAAAGTATTTATAGAATAATGAGGAGGTGAGATCTGATAAAAGATCTCCCAAGGCAATTCATATAGACTAATGACTTCTCGGCCTTTAAGGGGCTCAATGGAGAAGTGTACAGATATTCTCACTGTATTAATTGATTTACATTAAAGATTAAGCTTGGTGGGAGATTTTGTTGACTTTTGTGGCTCTGTGTCATGTTATAGTAACTCTGTTGATATTTTACGCATTAATTTCTTGTAGTAGAATTAACTATTTGACTGCGCTGAGGCAAATATCTGATTTTGATCAATAAATTCAACCTCTATTTGAATGCTTTGAGGCACAGGGGGATTTTGGGGTAACTAAGAGTATTAAATTGGCCTCAGATGTGGCAGTGGAGGCCTTCTGTTCGATGAAACACTCTATGATTTTCTTTATCTATGTTTTAATTTGGAGGATTAGGCTTTTGGTAATCAATCTTAGCCGTAATCCCCAAATTTGTCTTCAATCTTCTGCTATGGTAGGTTTTTTCTTCGACACTGATAATCTTTTGATTTATTTCAATGGTCTATGTCTTATTTATGTTTAGGGCCACACAGGGCACATGTGGCATCAATGCCCATGAAGCATTGACGAAACGTAAAGTTCGAACCCTGTCGAATGGTTTTTGTCTATGTACAAAGGCGCGAGAGATCGTCATCCCCGGCCTTTGGTTTTCTTTTTGATATAACGGAAAAACCATTAAAACCTATAAAACACAAAAAATAATTAAGAAATCCTGCATTATTTGGGTAAACTACTTCAGAGGTTCAGTTTAAGAGCGGGGTCGTTGGATGGCAACATTCAACGGCAGAGATTCGCTTGCAGGGTCAAAAGGAGGTGGTTAATGAAATGGTGGGGAGTTTTAAGTCAGATCCGTCAATCTCAGATAGATCAACGGTTGAAATTAGCCGCGAACTAATAATGTGAAGGGGTCACATTATTGGATATTTAAGAAAAATCAAAGGAAATGAGTGAAAATCCTTTGGCGGAGGAAAAATGAACTGGAAATCAAATTTGGTTTCAGGAAGAAAAAGGGTCGTCGGATGCGATAATCCCACGGAGATCAACGACTATGATAGCTCGTTGAAAGTCTTTTGGAAGAGGTGGAGGGTGATAGAACAATGCGAAAATGTTCTAGGACCGTAGATCTGCAAAGATCGACGGCGGGAAGCGCGCCCGACGGGAAGTTGTTTCAGGGGTAAAACAACTGTTTTCGTGTGGTGTTTAGGTGGGTAGGCAGTTTTAGCTTTTTGAATGCAATATGCATTCGGAGGCGACACATGGATTTCTAAAACAGCTTATATCACATATTTTTTTCGGATTATCACTCGTTCATATAGTTATGCGACTTGGAGTATGGACCGTTAGATCTGGGGCCTCAAATCTAACGATGGAGAGCGAGCACCAATTTGAAAAGATGCACAAGCAGAAGCGGGATGGGCAGTTTTAATCTGGGCCATAGGATCAGAGATGAATGGTGGAGATTTAAATCTGGGGGTCAAATGGAAATATTACAATAGCGGAGGAAGGGTTAATAAGGGCCGTTGATCTATAGAGATAAACAGTTGAGACTTGGCCTAAAAATTTATAATGGGGGGGCGCATGAATTTAAGCCAATATCAAGAAATGTGATCTAGACCATCCGATCTAGATGCATGGATGGTCCAGATGCAATCGGAGGCTAATGCATAGGCAAGGTAAAGAACTTGGGGTGAGACGAAGCGATTTATCGCTAGCCGTTGATCTGAGGATCAGATCAACGCTGGGGAGTGAATCAGAGGAATGGTCAATCGGGGGCAGAGAAATATTGCACGCGCCCAATAAAAACTTGTGATGTGATGCTGCGCGGGCTGTTTGATCGGCTCAAGATCAACGACAGAGATTTATTTTAAAGGGAACGGCGGAAAACCCTTTATATCATGTGAAAACCAAAAATTAACATAAAACAAAGGTTTTTATGTATAGGGGCGGGTTATATATCTATAATATGGCTTGGCGCCCGTCTGCGGGGCCATGCTCTATATGAAATACAATACGCCCGAGGCGTATATAACAAAGGGTTGATCGCAATCTGAGCCTCGGGCTCGAGCTTTTTGATCTACCCATTTGAATTTTTGTGATGCGATTGGCGCCTTGGGACTTAAAATCTTGGTCCCGGGCGTAGGCTATATGGAATGAAAAGTGGTGGGGGTGGGGCTTATACATATGGGACTCAATCGCATCGGAAAGTTTGATGCGGGTCTTACCCATTGTGAATTTCTCTGATGCGATTGCGCTTTGCGTCTTTTTAATCTACCCATTTTTAATATATAAAAAACACATTATGGGCGTGATTAGACAAAAACTTTGGAAAAAGGGGTTTTTTGACTTTACGAAGAAAAATATTGATTGGAGATGGTTTATTTAATGGTCCTAGTGCTCTATGTGGGTCCACGGATTTATATAAAACAAAGATAAGATCGGGGCTGTGTACAACGGCTTAATCGCATCGAAATTTTTAAAACATGGTAAGCAAACTTGCGCGTTGGGATTTTGCGATGCGATTAGCACTAAAAGGGGTTAGCGCTTGGTTCCAGAAACAAGGCGTATGGTGGGGCAGTGTTTTAGGATTTAGCCCAAGGGGCTTAAGCCTTAATACAAAAATATATATTTTTCATGATTTTTTCAATGTTTTTCAATGGATTTGGGGGTTTCAATATAGTTTAAAAATGAGTTTTAAACTATGTAAAGATGATTTTCATGAATGGAAGAAGGGAACTCATGAAAAATAGAGGAATTTCATGGGAATAAAAAGGGTAAAAATGGAGGTTAGTTTTGACGTGGAGGAAAGGGTAAAAAGGTGATTTTGAAGCAGTCTTTTCTCTTTGAAATCAGCAGAACTTCTGAGCTTTGAAATGGAAACAGTAATGAAGATTGAAACAAGGGCATGATGTCTTCAAGAGGTTTCAAGAGATAACAATTTTTGCAATACAGGTGTTTCTTGAAGGCTAAAAAAAATTTTTTTTTGGCCACCTTTTGATATAACAAATTTTATAGGTGGCCAACAGTCTCACTGTTTTTGTTTGACTATTTTTAGTGCATTTTTCTTCATTGTTTTACCTTTTCATTGTTACATTAAATCTGTGAATGCTTTCCATTGCTCTGCATCTGGAATTTTCACACTTTTTAGCTTTCTAAATTTTTCATCAGCATCTGTGTACTTGGCAAAGGTAGGTTTGAAAACAAAAAGATGCCTAATCTCATGTTGTAGAAATAATAAGTCTTCAAAAAATTGAAGGATGAACTTTCCTGTAGGAGTTCCCAGTGGCAGTGGTTTGTTCACTTGTTCTTTTGAAAACTCCCTTATCTTCTTATCATAATATTTTTGGGCCATTATTTTGTCATTGAAGACATGAATATCTGGCAGGCCTTTCTGCCTCAAAATAGTGTATTTTTCCAAAAACTTAGTAAGGGAAATGTCCATAGAATCACATTTTTCCTCTAGGTTGTTCATCAAATTTCTCTTGGTCACAACCTTCTTGATTTGTAATATTGTTTCAGTCTATCCTGTACCTGTAACTCTTCCAATGCTGCTCTATTCTTACTGTTCAAGAAAGTGATGAGTTTTAAAGCCTGTGATGGCTTATCAGCTAACTCATCCTTGGTTCTATGAATCTTATTTTGGGCTGCTAACAGTAAGTATCTCTTCTCATAGATGACCTGAACTGAAGGCCATTGAGAATGTATGGCCTCAATAATATTTTTCCAAAGATGATTCTTGATGTAGGAAATCTGTTTAGTAAATGTTAACTCCTTTTGTAAATTCTTCATTGGTTCTTCAAGTTTGGTAGCTTTTTGCTCATGGTTTTTAGTAGTTTTCAAGGCTATTTTGTTGGTGGCTTCAAGACTTTTAATCATCTCTTTCAAGTTATTTATCTCATTAGTTTTCAAGAAAAATTCTTCCATAGCTTTGACTATTTGACCTGCTCCATCTGTTTGCTGTACCTATGTTGTTGAAGAATCTATGGCTGATGTAGTAGCTGAATGCACTGGCACTACAGTTGGCAATGGATCATTAGGTGATATTTTTTCTCCCAAAGTGGAAGCCACAACTATGGTAATAACTGGTATCACTGTAGGAATAATAGGAGAATTAGGTTCATTCACAGTCTCTTTCTCCTTAACAAGTTGATCCATTTGGGTCTCCATTTCTTTAATCTGTGCAGTCAGTTTAAGGATCAACTCCATCCTTTCTTATTTTTTTGTTTGATCCTGAAGTATTTCTTTGGTCTGTGGGTGATCACTTTGAGGAAGCTTCAGTTGTTTCCTCAGAGCTGAAATATCTTCATTCTTTTTCTTAATCAATAATTCAACTTCTTGCACATCTGAGGGATCATAACCCACCTATAAAATGAAATCTTCTAAGGCTTTAATCCTTAGGTCTTTAGCATACAAAGAGCCTTTGTCTAGATTCATTTGATCCTGCATGTTAATAATGGTATTCTAAAACTTAGTAGCACTCATAGCCTTTGTTAGCACAGTTGAATATAACATTTCTAAGCTATGTCTATGGAATTCCATTTGGTCTAGCTCATGCACATTTTCAATATCTACTTCAAACTCAACCTTTTTATAGTCTGCCACTATTTTAGGTGTTGAAGTAGTTGGTTACAGATATGACATAATCATTTAATTTGTGGAATATTCAAAGACTGTCAGTAGCCTGTTTTGATTCCCTGGTTTTTGTTTAAGAAATTGAAAGTAAATCTCAGACTTGATTTCTTCATTCTTTTGCTTGATTTTCTTGTACTTTTCTTTGATATCTAAGTCTTTTTCCTCAGTTGTCTGTGAGGAAGAAGCATCCATATTTTTTTTTTCAATCATCTGGGTATCATATTTACCTGTTTTTTGATATTTTCCAATCTCTACAAGAGTCTCATTTATTATCACTTTGGCTTCATCATTGTTTACCTCAGGCTCATTTGTATCCTCAACATCAATTACCTTTTCTTTCCCTATGGAACTGAATTTGAGCCTTTTATTGTAAATCAACTTGAATTTTGTATCTGTGGTGGTCTCAGATGTATAGGTTTCTTCATCTTTGCCTCTTTTTGTTGAAGTTTCAGACTATTTTGCAACTATCATAGCTTGTGTAGTATCCAGTTGTCCTGCTGGCTCTGCATTGATGATTGTATCTGTCAATGTGTTTTCCACCCATTCTGTCTGATTTGAAAACTTCTTAGCTTTTGGTTTAGGTTCATGTATAAATGGTGTAAGTTTTCATTTAACCCTTAAATCACTCAAGATCCCTTGAGGATCATAGTTCCAAGGAAAGCTCTCTTGAAATTTAAACCCTGCTAGTATCTTGGTGATTTCCTTTTCTGCTTCTCTGTTATTTATGATGAAAGGCCCAACTTCATTTTTAAGCTTGAATTGGGTCTTTTTCTTGGCAACTAAGAATTTGATGGTGTCAAAGTTTAAAATTTGCCTTAAGTATTCCAATGCAAAAAATCTCATTCACATGTATTTTGGCAACTTATATGGTAATAAGTTTAAGCCAAAAAATCTTATCTCTGTGTGTTTTTCATAAAGGAGCCAGTCTCCCATTTTGCTCTATTCTGATAGTTTCAATATCCTCTTCATATCTTCATTCACTCTAGTTTTCTCTGCTTTATATAGTATATTCATTGTTGTATGGAGGAATAGGTCTGAAAAATATGTATAACTGAACACATTGTCTTCTTTCCTAAGCAAAGAAGTCCAAAAAACAATGGACAAAGGCTGGCCCTCTAATTCCATTTTTTGCAATGAAATTGGAAAATTGTCAGCTTGGAAGAATAGAAACAAATGAAATAAGTATGATGAGTACCTAAACACCCCTTCAGTGTGTAGTCTGGTCAATTTGTGAGGGATGCTATCAGCTATAAAACTAGCATAATAAAAAATGAGTGTAGGGGGTTGACCTGGAGATAATGTGGATAAAAAAACCAAGAATAGATTCATTAGTGAATCCATATGTGAAATATTCCAGTATAAAAAATAACATGGAAATGATATTCCCTAACCCTTCTGGAAATTTGGCAGTTGAATAAGGAGGGTTCAACTTAGGGATGTGTTGTACGGTACAACAACCCTCCCCATTTCAAATTTTTAGAATAAATTTCATTTAGAAATAGGTCCCCTTTTCTTTTTATATAGGAACAAAATATTTAGAAGAAATCCGATCATTTTTGAATAAAAAAATAAAGGTTCATTATTAGAAAGGCATATATTACATATCTTTAATCACAAGTGTATATAAACAAATGCAACATTGAAAAATTTCCAATCCAATGAGATATAAAGACTTTATCACATTAGCATAATACATCAAAGTATTCAATTGGAACAAACTCTGATGTGATACAGTAATCGCAATCGCAAATCGCAAATATCTTTAAGTTGTATATTTGTTTTGAAAAAACTCTGATGCGATTGAACCAATGGCAATCACAAATCGTAAAAGTTTTAAGTTTTCACATTTATTCTATAAAACTTCGATGCGATGCGATTAATTGCAATCGCATTTCGGAAGAGCAATATAATATGCGCTTGTCTTATAATGTCCGATGCGATGGGCCCCACCGTAATCGCAAGTGGAAATCGAAGAATATCATTTGCAACTTATGTCTTTTGAAAAGAGCCGATGCGATACAATATCATCGCAATCAGAAATCAGAGAAGATCATGAAATGTTATTTTTGTCCCTTTTTGAAAATTCCCGATGTGATTAATTCCTAATCTTTATATTTCACTTCACGCATATGCTATTTATTAATCGCAATAGCAAAAAATCAAAAGGAAAGTTTATATTCGCATTTCATATTTGCCGATCTCCGATTGTACATTTTCTATTAAATAGGAAATGAAATGATTAATGATAATTGATTTTATTTTGAATGCGTGAGTGTGACTCTTTAGAGGGAATTTAAGTTTTAAAATAGAGTTAATAAATTAAAATCAACGAATAGATATTTTCATATAGTTGTTCCCATTATTTCATTTTCACCACATCTGAAAGCGTTTCTCCATTGCAGAACCACAAAGCACCCAATCCTTTCATTCGCCGAGTAAGAAAAACGTTACCAGAAAATGAAATGTCTACGAGATCCAGGAAAGCAAAGGTCTTTGTCGCAGCAAATACCCCTATTTTCACCATGGTACCAAAAGAGAAACCAGCCAGAATTAAGCTGGTTACAGACACATCGTGCCAAGGTCTTGGAAAAATCTCTTGGGAAGAGGTATATAACCTGATTGAAAAAGAAAACCCTAAGGTCATTGTGGCGAAAGCAACAGTTCCTGATGAAAATGACTTGGATTCTAATTCCAAGAATCCTCTTAGTGTGCTTGCAAATTCATTCCTTCATCGAATTGCAGCTCGGGCAAACATCTTCCCTTACTATGATGTAATTCGATGGGTAATTGACAATGTGACCATCAGAAATAGGACGTTTGTTTCAGCTACTGGGACAACATTTGGGTCATTTAGAGTAGAGGATATTAAAGCAATGTACCACCTTCCAGACCCATAGAAAATCTACAACAAAGCCTTCATCAAGGAATTTGCTGCAAATAATGAAAATCAGTCGGACCCAATCAGAGAATGGAGAAGAGCTCCAGAGAAGCACAAAAATGAGGCATTAAGTATGTACTCTGTGGAGTCCCTTTCGTCTCCATACTGTTACGTCGCCGCAATGATGTGTAGGCTATTTGGAAATGATAATTCAGCTAGGTTTTGGATACAAATGGTACCTTTAATCCATTCTGCTATAAATTTCGAAATCATGGACTGGCCTGTCATCCTTTCAGATAAGATAGCCAATAGAATCCTTAAGTATAGGAAGGACAAGGACACAGGTAACACAACCCCATTTTACTTTTGTGCCTATATTCTAGATGCCCTATGTTTCAACTCTGAATTTCCCTTGTTAGGATGAAAATGGACCCCCAAAGATCCTGCTCCTATTCATATATATCATAAGTTCTTGTGGAAAGTTCATTTTAAAAACCATGTTTATAGAATTTATCACGGTTTCCTCATCCCTGTTTATCAAATCATTTTTAACCGATTCCCTCCCAGGCTTTATGAAAAAGCTAAAATTGATATATCCTTGATTGGGGACTGGTTCAGAGAAGAAATATTTACTTATATCAGAGTCTTTGGGAGCATTTTAGAGCCCCATATTCTGCCTCTGTATGTTCCCGATAAACTCTTAGCACAAGAGATTTCCTATCAATTAACAGTAGAAGGCATGTCCAGGTCATTGAAGAATAAAAAAAAGTTGATGTGGCCTGATTTTCCATTTCATTGTGGAGATTATACTCTTAACAACTTCACACATGCTGGGAAGGAGGTCATCAAGATAAGAGATCTTAAACTCTCTACAGTCCTAGGCAGGCAATATGACCCAAAGAAGGCGGCGTTTGATTTCACCACTTCAGTTTCAATCGCTCGATTTGAACATGAACTAGATGAGTTCGATGATTTGTTTGTTTCTATTGATAAATTTCCCCAAGTTTATGACTTGGATAAGTCTAAATTTCAAACTGAGGATATGAATAAATTCATGTTATTTAGAAGTCAAAGACTGCTGAAAGTTCCTCTAGATCAATTGAGAGTTCTTGTGCAAGAGTCTAAAACACAACAAAAGGAAAAAGAGGATGCATTTGGCAAAGCAGCTAAAGAAACATCTACGAGAAGGGTCAATGAACAAACACAGAAGGAAGTCACAGGAACTAATCCTATTGTGTAGAAAGAAAACACTAGCGGAAAACCCGGTGTGAAAAAAGAGAATACTAATGGTAAACTAAATGTACATATTGATCAAAAATCTACAGCTCAGACAGAAAAGGAAAACATAGGTACTGAGACCAATGTGCATACTGAGAAAGAAGACACAGGAAGTAAGGCTATTGTACAAGAAATGAAAGGAAATATGAGAAATAATCTAGATTCTCAACTTGGAAGAGAAAAAACTACTGAGAAAGTAGTGGAATCTGCTGAAATTATAGTTTCTTCCCATTTTCTAAGCTAATATGAGCAATTTTCCCAGCAAATAGGACAACAAAATAATCCCCAAGTTAAATATCTGGAAGATCAAGATATGGAAATTATTCCTGAACATCCTACAGGTGAAATTATGTTGAAAATAGAAGAAATTCCTCCTCTAGACATATTTTACAGTCCTAAGCATAGGGCTATTGTTAGAAAGCAGAGGAAGAGGAGAAGAACTGACCAGGATTCACTTTCAACATCACAAGTGGAATTTATGAACATTGTTTATAAAAATTTTGAGGTGAATCCGTCGGAGGATCGCACCAAATTATCTCAATACGCAGGTGCCTACAATGCTAAAACTATAGACAAAGCTTCTGAAGTCTCCCAATTGATGAAACAAAAAGACTTATAGATAGATATGCTAGAAGAATAGGCCATAGAGAATCAACAAAAGATTGTTCAGTTGGAACAACAATTGCAAGATGAGGAGCTCAAATATAAACAGCTGGAAGAACAGCTTAGCATTGAAAAGAAGAAGATTGATGAACAAGCCTTGAACAAGCAACAAAAATTGATTCAAGAGGTGGAAAATTTACAAAATATTCTGCAAAATGAGGAAAATGCAAAGATTGAACAAGAGAAAATATTCCAATCAGCATTGGACAAGTTCAAGCATTACCCTAAATTAGATCAATTCAAAATTGAAGCTCTTGAAACGAACAAACTGCTATCTCAGCAGTTAAATGAATTTTGTCTAAAGTTGGCATAAGTTGAGCCCTTGTGCAAAATAACATCATCTTTGATAGATGAAGCAGTCACTCTCAGGCAAGAAATTGATGATGCTGATGAAAAAATTTCTAAATTCCTTTTCATGGCAGGATACAGAGCAGGGAAGAAAAGCTAATCTTCCCATAATTGAGGAGAGACAGAAGGAAATTTTATTTGTGGAATGGGAACAATAGCTGATGAAATCAGAAAGAGCCATATCAAGAGCTAAAAGTATGATGTATAATTTAACACAGTTGATTAATGACATCTTGTATGCCACTAATTTAATCTCAGATTGTACCCTAGGAAAATTACCAAAAGTAAAAGAACCTGATTCCAGGTGGAAGGAAGAGATAATCAATAAGAATCAACAGATTAGCAAACTTCAAGGAATTTCATGGGATATTATGTGGACTTACCTAATCAAGCCACACAGTCAACAATTTTCCATCAAATTCCTTTCAAATGCTATTAATTGTATCATTCCTGAATTCTCTGATGCTACGTATACCGGGCAGCTACATTCAAGGCTAAGTCATCCAACAGAAGTGAAAGATATGCTCAAAATTTGTCATCTGGGCACATTAAACGCAGGAGATAATCAATGAATCGGTTTCTCTTCAATATCGCAATTCTGTTTACAGATTTCCAATGAGATAGATTGTAGCAGTAGTTTTAGTTATTTTGTTTTATTTTAAGTTTCTATTTAAACCCCTTTCATGCATTTAGAAAGGGGTCCGGAATTTGTAATATTTTGACTTGGATGTTACATTTTTGTACTCCATTGACTCTTATATTTTTATAAAGGATCACATCTGGTAGTTTTATGGAAAATTTTCTTTAAGAATTGCATTTCTGTATCTTGAAGTTTGTTTTACATTGAAGTGCTGGATTTGGATATTGAATTGCATCAGGAAGAGTATCAAGATGAATATGGTATTTCTATCTATTCACTGCTAATTTTATTATGTTATGAGATATTCTCTTTAAAATTTGCTATCATTTATATGTACTTGTTTTACAATATTTCTTTATGCATATCATTTCTGAGTGTGTAGAAATATTCATCTCTTACATTATATGCAAATGATATATAAAATGATGAATACAATGTGTTGTTATAACTCTACTTAATTTCTTAAACAGAATTATCTTTATTTGTTACTACATATTTCAATTAAACTATAATACATTTTCATGGTTATTAATTTGATTGAAACAATTTTAAAGTTGTATTCATGTTTGATATCCGGGTAAGTTTTAGAATTATTTATCAGTCATAGATTAAATTAGATAGATTATTTAATTCATTTTAGTCCCATTTTCCATTCATACAATCATTCCATCACCAACCCATTTAATTTATTAGGAAACTGGTCCTATCAATCTAGTCGGAGCCACCACACCAAACGGAAAAGGAGCTATCCTAAGGTCCCGACCGGGTGGTTTTCCCCCAATGTTTGAAGCAGTGATTTTTGAGGCTTCAACAGGATGTCAACATGAGAAGGCATGAAGTCCTGAAATATCATACAATTTTTTGGGAAATCCAAGATTAAGTACAATTGGGTTAAATATTCAATAGAAAGGGGGACTAAATGAGGATCAGATGGTAATTGCAGCATTTGATTAATGGATTTTGCTGTGATTGTAAAAAGGACCTCTCTGTCTACATTAACAATAGCCCTTTGGTTTGGTACATAATGTTCTTGACACAATCTAACAAGATCTTGTCTAGGATGAGTCAAAGGAACTACATATTGGGGCAAGTGAGTTTCCCAAATAGGTATTTCATCTTTATCAAGGTATTTATCATAGCACCAATTGTGTATTTCCAAAAGGTTAAATTCTACCACAGTGTCAACAATTTTGTAATCCATATCAGTCAATGGAAGGGTTTCTACACCAGGTACTGGTGGCTGAAGTGGATTTACAGACTCAGTGGTTTTAGTAGTAAGTGCAGGAGTAGATTTTATGGTTTTTTATGCTTCATATTTGGGAGGCTTGGATCCACCAGGTTTAATAGGCTTAGAACCCCAAGCTTTAGATGTCATCTATTTTTTAGTCATTTTGAATAACTAATGCAAGCTTAAACTATTTGCAAAATTTGTATTTCTTTAAACAGATGGTGAATTTATAATTTTGTAGGCCAAAGATAGTCTCAGGTGATTTCTTTGACCAATTAGGCTTCTAGGATATGCAAACTGGTTTAAGACAGAAAATGAAGGTTTTCTGAATTATTTGAACTATAAAAAGGTGTTTTCGGGATATATTTGGGCTTCAACCTCCTCGTTGTTCCTTGAAATTGATTTTAAGCAGACACAACTAAGGAAATTGGCTTTAGAAGGGGATTTTTGAACACAACAATTTATGGGGAAAATTTGCGAGGGTTTGGCTTGTTTTGGGCATTTTTGGGCAATTTCTCTTCTGTGAGTTCTCTTAATTTGATGGTTTTTTTTGCTTAAAGATATTTTAGAATTGACTATACATGGTTTTAAACTATCGAAAAAATACCTTTAATTGCAGGTATTTGAATGCTTTAAAGGCTTTTTGAAATATTGAGGCCGAATGAAGGTATGGTCCGGCTTGTTGGAGTAGAGAATGGTTCTTCCGGTCTTCAAACAGGGGATTTGCGGTCAAATTAGGCTTTTTCTCGGGATATAAGTCTGAAAATTGTGCAGAAGAGCTTTTACATAGTTGGGTGGAGTTTTTATCAGTCGAAATGCAAAAATAACACTGAAAAATGACATAACAAAGGTTTTAACCTTTAATATGAATCTTTATTAAACGTATTGAATGCGGGTCTAATCCAAAGGCGGGAGGCAGTTTAGATTTTAAAATGCGAAAACCAGCGGTGGTTTTTGTGTTGGCTCATGGTGGTAAGCTGATTTTGCCAAAATGAACACGATCGAATGAAATCACGCCATGTCAGGGGAGGCAGTATATTGAAAAAAACCCATTTTACATTGATTTTGGCTTTGGGCAGACATTTGGTTTATGGGTGCGATATTGATTCTAAGCCATCAGATCATCGGGAAGGGAGCGAACAGTGAGGATTTTCTGGGAAGTTGCGGTCGAAAAAGCATGTGGGACCGGGGTGACTTATGCACTAGTAAATTGATAATAAAACCTTTTTATTGTATGCATTATAACCAAAGTTTTATATCTAACAAGGTTATATATAAGCGGGGCTTATGTGTAGTTAAAAGGGTTTAAAGCGTATGTGAGTGGGGGCGCATGGAGTGGGATTATAAGGTTTATCCTTGGGTTAATTTTATATAAAACTTGAGGTTTTATATAAAGGGAAGGTCACACTTTAACCTTGGCTTGAGTTTATGCAGGGAGGTAAGTTCATTTACAAAGGCATGGGGGTTTAAATATTTACAAAATACTTAATATATCTTTAACACTTAGGATAAAATGTCATGGTAGGAAAATGTTATAGCATTTTAGAAGTACATAAGATATGAAAATAAAGCCGATTTGAATTTTTAGTTTTATTATATAGTTTTAGACTTTTGGAGGGGTCTATAACCATAGGGGGCAGGGTATTTGATTAATGTTAGTTTTAGACCAAAGGGGGTATAACTTGGGATTTTAATTCAGCGTGTGCATATTAACTTTGTTCTAAAAACTATATAATAGTGGGTTTTAGGGGGATATTTACATAAAGGTAATTATATAAGTAGGACAAGGTAATTTTTAGGGATTTAATAGCATAAGCTAGGAATTAATATGACAAGGGGAAAGGAATACACAAAAATACACTTATATGACTAAGTAAAGTGAAATTTTTTAAAGCAAAGCTTAATATTTTATAAATTCACCACTTTTACTCAGGATAGAGTGTTTCTTGAGGGTTTGTATGCTTTATGAATGAAGGGAGTTAATCGAATGGGCTCTTATGTATCATTAATTAAAAAAGGAGCTTTAATTATGAAAATTAATTAAATGTATGAATGATGAATGAATATTAGTGAAGGGGAGTTTATCATAATAATTTAAAATTTTCCACTATATAGTCATTGAGCCTTGGGTTCAGTCCCAGCAGAAGTCAGAGAAATGCTCTAAGCCTCTTTGACTGGAAGTATAGAATATTGAAGACTCACAAGGGAAAGGAAATTAGTGATTTTCTGCCCGGTGATAAATATTACATGATCTTTCCCACTTCTTTCTACCTACTCAACATTAATCTAACATTTTTTCTTCCTTTTTGCAGGTGCATTTGAGCTTGCTACCTTGAAACATTTTATTCTTTTGAAAGCATAAAAACTATCTAATTCTACCTTATTCAATTCGAGGGCTCAGATTACACTGATGAGCTCCTCTTTATTCTCTACCTATCTACTAATTAGTCAAGATTAAATTGTCTGACCAATCTTTATTCACTATC
Source organism: Pinus albicaulis (assembly GCA_034641835.2). Classification (NCBI taxonomy): domain Eukaryota; kingdom Viridiplantae; phylum Streptophyta; class Pinopsida; order Pinales; family Pinaceae; genus Pinus; species Pinus albicaulis. The sequence continues at coordinate 561,309,370 of CM076576.1, read as the reverse complement.
TAAAACATGTAAATTGAAAACATGACAAGTCAAGTTTAAACAGTTTAACTAATCATGGATTATGGCATTTATTGACACTCTTCCATAATCATTTAGAAAAAGTAAAAAGGAGTGGCATTTGGATTTGCACACTTTCATGTTTTATTTCATCTTTTTTTTCTTTTGGGGTCTATGTATTTTTTAAGTCCTTTGATCTTTCTTTTAGGACTTTTACCCTCTTTTTTATTTTCAATTTTTTTATTTTTTTACAAAATATGGGAAAACAACTTGTAGAAAGCAAGGTATGTACATATTTTACAAGATTATCATAAGTCAATTCCAAATTATGAATCCTAAACTTATAGGACCCTAACACGAGGAACACCCTACCATCAAACAGACAATTCTGGATGATTGTATCGTCACCGCCATACCTGGAAATGGTGCCAAAATGTTGGATTGTATTAATAAATTTTAAATGAATAAGAAAATACACATAAATTATCGACCGGGGATGTCTTTTATTTCAATGGTAGTTGCACTGTCTGTGTTGAGACACATACCAGAAGTGGAAATAAAAGAAGAAGAAATCGTATTTGAACAAATTGATGAAACTAACTCTCATGCATGAACAAAAAGGATCTACAAGAATGTAATCACACTTCAGATAAACCAGTATCTGGTGCGCCACACACTAACTACACCCTTTTGTACCTCTAATTGGATCTGTGTAACAATATAATAAATAACCGAAAATGAAGTATATATACTTACAATTGACACAGCAACAACGTCACTCCATGAATATGAAGAAATAAATATAAGATATAATATAGCTACCCTACGACTACAGTCCCTGCTAAAGATTAGGGCCCTTCCTCCCTAGCAGGGCGTAGGAAGAATGAAAACTAAATGAGAATTAGATCAATCAACACATGTAATAGAAACAACACGATATTCTTTATTTTGATGATCAAAATTTACAGAGTCAAAATGGCGATACTATTCTTTGCTAACCCCCGACCTTGAAGGTACGAGTGTTTATATAATAATTAAATATCCATAAAATGAGGAAAATATCAGTCATGAGAATCTCCTGATTCTTATGCTGATAGAAATAAAGTAAATATAGTTACAACCGATTCCCTCAATAAAAGTCCTAAATGGGAAAGAATTGATTTCAACCAAAACTGCCTGAAGTTGTTATTCTAAATAAAAATACATGATAAATCCTATATCTATAATTGGAATGCGACAGCTGTAGCATAACATATTTTGAAGATAGATCAACATCCAAAATTTAGCAATATGTAAAAAGAAGTGAAACTGTAGCAGCAGTCTATAGCAGTGGATTTGTAACAACATCGTGGTGTAATAACAAAGGATGTGACAACCAAGATGTTGACTCTGTGTGTGGTAGCAATGCCATGTAACAACATGCTATAACAACATGATATAACAACATGCTTCCGATTGGTTCTATGCACCTGTATGTCCCAGCTCCCTGTGCCTGAAATAGAATTTGAAAGAATAGCAAAAAGGCCAAAGAACTTCTCCCAATGTTCATCTCAGTTAGCCATAAAAAAGGAATAATACATCACAATAATTAACGAGAATGGCAAGGTAATGAAGCGAGGTAAAGTTTTGTTGTTTTAGGATAAAGGAAAGGAAAAAGGAAAGTATGGTCCCTAGGTTGGAGATCAAAAATGCAAAAATGAGGGAAGAAAATGTAGGAAATTAGTATAAAAATGACACCCAACACATACCAAAAGTAACGAATCAGTACCACATACATAATTCTATATTTTTAAATGAACAATAAAATATATCAACTTGTCACTTACCATCTGGTTCCCATGCTCGATCGAGCGAAAGTGGTAAGTTTGGGTCCCTCTGAAAACAACGACCTAGCTCGCAGAACAGGGCCCATGAAGTGCGAACCGACCGTGAGCAAGAGAAGGGTGTTGTTCCTGGGATCTGGGCTCCTAATCTGAAATTCTAATCCACTGAAAATGAAGAGTAAGGGTAGGACACCTACCTACAACTGACAGATCTCGATTCCAACGGTTATTTTTTCGACTCTAAACACCAAAATATTTAGGGCCTTCTCCTCCTCTCCACATTGATCACAACTCCACTAGTAAATGAACCAAATTGGAGGGAAATCACCCTATTTAAAGAATTTTTTTTTTTTTTTCGCTAATTGTGACCAAACCGTAGATCCATTTGATGAACCATCAACTATATTGGAAAGCTCTCACCTAGGTCTAAAATGGGTATCCTTTTTTTTTAGTGACTTTATACTTCAACTGGAAGACTTTTTTCCAGGAAGGGTCTCTTCGTTGCCTCTAAAAATCATATTTATGCACTTGTGCCACTTGTACTTGGGGAACCACTTTGCCTTCATACTTGTCAATGCATGTCTCAATTTTCCTCATGAGTAATGACCTTTTTCTCATGTTTTTATGGTCCCCACCGGGCCTATTTTGTGTGGAAACATCATCGAGTCACCCTTGATCAGAGCATCCGAGTTTAGTTGCCATCACATTCATGGAGTCTATCCCAAGTACCCTTTTTCCTCTTGTTACAGTATTCCATCCATTTGTGCCATGTCTCTCTCTTGTGTAGCCCATTTTGGCCTCCAGTCATATTGTTCCCCTTCCCCTCTAGAGTCGAGCCAGTCACTGTCAAGTCATCCATGCTTTATATGCTTTGAAAAGGGAAGTCGTCTATTTTATACTCAATATCCCCCATTCCATCATCATCCTAGGTGTCAGTCCATCAGTCACTCTACTATGATCTCTCATGCCTTAGTTGAAGATTGCCTCACCTATGGCAGACCTCCTTCTGTCAACATTAGCACATTCATTCCAGAAGATAGGTCTAGAGGGCAGTGTACCTTGGTTCCAACTTCCATTATTTTTCAATGCCTCGGATCAGGAAAAGGGACTCCTCATTGCCCTTTGACTTGGTTATTTCTCATCCTCTCCACTTTAGCATGATCAAGATTCATATACTCGATAGTTCGGTGATCCAACAGATTGGTCCAGTGATTCGCGGGTGTGTGTGATATGTTTCAAACCTCATGAGGGGGTGGCCCTTCAAGTAGCACCCCACATGCCTGGATGACCTCATTTTATACTACAACCTCAGATGCAGCTCCACAGATTTGATGGGTTCGGTTCTAACCGCTTGCAATGCCTATAGCATGCATGTATCACTCGGATGATCCATTCACATTTTCAGAGCCCATTCCTATTTATCAGGGCTTCTTTGGTTGTTATTATATCTTATGTACTCAAATATTATTGTATTCAGTCCTAGCTATTGTCCTAGCCGCAGTTTGTATGTGGGATCCATTATATTTTTGTCTGGCCCATTTTATGCCAGCATATCATGTACTTTATAGCTTAGTCTCATTTTACTGGGCACACCATTATTCTTTGTACTTTGTCATCTCGATAGGCATAGATATGTCTCCCCTACCTCACTAAGAATAGGTACCCAAACATTAAAGGAGACTTATATCATTTGTAGGTCTCACCCCCTAAGGCTATTTTCCTCTCTCGCTTCGCTCCATCTTTGTATCTCTCTCTCTATGACTCCCCTTTGGTGTCTAGTGATTGTGTTCTTACAACGTACTTTAGTCATACGATTAGCTCCTAATGCTCGCACGTTGAGGGGAAATCTGTTACACCAAATTTTTTTCATCTAACCATTTACAATTAGATGGATCAAAGTACACCATGTAAGACCAATTTTACCATAGTAAAATTGCTTTCACTATAAGAAATAATTTAACAAACCATATTTTATTAAGTTATTTCTGGTTCAAACAGGAAACCCTATGAGGAATAGTTAATTAAACCATTGTTTAAATAATATTACTAGGCATATTTAACCCAATTAATGAGAAATAATTAGATAAACCATTATTTATCTTATTATTCTCTAGGAATAATTAATTGTATCATTATTTAATTAACATGCCCTCTTAAATTTGACTAAATCATTTAGGAATAATAAAACAAATAATTATTTGTTAAATTATTCCTTAACCCCATCCTTGAAATGATAAATAAATAATTTATTTTTTTATTATTTCTAAATAATTGGATTTAACCAATTTAAATTCCTTTTCCCCTCCAACGAAATATAATAAAATATTCCAAGCAGTTATATCTAGATCTTGGTTAATAATATTTTATTATGTGCCATTATCAAGGATAAATCAATATTTTGTTATAAATAGGAGGGTTTTCCATTCATTTTTTACCTTTGATCCTTTTATCATGGTCGGAATTTGATCCTTTTTTCATTGTCATACTTTGATCACTTTTATTATTTTTCTTCTTGAAATCCCATAGAGTTCAACACGTCTTGGGTTTTCTACACCATTGAGAGAGAGAAACTTCTAGATATGAAGTGTTGAGGACAATCAAGAACACATCCCATTGAGGGTGACTGGTGTCTGCTCAACTTAGTGTTCCTAAATTGATGTCATAAATTGTCAACCAGGGCTAGTAAACTGTTGAAGTGAAGTGCACTATATGTGCCTAGGTATCTTCTTCCTACTTCGTTGTGTTTAGTGTTTTTCTAGTGTTTTTGGTTTTGTGTTTTTATACTAAGAGGAAAAGAACTAAATTGTTGGCAAAGAGAAGTGACTGATCACACTAGAACAGAACAAAGTCTACTCTAGACTATGTATGACACCTAAGAATAGAAAATGTCAATCTACAGATTATAAAACTTGTCAAGAAAAGTAACTCATAACATTAACTCAGTCCAATTCATTTCATTAGAGGTATGTTGGAACAACTTAAGAAAAGGATAAGTTTGATGTAATGAGGTTCTCTTTAATAAACAACAACTTACAATATCACAGAGAAAATCTTATCCATGGTTAAAAATTTGTTGGAACACTTTGAGAAAAGATTGTCTGCAATTTAGTAAGGAATCCTATGCTAACATAACTTATGACACTAGAATTAACCCACTCTGCAACTCAAAATGTTACTATTAAGCCTCATTCAAGGGTTAGAGATCTCTTGGAATAGCTTTGGAAAGAGGTTGTTTGTAAAATTATGAGAAATTGCGGAATAGTCAAGACCTTAAAATGATATAACTACTTCTTGTCCATATGATAATGATGTGTTAGAAGAGATTAATAACAAGAGAATTTTGTAAATAATGAAGGCCTTTAAGTCTAATTTAACAGAACTAGAACACAACTAGCTAATAAAACTTGAAATACAATGAACATAACTGAACTAGAATGCAATTAATAAAACTTGAAATGCAGTGAACAGAACTGAACTAGAATGCAATTAACTTCCGAAGTATTAAAACTCTATCTCAGTCACGTGTTAGTGATATATTCGAACAGTTCATAAGAAAAAGATTGACTATAACATTCGATGTAAGTGAACCATAAAACATGAAGCTCAGAAAACTACCTAAATTAAGAACGAAATAGGGCTAAAGTCACTTATCTAGAAAATATGCACAAATACTTTCGGACAGTAGGGGCCCTCTACCATCGGATTGGCACACGAATCGCCTCAATATTGCTTCAAATCATGTGTTAAATTTTTACTTCTTTCATTAAAGGAAAACTCTTCAGAAACAGAGTATCATAGTCTTGGACAACTTAACAACAAAACATCAACTAGCTAACTGTCTCTTAGTTCACCGAGTTATTTTTATAAACAAAATACATAACTTTCATTGAGGAGAAATAGGGATAGGTGTATTTTTCAATCAAAATCAAATTAGAATTCCTGTTGAGGCCTCATACTTTGCTGAAGACATCTGCAGTGTCCTTGTCCTGGTAGAAGTCTACTTCTTGGTTTTGGTTTCCTCCACATGCATAACCACTTGCATATTTTTGCTCAGACTTCGTAGAGGGCAAGGAATGATGTAGGTGAGTTCTGGAATTCAACCATATGTGTTTTTACTTTAAGTGACACCTGTAACCTGTGTGAACATAAAGATAGTTGCAGAATATGCGACTAGCTACAGAATGGCTGCATTCTATGGCTAGGTCTGATAAAAAATCACTATGACAACAAAACCACAAAAGTTTAGTAAGTCAGTCACTGCATGCATTCTTAAAGCAAATTTAATCATTCATATTGATCTTTTAAGCCTAGAACTAATAAAGGACAAATGGAATGGAGTGAAATTTGGTGAAAGGAAAGGACATCTTTGGGGCTCAACAACTGGTACATCATTCTTTTTTCCCTTCCCAGGTGTTAATACATATAAAATTCTTTATATATCTTGTCTTGTCCATTGGATATTTAGAGAAAATCTTATTTCATTTTACTGTTTATCTACTTTTGCTACATAGATCTAGGTTTTTGTTGCATTTTTTTCGACTATCTATTGCATATCTAAAGAAGTTAGACAACCATCTTTGTTGTTAGGGTTATTTGTCATGTGTAGCTAAACTGATCTCTTTTCGTATACTTACGTTAAGAATTCATTCTAAAAATCACAAACCCAACCCATCTTTATACTTACTGCAAAGATGGAGGAGAGTATGATGCTGATGTTGCTACTAACAAAGCCATCACAAACCCAAGCCATAATGAAAATTGTTATGCCTACCAATTAGCCGTTTTTGCCAGAGGTTGTCATCAAAGCGTTAAAACAAATCTAGGTGTCCCATGATTTTTCTGATGATGTTGCGAGTGAGGATAATTGGTGGAAATATTAGGATGTGAGTAACATATTTTTCTTCTATACTTTTCCAAAGTCTGTGTGTTTTTCTTTCAAATGAAGTAGAAATCCCTCTTTTGTTTTTATAATAGTAAAGTTAACCTAAACTTCAAGTGTTGTGGTATGTTGGCCCTGTTTTGTTTAATATGTGCACCAAAAAATGGGAACTAAACTTTAATATCTCAATGGAAGATTTTTCTTCCTATAAACGTAAAAAAAACTACTCAGCCTTCTCTATTGTGTATTAGATGTTGAACACAATTATGAGCTCATTGAAAAAATTTCTCTTGAAACTGGATGTGGTCATTTACGTATGAAATTTATTAGGTGATTGATCTTAAGAACAATTTCTTCACCTTTGGCTCAAGGTATGAGTGGCAGCCATTCTATCAAAATCACCTGGGGTTTCCACCTGGCCTTATGTCTTTGTTACCCGTGCGAAATGGGTGGGGAATTCCATAGAGAGAACAAAACATCTATTGACATTCTAACACTTACCTAATCTCACCTGTGAACAAATACCCATCTAAATTATATTAATTTTAGGAATTTTAATTATTTAGATAAAGGTGGCCTGTGGGGTTGGTATTGTAGCCTAATATTGAAGTGAGGTCCTATATTGTAATCTATAATGCTTCTACTTTCTCAAATTTATAGTTTGTTAGAGGTTGCTAAAGAGAATTGGTCTTTTTCTTCTTATATGTGGGTTATGTGCTGCTCTAGGTTAAGTCAACTAGTTGATATTCGAACTTAGGAACAATGGAATTTGAAAATATGTGCCAGTGCAAAAGTATATGATACAATTCACCATTACATTGGACAAAAGAATTAAGCCGTTTTTAGTTTCATTATAACTTCATATCTTTATCTTTAATTATCTACCTTTTTTCCTCTAAGAAAAATGTGACATATTTTCCCCAAAGTATATGGATGGAGGTTTCTTTAACTGCGATTTATAACTGGAGCTCATAACTTGGCATTTTTATTGGGACTTAAACCTCGGCTGGACGAGAATTGGAGACTTCATGACAAACTCTACCTTGAAACAACCCTTTCAAATTGATCGACCCAATTCATTGGGTTTATATATCTATCTAGCTATCTACATGGATTTTTTTTTCATATTTTTATAAGTTATACAAAAAGAGGAGACTCAATGTTTTACAAATATTATTAGTGTAGAAATTATATGCACTATGCATGCATATGTCCTTGATTCACCTGATCTTACACTATTTAACTTTATGCAAGATACTGAATCAAGGACATATGCATGCTTAGTGCATATAATTTCTACATGGTATTGGAGCATTGTTAATTGAAGATTGAAATTGTAAAGTGAGTTTGTGCTGGTGGACAATTTGAATTTGTTACAGAAGATTCTTGGTTCAGAGGTTCAGTATACTTGAAATGGCTTTCAATGGGTTGCGATTGGAGTATGCCCTTGATGGGAGCTCGAATTACATAGCCTGGAAGGACAGGATGGATGCAGTGCTGGAGGATAATGGATAGAAGGAGTTCATCGATAGCGATGTTCCTAAGTCGGGATCTAGCGATGCTGCATTACTTGACGCATGGAAAAAGAAGAAAATAAAGATGAGGAGAATTCGGTTGGAAGGCATGAAGGACCATATTGTGTCCATCCTTCATGGGAAAGCCACTCCATTCTTAATGTGGAAGGCTTTGATAGATTTTTTCCAAAGTAGAAGTGACCAGAGGAATTTGGCGCTTAAAGACATGCTCAGAAAAATAAAAATGGAGAAAGGCGACAGTATTCCAAAATACCTCACAAAGTTTGTCCACTGCAAGGATGAACTAGGAAGTGTGGGGGTTACTGTTGATGATGAAGACTTGGTGAGCTTGGCTCTCCTTGGGCTTCCGAAGAGTTGGCATAGATACGAAGACTCTGTCAATGGATGGGAGAAACTACCGGGATGGGAGCGACTTTGGTCGGATCTTGTGCAGGAAGAGATAAGGCGGGGTACCAGGGATGGATATTCATCAAAGAATGAAGATGAAGAGAATTTCTCTTTGGCTGCCAAAGAAAGGAAAGGGAAGGGGAAGAAACATCCTTCAAAATTTGATGCTAAAGGCAAGAAGCAGGATTTGTCCAAAGTGAAGTGTTTTCATTGTCACAAACATGTAAATTTCGCACTAACTGTCCACAGAAGAATAAGAACAAGAAGGCTGCTGGATCTGCAGCTAGAGAGGCCCTAGCCTCGCAATTTGAAATTTATTTCTCCTTGATAACATGCTTGGTTTCAAGCTGTATGGGATTGGTGTGGTATCTTGATAATGGTGCGTCTTTCCATATGACGGGAGACAAAGAGTTTTTTAGTGACTTGGAGGAGAAGGACCTCTAGATGCATATAGAGATGGGAAACGATGGTCGATACAGTGCGACTGGAATTGGGACCATTACCTTTGAGAGGGAGTCTGGTAATCCATTCTTGTTGAAGAATGTTATGCATGTTCCAGGTCTGAAGAAGAACTTGATCTCAGTCGCAATGCTGGAAGACAAGGGTTATGATGTTGTTTTTAGTGAGGGAAAAGCCTTCCTTTGACATAAAATAATGGGTCAAACCAAGAAGATAGGGGTTCAAATTAAGAATCTCTACAAGCTGGTGGTAGATGGTTGTGCTGCAATGGTGGGAAAAGTAGAAGAAGTGGTGAGCCGGGATGAGGGTGAATTATGGCACAGGAGATTGGGCCATCTTCACCATGGCGCTTTGAAGATTTTGCAGTAAATTTCTATTGGACTTCCCAAGGGTACTCTTGCACAGGCAGATCAATGCAAGGGATGTACTATGGGTAATTTTGTGAAGACCACCTTTCATGAGAAGGAGAACCATACTTCGATGATCCTGGAGAGAATTCACACAGACGTGTGTGGACCTTTCTCGGTTGCTTCAACATTAAAACAAAGGTATTATGTTATATTTTTTGATGACTATTCTCTTAGATGTTGGATCTTCTTCATTCAGAAGAAGAGTGAAACGTTCTCAAAGTTTTGTGAGTTCAAGGCATTGGTGGAGAAGGAGTTGGGGAAGCAAGTGAAAGCTCTACGGAGCGATAATGGTGGTGAATACATCTCGGGAGAATTAAAATACTTCTGTATCAAAGAAGGAATTCGAAGATAACTCATAGCACCTCATAACCCATGGTAGAATGGGGTCGCGGAGAGGAAGAACAAAACAATCGTGGGTGTTGCACGAGCGATGTTGCATGACCAAGGCCTACCGATGCACTTGTGGGCGGAATCATGCAACACTAAGGTTTATGTGAAAAATCGTTGTCCTCATAGAGTACTTGGCATGAGTACACCTGAAGAAGCTTTTACTGGTAAGAAGCCTGATATTTTTCATTTGAATATTTTTGGCTCACCTGTTTACATTCATGTGACAAAGGACGCCAGGAAGAAGATGGAGCCGACTGCAAGAGTTGGGATATTTGTGGGGTACATAGAAACACCCCATAATTATCGTGTGTATTTTCCAGACAGTCAGATGATGGTTGTGCGACGGGATATAAAATTAAATGAGGTGAAAGCCATGAAGTTGTTGCTTGAGAGGGAGCTACACTTGCATGCAGAGGAGGAACTTCTTGTTCCCAAAGATGAGCCTCTGGATGTGCATCAGCCACAAGAGGAGATTCATGGAGTGGAGGAGTCCACTCATGCAAAACCAAACATCAGACAAGGTATAAAGCCTACCACAGAAGCTGAGAGATTGAAGCTTGATGCGGCACAGAATGTAGGAGTTCCTACATCACATCATAGACAAAGACAGTCACCTGACCGATTTACTGGATACATTTCTCTTATGAGCAAGTGTATTTTGACAGAGCCATCTTCTTTCGAAGAAGCAGTTTAGGAGCTCACATGGGTAGATGCCATGGTGGAGGATTATGACTCCATTGTAAGAAACAATGCTTAGGAGATTGTTCCAAGGCCGGTGGGAAAATCAGTTGTAGGATCAAGATGGATCTACAAGGTAAAGCAAGCTTCTGATGGGAGTGTCGAGAAGTATAAGGCAAGATTTTTTTCCTGGGTCTTCTCACAGATTGAGGGGATTGACTATGAAGAAACCTTTACACCTGTCGCACAGTATTATTCCATACGGACCATCCTTTCTCTGTCAGTGCAGATGGGTTGGCACATTAATCAGATGGATGTGAAGACTACATTCCTTAATGGGATCATTGAGGAAGAGGTGTACATTGAGCAACCTAAAGGATTTGAGATCTTCAGCAGCGATTCGCATGTGTGCAGGCTCAAAAGAGCATTGTATGGGCTGAAACAAGCATCCCGTGCTTGGTACACTCGGATCGACAACTATTTCACTGGACTTGGCTTCACCAAGAGTGAGGCGGATGCAAACCTACACCATATTGTGGTGGAGGGTAAGCTTTTAATCATTTTACTTTATGTTGATGATTTAATACTAATAGGTGATGAGCAGTTGAGACACTCATGCAAGGCAGATCTTACAAAGGAGATTGAGATGAATGATTTGGGCCTCCTTCATTATTTCCTTGGATTGGAAATATGGCAGCGGGAAGGTGAACTATTTGTGTCTCAAGGAAAGTATGTCCGGGAGATACTGGAGAAGTTTCACATGCAAGGCTGCAAGCCTATCGACACTCCTCTTCCAGGAAATTGGAAGAAAGAGGATGCTACATCTGCAAAGGTAGTGGATGCCACTATTTATTGACAGTTGGTGGGTTCGCTCATGTATTTAGTCAATACAAGACCAGATATATGCTATGCGGTGAACCAACTTTCACAAGCGATGGTTAATCCTACCAAGATCTTTTGGAAGACAGGCAAGCATGTCCTGAGATATCTCAGGGGCACATCTGAGTATGGTTTATGGTATAGATAGATGGATGAGGTGAAGCTTCATGGCTTCACGGATGCAGATTGGACAGGAAGCCCAACAGATAGAAAGAGCACATTAGGAGGGATTTTTAGTATTGGATCTACGGTAGTTTCTTGGTACAATAGGAAACAAATATCCATGGCACTCAGTTCAGCGGAAGCAGAATACATGGTGGAAAGTCAAGCTGCATGTGAGGCTATCTAGATGAGGAAGATCCTGGTTGGTTTGTTCAGTTCACATTTAGATCCCACAATGATACATTGTGATAATCAAAGTTGCATTAAACTCTCAGTTAATCCTGTGTTTCATGATAGATCTAAACATATTGATATCCGGTATCATCATATCAGATATTTTGTGCAGTGGAAGATCATGTTGCTTTAGTACATTCCTACGGAGGATCAAGATGCATATATTATGATGAAGGCGCTCATCAGGAGAAAATTCGAATACCATAGAGGAAGGATCGGGGTGAAGGATAATCCCTATCTTGTTGAGAGGGAGTGTGGAGATTCAATAAGATGATGAGCCTAGTGAAAAGAGTTGCCTTCACTAAGTGGGCCCATAGGCTATTTTTGGTGCAAGTCTATTTTTAGACATGGTGATCATATTTCAGAAGTTGCAGGATGCTATTTGTGAATGGTTGATCAAGTTGGAAAAATAGATGAAATTCTATTTTTAGAATATTGGGTGAAGTCTATTTATAGATCGCTGATCTAAAAATAGATTCATTTTGATTAATATTAGCTCTTAATAATAATTAGACACTAAATAGCAACTTATTCTCTTGGAGCACTTTGTTTCAGTGCACAGATGTGGAACATTAGTGGACTGAGGTAATTACGCAATTCCCAAGGGTTTACTGAAGCTAATGCATGAAGGACTCAGTTAGAACTCAAGTGGCAGAGTTATGACAAAGTTGGAAGCAGTAGTTATGGAGTTGTATTTAGTTTAACTCAGTTATACTCAGTGGAGCTAGTTGTATCTAGTCTAACTGATTGATACACTAGTGAGAGTGGAGTGAATTAGTTAGTTAATTAATTCACAAATAATAACTCATTAATCAACTGAAAAATACAGTGCATGGAAGTTTCAGTGGAGACCCAGTAGAGAGATAGGTGAAAGGGCAAGATAGACTATATGTTGTGACTATAGTGATGCATTGATTGCATCACACACACATTGAAGTTGCGAATGAGGATTGTGAAGTAAAGGCAAGGGTAATTCGAATTCATTCTAAGCTATTCTTCAGCAGGCATTGTGCAGTGGAGGTAGGCTAGCAGGGGGTAGAGATCAATGCATGGATTTGCAATATTGTTCCTGATTAGTGTATGATGATTGTACTATACTGAGAGCTTGATAAGCTTTGTATGAGAATTGTCATATGATTCCATGATACATAACATATAGTTGGGGTTTTCAGCTTCAGAATTTCTCGGTTAAAAACAACTGTGTTATGTGTGATTATTTTTATTTATGCTTTACATGTGTGTGCAATTAAATTTTCTGCAAAAGATTAACAAGTGGAATTGATTTAGTATCTTGCATAAAGTTAAATAGTGTGAGATCAGGTGGATCTATGTAATGTTCGTACTTAGCCTTAGCTAATAGGAGACATTCAATTTTGATTTAATTTATGTTTTATGAATAAATGAATAAAGGAGGACATGTAAAACTCCTAAAAAGTCTAAATAAATCAATGCCCATGTGAACAAAGACAAATCAGCGCTATGTAAATAATCACTTTCAGGTGTGAAAGAGGTTTGAGCCAAAGATTGGGTCCACCTTGACCAAGTCAACTGCACTGTCTAGGTTCATTGCATCTCCAAAAGGGACTGCGCAGTTCTAGAAGGGAGCCTCTAATGTGAAGAAGGCTAACTCATCAAAGTGGTTTAGGGTTTGCGAGGGATTTCTCATGTTATAAATGAAGGAGGAGAGCAACATGAAGAGGTTGTTGATAGATCATATTTTTGAATTATTTGTCTGCTTAGACAAATACCATTCTCTATTGTTTACTGGAGGATTGTGATTGGAATTCCTGTTTAGGGGTTTCATCTCTTCCCTTGAGGATAATTGGAGGAGTTATTTGATGAAGTAGGCCACTATCTGGTTTGAGACCAAGCTCTATCTTTCATGAGCAGCGGTGGCCCATTGAGGGTTTTGCAGCTGCTATCTTTTGTAGCAAGTGGTGTTCTAGATATGCTTAGATCTAGCTTGTTTTGAGAGGTTTTCTTTGTTGGCGTGTGTTCTTCAGCCTCCAAAGAGATAGCTGATCCATATTTTGTATCAAATCTGTAATTTCATTCAATTTATTCAGTATCCTTCACCCTCTGCGCAGTTTCTTCTCAATACTACGTTATTTTTTGAGAGGGCTTTCTTATTTCAGTTTGCTATTAGTTTGGAGGAAGATCTCTTGGTGTTAGGCTTGCCTTCCCTTGGTGATCTGTGGATTGGGTTGCTGATCCATGTATCTATATATCTGATCTCTTTCAGTAATAAAATTTATCTTCATAAATTTCTATGTTTTCTGCAGCACTGCAATTTGTAATTAAGATCTATAGCTTATTATGCAATATTTTGATGTAATTCCAATTGGATCTTGTTCTTAAAGTCTTATAGTTTCCAGATCTGTATTAGATCTAATGTTTCATCCATACACATTTCAAAGATCTTAAATGTAATTTAAAACATCTGAACCATCTAAAAAATAACGCTGTCTATGTATTTCTACAGTTTATTCCTAGTTGCAGCTCTAATTTCTAAAGGGATTTTTCCCTAGTTCTCTTTGTAATCTATTGTAGAGGTAATAAGCTCAAATATAAATCTGATTTACGGTTATATCTCTGAATTATCATATATTTTTCTGTCCTCCTCTTAGTTTTATTCAAAACTGTGCAATTCTAGTTGCTAGGGTTTTCATGTTGCAGCGGCCTCTCTCTTTGGCTGATTTCTAGCTAGTCTTGATATTGGGAGATCTGTTTAATGTGCCTAAAATAATTTTTTTTAGCTGAAATTATATATATAAGTCACATACAACATAAATGAGGGGATCCCAGCCCTGATATGCATTATTCTTGCTCATATTTACTTATAAAACGTTTTCATTGAAGACCTTGTTGAGATTCCTGAAAGGGATTATTCCAAGTTCTATATGCAGAGTCTATAGTTGGCTAGGTAGCCTCTGGTTCTCACCCTATTTTCAGAGGTGACATAACCAATAAATTCCTCTATAGTATATCTCTAAAATAGAATCTCGAGAATCCCCAAAAAAGAATATTACAGTGGTATCGAAGCTACACTCTTGGCACAGCCTGTGCTGGCATTGGAGCCTTAGTCATGCCGCATTTCGAAGATGAAGATCCTCTTTCTGAGAGGGAGAGGAGATACCAGAATAGAACTCATAGAAAGTATTACTATAGTACTGTTGACCTTGATAAGGGTCAAGACAAGGGGAAATCCCCTGAATTGGTGAATGATAAGGATAAGGAGGCAGAAGAGTTTGAAAAAAATCTCTTGGAAGCTATGCAAGATCTATCCATGGAGATAAAGGAGATGAGGATAGATCAAATGAGGGAGTCCCTTGGAAGACTCCATCAAGGAGAAAGTTCTAAAATGTCTCAGTATGGGACTAGACAACCTGTGAGCTTGCCACAAGTTCCATAGATCTCACAACGCTCTACAATGCCTACCTTCTTGGCTGTAGAGAATGAAGGGCTTCAAGAGCCAAACTATTTGGAAGGCTACTTTGTAGAATATTATTCACAAAGTCAAAGGTTAAAGGATAACTTGAGCTTTCAAGACTTCTGCCATCTCAAGGACCGGAGGAGGCCATGGCAACAATACAGAGATGGAGGTTTCCTTCATGGGAGGTGTTGAGCCCTGAAAATGTCCTTCTTTTCCACCACATTTCACTTCATTTTCTTTGTCCCTCATCAATTACAGGCTTAAATTATCAGTAGGATTAATTAGGATTACTTAAGAATGTATATAATGACTAATTTTCTATGTTTTCATGATTTTGTTATTGTAGCAATTTTTGACTAGACTGGCTACAGAACACAGTCATTCTGTAGCCAGTCGCCTATTCTGCAACCGTTCTCATGTTTACGCAGGTTCCAGGTGTCACCACAATGAAAAATGCATATGGTCATATTCCACATCACTCCCCCATCATTTCTTGCTCTCCACGAAGTTTGAGCTCGAGTCTACAGGCGGTTATGCACGTGGGAAACCAAAACTAGGTGACAAACTTCTAATAGGACAAGGAATGTACAGATGTCCTTAATCATAGAACGAGGCCACCACGAGAGTCATAGTTTGATTTTAGTTTGAAAAGACAATTACTCATGTTTTGTCTCAAAGACAGTTATGTAATTTTGTTATAAGTATGGCTCGGGAGATCGAGAAACAACTTAGCTAGATTTATGTTTTATTGCTAGATCTCAGAAGACCGTAAATACTCTGTTTTGAAGAATTTCTCCTTTAATGAAAGAAGCATCACTTTATTGCAAAAGATGATTCAATCTTGAGTAGATTTGCGTGCTAATCTGGTGGTAGAGGGCCCTTGCTACCTGAGAAGCTTTGTTCATATGGTTTAGATAAGTAACTTAGCCTTGTTTCATTCTTAGTTTAATTTTCTAAACTTTATGTTTTTATACTTACTTGCAGTGGATGCCACAGTTAGTTTTATCCTTACAAACTCTACCAAAATATCACTCACATTGGATGGGATATAACTGTAGTATTTAGGAGTTAAGTTGCATTTCTTTGAACTTTATGATTTTGTGCTCGATTACATCAGTTGTTACAGCTAGTCGAGATCTTATAAACTCTTCCAAAATATAACTAATTCTAGATGAGACATAGCTGTGGTGTTTTAGAGTTTTGATGTGTTTTGTTGAATTGTATGCTTTCATGCTCATTTACATAACATGTTACAGCCAGTTCTGTTCCGTAAATTATTCCAAAATACTACTAATTCTGAATGAGACAGAGCTGAGACATTTTAGTGATTAGTTGCATCTTTAGTCTAGTTGTAGTACTCCGGAGGTAGATGTCACTTTAGTTTAATTCTGTCACTGTGTTTTAAGTTTTATAATGGCACTCTAGTATAACTCTGTTCACTGTACTTTAAGTTATATTAGTGACATTCTAGTTCAGTTCCAAATCACTGTATTTGAAATTTAGGCTAAAAGCATTCTAGGTTAGTTTTGATCACTGTGTTTCGAGCTTGATCAATTGCATTCTAGTTTAGTGTTATCCATTGTTCTTTAAGTTGTAATAATTGTCAAGATTAGACTTCACAGCCTTCATTGTTTACAAACTAATCTTGTTATGACTTTCTATTAATGCATCATCATATGAACAGGAATGAGTTAGTGATATCAGTTTAAGGCCTTGATTGTTCTGCAACCCTTTGCAATTTCACAATTAAGCCTTTTTCCCAAAAAAAAAACCATTTTAGAAAATCTCTAACTTTCGAACAAGGTTTAGTGGTGACAAGTTGAGCTACAGAATGAATTGATCTCAGCATGACAAGTTAATTCAGAGTAGAAATCT
This sequence comes from Pinus albicaulis, assembly GCA_034641835.2. Taxonomy (NCBI): domain Eukaryota; kingdom Viridiplantae; phylum Streptophyta; class Pinopsida; order Pinales; family Pinaceae; genus Pinus; species Pinus albicaulis. The sequence goes on along the minus strand of CM076576.1, from coordinate 561,292,229 downwards.
TATTGTGTTACAAGTAGTCTTTTTCCAATTATGTTCCAATAAACTTTTAGCCATGGATGAGATTCTTTGTAATATTGTAAAGATGGTTGTTTACTTAGGAGAACCTAATTTGTACTAAACTTGTCCTTTTCTAAAGCTATTCCAACATATTTCTAATGAATGAATTGGATGAGTTTATGTTATGAGTTATTGAGTTCGTGTTGTGATTTATTTTCTTGCTATGAGTCATTATCAAACTTTGCATTCTCTGTTCTCTAGTATAGGCTTTGCTCTGTTTTAGTGTGACCAACAACTGTTCTTTTTCAACATTTAGTTCTTTTCCTTCTTAACATAAAACCACAAAACTAAAAACATCATAAAAACACTAAACACAACGTAGTGAGAAACAGATACCTAGGCACATATAGTGCACCACACTTCAGCAGTTTACTGACCCTGGTTGATAATTTATGACCTCAATTTAGGAACACTAAGTTGAGCACAACAGGAGGCACCACACCATGGGCAAGTTCTTCTTTCCTAAGTTCGATGGATCACCCTCTTGTTCAACTAAAGCATGGGTGGAGGAGTTGGACATCTATTTCCAGCTGAATAAAGTGCCTGAAGCAGAAGCCATTAAGATTGTTGCGCTGCATTTTGATGGAGAAGCCCAAAATTGGTGGTTTCATGGACTTTCTACATTGGGGCACAGCAATGTGTCTACTTATGCTGAGTTCACTAGGAGACTAGTGGAGAGATTTGATCGGAAGGATCAGGAGGCCCCTTTTATAAGCTTGGCAAAGCTTAAACAGACAGGAGATGCTGAGGCCTATATCTCTGAATTCCTGAGATTATCTGTAATGGTTCCAGATCTTTCAGTAGCAAGGAGAGTCTATATGTTCATTGATGGACTGGAAGAACCTTTGCATGGGTCGTTCAAGTCTACCAAGCCCACCACTCTACATGATGCCATTGAAAGAACTAGAGATATCCAAGATGCCTTGCCAAGGGCAGAGGCAACCTTCCCAAGCAAAGCCACTCACTCTTCTAAAAGGAAGGAGGGGAAAGCTGCTCCACCCAAGGAGATCTCACAGAAAAAGCTTCTTGACAATGATATTTGGAGGGAGTTGAGGAAAAATAAATTATGTTTCACTTGGCAAGAGCCATGGGTACCGGGACATAGATGTGCTACTGGAATAGCACACTATATTGAAGTCTTCTATGATTGTGAGGAGGAGGAGGGAAATGATTGACCTAGGAGAGGTCACAGCGCTGGTGATGATGAGGAGGAGGATCCATCATCATCCAGAGAAGAAGAAGGAGCATTTTCTCCAACAAGTGGGACTCTTTCTTCTTTGAGAGGAGTGCCCAAGTATTTGACTCTTAGAGTGCAAGGTTCAGTTATGAACCAAAGAGTATCTATTTTTATTGACAGTGGGGCAACCCACAACTTTATTGATGTTCACTTTGTGCAAAGGACAGGGATCCCTACTGATAATTTTGATGGGTTCTCTATTTTTGTTCCGGAAGATAGAACTATGCAGTGCATGCAGTATGTTCCATCACTTTCTGTGACTATGGGAGCCTACACTTTGGAGGACCACTTCTTTTTAGTGGACATACCAGACACCAACATCATCTTGGGTTTCCAGTGCTTGATTACTTTGGGAAAATGCACCACTGATTGGAAGGCCTTGCAGATGGAGTGGGTGGATTTGAAGAGTGGGAAACAACAAGTCATTCAAGGCATGCATACCTACCTTTCACTTGATGTTTCTACCCACACAACAAAGATGGAATTGCGCAATGGGGGCAAGAACCTCACAGTTCCTTCTCTCATGTTTATGAGACTGCTGCAAGGGACATTCCTACATCATGGCAGGCCACTTGGGGTGCCATTAGATTCTGTAGGGAAGGCTTCACCAAGTGTTGAAACAATGGAAGAAAGAGTCACAATGTTGTGGGAGGAAACAAGGGGGAGGATCAGCCTTCCCACAAATAATTTTGGCATTCATAGTGCCAAAGGAACAAGTAGAAACAAGGCAAACACCACCATAGATGCATCAACAGCGTTGTCTTTGTTGAGAAGTGTAGATCCATATTGGAGGTCTCAACTCCTTGTGGTGTACTCCAAAGATCTGCACACTGGGATGATCTTAGATGGCATAAAGCAACGAGGAGGTTATTTGGTCCATGAAGGGGTCATCTATCATCTTGGAAAAGTATTCTTGTATCAAGCCTCCAAGCTTAAGCAAGAGATACTACAAAGAGCACACAAGGAGTTCCTTTCCAGCTACATGCAGTCAGCAAAAATCTACTCTCTAATCTTGAAGAGTTTTGATTAGGAGGGTATGGAGGAAGAACTACATCAGCATTATGATTGGGACGAAATACATCAACACTTACAACAGTGCAATATATATGTGGAGATGGGGCAGCCAAGGGATCCTATGCAGAAGACATTTCAGCCATCTCTTTCTTCTCTCGAAAGAGGAGAAAAGCCCATGCCTAACTCTATGTGTGTGGGAGACTTGTATGGTAAGAAATCTAATCTTGTGGAGCAAGTTTATTTTTCTGATTTGGCACATTCTCTTACCATATGTATGAAGGCCATGGCTCCTACAAGGAGTAATATTACATGCAGATCTCATGGCAATGATGAGGCCAATAAAAATTCCAAAGCTGGACACTCCCTTGAGGTGCAAGGGGAGATTATTTACCATGATGGGTGCTTCCCAAAAGCACCTAATGAGAGCTTCAATTTCAGCCATGTCAAAGTGACCCATGCAGCAAATATGTGGTAGGAGTACCAGCTATCACACTCAGATCTAATCAAAACAAGGAGTGCACTGCGCTGGTACCTTATGTGGGATTGTGACCCGCCTCCTCAAGTGCAACTTTCAACTTGCCTATATGTGATTTTGCTTCCATACATAGATGACATATTGGTATTGTTTATGGGTATGTATGGGAAAAGAGTAAGTAGTGTACATGTACCACATGGAATGGAACTTTATTCTATACTTCATGATACATGTTTCAAATTTGACATTGCTTCGCCCATGTTCATTTCTATTGAGTTTTACACTCCTGAAGGGGCAGACTATGCACCTATCATGTTAGCATTGGAGGAGCATTTTTTGATGACTTGGCTTGGTGAGAACTTAATCCATGATGAAAGTTTTATTCTTGATGGTGCCATCAATGGAGAAGGAGAAGAAATACAGCTCTTACCCTGTCAGTTGCTTGAGGACAAGCAACATTTTAGAGGGGAGGCCTGTAATGTTCCTACTTAGCCTTAGCTAAGAGGAGACATTCAATTTTGATTTAATTTATGTTTTATGAATAAATGAATAAAGGAGGACATGTAAAACTCCTAAAAATTATAGATAAATAAATGCCCATGTGAACAAAGACAAATCAGGGCTATGTAAATAATCACTTGTAGGTGTGAAAGAGGTTTGAGCCAAAGATTGAGTCCACCTTGACCAAGTCAACTGCGCTGTCTAGGTTCATTGCATCTCCAAAAGGGACAGTGCAGTTCTAGAAGGGAGCCTCTAATGTGAAGACGGCTAACTCATCAAAGTGGTTTAGGGTTTGCAAGGGCTTTCTCATGTTATAAAAGAAGGAGGAGAGCAACATGAAGAGGTTGTCGATAGATCATATTTCTGAAGTATTTGTCTACTTAGAAAAATACAATTCTCTGTTGTTTAGTGGAGGATTGTGATTGGAATTCCTATTTAGGTGTTTCATGTCTTCCCTTGAGTATCATTGGAGGAGTTATTTGATGAAGTAGGACACTATCTGGTTTGAGACCAAGCTCTATCTTTCATGAGCAGCACTGACCCATTGAGGGTTTTGCAGCTGCTATCTTTTGTAGCAAGTGGTGTTCTAGATGTGCTTAGATCTAGCTTGTTTTGAGAGGCTTTCTCTATTGGAGTGTGTTATTCAGCCTCCAAAGAGATAGCTGATCCATATTTTGTATCATATTTGTAATTTCATTCAATTTATTCAATCTCCTTCACCCTCTGTGCAGTTTCTTCTCAATACTGCGTTATTTTGTGAGAGGGCTTTCTTATTTCAGTTTGCTATTAGTTTGGAGGAAGATCTCTTGGTGTTAGGCTTGCATTCCCTTGGTGATCCGTAGATTGTGTTTCTGATTCATGTATCTATAGATCTGCTCTCTTCTAGAAATAAAATTTATCTTCAAAAAGTTCTGGGTTTTCTGCAGCACTGCAATTTGTAATTCAAATCTACAACTTATTATGCAATATTTTGATGTAATTCCAATTGGATCTTGTTCTTAAAGTATTATAGTTTCAAAATCTGTATTAGATCTGATTTTTCATCCATACAAATTTCAGAGATCTGAAATGTAATGTACAGCAGCTAAACCATCTGAAAAATAACGCTGTCTATGTATTTTTGTAGTTTATTCCTAGTTGCAGCTCTAATTTCTGAAGGGATTTTGCCCTAGTTCTCTTTGTAATATTTTGTAGAGGAAATAAGCTAAAATATAAATCTGATTTAATGCTATATCTCTGAAGTATCAGATCTTTGACTTTCCTCCTCTGAGTTTCATTCAAAACTGCGCAATTCTATTTGTTGGAGTTTTCATGTTGCAGCAGCCTCTCTCTTTGGATGATTTCTAGCTAGTCTTGATTTTGGGAGATCTGTTTAATGTGCCTAAAATAATTTTTTTCAGATGAAATTATATATATAAGTCACATACAACATAAATTATGGGATCCCTGCCCTGATATGCGTTATTATTTCTCATATTTTCTTATATAGCGTTTTCATTGAAGACCTTGTTGAAATTCCTGAAAGGGATTATTCCAAGTTCTATAGGCAGAGTCTATAGTTCACCAGGTAGCCTTTGGTTCTCACCCAATTTTTAGAGGTTAAATAACCAGTAAATTCCTCTATAGTATATCTCTGAAATTGAAGCTTGAGAATCCCCAAAAAGGAATATTACAGTGGTAACGGAGCTCCACTCTTGGCACAGCCTGTGCTGGAATTGGAGCCTTAGTCATGCTGCATTCCGAAGATGAAGATCCTCTTTCTGAGAGAGAGAGGAGATACCGGAATAGAATTCATAGAAAGTATGACTATACTACTGTTGACCTTGACAAGGGTCAAGACAAGGGGTAAGCCCCTGAATTGGTGAATGATAAGGATAAGGAGGCAGAAGAGTTTGCAAAAACTCTCTTGGAAGCTATGCAATATCTGTCCAAGGAGATAAAGGAGATGAGGATAGATCGAATGAGGGAGTCCCTTGGAAGACTCCATCAAGGAGAAAGTTTTGAAATGTCTCAGTATGGGACTGGACAACCTGTGAGCTTGCCACAAGTTCCACATATCTCACAATGCTCTATAATGCCTACCTTCTTGGCTGTAGAGAATGAAGGGCTTCAAGAGCCAACCTCTTTGGAAGGCTTCTTTGCAGAATATGATTCACAAAGTCAAAGGTTCAAGGATAACTTGAGCTTTCAAGACTTCTGCCATCTCAAGGACTAGAGGAGGCCATGGCAGCAGTACAGAGAAGGAGGTTTCCTTCATGGGAGGCACCACACCATGGGCATGTTATTCTTGCCTAATTTCGATGGATCACCCTCTTGTTCAGATAAATCATGGGTGGAGAAGTTAGACATCTATTTCCAGCTAAATAAAGTGACTGAAGAAGAAGCCATTAAGATTGTTGCACTACATTTTGATGGAGAAGCCCACAACTGGTGGTTTCATGGACTTTCTACATTGGGGTACAGCAATGTGTCCACTTATGTTGAGTTCACTAGGAGACTAGTGGAGAGATTTTATCAGAAGGATCTGGAGGCCCCTTTTATAAGCTTGGCAAAGCTTAAATAGACAGGAGATGCTGAGGCCTATATCTCTGAATTCCTGAGATTGTCTGTAATGGTTCCAGATATTTTAGTAGCAAGGAGAGTCTATATGTTCATTGATGGCATGGAAGAACCTTTGCATGGGTTGGTCAAGTCTACCAATCCCACCACTCTGCATGATGCCATTGAAAGAACTAGAGATCTCCAAGATGCCTTGCCAAGGGCAAAGGCAACCTTCCCAAGCAAAGCCACTCACTCTTCTAAAGGGAAGGAGGGGAAAGCTGATCCACCCAAGAAGAGATCATAGAAAAATATTCTTGAAAATGATCTCTGGAGGGAGTTGAGGAAAAAGAAATTATGTTTCACTTGTCAAGAGCCATGGGTACCGGGACATAGAGGTGCTGCTGGAAGAGCACACTATATTGAAGTCTTATCTGATTGTTAGGAAGAGGAGGGAAATGATGGACCTAGGAGAGGTCACAGCACTAGTGATGAGGAGGAGGAGGATCCATCATCATCCAAAGAAGAATAAGGGGCATTTGCTCCAACCAGTGGGACTCTTGCTTCTTTGAGAGGAGTGCCCAAGTATTTGACTCTTAGAGTGCAAGGTTTAGTTATGAACCAAAGAGTATCTATTTTTATTGACAGTGGGGCAACCCAAAACTTTATTGATGCTCATTTTGTGCAAAGGACAGGGATCCCTACTGATACTTTTGATGGGTTCTCTGTTTTGGTTCCGGGAGATAGAACTATGCAGTGCATGCAGTATGTTCCATCACTTTCTGTGACTATGGGAGCCTACACTTTGGAGGACCACTTCTTTGTAGTGGACATACCAAACACCAACATCATCTTGGGTGTCCAGTGGTTGATTACTTTGTGAAAATTCACCACTGATTGGAAGGCCTTGCAAATGGAGTGGGTGTATTTGAAGATTGGGAAACAACAACTCATTCAAGGCATGCATACCTACCCTTCACTTGATGTTTCTACCCACACAACAAATATGGAATTGTGCAGTGGGGGCAAGGACCTCACAGTTCCTTCTCTGATGTTTATGAGAATGCTGTAAGGGACATTCCTAAATCATGGTAGGCCACTTGAGGTGCCATTAGATTCTGTGGGGAAGGCTTCACCAAGTGCTGAAACAATGGAAGAAAGAGTCACAACGCTATGGGAGGAAGCAAGGGGGAGGATCAGCCTTCCTACAAACAATTTTGGCATGCATAGTGCCAAAGGAACAAGTAACAACAAGGCAAGCACCACCATAGATGCATCAACAGCACTGTCTTTGTTGAGAAGTGTAGATCCATATTGGAGGTCTCAACTCCTTGTGGAGTACTCCAAAGATCTGCACACTGGGATGATCTTAGATGGCATAAAGCAAGGAGGAGGCTATTTGGTCCATGAAGGGGTCATCTATCATCTTGGAAAAGTATGCTTGTATCAAGCCTCAAAGCTTAAGTAAGAGATACTACAAAGAGCACACAAGGAGTTCCTTTCCAGCTACATGCAGTCAGCAAAAATCTACTCTCTAATCTTGAAGAGTTTTGATTGGGACGGTATGGAGGAAGAACTACATCAGCATTATGATTGGGAGGAACTACATCAGCACTTACAACAGTGCAATATATATGTGGAGATGGGGCGGCCAAGGGATCCTATGCAGGAGACGTTTCAGCCATCTCTTTCTTCTCTCAAAAGAGGAGAAAAGCCCATGCCTAACTCTACGTGTGTGGGAGACTTGTATGGTAAGAAATCTGATCTTGTGGAGCAAGTTTATTTTTCTGATTTGGCACATTCTCTTACCATATGTATGAAGGCCATGGCTCCTACAAGGAGTAATATTACATGTATATCTCATGAAAATGATGAGGCCAATAAAAATTCCAAAGCTTGCCACTCCCTTGAGGTGCAAGGGGAGATTATTTACCATGATGGGTGCTTCCCAAAAGCACCTAATGAGGGCTTCACTTTCAGCCATGTCAAAGTGACCCATACAGAAAATATGTGATGGGAGTACCAGCTATCACACTTAGATCTACTCAAAACAAGGAGTGCACTGTGTTGTTACCTTATGTGGGATTGTGACCCACCTCCTCAAGTGCAACTTTCAGCTTGCCTATATGTGATTTTGCTTCCATACATAGATGACATATTGGTATTGTTTATGGGTATGTATGGGAAAAGAGTAAGTAGTGTACATGTACCACATGGGATGGAAATTTATTCTGTACTTCATGATACATGTTTCACATTTGACATTGCTTCACCCATGTTCATTTCTGTTGAGTTTTACATTCCTGAAGGGGCAGACTATGCACCTATTATGTTAGCATTGGAGGAGCAGTTTTTGATGTATTGGCTTGGTGAGAACTTAATCCATGATGAAAGCTTGATTCTTGATGGTGCCATCAATGGAGAAGGAGAAGAACTACAGCTCTTACCCTGTCAGTTGCTTGAGGACAAGCAACATTTTAGAGGGGAGGACTGTAATGTTCCTACTTAGCCTAAGCTAAGAGGAGACATTCAATTTTGATTTAATTTATGTTTTATGAATAAATGAATAAAGGAGGACATGTAAAACTCCTAAAAAGTCTGAATAAATCAATGCCCATGTGAACAAAGACAAATCAGGGCTATGTAAATAATCACTTGCAGATGTGAAAGAGGTTTGAGCCAAAGATTGGGTCCATCTTGACCAAGTCAACTACGTTGTCTAGGTTCATTGCATCTCCAAAAGGGACTGTGCAGTTCTAGAAGGGAGCCTCTAATGTGAAGAAGGCTAACTCATCAAAGTGGTTTAGGGTTTTCAAGGGTTTTCTCATGTTATCAAAGAAGGAGGAGAGCAACATGAAGAGGTTGTAGATATATCATATTTCTGAAGTATTTGTCTTCTTAGACAAATATCTTTCTCTGTTGTTTACTGGAGGATTGTGATTGGAATTCCTGTTTAGGGGTTTCATCTCTTCCCTTGAGAATCATTGGAGGATTTCTTTGCTGAAGTAGGCCACTATCTAGTTTGAGACCAAGCTCTATCTTTCATGAGCAGCGCTGGCCCATTGAGGGTTTTTCACCTGCTATCTTTTGTAGCAAGTGGTGTTCTAGATCTGCTTAGATCTAGCTTGTTTTGAGAGGCTTTCTTTGTTGGAGTGTGTTCTTCAGCCTCCAAAGAGATAGCTGATCCATATTTTGTATCAGATCTGTAATTTAATTCAGGTTATTCAGTCTCCTTCACCCTCTGCGCAGTTTCTGCTCAATACTGCGTTATTTTGTGAGAGGGCTTTCTTATTTCAGTTTTCTATCAATTTGGAGGAAGATCTCTTGGTGTTAGGCTTGCCTTCCCTTGGTGATCCATGGATTGGGTTTCTGATCCATGTATCTATAGATCTGCTCTCTTTCAGCAATAAAACTTATCTTCAGAAATTTCTTGGTTTTCTGCAGCACTGCAATTTGTAATTCAGATCTACAGCTTATTATGCAATATTTTGATGTAATTCCAATTGGATCTTGTTCTTAAAGTATTATAGTTTCCAAATCTGTATTAGATCTTATTTTTCATCCATCCAAATTTCAGAGATATGAAATGTAATGTACAGCAGCTAAACCATCTGAAAAATAACACTGTCTATGTATTTTTGTAGTTTATTCCTAGTTGCAGCTCTAATTTCTGAAGGGATTTTGCCCTAGTTCTCTTTGTAATATTTTGTAGAGGAAATAAGCTAAAATATAAATCTGATTTAATGCTATATATCTGAAGTATCAGATCTTTGACTTTCCTCCTCTGAGTTTCATTCAAAACTGCGCAATTCTATTTGTTGGAGTTTTCATGTTGCAGCAGCCTCTCTCTTTGGCTGATTTCTAGCTAGTCTTGATTTTGGGAGATCTGTTTAATGTGCCTAAACTAATTTTTTTCAGATGAAATTATACATATAAGTCACATACAACATAAATGAGGGGATCCCAGCCCTGATCTGTGTTATTCTTGCTCGTATTTTCTTATACAACGTTTTCATTGAATACCTTGTTGAGATTCCTGAAAGGGATTATTCCAAGTTCTATAGGCAGAGTCTATAGTTGGCCAAGTAGCCTCTGGTTCTCACCCTCTTTTCAGAGATTACATAACCAATAAATTCCTCTGTATTCTATCTCTGAAATAGAATCTTAAGAATCCGCAAAAGGGAATATTACAATCTAGGACATATGCATGCTTAGTGCATATAATTTCTACAATTACAAAACCATGATTGGATGATTTGGTTTCTATTTTAATATTTCAAGTAACAAAAAAATGAATTTTAAATATTTATTTTTAAAATTTATTAGAAAACTATCTTGATTAAATTCATTGTTGCTTCATATTCAGTAAAATTCATCTTTTTGAAATAAATCACCAAATATGGGTGACTAAGGATTTAAGTCATCTACATAAGACCTATGGACTGTGTGTTTTTTTGAATACACCAAGAATATTTTCGATGTTGTTTTCCAAAATTGGGTTCTAATTATCCTATGCTATAAAGTGATGTTGCCAATGGAATAAAAAAATAATCATGTGTGTACCTTGTTGAAGCACTAGAGTTCATTCTTCTGGTTAAGAGAACATGAATATAGGTAAAAAATTCAGGTCTTCCCTTTTTCCGTGGAGAAGTAGGGTCTTAATTAGGATGTTTCTTCTCCAAAAATTTCTAAACTATGATGAATAGTTGTTGTTTAAAAAAGAATGAACAAGATGTCCATATTTGAAACTATTTCCACACTTGAAGGAAATATTCTTGTAGTCAAGATATTTTTCTCAAAAATAATTTAGAATCTCCCAATCTAGAGTTTGATCAAAGCTGGTAAATTTTTTGATCTACATTATGCAAATTCTTGTTTTTTTTAAATTCATTAGCTCTGGTATGTATCTTGAGGCCATAAGAGAGGAGCCCAAGCTATTCCAACTTGTCAAATTTTGATATGTATCAAAATTCCAATGGAAAGGCGATAATTTTTACCCACTTTAGGGGTTAAATAATTAAAGTATTTTAAGGGGTTGCTTCATTAAATAGTCTTGGCTCTTCCCATTTTCCATTCCTAGTATTGTATGAGGGGTAAACTTGTGATTTTCATCAAATAATAGGAGGTTTATGATGATATATATGGAGTAGTGGATGGATTTGGGGTTTATCATCTTACTATATTTCTATTTGTTGGTTCCATAATATATTTCCATTTGTGAAACTGAGCAGGTATGAAGGAAAAGAAGTTTTAAACATGAATACTTCCCTTCATAATAAGACAACACATTAGTAAGCCTTTTCAATGTAATATATTTGGAACCTAGTTTATATATTGGCAGAGATTACAGAGTTGTTTTATTATTACAAGTATGGAAGTTCTCCTTAATATATTCTACCACTCTAGAAGTGGCAGCATACGATGGATTTGGTTTCATTGAGGTTGGATTCTTTTGGTTTTGCATGATATCTGGATGAGTTCTTAGTAATAACCTATTAGTTTCTTGGTATTGATATAGGCAACTAGTCCTGCACACCGTATATATGTTGGTGGTCTTCCTCTAATGGCCAATGAGTAGGTAAAATTTTGTGTTTTTTTTTGAAAAATTCTTGATATGTTTCTAATAAGCTAATCAACGACCATAGAAATTTTAAAGTTACACTTTCAAGAAGTTGTAGAATTTGTCTTGAAATTTTGCATTTGTTATCTATTTCTTTATTGAATTCTATATACTCAATAACGAGTGTTCAGTGCAACCCATTACTTAAAACATTTAAACATTTTTTAAACTTCAAATGTGTTCAACACACTCGTTTCACAACAATTGAGACAAGTGTCACAAAGTCATGATGTTTGATAATATGAAAATTCTATACGTGTGTTCTTAATTACACCAATGATCAAACTATTAAATCTCCACATGAATCAAGAGATTGATGGATGTTTTCATGTTTATAAAGGGTATTTTTTGGAAGAGTAATATAAAAGTATAGATAATGTTAAATCTCTAAATATGCTTAGAACTTTAAAAGTGATTTTGAAGTGGTGTAGAAGGTAGCTACTCCCATGCATATTATTTTATGATGAACTGAATACTTATTTTCCTCATATGTTTGATTTCCATAAAATTGCTACATATTTTAGTCAGGTTACGGTCGTTATAGGAGGAAACACTATTGGGATAAGTATGGAATATAAGGAAGTATTTCAATTTTGTATTTTTTATATCATTATCCTAAACTCTATAGCATGGAACTAAAAATTCTATTTGTGAGTAGGTGATGCTGCTCTTAATGTCTATATCAATCATGAAATAAGTTTGTGTTTGTGGAGATTCACACCGTTGAAGAGGCAAAAATTGTAGTGGCTCTTGATGGTATCATGTTTGAGGTACATATTCTATACTTATGCTCCAATTTCCATTCTATGTAAGTTTAAAAAAGATTCTTACTTAGTTTTACAATATTAGACAATTCCTTTCCACCATTTTAATGAACTCAATAGTTTATTTTGTTAATTTTCTTATTATTATCATTGACTTTCATAGGGATTTTTTGTGAGAGTGAGGAGACCAAGTGATTACAACCCCTCGTTCACAGCAACCATTGACCCCAGTCAACCCAATCCCCACCTTAATTTAGGTGTTGTTGGTCTTACATTGGGGTAAGTTATGTAATGCAACATTTGTATATCAGTGGCTAAGAAGTGAAATGGTTTATTTTTCTTCTGTGCTTGTTTTTTTCTAGTCCTATATAAAAATGATACTCGCATATGTGACATAGAGATATTTTACTATGATAAATCCTAATATAACATGTCTAACTTATATATTTATGGAAATATTGTTGGAGGAGCTGAGGAACCTGATCAAATATTTGTTGGTGGCTTACTGTATTACTTCACAAAAGCAAAAATAAGAGAACATATTGAATCCTTTGGGTATGTGTGCTTAGATATTTGGTTTATAGAATTATATTTGTTGCCATAAATTTAAATAAGTTGTATGAAAATTTCTTTGGAAAGATATTGATACTTACCATGCATAGTTCTTTTGGAATGAAACTTATTTATAAGGTCCTAAAGTGCAATACCAAAAAAATCAATCTGCTTTCCAAAATAAACAAAATCTATGGAAATATTATAATGATTACTATTCATATGTCTTTTGGAATGAAAAATTGTGTATAGTGTCGTAAATTTTAGGATCAAAACATTCCACATGCTTTCCAAATTAAACCTAAAGTATATGTGGATGTATTTACCCATGTGATATTGAGGATATATTTTCTGACGAGGTGTTGGAGGAAACAGACTCTAGAGGAAGCTTTTCTATGTCGAACATGCAATATACAAAATCATATGGACAACATAATGTATACACAATTATCCACTGAATATGCTTTTACAAATATTTTTAGTGTGTGACCATTGAGGGTCTCTCCACCTCGTATGGTTTAACATATATTTTCTCAATTTACCTCATCTACAAATATAAGTTACCAAAATATGAATATGGATCTACTATATTTTTGAAGAGGATGGATCCATTTATGATGAGGAAACAATTGCAAGAATATACAAATAGTATTATAATAAATAAATAAATAGTCGATAATCAAAATCATTCAGGAATTACATGATTGGTTAAAAAAATGAAAAATAGAGTTCTCATGCATATTAATATTAGCCATCTATGTACCATAACTGACAATTTTATTATTATTAATTATTGATAATTTTGAAGACCATTTCAACGCAACCATGTAGCAGATCATAAGAGTGCTCTTGTGAGCCATATCCACATGTCCATATCAACAGTGAATAAAGGTATTTTCTTGAAGGCTATGATGAGACAAAAAACAATGTCAATGAAGTGAGCAACAACATAGCAGATAAGGATGGATAAGACATTGACAACATAACTTGACCATGATGATAAAAAAAATCTTGAGAGCAAACTTTGATAGAGCAAACCTTGATCGCAAAACTCGAGAGCTAGTCTTGACTTAAGGGTAGATCAGAGCTTGACTAGGAATACGACTTATAGTATTAATGATTTGGGAGTCCACAGTTTTGAATATTTTCATTAAAATATCATTTTTGGGGGATCGGTGGGTGAAAAAATCACTCAAAGTTTCAGGATCTGTTTCAAATTTAGGATCCATTTCATTCTCCACAGGATTCATCTCATGGCCTCTAATTTGTTTCCTTTTGCAGGGGTATGCTTGCATGATAGATGTTGGGAAGACTCTAAAAAATCTAGATCTCGATTGAATTTGTGGAAATACACACAGAGGTGGAATATCCTGTAATAGTGCTACTAATTAACTCAGCAATGCACTTCAAAATTGTTGAACCCCACAAAATAAAGAAGAGACATAGTTGTTGTAAATTGAAAATGAAAGTACCCTCAAAATAAACAATCATGTGTTGAGTATCCCTTACATACATCAAATTGATATTTGGTATCTAATATTTTGTTATTTGAGACTTGGGGCTCAAATGCATCCCACATGCCTTCTAAATAACTGTCTCCTATCATGGTTCCCAGGGGGTTCATTAGGGTTCATCAAGGTCCCAATGATTTAGGGAATTCTTAACATTGCCTCCAAACATTCCAATGGTGACATCTTATCGAAGGATTTGTTGGGTTAGTGGGTGCTTATAGGGAAAAAATTCCATTGGTTGTGAGAGAGTGATTAGTGAATGCTTAAAAATCATATCTTATATGATATTCATTGAATTTCATTACATGTTTATGTGTCTATAATTTTGGAATCTTTTCAAGATTTGTTTCAAACTGAGGATCCATTTCATTCTCCAAAGTATCTGTATCATGGCCTTTGATCTATTTCCATCTACAGGGATATGCTTTCATGACATATCCTAGGAAAAATCCAACATATATAGATATAGTTTGAATCTATGTAACTGCACACAAAGGTGGCAAATTCTGTAACAAAGCTACTAATTAATTGGTCAATTCACTTCAAAATGTTGAACCCTACAAAATAAATAAGAGACATATTTGATATAAATTGAACATAAAGTACCCTCAAAAGAAAAAATATTGCATTGAGGGTCCCTTACACACATCAAATTGATATCTGACATCTAAGCTTTTGTTATTTGAGACTTGTGGCTCAGATGCATCCCACATGCCTTCTAAATAACCATCTTCTAGCACGGTTCCCAGGGGGTTAATTGGGGTTCATCAAGGGCCCAATGATTCATCAAATTCTTAACATTGTCTCCAAACATTCCAATGGTAATATCTTGCCAAAGGATTTGTTGGGTCAGTGGGCACTTATAGGGAAAAAATTCCACTTGTGGCTAGAGAGTGATGTGTGGATGCCTAAAAATAATATCTTATGTGATGTTAATTGGATATCATGTAATATCCCAAAATTGGAACAACCATACTATTTGGAATATCCTAAGATATTACCAATGTAGAGAGCAACAATAAACATGAGCTGGAAATAGCAGTGAATAACATCAACTTCAGAAAATGCAATAAGATCTCATAGCCATCTTATTAATAATATAGTAGCAGAAAGTGTACAAGATCTTGAGGAAATGATCACTCAAGCTTAGGAAAATCCATCATCAAAGAAACAAGTACAATAATCATGAAATACATTGCTACATATGATAAGCCAAGATATCACTGCGCAGTATATGAAGTATAACTGCTGAAAAATGATGTCAATACATAGATACAGCAATTTATAGCTCAAAAAAAGATGGGGGAGCAAGATCTCAACCCCTAGAAACAACAATACACAATCCTTAGAAGGATTTGCTGAATTATACACAAAATGGCAATTCTGTAGAAATGTCGGAGTTGTTGGGCAGCAGCTACAACTCAGAAAATAGAAATGGATGAAGATAGTTGATGATGCTGCAAATTATGGCTAAATATCATCCAAAGTACCTCTCAGGTGAAAGGCTGATCCAATCCTTGAAGATCTCACCCTCCACAATAGTGGAGCAAGTCCCTACTGCAACTGCACTCAGAAATAACGCAGTCTAGAGAAGTGACTGCGTTGTTGGTGAAGGGAAGTGCTTGGTCTGATGCAAATGATCTGAAATAAGCTCAAGAGTCTCCCTCACTAACCTCCTAGAGGAATAGAAGCTCCCTCCTCTAAAAGATGAGCCAAGGAAATGGTTTTGTGGAGTCCCCCACTGCAACACCCTGCAACACAAAGTTATCCTGCTTCAGGTATAACACTGTGACTGAAGGAGGTGGCTTTGGTCTTGAGCCAAGAAATGTGGATAATGAAGAACAATCCCTCAAGAGGCCTCTCAAGAAGGAGAATTAATCATAAACAATATTTCCTCGAAAATTCTGCTAAACAACAGGAGAATGCAAAATGTCTGAATAGACAATGAAATCAATAATCCAAATCATGAATAACAATGGCTGCCTTGCCCTCCTTTTAAACAAGTGAAATATTTCTTCCCATGGGTCCCACTCATTAGGTTTTCCTCCACCAAATATCCTCCTCTTCATTCACACTGCGTTGTATTCCAAAGTGATCCACTCCTCCTATGGCAGCGCTGTTGACCTGGTCAAACCTGACCTTGTCTTCATGCAATTGTCCCCTTTCACGCATAAGGGTGTGAAATCCCATTTCTTATGTATATCCCTTTTCACATGTGAGGGATTTTATTTAGGTTTTCAATAAGCATGGGCCTCCTTACCCATTTATTTATCTGCTAGGTGATAAAACAAAATTTTAATATTCCATTTAGCTAGGTGCTAAAATGGGAATATTACAGTCCTCCCCTCCCAAATGTTGCTTGTCCTCAAGAAAATGCAAGGATAGAAATGAAAAATCTCCACCCAAGGCATGGAGTCTGAAATATGTTGAGGAACATATTCCCCATGTGGATCCTCCATCCCCCAATCAATCATCCATACAAAATGAGTTACCTCCCAACATGCAAACTCCTGAAAATCATCTTCCACCTTTGGCTCCTGCAATATAGGTGGGCTGGAAATCTAATATTGGTAGACAAAATAGCCTACCCCACGCTGTCCTCCTCTCCACTTAGGATAAGTGCAGAGTATATTCTAATCTTGCACTACAATAATGTTTCCCTCAAGTGGCAAGATAAATTTTAGACCTCCAAGGATCTCTCCTCCAACGTTATGAAACATGTTGTCCCAAACCATCTCATATGTGATGAGTTGGAAGTCATCATAATATGGCATCCAATAAATCATATGGATCTCCTAAAATGGAAACAAATTTTATTTTGCAGTGGCCACAAACTCTCTCATGCTCCCATTAAAACATGCAATGCAAATAATGTGGGATATCTCTCCCCCAAGGGACACATCCAACCAATGTGCCATTCCCCCAATCATGTTCCCAACAAGTATAAAAACAACAGCAACATAAGGAACCATAATGAGAACCATGCTTGTTGTCATGTGTAGCAAGGGAGAAGGAAAATGGTCCCTCAATTGTAACCAATGCAGATTGACCCTCAACTACAAAAGAGTGTGATAAAATGTGTGGCTTCTCAACCACTTGTTTGTTGTCCCACTCTCCTCATATGTATGGAGGAAGTGAATGATGTATGGTGCAAGGTGAGCATGTCCTCCAAAATACATTTCCTCCCCAATTCCCCCTAGGGAGTGGTCACCCATATTTCTCATGGCCTCAAGTATCCCATGGGGTCTAGAAAAAAGAATCCTCCTCCTTAGAGCAACATCTTGTACATGTATGGTTAAGGGATGCATATATACATTATAAAAATCATTATGCAAATAAACAATACCCTTACCATAAGTCTTGCTCATGCAAATGGAGTGGCCAAAAAATGAGTCTCCTCTCATCCTCAAAGAGAAAAGAGGTGGTTGTGCTAACTCCTCCAAAGAGTTATGTATCTCCTCCATCTACACATGATCTATGCATCTCCTCATATGCTGATCTGTCAATATCATGCAAGTAAAATGATCCTTGGAATACTCCACCAACAACTTGGAGCTCCAACATGGATCTATCCTCCATAGTGACAGCACTGATGATCCATTATGAAGAACATTTGTCACATGGTCGTCCTCTCCTTTGACATCTCCTATGCCAAAGGTGCAAGTTGGAAGGCTACTATCATTCCCCTGCTGCTTCTGCCACAGCGCATAATATGAAATGAGCGTGGGTAAAGATGATGTTGAGAGAATGCCTCTCTCCTCCTTGACCCTACCCAAGACTCTCAGAGCTCTAAAAATACCTCCAAGGTATCCACTCCTCTGAAATCACTGAATGGTGCCTCAAAATGTGAAGCATCTCTCATCCTCTGCTGGTCTGGTGGTCTCCTTGGTGAAATGCCTCCATGCAATGAGACATCATCATCAAGAGTAGATTGTATACATGAATGGACAAACTTGTCCCTGCTCTCACTGTGCAATCTAGTCTCCCTCTTAGGTGCATCAACCTTATGAAATAGATAGGGGTGTGTGCTCCTCATCACATGATGCTGGTCATCCTCCCTATCTCCTCCTGTTATCTCCATGGTTCCACACCTTATCATCAATGGCACATGTAGAACATGAATTGTGCCTTGATCTCCACATATGAGATCTTGGGGAATTTCTTTCAATGATACAAGAATCCCTTTAGTTGGAGCAAGAGCTCCTCCTGCCTCTGCATGAGGTGCTAGATCAATCCCAGATATAACAACGTTGTTTCCCTTAGCTTCCTCAGCATGAATGGGAAATCCTCTAATAATGTTGCCGCAAATATGGAATTTTTCCCAAGGTGGAAGTAAATCCTGATCTTAAAAGGCCAAGGAGCATCCCCTTTGCACCATGATAGTGCCATCTCCTACTCTTGCAACATCATACAAGAAATGAGAGCAAATATTCCCCTGCTCTTTGAAGAACAACCCAAGCAACAAACGTTTTTGCTACCTTCTTATGCTCTCATCATACAAGACATGTGATGAAGACATAGTGAATGATATGAATGTTGCATCATCACTATGCATCCATACTCTTTTCTGCTCCATGATGCTAGCATCCTGCCACATCTCCTCCATCCTCATACCCTTGGAAAGAGTGTATGCCAAGTGATGGCCAAACTCCTTCAAGAGTAACCAGTGCAGCCAAGCCTCCTGCTGCCCAGTATCATAAATTTTCAAGTAGCTTACCAGCTTCTTGCTCACCATCCACATCCACTCAATCAATTGTGGATGTCTCCTTCCACCCTTCATCTTGGTACTCATCCCATGAGGGCTACCATCATCCCAAATCAAATTTCTACATTTCATGGGATCTTGAAATGAAATCTTCCCAAGGATCAATTTGATCCTATAAGGACCCAAATAGGTGGTAGGAAAAAACCTCCCATCATGATGTGCATGGCTCAAGAAATTTCCAACACATTCATGAGAGATGTTATCCATCCTAAGATGTCCTCCATATTCTATCTGCTCCTATGAGAAGGGAAGAACCTCCTCAAACTGCTGAAGAATCTTGCACTCCATGATGTGTGGGAGTGCACCTCCACTAGAATCTCTCCTTGAGATCTCCTCCTCATAAGTATTGGCCTCCCAAAATGTTGAAGATGAAGGCTGCTCCTCCATGGTCTCAATAGCACTGGTGCATGCCTCATCAACTGGTGGTGAGGGCTCCTCCCTCCTTTTGAAAAATCTTCTGATCATTCTTTGAGAAAACTCAGCAAGAGTTGAAACCATTACATGGCTTAGATGGCTAATCCACCAAATATTTGCTTCACCTTCAAGGTCTAGCACTGCAACTTCTACAGCCTCTCTATCTACTACAAGATGTAGCAGGAAGAAAGCCTCTATCTTCTTCACCCAAATCTCTACTGCACATGTGAGTGATCCATCAAATGTGGAAAATAGGAATTTATTGCCTCTCATCATCCCATGGCTGTGGGGTCTTCTCTCTTCTTTCTGCTGAATAAATTGTGGTAAATCCTGGGTCTCTTGGAAGGCTCTAGGTTTAGCTCGGTATTTAGCAAGGTACTCACTTAGAATTTCGAATTCCATGTGTTCTTCATGCTTCTACTCTTCTTCTTTGTGAGAGTAGGAAGTGCATGGTCCTTCCTCTCCTCATTCTTCAATCTTCTTGACCTCCTTGGAGAGGTTCTCTCTGGATCTGAAAATTGATGAGAGAAATCTCATCTTCTTCATCATCTTGACCTTCTTTGGCTGAGACTCACAGGCTGAGCTAGAGATCATGCTTTGATACCACTGCAATATCCCAAAATTGGAACAACCATACTATTGGGAATATCCTAAGATATTACCAATGTAGAGAACAATAATAAACATGAGTTGGAAATAGCAGTGAATAACATCAACTTTAGAAAATGCAATAAGATCTCATAGCCATATTATTAATAATATAGTAGAAGAAAGTGTACAAGATCTTGAGGAAATGATCACTCAAGCTTAGGAAAATCCATCATCAAAGACACAAGTACAATAATCATGAAATGCACTGCTACATATGATAAGCCAAGCTATGATTGTGCAATCTATGAAGTATAACTGTTGCAAACTGATGTCAATACATGGATACAACAATGTATAGCTCAAACAAAGATAGGGGAGCAAGATCTCAACCCCTCGAAACAAAAATACACAATATTTAGAAGGATTGGTTGAATTATACACAAAATGGAAATTCTGTAGAAATGTCGGAGTTGCTGGGCAGCAGCTGCAACTCAGAAAATAGAAATGGATGAAGATATATGATGATGCTGCAAATTATGGCTGAATCTCATCCAAAGGACCTCTTAGGTGAAAGGCTGATCCAATCCTTGAAGATCTCACCCTCCACAATAGTGGAGCTAGTCCCTACTACAACTGCACTCAGAAATAACGCAGTCTAGAGAAGCGACTGCGTTGTTGGTGAAGGGAAGTGCTTAGCCTGATGCCAATGATCTATAATAAGCTTAGGAGTCTCCCTCACTAACCTCCCAGAGTAATAGAAGCTCCCTCCTCTAAAATATGAGCCAAGGAAATGGTGTTGTGGAGTGCCCCACTGCAACACCCTGCAACACAAAGTTATCCTGCTTCAGGAATAATGTTGTGACTAAAGGATGTGGCTTTGGCCTTGAACCAAGAAATAAGGAGAATGAAGAAAAATGCCTCAAGAGGCCTCTCAAGAAGGAGAAGGAATCCTAAACAGGAATTCCCCGGAAATTCTGCTAAACAGTAGCAGAATGCACAATGTCTGAATAGACAATGAAATCAATAATCCAAATCATGAATAAAAATGGTTGCCTTGCCCTCCTTTTAAACAAGTGAAAGATTTCTCCCCATGGGTCCCACTCATTAGGGTTTCCTCCACCAAATATCCTCTTCCTCATTCACACTGCGCTGTCTTCCAAAGTGATCCACTCCTCCTATGGCTGCGCTATTGACTTGGTCAAACCTGACCTTGTCTTCATGCAATTATCCCCTTTCACACATAATGGTGTGAAATCCCATTTCTTATGTCTATCCCTTTTCACATGTGAGGGATTTTATTCAGGTTTTCAATATGCATGAGCCTCCTTACCCATTTATTTAGCTACTAGGTGATAAAACAAAATTTAAATATTCCATTTAGCTATGTGCTAAAATGGGAATATTACATATCATTACATGTTTCTGTGACTCTTTCTATATGTAAACCTAAAACTATATGCATGCATTTGTGTCCTGTGAGGCCATATCGATTTTTGTAATTTTTTTTATTAAAAATTGTTCTTATCTTATTTGTTCTATATTAACAATATATATATATATATATATATATATATATATATATATATATATATATATATATATATATATATATATATATATATATATATATAATATGCTATATTATTTGATCCTTGTAATATCTTCAAATTATTATATTTGATATTATCAATCACAAATGTATGTATGCTATGTGACTGGATCCTTACAAATGTTATTAGAACCATATTGGTCACTCAAATGGTGGACCCTTAAAACTGGAAATTGGTTGAACCTGGACAGGATCTAGAAAAAAATTGGGAAAAAACTTGGATGGCCAAAAGAGACATTAATGTTAAAATTTATATTAAAAATTTTCTCACGTACATAGCAATTAGGGGTGGATATAACTAAAATAACATCGAGTATGATCATAATTGTTATAAGTTTCATTTTTTTTTTATTTTTTGGTTGTTGTAATGTTTTGAGTGTGGACTTGTGAAATTCCAAATCGCATGTCGCTTTATATATATATATAATATGTTTTTTATTTTTCCATGTGGTTCCCTGGAGATCTGTGTTACATTTGCATAGAAGTTTATATATCATTTAGATATCTAAAATTTCTAATTTTTAATTTGAATATTTACGTGATAAAAGAAATACAAAGGTCCCAATTATAAAAATTCACCCAACAACAACATTGGTATTTTTCTTTTATTCAACCTGTAACATATTGCATCTATCTTCATCAATGCTATTCTTCCATATGCTATCCACTTATGATATTTCCTTTGCAATATTTGGTGCATTTGTGAGTTATAGGTAATTTGTAGGCTATAATTCTCTTTAGAGTTTCAATTCTAATTCAGTATTTAACTGAAAATATTGAGTCTATTATATGCAAATATTTTTCTCTCCACCCACTTTTCATAACTTCCATAACCATTAGGTAGGGACCTTCAACTTCAATGATAATTTTCTTGTAGTGAAAGATTGTCAAGAATTTAATTTATTGAAAGTTGCAGAATTTACAATATATAAAGTTTCAAGATATAGTTTTAAAATTCTAATTCTTTAAAGGGTGCTAGCTCAATGGAAGAGCACCTGTCTTACAAGCAAGAGGTTGGTGGTTCGATTCCATCATGCCTTGATATTCATATGGAATGGAAACGATCATTTTTTGGTGACGAAGGCTATTTTGACCATCACTAATGAGCTTATGGTGACATTTTTCGACCCTCGCCAAAATATGAAATTATGGCGGTCAACAAACGCCACCATATATATGCATCAATAGTGATGACCATGAAATGCCTGTCACCATAAATCATTGTTTTTTTATATGAAATGGTGAGGGTCATTGTTTTTCATTATAGTCATTATTCGTGATGAATCTTGAAGTCATCAATGAGCTTATCATGAACATTGCCATATATGTGCACCAATTGCGATGGCCATAAAAGGTCCATCACAATAAATCGTTGTTGTTCATATGAAATGGTGATGGTCACTATCTGTCATTATAATCAATATTTGTGATGTACCTTGAATGTCACACCAATACATACTTTCGGAGATGCCGCCTTTGGTGATGTTCAGTTTTTTTGGTGACCGAGGCTACTGTCTGTCACCATTTCCCATATGAAATGGTGGAAGCCACTATCCGTCATTATAAATCATTATTGGTGACAAACCTTGAATCTCACCACAACACCTATACTTTCGGCAATGCCACCTTTGGTGTCATTCAGTTTTTGGTGATGAAGGCTATTTTGAGTGTCACCATTGAGATTATGGTGACATTTTTCTCCCCTCACCGATGTCCTTTTTTCTTGTAGTGTGCAAGAGATTGATATTCACATTAAGATTGAAAATTTTTACTTTGGATTTCGCAATTCATTTTTCATAGCTCCTATTAAAATTTAACAGAGCATGTAATGATTTCAGATTTTTTATCTTTACTGAACTGAATTTTTCCTTTTCACACTTCTTAATTTTGTGCTTGGTAACACAACATTTTGGTTTGTTGAATAAGATGTAAAAGATTGTCGAGTGTAGAAATAGATTCATTCTAGTACAGGAACATAATTGTTCCAGTACAAGAAAAAATTTCTTCTAGTACAAGAACATAATCATTCTGAGTGCAAGAATAGAATCATTCCATTACAATAATAGGGTCATTCTAGTACAAGAAACATAAATGATATAAAATAGAAAATAAACTTACTATGTCTTCCAAGTGCAAGAACTAAAGTATAGGAATAGATTTTCTTTCTGAATATTTTGAGTTTTACAATCGAGTTATTGAGTGGCATGATGTATTTATTTCACTAGAGTATTTAATTTTTCTTTCTAATTGAATCCAATTTCAAGAGTGGAGTGGTTTCATTGTGTTTGCAAGTGAAAGTAAAGGATTAAAAGGATTTCTTGTAATTTTTTCTTTCATATTTTGAATGATTTAATTACAGTAATATAAGTAGGATTTATAGGTTTAAATATGAGTCCTTGAAATCACTTGTGCTATGCCTCAAATATTATGTAGCCCTAGTTTGAAAATTAAGATTTGAGGAATTGAATTACAATTCTGGCACCCAACATTTTGGCGTCGTTATCGGGGAGGCGTTGAAATAATTATGGTAAAATTTTGGCTTTTCTTTTTCCGCAGTAGGGGTAAGTCTACTTTATTTTTTTTAGTGTAGTGTGCCTCTATTGGTTGAAGGAATTTATTTTGAATTGATTTATGTGTTGTAGATTTTTTTCCTTGCAGCTACAACATTTGATTCGATTTGTTCCAGCAAGTATTTTCCAGTTATGTTTGTTATTTCTGGTTGATTTCTTTTAAAATGTATGACTAGGATAGGTAGGGGTCTAAAGCCCAATAAGGGTAGGGGAAACAATGATAGATTGGAAATTTTTTCTAAAGCTGGTCCTTCTATTTCAAGCATAAAGTTCAAATAGACACAGACCCACCACACAGATACCATTCACCTGGACTCTGGAGACAATAGTGCAGGAATTTCGCAACTGGTGGGAGGGAAGAATGAGACTACTTGGGCTCAAAAGACAAATCTGAACAATAGTCAAACTTTACATTTTGTCAGAAGTGGCATGTTTAGAAGGAGGAAATTGGTAGATCATGAAGACCATGCTGAGGGGACTGGTGAGAATTAGTTGATGGAGGAGAAACCTACTTTCTAGTTTCTGATCATGGATCCACATGCAATAGTCCAAATGAAGAATATCCCATCATTTGTTCTTCCACATTCAAATGGTAAAGTGAACAAAGATCCAAATTATTTTTTGTTTGAATTTGATATACTATGTAGAAGTTACAATTATTCTTAAGATGCACAAAAGCTAAAAAATTTCCTTGCAACTCTCAAGGATTCCACTTTACGCTAGTTCATGGGACTAGGAGGGAATACTATAGCTTCTTGGGAACAAATGAAGAGGGTGTTTTTAAATAAATATCAGGAATATTGCAAGACAAGAGAAATGCAGGATGAGATTTTCACCATTGCACAAGGTGAAGATGAGACCTTATAATATTATTGGGAGAGACTTTTATATATCCTTCAAAGGTCAAAACATAAATTTTATCTAAGCACTATTAGAACCTTGTTTCTGCAAGGGCTTACAGATGATTCTAGAAATAATTTGAATTTTTTAGGACAAAGAGATATTGCTCAAAACAATTTTGATCAAATTTGTGACTTGTGGAGGAGGTTCTCATGAAATCAATCTAGATTTGGTAAAGGGATCAAGACAAATTCTAAAAATAACAGATTTGGATCTAAAAATGATATGATTATTTGTTTGTAAAATAAAATGGATAATATCAAAAATAAAATTATGAATATTGTTATGTTGAGGCCTCAGAATTCCGTTGCCAAAACATGGGGAAAACCACCCGGTCCGGACCTTAAAGCAGCTCCTTTTCTGTTTGGTATAGTAGCTCTGACTGGGGATAATAGGACTAGTTTCCCAATAAGGATGATTTTGAGGGTGTTTTGAATATAGCATGCAAGTGGATAATGATTTAAATCTATATGTATCTATCCGAATTATTAATATAATATATACTCGGGATGTTTTTCCTTTATGTGATCTAAAATGATATATTTCAACTATTAATAATATAGATCATTTAACAGTCGAAACAGATGAAAATTATGTAAAATGATTCTTCTGACAAAGTAGTTTGGATAGAAGAATTGTGAAAGAAATATCGCATTTATCAGTATGATTACATATTCAATAAGAAACCATAGCTAAATATTAGAACATAAGTGCATGCAATATTCATATATGATAATGTTTCAAATATATAATGCAATAAAAGATAACTATCAATCTATGAAGTAAGACTTAATACAAGTGAATAGAAGTACCATATGTACGAAGTTCTACTCATGTAAACTGACAGCAATGAATCTAATTCTTCTCACTTTCGACCAATTTAAAGAGTACAGTAGCGAAACATCAGTTAAACAACTTTAATTATTAAAAGATAACATAATGTGTTCCATTAATTCATCAAAGCACTCACAAACATACAATAGTGCATTCTTTGTAAATGTTTTTGACAAATTTCTGGACCCTTCTCTAAATGCATGAGAAGGGTTTAAATACTAAACTAACTATAAACTAAAATCGATTATTACAAAAACATAGAGGAGGTTTCAAACAACCTTCCTCAAAAAGCTAACTTAAACTACAATTTAGGAAATTAAACTAACAATTCTGATTTTGCGAGTCTTGCCGTTCTTTCTGAATGTGGTCACGAAATTGGAAAATATCTAACATTGCTTTGAGCTGAGCTGGTTGAGATATCCTTGATCAGATCTCTCCCTTGAAAATAGCATTTGAGATTGCTAACTGGGATCTTTTTGCTGAATCTGTAAGAAACTGCAAAGCTTGATGTTGATAATAAGGTTTGATCAGAAAATTCCAATAATTTTCCTGATCAAACTTATTTACCTTTTTAATCATTTCCTCCTATGTGTCTGCTCTCTGCTTCCACTATGTTTCTACATGTCTTGTTTCTGGAAACACATTAGACGTGTTTCCCTTAAGAAGTTCTGCTTTAGACAGTTTCTCACACAGATTCAATAAGCTCATTTGAAATCTTGGATGTCTTTGCTGTTGATTTCTCTTCCTGTTTGATCTGCACTTCTCATTATGTGAATAGAATTTATTTATGAAGATTATCTACTTGAGGTAGATTAGCTTTCTTTCCTGAATCTAAAATTTTCCGTTGAATGTGCTCTTCAATTTTCTTCTCAAGTCCTTCACATTCAAGTTTCTGAATTGCTATTTGCTGGATCATTATTTTACTTGAATCATAATAAGAATCAATCATACAAGCTTGATGACAAAACACTTCTTGTTATTTGTTTAACTGAGTGTTTAAATCAAGTGCTTCTTTGATAAATTGTTCTAATTGTGGTTGACTTTGTAACTTAGTCATTTTTATTTCCAGGTGTGCTTGTTTTTCATTAATCTATGTCCAATGTTGCATTTTGAGGCCTTCAATATCTTTATGAAATTGGGTTGTGTTAGCTTTGACTTGCCCACTGGAATTGGATTCCTCTTCATTTAAAAACCTCTCAAGTTCTTGTAATCTGGCTTCATTTTGTTTTAATAACACTCTAACCTCAGTAGCTTTATCGACAGTAGCAGTAGCGTACGCCCCTGCATGTTGTGATAATTTGGTTAGGTGTTCAGTTGGGTCATCTGAGGAATCTTTCAATAGTACATCAACTGATTCATATGTAGGCTTTGGAGTTGTTTCATCAATTCTCCTTATTTTATTTCTTTTAAATACAAGCTTGTAACTAGGACTGTAGAAAATATCTAATGAAGGAATATCTTCAATCTATAGAACTATCTGATCTGTTGGGTAGGACGGTATGATTTCTTTATCCTGTATTGCTGAAACCATTTGTAGTGGATTAAAAATCTCCAATATCTTTTGTGAATGCTCAGGTGTTTGGAAAATTGTTGCTTGATCAGTATTTGGATTTTATTTAGAAGTTTTTATGGCTTCAGAAAATTCCTCCCATTCATTTATAAGATCTTTTGCTTGTGGTAAACTGGACTGATCTAGCATGTTGTGAATGTGCTGAATTGCTTGATAATTGGATTCTATCCCATTATTCCTTGTTTCCTCTAACATCTCTATCTCTTGAATGACTTTGTCAATTGTTTTTTCTGAGTTTTCCTTCTAATATTCAAATTCATCATCAGATTGATCTGAATTATCAAATTGTTGCTGCGACTAACCTGATTCATCTTCAGACATTTATTTTATTTCATTATCCAGACTAACACTTGGAGTGTGTTTATTTTCATCTCCAATAGTTAACAAATTGAGAGGGACTTTTTCTAATCTCTTGTATCTGTATGCTTGAAAAGCTTCAACATCCTTTTGACTTAGTTGACTAGATACATACTTGATAATATCTGAAACATTTTCCATGCCCTAGAAAAGATAATCAAATCCATCTTCCTCCCTTACAAAAGGTTTCATCTTAAGTTATGTGATGTAATTTTTAATCACATCGTTTGGGTAATATAATCTTCTCGGCATAAATGCCAATTTCAGAAAATTAATTTTGGAAACCTCCTTGTAAGTATGGATGATATTAGACAAAGAAAATGTGCCACACTGTAGAGGGAAATTAGGCCAAATAGCCTTTTTAGCATCCTTCAGGTGTTTCGTAACACCATTGACAAGCTGATAGGATATTTCTTTTGCAAGTTACTTATCGGGAACATAATAGGGTAAAACATGGGGAGAAGCATAACTCCCAAATAATCTAATATACGTAAAATTCTCTTCATCAAACCATCTAGCTACTGGGAGAATGTCTGCATTGGCTTCTTTAGAAACCCTAGGAGCCCTTTTGTTAAAAATCATCTAGTGTATAGGCAATATGATTCCATAACAGAATTTATAGAAGTGTAAGTGGAAATCTAAATCCCAAAGTTCTCTATGGTAAATATGAATTGGGATAGGGTCCTTTGTGGTCCATTTCCATCCCATGGTGGGAAAACTGGAAGTAAAATAGATAGAATCCATGACATAGGCAGACATATAAAAGGGAGGTATTTCTCTCAGTGAAATACTTATTTTATTCCTATATTCGGTTATATGCTTGGCTAGGTTATTGGATAAAATTTCTGCCCAATTCAAAATAGATGAATTGACAATTGCATCAATTAGGGGAACCCAATCTCTTGAGAATCTAGTGCTATCTAGTTTCGAAAATAATCTACATAACATACCAGCAACATAACAGTAAGGATTAGGAATTTGGGAAATTGGGTACGTACCAAACTTATCTTGCTTCAATTTCCCCTAGTTATCCTTCCATTCTTGGATGACTTTGATAAAGTCTAGATTTTCTCCTCTAAAATTAT
This sequence comes from Pinus albicaulis, assembly GCA_034641835.2. Classification (NCBI taxonomy): domain Eukaryota; kingdom Viridiplantae; phylum Streptophyta; class Pinopsida; order Pinales; family Pinaceae; genus Pinus; species Pinus albicaulis. The sequence goes on along the minus strand of CM076576.1, from coordinate 561,263,265 downwards.
AAAAATAGTCTTTGTCATATTTCTGTTGCGGGTGTGGTATATGGTACATTGTTGTTAAATCTTCGGCCCTAAAAGAACCCATAGTTTCTCCCTTTGAATTTTTGAACATTATATCCTCAATGTTTAAGTGGTTAATTTCCCACTTAACCATGTCTGTATAAGGAAGAATCTTTGGTCTTGCAGCTATCCTGTGAATGTATGAGCATGCAATGTCAAAAGTAGTTGCGTCGGAGGTAGAAGCAGTGCTTGTCGAAGAAAATTTGTTTATCTGTCTTGGTCCTTCATTTACAAAAAGTTTGTACATTGCTTCCCATGTCTAACTTCCGCAATATTTGTTGTAGACATTATTTAAAAATAATGGAGACATATTTGTGTCTTCAGTGGATGACGTCTGAGAAATTTATTTTCCCTTTTTGATCATTTTTCTCTTCTTCAATCCGTTCACTGGTTTCCTGAAAGCAGAGCGAATTTTTACAAGTAAGGAGTATCAAAGAGATAAATCAATCATTTATTTCAAACATACGTGAGAAGATATCAATCTATTAAAATATAACATCAATCATAATTCATAATCTCTGAATTAATATTTCATATATCTCCACATGTAAGATCTATCAATCACTTTAAAGCCGTTAAGATTTTAAATTTCATTTTGACATGACACAAGCTGTTTTACATGCTTGATTCATTAAATGGCGCTGGTGCGCATATCGTAGATTATAAATTATAACCTTTTGTAATACTTACCCTTTAAAGGCCGCGAAATAAGATCTGCACAAATTGCAGATCGCAACTTTTATAGGATAACAATTAAGTGTATTATAAGTTGAGTGAAATGCGAATTGAGAATTAGTATAAAACTGAAGTGGTCGTGATAGCCAAAATTGCTATATTTATTACCTTATTTTCTCATCGGGTCCATGGGGTCGCAACTTATATCATTTTTCTTTTAAAGTTTTTGATTGACTAAGTGAAGTGCAGTGCGATAAAGTAAATATAACGATGATTGAAGCTTTTTGCAAAGTTTTAAATCATATCTTCGAAGAAGCTTGAGCACATATCAAAATTCACATATCTTAAGTTTTATTTCTCTTTTGGAATTCATAAGATATGTAATTTGCGATGCGCTAAAAAAGAATAAGGCAGAAAAGGAAAGATATCTATTTTTCTAAGTTTTTTTTTTTGTTTTAGGAAATATAAAAGAATTTCCTATTTATTTCTAAAGGGTCCCTATTTATAAAAATAAATGGGGTGTTTTTGTATAGCACAACAATTGGCGATTCACTTGGGTGAGCTAGATATCTCTGATAAGAATTTTTTGGCATTTCTAAGCTTTTTTTAAAATAAAATAGTTATAGGAATGAAATTTCAAAATAAATAATATCTTACTAAGCAATGAAAATTTCTCTTATTCACTTATTCATAAGAAATCCTCTATTAAAGATATAAGTATGAAATACTTTATTAGTCTGTAATCAGTTTAAAAAGATAAAGTAGGTGGCCTTTACAGATTAACTTTATAAAAATTTACTCTTTTATCACAGATAAAGCCTATGTTCCAATAGGCAATTTAAGCTTTTGGCATGGTTTCCTTTTACCCAGCAATGATTCATTGTTACATCCAGTATTTCTCATAATTTTCATAAGTAAATTCTAATCTTTGAGAATTTTCTTTTTATCTATTAATTTATTTACTTAAAAGCCATTGTCTTGGCTTGGTAACCAAATGATGACAATGCCACTCACTAGCAGTAATTAAGCTGATCAAGCTGGCTCTTGATGAGACCCCTTGCCTTTTTGATATAATCTCAAGTCATTACCTTGTTTTGGTAGACAGTATTGGTAATGTCACCTTAACTATTTCCTTATGAACATGGTAAACAAGCTCGTAATGAGACTTATTATCTTTTAAGTTTTTTCTTCTAAGCATTTTTTATTTTCTTTTGAATTCCTTTTGAGAATTTATAATTTTTTTCCGAATGGGGTGAATCATTGGTCTTTTTAAGATTCTAGATGATAATGTCGAGTTTCATATTGCTTTTTTGTAAACAGGTCTTTACTATGTTAAAGTCTCTTTTATTGACTGATAAATAGAATATTCAGGCTATATAAAGATGAGAGTTCATCAAAGAATAACTATTTTCAGTGAAATTTCATTTTTCAGAAAGATAAAATCAATTTTTCTTTTTAAATATTTCAATTTTCCTTCCTTAAACATTTTTCATTTTTTATAAGCGAAAAGAAAAATCAAAAGAAACTCATCTGAGATCAAATTTGAAAAGCCAAATATTAATACTAAACAACTTTTTATTTTAAAAGAGAAAAGCTAAAGACACTAATATACAAGAATAGAAGGGGTTACCTCCTATGAGAAATATTTTTTTTTAAATTTTCCCATTAACAGGAAAAGAATCCTTTTTTCCTGATAAATCTTGCAATAGAAATGTGGATGGGCCTATTTCTTCAATTATTTGAAATGGACCTAGCTGGAGTTTTTGAAACTTCGTGTGTCTACCTTTTTCCTCATGCGCTTTGTCCCATTTCAATACCAAATCACCAATTTGAAAATTATTTGGAATGACAAAAGTTGAATCAAACGAGGCTTTTATTATTTTTTGATGATGAGCATGAGTTTGTTTGGATTTTTCTATTTATTCTTCTAACTTCATAATTTGACCTTGTATAAATTATAAAGAAGAAGTAGGAGTTTCATCAATGAATTGAACTAAGGAAAGAGATGGAATAACTATATTGGTTGGAAGTACAACTTCTTTTCCATATACAAGATTAAATGGATAAGTACCAATAGAAGCTTTTTGAGTTATCCAATTTGCCCAAAGAGAAAAAATTAATGACTTATGCCAATTTCTCTAATTCTAATCAACAGTTCTTTTGATTATTATAATCAAATTTTTGTTTGTAGATTCTTCTAAACCATTTCCTTGTGGATAATAATTAGCAGAATATTTTAGTTTAAAACCTATTTTCATTGCAAAATCTATCATAGTAGTTCTAGAAAAATAAGATGCATTACCAAACATCAAAGCAGTAGGTAATCCAAACCTGGTTATGATATTTTGGTCAATAAAATCAATGATATTTTCTGAATTAGCTACTCTTAATGGAATTGCTTCCACCCATTTGGTAAAGTAATATGTAGCTGCGAGAATATATCTATGATATTTGGAAGAGTTAGGACCAATCTCACCAATTATATCTAATCCCCATTGCTCAAATGGTTGTTCAATATTGACCGGTTGTAATGGGAATGCTGGCTTTCTTTGTTTTCCAGATGTACTTTGGCATACTTTACATCTTCTTGAATATTCATGAGCATATTTGAAAAGTGTAGGCCAGTAGTAACATGCATGTAGGATCTTATGTGCTGTTGTAAATGATAAAGCCAAGAGGTAACATGAAGGTGGTGGATCTTATAAAGTCATGGTATTTGTTGGGAAAAATACTGAGAGGGGGGGGGGGTGAATCAGTATTTACTGCATATTCAAAACTTTTACTTTTTCTTACTTCTAAAACCCATACGCTACTTTCCTGAAACAGACTCGCGTATATACGCGGATACCCTTTATGAAACTCGCGTATACACAGATATCTAATTATGTCATTAGTTCTTCACTTAAATCATTCCATCATTCATTCATCAGATGCTTAATAAACAGTAAACATGAACAATAAGAACAGAGTAAACCATCACACAAAGTATCACACATGAACACCAGGATTTTTAGGTGGAAACCCAAGTCGGGAGAAAACCACCGCTGTCGTTGCTCAGCCTTCAATATTTTATTATTGAGAAAACATCTTACAACATATGTGCTGGTGCACTTGACCAAGACGTAAGAAAGTACTCCACCAAGGCCACATACTCAAAATGCCCTCCCCGGAAGGAGCTCCAACCCCCGACTCCGTTTACCAAATTTCTCCGGAAGGAGCTAATGCACTCAATCTCGTTACTACCACCTGAAGGGTTAATTTATCTCCGATCAAGGCTACAACCCTCAGCACCTCTATGGACCACGTTTCATCGATTTTCACACTGGATCCAACATCTTCAATAGAACACCACTTGCAAGCCACATTTCATCATATTTTCAGACTGGACCCTTTCCATACTTTTAAGCACAAACATACATCACCAACAGATACTTATCAACACAGATCAAATAGCAGAAACACAGCAGAACAGATCAGATATTTCATACCCCCTTGCTTCAGCAAACCCTAGTTTGCATGCGCGCTTTCCTTTCACTGATGTCGCGTATATACGCGCCTCCGTCCACACAAACGCCGTATACTGTATATTTCACAAGATTGATTTACTTCATCGAAGTCAAGCAGATATACGCGTCTCTCCGCTTGCCAAGTAGCGTATTTATCTTTAATCATTACGTGAGTTAAAGATACTTCATCGATCGTACATTCACCCCACTTCAACCCTTTACTGCATGATAACTATCAGATACCGCCTCATCACGCATCTAAGCCTTCCCATAATCGAGAGCCTAGCAAATACAAAGAGCAATTTAGATCTAGATCCCCTACTTCATCATCAAAAGTATCATCCATTCAGATTTATCTTCAAGTGTAACCCTTTCATTCAGATCTACTTCAGAGAGAAGTATTCATTCAAGCTCAGACATTTTGCACCTACACTCATCATTTGCACAATGAATTTCTTCTCCTTATATATGTTTACCCTTTGTCAATACCATGAGCTCATTTTTCAATACCATGGACCAAAACAATACCATGAGCCCAAAACTACCTGGACGAGGTCAATTAGGCGGATCATTACCCAATACAATGGGTTAATACCATGGTGGTTACCCTTGGTTTTGCACTTTTTGAGCGCTTTAGCCCATACGCGACTTGGCACGTTCTTTTCCGCGTGCATACGCGACTTCCCCTAGGCCACTCCGCGTATACCAAGAGACATACTCTTTTTCATCATAGATTGAGCACTTGCTGACTTCTTTTCTTTACTGCCTTCTGTACACACTGCTGATACATCAGATTTACTTCATCAAGAACATATTCTATCAATCACAATCATCAAGTAAGTTGCCATCTTCTTCATCAAGAGAGTTGCCTTCTAATGACAACACTTAGCATCATATTGCTAACTAACATCATATCACATCAAGTCAAGCATAACTTCATCAGGTGTATTGCCATCAAGGACAACACATGTCAATTGTCACATGTCTTCATCTTCATTCAGTGGGTTGCCATCAAGGACAACACTCTGCATCATATTTCCAACAATCTCCCCCTTTGGACTTGATGGCAACCACGATGGTGTTTGGTTACCACAACAGATAGGTACCATGTCACTCTCCCAAATATGTCACTCTCCCAAATATTTGACATCAATATCTTCTCCTCATTCAAACACCATGTCACTCTCCCCCTTTGACATCAAGGGAAAAGGGCGGATAAAAAACCAACACTTTCCTCCTCATGTGGAAGAAACATTCTGCAGATCTGATATGTGCTGAAGTGTCCAAGCTCCCCCCTGAGGTCATGCTGAATCTTCAAACATATTTTTCAATAAAGTACATGACTCTTCCTATCACCAAAGACTCATACTTACATCAAATATCCAACCAAGTGGATTTACATATGAGACTCAAGTACCCAACCAAGTGGGTTTACACATTTCAACTCAGCTACCCAACCAAGTGGGTTTACAAAATTTGACTCAGCTACCCAACCAAGTGGGTTTACAATTTGACAAGTCCTTACATGACTGAATATTGCAATTTACATCATGAGTCTCAACAAGACCTTTACACCAAACTACAAATATAACTTTAAGACCAACACCAGAAAGTCCTCAAGAAAGAGAACATATTTCAGAATCAACATAATGCATTATACTCAGCAAGGCCAATCTGTGCAACCAAGCAATCTTTCCAAAAGACTAAGGCTCCCCCTTAGTTTGTGCATCCTGAAAACTTCCACCAACAAATCATCAAGGCATCTTCATCAAAACATTAGAAACAGAATTATGAGAACTGGAACACCACCAGAGATACCAAACCGTATCAGAGATACCAAACAGCACTGCAGTTGTGCTGAAGAGAGCTGAATCAACCAAAAATTGTCAGCAATCAGTCATACGCGGTTTTATTTGCAGGAACTCGCGTATATACGCGACTGTGTTTCAGGAAACCCGCGTATCCCAAGACATCTTCTAAATTTCAACCAGATCTGATTCTCTGTGAGGCAAATACAGTGTTCAGCTTCTTTCTGAGACATTTGAATGCTTCCCTGGACTACAGATAGATAGAATGGTGTAGTTGTGTCTTCAAGCGTCATCCAACGGTTGTAGCATAAGCACATTAGTAACCAAGCCTTCAGATTATTTGTAGCATCAATACAATCTTTCCAAGAGAGATTATCATATCAGAATAGAATCTTCACATCAGAGTCAAGCAATCATCCATGTGGTCCAATATCACCATGATCTTCAAGATTTATCATGAAGTAACATATGAAGGCAAAAGATCTCAACCATAGTAACAACGACATCCAAGTCATCCATGTGTGAGCACACAAAGATACTTATCAGCAATCAGGGCTCAAATTCTCATCATAATAATTCATGTACCAAGTCTTCATCATTTGAGCATGAGTATCATAAAGACCAAAGAATAAGCAATCATATTGCCAACAATGCAATCATTAGAATTCAACCTGCTACTCCCCCTAAACCAGTGCTTCTTCCTTAACTTGTGCAATCTGAGACACCTTCAACAGCAAGTCATCAACAACAGTCTCTGCATGATCTGTCCTCATCTCTGAACTATAAGACTTTCATCTCAACAACGAATGCTCTTCATCATAAAGCTACCAGGCTTCATCCATAATCTTCAACAAAAGAACCCATGTATCATTTCATTATCTTGAGTATAACCAGAATAGTGCAATCATTAGCAGTCAGACTGATGCTCCCCCTGGACCTTTGCTTCAGATCTTCAGCAATCAGAGAAATTTTCTCATTATCAATGCATACGCGGCTGTGTCAGCTGGAACTCGCGTGTATACGCGACTTTGTTTCATAGAACCCGCGTATGGAAAGTGAAGCATAGAAAATTTTCATCTTCCTTCATTTCTTCCTGAGCTTGTACGTCCTGTACCTGTCCTTTCCACATCAGATGCGCTGTCAGAAGTAAACATAACCAGTATAATCAAATCAACCATGAGAGACATCATGCATTGCTCCCCCTGTGACGATACATTACTAAATCTCATAATGTATCCCACATCATTCCTGCAGTCAATAAGAAAAGTCAGCTTTAGAAGCGGATGACTGCAATAGGGTCATAGTTCCCTACGTTTCTGATCGGTCCTTCATCTTGAATTGAGTGTTTTCTTCAAGAAGATCATTGTCTTCTAGAGCATCCACAAAAACATCCTTTTCTTCTCTAGATTGTTTCTTATTCCATCCCTCCACCTTCTTCCAGATTTGTTTTCTATTTGTGTGCTGAAATTTCTCATATCTGTTCGACCTGCATTCCTTTCTTATATGTCCATACTTATTACAATAATAACATCTCATGTGTCCAGAAAAATAAGCATAAGAATCATAATGAGTATTTCTATTCTTCCTCCTTTTACAATCAGCTGCTTTGTGTCCATACTTGTTACATGAAAAACAATATCCCTTGAAGAAACCAGAGTATCTTTCTATGTAGGAACTGTTTGTTTGAGGCTGAAATGATCTGCTCCTGCAATTTCCTGCAACATGTCCATAATTATGACATTTAAAACATTCAACGTTCTTGAATGAATTCCTTTGAGAATTCATGATTGTTGGTTGAGCTTTTGTCTCTTTCAATACTTCAGTTTTTGCATTGACATCCTCTGAATTTTTGGCACTTCCTTGTGAGCTAGATTCTCCTTTAACAGTTTCATGGAAACCAAGACCATGTTTGATAGCAGGAGACCTTTGATTACTCATAATATTGTCCAAAATGTTAGTACTATCATGAAACTTCAAAAGTTTAACCTTTTCTTCTAATTTACCTTTGAGAATATTTACCTCAACCTCCAAGGCTTGACATTGCTTTGTCATGCTTTCTTCTTTTCTTCTTCCATCTTCAACTTGATCCTTCAGATTTAGAATCTCTTCTTTCAACCAATCTTCATTTCCTTCACATGTTTGTTGCGGCTCTTCATTCTTCTTATTTGATTTTTCCAGATCTTCTTTGAGAGAGATGATTTCTGCTTCAAGGCCTTCCTTTTCAAATGATTGTAGAGGTTCCTTATTTTTCTTACTTGATGCTTCTAAATCTTCCTGAAGACAAATGATTGCAGCTTCAATTCCTTCATTCTTCTTGCTTGATTTTTCAAGATCTGCTTCTAGATCTTTAATTCGATTGGATGCATAAGTATGAAACCTTTGATACTTGTCCACCTGTCCATTCAGCATTTCTATTTGATCTTTCATTTGTGAGATCATCTCTTTAGAGATAGTTTCTTGCTTATTGTATGAACTTTGTAGTTCTTCTTCTTTAATCTTGAGAGCTTCTTCTAAATCCACAACTTTACTTTCACTATCTTTACTATTGTTTGCACAAAGAAGAGTATTACAAGTGGCCTTCTCCTTTTTCTTCTTTGCCATGAGTGCTTGTAGATCTTCGTCAGAATCTGTTTCATCTTCTTTAATTTTTTCTATACATGATTTCTGAGGTATCTCCTTTCCTCGAGTAACCTTCTTCTTTTGCTTCTTAGCCATGAGCACTTTCAGATCTTGGTCAGAATCTTCTTCATCTTCACTGGACACTTCATCATCATCTTCTTTTGCATAATAACTCTTTCTCTTTTCAAATTGTTTCCCTTTATCATGCTTTTCTCTATAAGGACATTTAGCAGCATAGTGACCAACTTTTCCACACTCAAAACATTTGAAGGGAAGCTTACCTTTGAATCTTCCAGTTCCTAGTTGGAGTTTTCTCACGAAATTCGCTTCTTCTTCATCGGATATATAGTTGGATTCTTTGACAACTTCCTTTTCTTTTCCTCTTGCAGATACCTTAAAAGCAACTTCTCTGATTTGAGAAGGACCTCCTTGTCTCATTTCAAAAGCAGTCAGGATACCATGTAATTGAACAATAGTAAGAGTTTACAGATCTTGCCTTTCTTCAATAGTCGAAACTTTAGAGTCAAATTTCGAAGTCAAGGATCTTAAGACCTTTTCCACCAGAGTAGTATCAGTTATGGTTTCACCCAAATTTCTCATTCGATTTACAATATCATCCAGACGAAGAAAGAAACTGGCAACACTCTCATCACTATGCATCTTCAAATTTTCATATTCAATTCTAAGAGATTGGAGTTTTGCACTTTTTACCTTTGTGTCTCCTTCATAGCTTAGAATGATTTTGTCCCATATATCTTTTGCTGAATGTAGCTGCATCACTTTAGCAAATTCTGATTCAGACATGCTTCCCAATAAGACATTCACCGCTTTGGCATTGATTTCATACTTCTTTCTTTCAGCTGCATCAGTAGGAATATTTGCCGGGTATTGATAACCTTCTTGCACGATTGCCCATACATCTGCACCAAGACTTTGCAGATATGATTTTGTTCGTACCTTCCAGAAAATCAGATTGCTTCCATTGAATAGAGGTGGCTTTATAGACATCACTCCTTCTTGACTTCCCATTGCGACGGATCTCCTTCAAGCGATCAAGCTTCTGCAGAAGGACCACCCTCTGATACCAATTGTTGGGAAAAATACTAAGAGGGGGGGGGTGAATCATTATTTACTGCATAATCAAATATTTTTACTTTTTCATTCCTTAAAACCCATACGCTACTTTCCTTCAGTAAACCAGTGTATATACGCGGATCCCCTTTATGAAACTAGCGTATACATAGAGATTTAGATATGTCATTAAATCTTCACTTAAACCATTCCATCATTTATTCATCAGATATTCAATAAGCAGTAAACAGGTGCAGTAAGAACAGAATAAACCATCACACAAAGCATCACACATGAACACCAGGATTTTTAGGTGGAAACCCAAATCGGGAGAAAACCACCGCTGCAGTTGCTCAGCCTCCAATATTTTATTATAGAGAAAACATCTTACAACATATGTGCTGGCGCAGACTTGACCAGCACGCAGGCACCCACCTGCGCTCGTTTACCAGCCTCTCCTGGAAGGGAGCTCCAACCCCCTGACTCGTTTACCAGCCTCTCCTGGAAGGGAGCTACGACCCCCTGATCTCGTTTACCAGCCTCACCTGGAAGGGAGCTACGACCCCCCCGACTGAAGGCTACAACCTTCAGCACCACCTTGGACCACGTTTCATCAATTTTCACACTGGATCCAACAACTTCAATAGAACAACACTTGCAGGCCACGTTTCATCATATTTTCACACTGGACCCTTTCCATACTTTTAAGCACAAACATACGTCACCAACAGATACATATCAACACAGATCAGATAGCAGAAACACAGCAGAATAGATCAGATATTTCATACCCCTTGCTTCAGCAAGCCCTAGTTTGCATACGCGCTTTCCCTTCACTGATGTCGCGTATATACGCGCTTCCGTCCACACAAACCAGCGTATACCTCAGTGTATATTTCATTGCGCATACGCGCTTTTACTTCATCGAAGCTGCGTATATACGCGCTTCCTCCGCGGCGAAGTAGCGTATAGATCTTTAATCATTACAGAGCAGCATACTTCATCAGATCAGATATTCAGTTCAGATCTACCCTTTCGCTTCAGACAGATGTTCGCCTAGATGCTCGCCTCATCACAGATCTAAGCCTTCCATAATCAGATCTAGCAAATACAAGAGCAATTTAGATCTAGATCCCCTACTTCATCATTGGTGCATCATACATTCAGATCTATCATTCAAGTGTAACCCTTTCCATTCAGATATACTTCAGAGAGAAGTATTCATTCAAGCTCAGACATCTTGCACCCACACTCATGATTTGCACAATGAATTTCTTCTCCTTATATATATGTTTACCCTTTGTCAATACCATGAGCCCATTTTTCAATACCATGGACCAAAACAATACCATGAGCCCAAAACTACCTGGACGGGGTCAATTAGGTGGATCATTACCCAATACAATGGGTCAATACCATGGTGGTTACCCTTGGTTTTTCACTTTTTGAGCGCTTTAGCCCATACGCGACTTGGCACGTTCTTTTCCGCGTGCATACGCGACTTCCCCTAGGCCAATCCGCGTATACCAAGAGACATACTCTTTTTCATCATAGATTTAGCACTTGCTGACTTCTTTTCTTCACTGCCTTCTGTACACACTGCTGATACATCAGATTTACTTCATCAAGAACATATTCTATCAATCACAACTTCATCAAGTAAGTTTCCATCTTCTTCATCAAGAGAGTTGCCTTTCAATGACAACACTTAGCATCATATTGCTAACTAACATCATATCACATCAAGTCAAGCATAACTTCATCAGGTGTATTGCCATCAAGGACAACACATGTCAACTGTCACATGTCTTCATCTTCATTCAGTGGGTTGCCATCAAGGACAACACTCTGCATCATATTTCCAACAGTATATTTCCTCCAAAATTTCCTCCAGCTGGTCCATCATGGAGTTCCTGCAAGACCTTCTTTGCTTCAAATTTTTCTAAGCATCTTAAAAGTACAAAATCAAAATTTCTTCTAAATAACACATCATTGACTAACTCATATGATTTAGCTTTTAATCTAAGAGCTCATTTTGTCTTATAACTGAGATGATTTGGAGCATATCCATTTTTTAGATAAGAAATAAGATCATCATATTGTGAATCTGAATCATTGAGGCTTACCTCTGATATTTGCACATTACCTGAATCTTCTTCTGCTGGTAAATGTGATGCTCCTGTAAACATTCTGCAAAAACCTTGATCTCTAATGATTTTAGAGGGTTTAATTTCTATATCATACTCTTGTAACACAGTTACCCAATTAACTCTTTTTTCTCCTAATTCTTTCTGCATCAAAAGTTGTCTTACTACAGAAAATAGAACTATTATTTTCGTATGAGACTTTAGGGAAAAAATTCTAAATTTTTTTATCGCTTTAAAAACAGAAAATGCTTGTTTTTCAACAAATGTGTAATTTAGTTCTGCACCTTGTAAATTTCAACTAAAGAATAATATTGGTGTTTCTATTTGTTGGTCATTCAACTGTGTTAAAATAGTTGCGTATGATGTATCCGATGAAAAAGTGAATAATGGAAATGGATTAAGAAAATTGGGGGTGGTTAAGAATGGAACATTGATAATTGATTGTTTAATCAATTCAAATGCTTCTCTTTCATTATGTCCCCATTTGAAGACAAACATTTTCTTAATCATGTTTTGCAGTGGTAAGACTATTTGAGAAAAATCATGAACAAATTTCTTAACAAAATTAATTTTCCCAAGGAAATATTGCATGTTTTTCTTTTTATGAGGGAAAGCAATTCGCTTAATTTCATCAACTCTTTCAGGATCAATATAGATACCATTTTTTGACACAATGAATCCTAAAAAATTTCCTTCATCTAAAGAAAAAAATGATTTCTTTGGATTTAATGAAATGACATACCTTTTGCATCATTCAAAGACTTGCTTTAGGTCATTTACATGATGATTTTCCTGTTTAGAGAAAACAATAATGTCATCTAAATAGATAACTACTATTTTGTTTATAAGTCCTCTAAAATCTCTGTCAATGGCTCTTTGGAAAGTGTCACCTACATTAATTAATCCAAAAGGCATTTTTTGATAAGCATAAGTTCCCCTCTAAGTTATGAACGTAGTTTTTAACCTGTCATCTGGATGAACGAGGATTTGATTGTAACCTGAAAATCCATCTAGAAAAGACATGAGCTCAGAACCAACTACTTTCTGCAATACTTGTTCCATGGTTGGTAGTGGAAAATTGTCCTTTTGGCAAGCTTTATTCAAATTTCTAAAATCAATGCAAATTCTAATATCACCATTCTTCTTCCTGACAGGTACCAAATTTGATACCCATTTTGAATGTCTGACTGGAAAGATAATTTTTTCCTTGAGAAGTTTATTCAATTCAGTTTTAATTTTATTTTTCAAATTTGGATGATTCTTTCTGAATTTCTGATGTATGGGTTTTTCCTCTGAGATCATAGGAATTGTGTGTTGAATTTTAAGATCAGAATAATCCCAAGCAAAGACACTTTTGTACATTCTAAACAATTTGATTAATGATAATCTTTCTTTAGAAGATAGACCACGACCTAGATTTATATTTTTAGGTTTTTCTTCACCTCCTAGACCAACTAACTCAAATCTTAAGGTAGAACTTTGTATTTTTGAGTTGGTTACTCTTTTAAATCTATCCTTTAGATCATATAAGTCTTCTAACTTGACAATAGATTTTGGAATAGGATTTTCATCTTGTTCTTTCTTGATCTGAGTGTCATGTTTGCTTTCATCCATGATTTGATTATCATAAGATTCTTCAGATGTTAAAAAATCTATGATATCTAAGTCATTATTTAATACTCTCCAATTAGTGATATTATCAGGAATAGATGGTCTAAAAATCAATTCAATAGGAAATCTATCGGGACTAAATTCTTGAGACGAATTAATTTTGATGCTACATTAGCGAGTAAATCTACACTAGCATTATGTATTCGAGGTATAGAAGAAATGTTGAAGGCTAAGAAATGAGAAGTTAATTCTTGGACTAATGATTGATAACGTTTTAAATGACCAAAATTAAAATGGATAGTATCTCTTACTTGCCTAACTATGATTTCTGAATCTCCTAAAACCTTAAGATGTTTGATATTTAGATCAATAGATTTTAATAAACCTTGAACTAATGCTTCATACTCAGCTACATTTTTGGTACAATCAAATTCTAATCAGCAGGCTAACATAGTCTTTTCGCCTTCTGGGTTTATTAAAATGCAACCTGCACCTACACCATCTTAATATTTAGAACCGTCAAAATAAAAGGCCCAAAACAAAGAATTAACTATTTTTCTATCTAAAAAATTAATACATCTAGAATTATCTGACTGGGAAAAATTTTCAATCTAAGATACAACCACACTATCAAAGAAAGGGGATGGTCGAGAATTAAATTTTCCTAAAAATGAATGTGTAGAGTAATTTCCAATAATGTTGTTATTGAAGGCTACTGGCTCATTAAGCTCTTCAATATCAGTCACTGTATGTTTCATAAAATTTTCACGGTCTATTCGAATTTAGTTTGGCTTTCTATTGTGAAACCAACTCCAAAAATAGAAGAAAAGAGATATCAATGCCTTAGAAATAAGCCACTTCGAGGGGGCAACCTCCAATACATTACATGAATGAACAATTCTTGGATGATACAAATTACAAAACCTCCTTTCTATGTATAGGAGTCCATGGGGCCACAATGTAATCTTAGCTGACCTAACAATAATAATTTAAGGGAACAATAATAACAATATGGGGGTTACAGGGGTACAATAATAACAATAAGGGGGTTACACTAACAACAATAAGGGACTATAATAGTAATATAGGGACCTAACACTTTACATTATGTGGTAACCACATATGTGACCAGTCTTTTGAAAAATATCCATGAAGTTTATCAGGCCAATCGTGACTTAAATTAAACCATAAAATTCAGGAATGTCTGCCACCAAAATATCAATAATTTGAACAACTTTGAGATTTGATGACAATCTGATAGAAACAAATTTTAATTCTCTTACCACTTCTACTCTAGTTCATTCAAGTTGTACCATATGAACTAGAGAACTCTGAGGAGTAATGTTCAATTTAGCACAAACTGATTTTGGCATTATATTCGAAGAAGCCCCTAAGTCTATCAAACACTTATGAAAAATTTTGTTATAGATCTCATAGGTTAAGAGAAATGGGGGAGTATGAGAGATGGACCGATCACCTATCATAATTAAATATGAGGCATCTATTTTTACTGAAGGAGAAAGTGGCTTACCCATTTCATTAGCAACTTGAACTATGACTGGAGCAAGTAAGTTTGAAACAGGAACAACTTTTAATTCTCTAAGTAATATTTGTTGTTGTTGCTTCAATTTGGTAAGATCATGAATTGAAATATTTTCCCTAGCCTTCTTCATTTATTCAAATATATTATATTCAATGGTATCTGAGATAACCATTGTTTTAGATATAGGTGGAGAGTCTGATGTAACAAGACTTGTTTGCGTAGCCTCTGAATTAGACTTTTTTTTTGTTGATTTGTCTTTAGCCGGAGTGGAAGTTTTTAGCTGTTGACTAGGTTGTGTTGCTTCAGTATTTTTTTGCTACGTGTGCTAACAAGCAAAGCTTCAAGTTGTTCTTCATTTGATAGGATAAATTCCCGCATTCCATTAAGTTCAACTTCTTCTTCTTCGTCATCTTACTCTTCTTCTGTTTTTTCTTCTGCCTCTTCTTGATCTGATTCAAAATTAGATATAATATTTGGAGGTTGAGAATTAGAGGTTTGTTTTTTCTTGAAATTTCTAAAACTCTTTTTTGAATTTGAATTTTCTGCGACTTGTTTCTTGATATCTTCCATTTCATTGTTCATGGTTTTCAACAAAAATTGAAGACCTTCTACATCAAAAGGATCCTTTGGCATCTTCTTCTTAGAGTCATCTTTGAAAGAAGTTTTCTTTGATTTTCGATCTTCCTGAGAATTCTTTTACTCAAGAGAAGTTATGCATTTCTCTATATATAGAGATTCTTTCATATTTTCAGCAAGTGTTGCTAATTTTGCTTTATCAACGAAAATAGCTATATTAGATGGAAAGGATGAAATATACCACTCAATTTGAACTTCTGCACCAGGAACTGCTATAACAGGAATTTTATTGAGTAGTTTATTAAATCTTGAATTAAAATCTTTTATCTTCTCACCTGGTTTAGCTTTAAGATTTGAAAGATCACTGATAAGAGTAGCAGTAGTTCTGTCATCTCCAAACTTAGCCAGAAATTGTTCTTCAAACATATTCGAGTTAGTTATGGAGTGAGAAGGTAATGAAAAATACCAGGATCCTGCAGATCCTTTTAAAGTATATGGAAATAATCGTACAACACAATTTTCTTCAACTACTGCATTCAAGTTGATAGCTAACATAAAATTATGAATATGTTCTTCTGCAGGAAGACCATCATCGGGATTAAATTTTGGTAGCCATCTTTCAGGATTTTTAGGCAGAGCATGAAGAGTAGCAGGCATGTTTACAACCCCTGGATTATTCCATGGGTTCACATTCGGTGGAAGGACTTGACCTGACATTGGATTTTGGATGGGTTGATTGTGAATTGATGATGAGGTAGGTCGAGTACTAGGACCAGTATTTTGAGTATTGGAACTAGTGAAAGTGATACCAACTGTTGGAATGAAATTTGTGGAATTGAGTGGAGGTAATGGGGGTGAATGAGATAAGATCTCACTAGTGATTGATTTTGATTGAGTCCTCTTTAACTTCTTTCAAGTATTACTGATAGGAAATTCAAAAGGGAGAATCCCTGTTTTTTGACTTTCTAATCGAGTTAATATCCTTCGAGGTTGTAAACAAGATGAAATAATAAGATCCGATATTTGAGAAGATTTAGGTTTTTCAGCAGAAATAGATATTTTCTCAACCTTTTCTATCAAATATTGAACTTCTGCGGAATTTTGATGAAAATCAAGAAATAGTATATTTTGAGTATCTCTAGGAGACTTAGGGGAAAGATGATCAACTTCAGATTTTATAGATGAGGATCTAGATAATTTTCTAGAAGTTGATGGGTATCTAGAGGGAGAGAGAGTTTTTGATTGACTTGGCCCTCCTTCTAGCGCCAATGTGTTGAGGCCTTGGAATTCTGTTTCCAAAACATGGGGAAAACCACCCGGTCCGGACCTTAAAGAAGTTCCTTTTCCATTTGGTATAGTGGTTCCGATTGGGGATAATGGGACCAATTTCCCAATAAGGATGATTTTGAGGGTGTTGTGAATATAGCATGCAAGTGGATAATGATTTTAATCTATATGCATCTATCTAAATTATTAATCTAATATATACCTGGGGTGTTTTTCCTTTATGTGATATAAAATGATATCTTTCAACTATTAGTAATATAGATCATTTAACAATCGAAAGAGATGAAAATTATGTAAAATGATTCTTCTAACAAAGTAGTTTGCATAGAATAATTGTGAAATAAATATCACATTTATCAGTGTGATTACATATTCAATAAGAAACCATAGCTAAATATCATAACAGAAGTGCATGTACTATTCATATATGATAATGTTTCAAATATATAATGCAATAAAAGATAACTGTCAATCTATGAAGTAAGACTTAATACAAGTGAATAGAAGTACCATATGTACGAAGTTCTACTCATGTAAACTGAGTACAATGAATATGCTTCTTCTCACTTTCGAGCAATTTAAAGAGTACAATAGTGTAACATCAGCTAAACAACTTTAATTGTTAAAAGATAATAGAATGTGTTCCATTAATTCATTAAAGCACTCACAAACATACAATAGTGCATTCTTTGTAAATGTTTTTGACAAATTTCTGGACCCTTCTCTAAATGCATGAGTAGGGTTTAAATACTAAACTAACTATAAAATAAAATATATTATTACAAAAATATAGAGGCGGTTTCAAACAACCTTCCTCAAAAAGCTAACTTAAACTACAATTTAGGAAATTAAACTAACAATTCTGATTTTGTGACTCCTGCCCTTATTTTTGAATTTGGTCACGAAGTTGGAAAATATCTAACATTTCTTTGAGCTGAGATGGCTGAGATATCCTTGATCGGATCTGTCCCTTGAAAATATCATTTGAGATTTGCTAACTGGGATATTTTGCTGAATCTGTAAGAGACTGGAGAGTTTGATGTTGATGATAAGGTTTGATAAAAAAATTCCAGTAATTGTCCTGATCAAACTTATTTATCTTTTTAATCATTTCCTCCCCTGTTTCTGTGGTCTGCTTCCACTGTGTTTCTACCTCTCTTGTTTCTGAAAATACATCAGATGAGTTTTCCTTAAGAAGTTCTGCTTTAGACAGTTTCTCACACATAGATTCAATAATCTCACTTGAAATATTGGATGTCTTTGCCGCTGATTTCTCTGCCTATTTGACCTCCGCTTCCCATTCTGTGAATATAATTTCTTTATGAAGCTTATCTACTTGAGGTAGATTAGCTTGCTTTCCTGAATCTGAAACTTGTCATTGAATGTGCTCTTCAATTTTCTTCTCAAGTCTTTCACATTCAATTTTCTGAATTGCTATCTGCTGGATCATTATTTTACTTGAATCACAAT
This sequence comes from Pinus albicaulis, assembly GCA_034641835.2. Taxonomy (NCBI): domain Eukaryota; kingdom Viridiplantae; phylum Streptophyta; class Pinopsida; order Pinales; family Pinaceae; genus Pinus; species Pinus albicaulis. The sequence continues at coordinate 561,244,895 of CM076576.1, read as the reverse complement.
AAGAATCAATCATAGAAGCTTGATGAAAAAACACTTCTTGTTCTTTCTTTAAATTAGTGTTTAAATCAAGTTCTTCTTTGATAAATTGGTCTAATTGTGGTTGACTCTGTAACTTAGTCATTCCTATTTCCAGGTGTGCTTGTTTTTCATTAATCTCTGTCTGATGCTGCATTTTGAGGCCTTCAATATCTTTATGAAAATGGGTTGTGTTAGCTTTGATTTTCTCACTAGAATTGGATTTCTCTTCATTTAACAACCTCTCAAGTTCTTGTACTCTGGCTTCCTTTTGTTTTAATAACACTTTAACCTTAGTAACTTTATTGAAATTAGCAGTAGCGTACGCCCCTGCATACTGTGATAATTTGGTTAGGTGTTCAGTTGGGTCATCTGAGGAATCTTTCAATAGTACATCAACTGATTCATCTGTAGGCTTTGGAGTTGTTTCATCAATTATCCTTATTTTATTTATTTTAAATATAGCATTGTAACTAGGACTGTAGAAAATATCTAATGAACGAATATCTTCAATCTGTAGAACTATATGATATGTCAGGTAGGCTGGTATGATTTTTTTATCCTGTATTACTGGAACCCTTTGTAGTGGATTAAAAATATCCACTATCTTTTTTGAATGCTTAGGCATCTAGAAACGTGTTGCTTGATCAGTATTTGGATTTTCTTTAGAAGTTTTTATGGTTTCAGAAAATTCCTCCCATTCATTTATAAGATCTTTTGCTTGTGGTAAATTGGATTGATCTAGCATGTTGTGACTGTACTAAATTGCTTGATAATTGGATTCTGTCCCATTATTTCTTGTTTCCTCTAGCATCTCTATCTCTTGAATGAATTTGTCAATTGTTTTTTTCTGAGTTTTCCTTCTAATATTCAGATTCATCATCAGAGTGATCTAAATTATCAGATTGCTGCTGCGACTGACCTGATTCATCTTCAGACATTTCTTTTATTTCATCATCCAGACTAACACTTGGAGTGTGTTTATTTTCATCTTCAATAGTTAACAAATTGAGAGGGACTTTTTCTAATCTCTTATTTCTATATGCTTGAAAAGCTTCAGCATCCTTTTGACTTAGTTCACTAGATACATACTTGATAATATCTGAAAATTTTTCCATGCCCTGGAAAAGATCATCAAATCCATCTTCCTCCCTTAAAAAAGGTTTCATATTAAGCTCTATGATGTAATTTTTAATCACATCGTTTGGGTCATATAATCTTCTCGGCATAAATGCCAATTTCAGCAAATTAATTTTGGAAACCTTCTTGTATGTATGGCCGATATTAGACAAAGCAAAGGTGCCACACTGTAGAGGGAAATTAGGCCAAATATCGTTTTTAACATCCTTCAGCTGTTTCGTAACACCATTGACAAGCTGATAGGATATTTCTTTTGCAAGTAACTTATCTGGAACATAATATGGTAAAACATGGGGAGAAGCATAACTCCCGAATACTCTAATATATGTAAAATTATCTTTAGCAAACCATCTAGCTACTGGGAGAATGTCTGCATTGGCTTCTTTAGAAACCCTAGGAGCCCTTTTGTTAAAAATCATCTATTGTATAGTCAATATGACTCCATAACATACTTTATATAAGTTTAAGTGGAAATATGAATCCCAGAGTTATTTGTGGCATATATGAATTAGGGTAGGGTGCTTGGTGGTCCATTTCCATCCCATGGTGGGAAAAATGGAAGTAAAAAAAATAGCATCCATGACATCGGCAGACATATAAAAGGGAGGTATTTATCTGAGTGAAATACTTCTTTTATTCCTATATTCCGTTATATGCTTGGTTAGGTTACTGGATAAAATTTTTGCCCAATTCAAGATAGATGAATTGATGATTGCGTCAATTAGGGGAACCCAGTCTCTTGAGAATCTAGTGCTATCTTGTTTGGCAAATAATCTACATAACATACTAGCAGCATAAAAGTAAGGATTAGGAATTTAGGAAATTGGGTACGTACCAAAATTATCTTGCTTTAATTTCCCCTGGTTATCCTTCCATTCTTGGATGACTTTGATAAGGTCTGGATGTTCTCCTCTAAAATTTTTCAAATAGACTTTGTCATATTTCTACTGAGGGGGTGGTAGATCGTACATTGTTGTTAAATCTTCGGCCCTAAAAGAACCCATATTTTCTCCCTTATAATTTTTGAACATTCTATCTTCAATGTTTAAGTGGTCAATTGCCCACTTAACCATGTCTATATAGGGAAGAATATTTGTTCTTGCAGCTATCCTGTGAATGTATGAGCATGTAACATCAAAAAGCGTTGCGTCTGAGGTGGAAGTAGTGCCTATTGAAGAAAATTTGTTTATTGCCCTTGGTCGTTCATTTTAAAAAATTTTATACATTGCTTCGCATGTCGAACTGCCGCAATATTTGTTGCAGACGGTATCTGAAAATAATGGAGACATATCTGTGTCTTCAGTGGACGACATCTGAGAAATTTATTTTCCCTTTTTGCTCATTTTTCTCTTCTTTAATCCGTTAACTGGTTTCCTGAAATCAAAGAAAATTTTTACAAGTAAGGAGTATTAAAGAGATAAATAAATCATTTATTTCAAACATACGTGAGAATATATCAATCTATTAAAATATAACATCAATCATCATTCATAATCTCTGAATTAATATTTCATATATCTCCACACATAAGATCTATCAATCACTTTAAAGCCGTTAAGATCTTAAATTTCATTTTGACATGACACAAGTTTTTTTACATGCTTGATTCATTAAATGGCGCTGGTGCGCATATCACGGATTATAGCTTATAAAATTTTGTAATACTTACCCTTTAAAGGCTGCGAAATGCGATCTATGCAAATCGCAGATCGCAACTTTTATAGGATAAGAATTAAGTGTATATTATAAGTTGAGCGAAATGAAATTTGCGATTTATTATAAAACTGAAGTGGTCGCGATAGCCGAAATTGTTATATTTATTACTTTATTTTCTCATCGGGTCTACGGGGTCGCAACTTATATCATTTTTCTTTTAAATTTTTTGATTGACTAAGTGAAGTGCAGTGCGATAAAGTAAATATAACGATGATTGAAGCTTTTTGCAAAGTTTTAAATCATTTCTTCAGAGAATCTTGAGCGCATATCACAATTTTCATATCTTAAGTTTTATTTCTCTTTTGGAATTCATAAAATATGTAATTTTCTATGCACTAAAAAATAATAAGGCAGAAAAAGAAAAATATCTAATTTTCTAAGTTTTTTGTTTTTGTTTTAGGAAATATAAAAGAATTTCCCATTTATTTCTAAAGGGTCCCTATTTATAAAAATAAATGGGGGGTTCTTTTATAGCACAACATGTTAGTAAACAAATAGATTCCTTAAAATTTCAGCAAAAATTAGTAGAAGAGCAAGAAACATTATCCATTTATTGTCCAAAGTGTAGAAAAAAACATCTCTTATGTGAATGTCCAACAGCTTTTAAGAGTGCTAATAATTGTGTAATATGTACAGGGCAGCACTCTACCGAAGAATCCCCTTCCATACCAGTATTAAAAGCAAAATTTGAAGGATATCATTCAGAAATTGAGCCATTTCATGCTATGGGAGCATGGAAATCATGGCCATAGGTAGGTACATGTATGATTGCTGAACCTACACCATATTTTTCTAGTTATAATGCACCACATTATTCCTATCAAAATATGAGTTACCCTCAGTCTTGGCAGCATGGGCATCATTTTCATTATCGAAAATCAGAACACATCATTTCCCCATTTATCAAACCATGCCAGTCAGGGTGAATGACCTTGAGATGGGATCGGGAAGGGTAATAAACTCAGAAAAAAAAAAACAAAAACAAAAACAACCTACAGTGATCATTGATGAGATAGTTGAGGAGGAAACCCCTAATATTTCAAAAAATGATGTCACCATTCAACCTATGCCCACACACTTAGATCCTTTACTTTCTTCTTCAAACCAACTTCCCTTTCTAGATAGGCTAGTTATGGATAAATATGACCCCACTCCTTAGTATAACATGGCTTCCGAGCTAAGGAATATTTGTATAAAGATCCCTATGCTGCATCCCATAAAATAGATTCCTATCTGTACCAATATTGTTAAGGAACTCTATCTTAAAAATCCAGGGAGGAAGAGAGTTGAACCTCGCACTATCCAGTTTGTTGGAAGAGAAACTGAGATGGTGATAGGATGTTCTCAAATGGAAAAGTATACTGATCTAGGAAACGTAGTTGTCTCTATTCAGATAGGTGATGTCCTTGTCCCCAATGTGTTGATATACATTGGAGCAGTCATCAATGTTATGACTAGGAAAAATATGGAGAAAAATTGGTTAACTCACATTTGTCCTACCCCCACTTTGCTTGAACTTGCTGATAGATCTAAAATTAAGCCATATGGTGTGTTAGATGATGTAGTTATGCTGATCGATTCATGGGAGTACCCCACAGATTTTATTGTGTTAAACCAAAGAATCCTATTGGGGGATACCCTTTGATCTTCAGACAACCATGGTCTTCCACAAAAATTTCCTATATAGGATTTCACTCAGGTGATATGTATATTTCTCATGGGGGATGCTAGGAAAAATGTCACCTTGTACATGCTTGCGAGATCTATCCAGGAGCTTCAAGATACCTTGTGGTTGGATTATGATAGTAGACTCAGTCTCTTTCTTTGATCCATCAATATAAATAGTCGACTGAGGAGGGTGTGATCTAAGATTTCCTAAACAACCTAGAAACATGCAAAATTTTGAATCACTTCATCAAATATTTAGTCCAGGTTTCCAGGAAAAAAATAATCCTCAGTCATTTTCCTAATCTCTACAGAGCCTAGTAGTCACTACAATTATTATCGAGTTTGATACCACTCATTTTGAGATTATTCTAGGAAAATATTTACACATTTTCCCAAACCTGGACCCATCCTAGCCAGAGAAACTTGTGAGCTTTTTATGAGACCATATTGATGCATTCGCATGGAGTTAGGAAGACATGAATGGCATCACTCCTAAAACATGTGCTCATCATATTTATATTTAGGAAGATGCTTGGCCTATCTGACAACCCCAAAGGGAAATGAATATTTCACTAAGAGAAATCGTTAAAGAAGAATTTTAAAAAATCTCAAATGTCAGTTTTATCTATATCTAATATTCAGCGTGTCTCTCCATTGGTGATATTCCCAAATAAGGATTGGATATGGCATATTTTTATTGATTATAGAGAATCAAGCAAGGGAACTCTCAAGGATTACTTTCCTCTACCCTTCAATGATCAGGTGTTAGATACCTTGCCGGTAAAAAGTACTTTTCATTTTTAGATGGCTTCAGTAGTTATAACAAAATACAAACCTAACCTGAGGATCAGGACAAGACTACCTTCACTTGTCCATAGGGAAGATTCGCTTATCGAGTACTTCCTTTCGGAATTTTTAATGCTCCAGCTACCTTTAAGAGGGAAGTCTTGTCTATTTTTGTTCACTTTGAGGTGTATAAGTTTACATAGATGATTTTTCAATATTTGGCAATTATTTTCAGGACTTCCTTCAAAATTTAAAGAAATTACTCATTCAGTGTCAAGAAGCCTGCCTCAATTTGAGTGATATGAAATGTAGAATGATGTGAAAAGCATTGGTGGTCCTTGTCCGTCTTATCTTTGATAAGGGTATACAAATAGATTCTACCAAAATAGAAGTTATCATACATCTTCCTGCATCTAAAACACAAAGGGAAGTGATATCATTCCTTGTACATGCAGGTTATTACCGAAGATTCATTGAAAAATTTTCTAGGATAACTATCCCTCCTTTTCGATTATTAGATAAGGATAGAAAATTATCCTGGACTGAGGCTTTCCAATGAGCTTTTGAGGATTTGAAGGAAAAATTAGTACATGAACAAGTCTTGAGGGGACCTAATTGGTCCATTCCATTTCATATTTCCTCATATGCCTCAGACACTTCCAGTGGTGCAACCGTAGGACAAGAATAATACCAATAATCCTATGTTATTTAATTCATTAGTAAAAACTTGTCATCCGTTGAATTGAATTATACATTAACTGAGAAAGAGTTTCTAGCTATAGCTTTTTCCATTAAAAAATTCAGACACCACATTACAAGTTATAAAGTATTTAATATTTATACATACAAACTATTCTTCCATACAATATTTAATGAACAAACCTTTGAATAGCAATAGGATAAGTAGGTGGTTTCTTTTACTGCAAGAATTCAATATTACTATAATCGGTAGGCTAGGAAAATCAAATTTAGTAGTTCATTATCTTTCCATATTAAATAATCTATGTGAAATAATTCTTGTAGATGACTAACTTGATGAACATATTTTTGTTCTTTCAATATATTCTCCATGGTTTTCTGATATAGCTAATTATATTTTCAAGGGAAAAACAACACCTCACCTATCCGCTAGAGAGAGGCATAAAATCATTCAAAAAAAGTGCTTCATATTCCTGGATCCAAGGAGACCTCTTGTATATAGTACCCAACCTTATTATCTGTAGATGTGTGAGATAATAGGAAGTTTTTGATATTTTGAAAGCTTCCCATGATGAAACTTGTGGGGGTCATTTTCCAAAAAAATAACAACATATAAAATTCTCTACGGTAGCTACTTTTGGCATTCCCTGTTTAGGGATTCCAAACAGTATGTTAATAATTTGATAGTTTTCAGTTAATGGGCCAACCTGGTCAAGCTAATGAGATGCCTTTGTGTCCTCAATTCATGTTAGGACCCTTTAAAAAAAGGGCCATTGATTTTTTAGGACCTTTAGCCCCAAAATATTTAAACAAAATACATATCTTGGTTTGCACATATTTTGTAACAAAATGGGTAGAAGCTAGAGTTTTTCCTTTTTCTACTAGAAGATTTGTTGTTTATTTCTTATTTAATGAAATTTTTACTTGATTTAGTGTTCCAAGGGAAATTTTTATTGATAATGGACCTCAGTTTGTTTCTAATATGGTGACAGGAATTATATATCAACAAGATTTGACATAGGAAATCAACAACATACCACCCACAGGAAAATGGCCAGGTAGAATCTACCAATAATGTAATCAAGTACATTCTTACCAAAATGATGAATCTTCATAAAAAAGTTTGGGAAAATAGATTACCAGAAGCATTATGGGCTTACATAACTACTTGGATGAATAGCAAGGGTCATACACCTTATGAGCTGGTTTACGAGAAGAAGGTCCTGTTTCTGATCGAATTCCATATTAAAACTTTTTGAACTACAATCCAGCTGGGTTTGGATCTCTCGAAAGAACAACGAAAACATCTTTTGCAATTGAATGAACTTGATCAAATCAGGAGAGATTTTGTTAAACAAACTATATTAAGGCAACAAAAATGTAGCAAATGGAATGACAAGTTAACAAAAAAGAAGTAGTTCTAGCCAGGCAACTGGGTACTCCTTTATGATTTAAAGTTTAAAATTTTTTAGGAGAAACTATGTACATGCTGGATGGGGCCATATGAGGTATTTAAAGTTTTCAATAATGGATGGGAATTTTTTTTCATGGTGAATGGGCATAGACTCAAAACATATTTCTATCCCACCACTAAGGTGAATTTCATACAACAAGTTCAACAACAACCAGATTTGAAGATGGTAGATGGTGATAAAGAAATAAAAAATGAAAAAAAATGAAAAAAAACAGAAATCAATAAATCTAAATAATAATAATAATAATAATAATAATAATAACAATAATAATAAAGCACATCACTATGAAAATCAGCTTGTTGTCGTAATCATGTAAGGGTCTACTTGAAAATAAGCTCATTGGAAGGCAGATGAATTTATGAAATAAAATGGGATGTTACCTGATTATGATAAATGGCTAAATTTTCACTAAGAAGAAGCAAGTTTCCATGAGGAATTCTAGTGGCAGTGGAAAAAATGGAAGAAATTAAGCCCTTACCAAGTTCAGGGCAAATAGCATGAAAATTTTTATGCAAGTAATGCAAGACTCCCGTTTCAGCTAATTCATATAGGATACACCATTATTTGATAGATACATTTATTTCCTAAGCTAAATACATTGTCTTTCTTCTTAACCCTTTTTCCTAATCTTCCCTCCATTTCTTATTTTATTTCCTTGATTGAATGTCCCTTATCATAACATTTCCTTTCCCAATCTATATTCTTCCTTCTTAACCCTGAAAATTGTTTCCCTTATTCCCTTTTCCTATATCCCCTTGAATCATTTTACCTTATTCTGATTGTCCCTTGTGTTTTTCCTTCCCTTTCTTTAAAAACACCCCTATCCCACCTTTTTTTTCCCTCATATATATTTTTAGGATTTGATAATTATTTAAGGCCTTATCTGTTCAGATCTAAAAACATGATGACACTTGAAACTGTTGATAAAGAACTCCTTAAACTCTGCAATCAATTTGTATGCAATCCAACCTTACTTTTAACAAAGGAAATTTGATTGGTAATTTCAGAAGACAAAAAAACAAGTTTTATTTCAAGTGCCAGAACCCTCTCGTGTAGTACAGGAATCATACTACAGGAATCTGAGTGTTTCAATGCAGGAATCCCAGTATTCTAGTACATGAAGCATTGTTTGGTACAATAATCTTGTTGCGGTGTGGGAATTTTATTATAATACTTTTAAAAACACTGGAATTGGTTGTAAATTGTTTTCGAATTTTTTGTTTCTTTAAAGAAATATGATGGTCGTATGTTAAAACAATGGCCTTTGTATATATGTTTGTGTAAATGAAATTATCATTTTTTCCTGAAAAGGAATTATTAATTAAAGTGTAGGAATTAATATAGGCCTAGGGAACCTTATTATAACAAGCACTACTATTTCCAATAAATTTCTTGATGAGGATCAGGTGCATGTATGAAAGTCATTTCACTCATTTCTATTTACATCCAAGATTTTTCCATCATTTAATAGATGTTACCTCCACCGTGTGTGATTTTTCCATCCATTCCTTAAAATCATAATCGTTACAGCCACCACTCCCAATCATCATTACTCACATGTCTTAGATATTATGCCGAATCTATCGCCCTTCTAACTGGATTTTGTATTGTCAAAGCCGAAATTACTCCAATTGGTGATGTAAGTTGGGATGGGATGTTGTCAGTCCATGAATTGGGGAGCTGAATGCATGTAATTTGAATTATCATTCGATACAGGGACCTTGTGGCATCAAGAATAGTCAATCCTGCACTTATCAAGCACCGAAGATTATATTTTGTGAGGAATTTCTATAGAATTATCCATTGAAGTTTTGAACAGTTTAAGTGACTGTAGGTAGTGACATTCTTTTGAATGTCATGGCATTATTTTGAATCGAGCCTTTGTCCATCAAGGAGCTGGAGGGAATAATGGAATAAGAAGACAACTTACGTATGTTGCTGAAAACAAATTTTCTCTCCTTTCTATACAAATTTGATGGCTAAAATTCTACCATTCCTCAAGAATTTGCACACAATTTTGATGGAAAAATGATCACTGTGGGATCTCTACAATTCCAAGTAACAGAGAAATCTATCCCATAGGTTACCAAGCTTCCAGCTATATGGGAAAACTAGTTTAAGAAATATGATATAGAGAAGGGTGCATGGTGCAAATTTTTAACAGAGGATGACTACCTGGTGGATGGGAAGATAGGTGTGCAGAGAAGTGGAATGGCTAAAAATTGATGACACATGTTGTATATATTACAGAAATGTATTACCTGCAAGGGGAGGTATTCTTTAACCTAGATGTACCACATCCGACTACTGATGCATTTTGAATCCGGTAAGTTAATTAACTTTCCTTACATTTTGATAAAAAGTTTATATACGATGTGTAATAGCGTACATAAGAGCCGAAAGGGTCAAATAGGTTTTAAGCTCTGTCACTATGGGTTGATTAAAATTTTGATTAATAAGGAGTTAGAGAATAGGGGAAGTACTTGGAAATGGTTTTTAAAATCATACAGGAGTAGGAGCAGTGTGAAATTTTCTCGTGGAAAGGGCCAGCAAGAGAAGGAACATAAAATTACTAAATCTAAGGATCCCCAACATCAAAAAGGGAAACACAGTGTTAAAGAACAGGAATGGAGAGATTCCAGTGATAGTGACTGAGATGAAGAGAAAAGTAAGGAATTGGAAGTTTCACGTGGCCCGCCTAAGATTTTGTGCTTAGAAGTTGTTCAAGAGCATAAGAAATGTGTGAATGAAGAAAGTGAAAGAAGAAGGTTGGGGGATTAATATTCAAATTTCGAAATGAAGAGGAGGATTTCCACTTTTTGTTTTTTACAGAGGTTAGTAGTTGTGTGAGGACACACAACATGATGAGGTTGGGGGGATGTTGGTTGTTGAAATTTTTCTATTTTTACCCAGAATTACCTTACCCTAACCACTGTTTCACAACCTAGAAAATAGCTCTCTACATGCATTTTTGGTTCCTTTTAATGAATTTTTGGAAAATGGATATGTATGCTTATCTTGATTAAAAAATTTAAATAGGTTTATATTTTTCCATGTAAATTATTATTTGCATTACCTTATGGCCTGGAAATATATGATGATTAATTGAAATCAAAGTAGTTTGGTATAGGATCCCAACATTCATGTACTCACTTCGGTTCCTGCACCAGATTTGGATGGCCGACCGATTAGAAGAAGATTAGCTCTGAGTTCATTGTATTTGTTAACGGAAATGACGCGCACCTATTGTTGAAGACTTGTTCTCATTTTCCTGTAAAGGGTTTGGGACATTAGAAGGTTTCCAAAGGTGGGGTTCGATCATCATATGTTGTGTCTTTCTGTTGACTATTCGATAAGATCAAGAGTCGATGTAACTTGTATATGTTAGAGTTCTTTCATAGCATAGGGTAGAAATACTGTGAGAATTTTGGATTTTGTATTTTCAAGTCTTGTATCATCACAACCCTCTTGGGGCTGGATCCATCACTCTGTAATGTTTATTCGCAGATAATTTCTATATTTTTAATAAAAAAGAGGTAATTCCATTTTTATGGATATTTCCTGTCTATTTCTTGTAATGGTAATCTTACTCACATAAGCTAAATGTTTTTCCTAAAAGGGAAATGAGTTGGTTGGCTAGGGCCCAGCCAACCAAGGTCATTCTCCCAACCTTACTATTGTTGTGTGTTAGGTGCAGGAAATGAGTGGTGAGAAGGTTGATACTTAATGATGAGTTTCTTGATTGACAAATCTCTTGCATGTTTCCTTTTCCTTGTCGAAGTGTTCTAGAATTTGAGGGTCTGTATGTGTGTTAAGTGTGTTTCCATTGTTTTCATCAAAGCATTTATTTTCATTATTTCTTTAAAGCACAACACAAATTTCTTTGTTCTGAGAATTTTTCATTTTGAATCACTTTCAGTTAATGATTAGGGTTTGAAGGCTTATTCATTATGATCTTGCATAATGGACAATTGAGGTTTTGTTTAAAGAGTTACTTCTTTGTAGCAAGCAGGGAGAACCCTTACACTCTCATCAATATATATATATATATATATATATATATATATATATATATTGAAAATGTGTAAAGACACCAATATTCCTATGTAAACTATCATATTTAAATCACATTCCTTGCTTTGATAATTGCTCTCTTACTGGAGTCTTAAAGTACAAGAATCAATAACTATTTTTATTTAGATTGAAGATTGTAAAGAAAATATTTTTGTCTGAACTCTAATTCATTTATAAACATTGGAACATACTTTTACATAGCGTTGAATGTTTCAGAGGGCATATAAGTAGAGTACATTTCTATACGGGGATATTTTATTTGAGCAAAAGAGTTTGATATTCGCATTAATATTGATAAATTTTCCATTGGCTTTCTCAGTTCATATTTCAGAGTTGTAATTTACATTTGACAGAGCATGTAATGATTTGGAATTTTTATCTTTAATAAATTGAATTTTTCCTTTTCAGACTTCTTGATTTCATTCTTGATAACACAACATTTTGGTTTGTTGGCAAAGGAGTAAAAGAATGTTGAGTGTGGAAATTGATTCATTCTGGTACAGGAACATAATTGTTCTAGTGCATGAACAGATTTGTTCCAATATAGGAATATAATTGTTTTGAGTGCAAGAATAGAATCGTTCCAGTAAAAGAATAGGTTCATTCTAGTACAGGAAACATACTTCATATAACATAGAAAATAAACTTACTATGTCTTCCTAATAAAAGAGATAAAGTACATGAACATATTTTCATTTCGAATCTTTTGAGTTTTACAATAGAGTTATTGAGTGGAATGATTTATTTCTTTCAGGAAAGTATTTGATTGTTATTTATGAGTGAATCAAGTTTCCATAGTGGAGTGGTGTCATTGTGTCTGCAAGTTCAATTAAAGGATTAAAATGCTTGCTTGTAATTTTTCCTCTCAAATTTCAAATGATTTAATTGCAAGAATAGAAGTAGGATTTGCAGGGTTAAATATGAGTCTTTGAAATTACTTGTGCTATGCCTCAAAGATTATGTAGCCTTTGTTTGAAAATGAAGTGTTGAGGAATTGAATTACAATTCCAGCACCCAACATTTTGGCATCGTGGTTGGGGAGGCGTTGAAAGAATTATGGTAAAATTTTGGCTTTTCTTTTTCCGCAGTAGGGTAAGTCTGCTTTATTTTTTTTAGTGTAGTGTGCCTCTATTTCTTGAATGTATTTCTTTTGAATTGAATTGTATGTTGTAGAAAAAAAAATTTCTTGCAGTTACAAAGTTTGATTCGGTTTGTTCCAGCAAGTTTTTTTCAGTTATGCTTGTTATTTCTGGTTGATTTCTTTTAAAAAATTTTACTATAGGAAACAATGATAAATTGGAAATTTTTTCGCACGTTGGTCCTTCTATTTCAAGCATAAAGTCCAAATAGACACAAACCCACCACATAGATACCAATCACCTGGACTCTGGAAACAGTAGTGCAAGAATTTCACAACCGGTGGGAGGGAAGAAGGAGACTACTTGGGCTCAAAAGACAAATTTGAACCATAGTCAAAATTCACATTTTGTGGGAAGTGACCTGTTTAGAGGGAGGAAAATGACAGATCATGAAGACCGTGCTGAGGGGACTAGTGAGAATTAGTTGATGGAGGAGCAACCTACTTTCTAGTTTCTGATTACGGATCCACATGCAATAGTCCAAATGATGAGTATCCCATGATCTGTTCTTCCACATTTCCATGGTAAAGTGAACGAAGATCCAAGTTATTTTTTGTTTGAATTTGATATACTATGTAGAAGTTACAATTATTCTTCAGATGCGCAAAAGCTAAAAATTCTCCTTGCAACTCTCAAGGATTTAGCTTTACGCTAGTTCATGGAACTAGGAGGGAATACTATAGCTTCTTGGGAACAAATGAAGAGGGTGTTTTTAAATAAATATCTGGAATATTGTAAGACAAGAGAAATGCGGGATGATATTTTCACCATTTCAAAAGGTGAAGATGAGACCTTATAATATTATTTGGAGAGGTTTTTATATATCCTTCAAAGGTCAAAACATAAATTTTAACTAAGCACTATTAGAACCTTGTTTCTGCAAGGGCTTACAGATGATTCTAGAAATAATTTGAATTTTTTAGGACAAGGAGATATTGCTCAAAACAATTTTGATCAAATTTGTGACTTGTGGAGGAGGTTCTCATGAAATCAATCTAGATTTGGTAAAGGAATCGGGACAAATTCTAAAAATAAAAGATTTGGATCTAAAAATGCTATGATTATTTGTTTGTAAAATAAAATGGATAATATCAAAAATAAAATTATGAATATTGTTAGTAAAAAAATATATTCCTTAAAATTTCAGCCAAAATTAGTAGAAGAGAAAGAAACATTATCCATTTATTGTCCAAAGTGTAGAAAAAAGCATCTCTTACGTGAATGTCCAACAACTTTTAATAGTGCTAATAATTGTGTAATATGTACAGGGCATCACTCTACTGAATAATCCCCTTCCATACCAGGATTAAAAGCAACATTTGAAGGAGAGCATTCAGAAATTGAGCCATTTCATGCTATGGGAGCACAAAAATAATGGCCATAGGTAGGTACATGTATGATTCCTAAACCTATACCATATTTTTTCTGGTTATAATGCCCCACATTATTCCTATCAAAATATGAGTCACCCTCATTCTTGGTAGCATGGGCATCATTTTCACTATCATAAATCACCCCCTCCTTCAAAACAGGGATGGAGGGGACCATCACACTCTCATTATTCTTATCCCATGCCTACACAATCATATCCTACATCATATGCACCTTATCCCATGACACAACCCACATTACCAGTAGCCCCACCTCAGTAGACTCAGTCTATGCTGCCATTTCCATGACCACCACCTTTTCGACCACCTCAATTTCTTGCATAGCTAGTGCCTAACCCAAATAATAGAGAGGTGAAAATGATTAATTCTATCAGAACAAATCCTTTCCCCATTTAACAAACCATGCCAGTTGGGGTCAATGACCTCCAGATGAGATCGGGAAGGGTAATAAACTCAGGAAAAAAAAACAAAAACAAAAACAACCTATGGTGATCATTGATAAGAAAGTTGAGGAGGAAACTCCTAATATTTCAAACAATGATGTCACCATTCAACCTATTCCCACACACTCAGATCCTTTACCTTCTTCTTCAAACCAACTTCCCTTTCTAGAGAGTGGTTATGGATAAATATGACCCCACTCCTTAGTATAACTTGGCTTCATAGCTAAGTAATATTTGTATAAAGGTCCCTATGTTGCATCCCATAAAATATATTCTGTAATATCCCAAAATCGGGACTGCTAGCAAGGCATGCCTGAAAAACGCATTTTTCAGGAATGGCTGCTACAACTCTTGAAATCAGCCCTTGGATCCCTTAGATCTGAGCATATAAGACCTAAATCCAAGAAGAGATCAGAAACAAATCTCTCTAGGTGGGTTAAACAGATCTCCCACACCTAGGAAGGCTTGAAAACTACCCAAAGAAGGGACTGCAGCAATACAAAAGAACACTGCCCAGAAAATAACACAGCTCTTGATAGTAGTAGTAATAGGCAAATATGAAAGCTTAAAAATAGCTTATACAATGATAAATCATATTTACAGTATAGCCCAATCAATGTACAGGAGAAAGAAAGAGACTTTATGGAGAAAAACCCTCTAAAAGAGGTGCTGCAACAATGTATTTCACTGCAAAGCCTTGAAAACATTATTTTTATGAGTAAACAATAGTTGTAGGTTACAACTTAGATCTAGGACAGATCTGTGTACAAAATATTAGATATATATTAGATCTGTACACTAGATTGTATCTATTTTACATACCCTTCGGGGTTTTCAGCAAAACATGAAAGCACAAGAGTAGATCTGAGATCTACTGCAACAGATCTGCAGAATGATTCAGGAAATCTGAAGCGGATACATCAATGAATAAATCATATCTGAAACATACATGGATTAAATGGATAATCTATGTATCACCTCAGTGTAAGGAAGGTTCCTTTACACCAGAGATCTCTCCTCCAAATAGTTGCGAAACACCCCGCAACTTCTCACTTGCAAAATAACGCAGTCCAGGTATAGAAAATCCGATGTAGGCTTGATGTGGAATTTGTCCTGATGCCAAGGTATGGATCTGGAGCTCCAATTATCTAGGACACTATTTCTATTGGGATATAAGACTTTTCCAATGAAAAGGGGTGCTAGATGTGCATAGATCTGCAAAGATGTATCCTCCACTTGCTGCTGCTCACAAGGAAAACCAAACCCTCAACAGGATCTGAATTTTATTTGTAAGAAGAAGCTTGGCCAAATGCCTAATATTGGACCAAGAAATGCAAGACTCTTCCAAGAGGCCTCTCAAGGAAAGAGGTGGGATTCCCAACCAGGAACACCCAAGTGCTAAACAACACTATTCTCAGCTAAATAGCCAGAGAATGAGGAGTGTCTAAACAAACAAATCCTTTCAATACAATATGTTCAACAACCCCTCTCATGCTTCTCTCCTATTTCATTTATAGGATGAAAGCCTTGAAAACCCTAAACCATCTAAAAGGTTTAGCTTTTTTGACATTTGGAACCTCCAACTAGATCTGCATTGTTCATATGGGTACATTGCATCTGGACAGTGTTCTAGTTTTGGTACTGTTGACCCAGTCAATTGTCACAATCCCTTTTCACACATGAGGGAGTTTTATTAAGGCAACACATATTTAGCCTTGTTCACATGGGCATTGATTTATTTTACTATTTAAGGAGTTTAATTTGTCCTTCTTTACAATTTTATTCTTGTAATAAGAAAATGAAAACAAAAAGGAATATTCCTATTAGCTTGGGCTAATTAGGAATATTACAGTCCTCCCCTTCAAACTGTTGCTTGTCCTCAAGCAACTGATAAGGTGAGTGCTGCAACTCATCTCCTCCTCCATTGGTGTCACAATTAAAGGATAAGCTTCTCTCATAAGCTAAGTGATCACCAATCCTTCCATCCATGACTTGTCCCAACAATATCCTCATGAGGTGCAAACAACTCCTCCCATAAGGAAACAATGAAACACATGAAACAACCATGGTTTGCCCAAGCCCCTCCCTGAAATACAAAGAATTAAGTACATGGAGTGTATTCATCCCATACGGAACATGCATGTCTTCCCTCCTTCCTCCATTCATCCCCATGAAAAGTACAAGCACATCATCAATATAGGGGATCAAGACAATGTACAAATAAACAGAAATGTGTGTACATGGAGGTGGATCATAGTCCCACATGTGGAACCAGCGTAGAGCATCCCCTACCTGCATCAAACCAAGATGTGCTAAGTGGTTTTCCCACCACTTAATTGCTGCCCAAGTCATCTCACTATTGTAGAAAATGTGAGATATATTTGGTGCCTTTGGGAAGCACCCATCATGAAAATAAATCTTCCTTTGCACATCAAGGGAGTGGCCAAATTCATAATTCTTAGTGGCCCAAAAATTTCCATGACATTTACATGATACATTGCTCCTTTTAGGAGTCATGGCCTAAATACAAATGGTAAAAGAACATGTACAAACAGAAAAATGAACTTGCTTTACATGAACAGATTCTTTACCATCAAGGTTACTCATACACATGGAGTTGTGCATGGACATTTCTCCTCTCTCAAAATAAGGAAGAGATGGCTGAAATGACTCTTTCATAGAGTCCCTTGGCTGCCCCAACTCCACATAGTTCATGCACTCTTGAAAGTGCTGATGTAGTTCCTCTCTCAAGCCTTCCCAATCAAAGCTCCTCATGATTAGAGTGTAGATCTTCCTTGACTTCATATGGCTGGAAAAGAACTCTTTGTGTGCTCCTTGTAGTATCTTATGCTTGAGCTTGGAAGCTCTAGACAATAATACTCTACCATGATGATATATGACCCCTTTTTGGACTAAGTAGCCCTCTCCTTGCAGCATGTCATCAAGTATCATACGTGTGTGAAGATCTTTGGAATACTCTACAAGCAGTTGAGATTTCCAATATAGATCTACACTGCTCAACAATGACAGCACTGGTGATACATCCACAGTAATGTCTTTCATATTGCTGATCTTCTCCTTGGAATTCCCCATGCCACAGGTGTGTTTTGGAAGGCCGATCCTTCCATTATTCTCCTCCCACAGTGCAGATCCAGATAGGAGAGTGGGTAGTGATGATAAGGGAATAATATCTCCCTTCTCCTTGAACTTACCCAAGCCTTCGAGCACTGTATCCTTGTCTTCTAATTCTCCAATCCTCCTTGTACTCATGAGTGGAGCATCAAGATGTGGGACACCTTTCACCAGATCTGAATCAGGTGGTCTTCCAAGTGGTTTTCCACAAGACAGTGAAGCCTCATGGTTCTTTCTCCCATGCTTATCAAATGGGATCAACATTCCCTTACTTCCACAGTGCAATTTCACCTATAATTTTTGTGTGGAAGCCTCTTGAAACTTGGAGACCCCTCTTAGTGATGTAAGAGTGCCTCTGATTGGAGAATTTTCCCCATCTTCTGATAGTGGATCAGCTAGGTGATCCCTCCTTTTTTCTATCTCATTGTCTTTTAGCAAAGACACATGCTGCTCATGTCCTCCATATGAAAGATCCATAGGAAATCCTTTAGTGGAAGCCATTGCTTCATCTCCATCTGAAAATAGATCTCCTCCTGTTGTCATAGCGCTGGAGGATCTTCTCTTCTCCTTCTCTCCCTCCTCATCATTTTTGGAGAATGCTTCACCATCAATAGATCCTTTTTCTTGATCTCTTAGTGAGGAAGAATCCCTCATGTCTTCTCTTCAAGGAAAGAGATCTTGTTGTAGTGGGGCTTTTGCCTCTGGAAAATTGTGCAAAAAATCTTCAACCCCCTCAACATTGTTTAAGACTGGAGTTGGCTCCTGGAATCTTCCAACTTATGAAAAGATGCAGATTTCTTGGGCTTGATTTTCTCTCCCCAAGAAATCTGAAAATGTCTCTCATCAAATCTTGTCACTAGTTTCCTAGTGAATCTTGCATAAGAAGAGATGTTTATCCCCTTTAAGGAAGAGGATTCAAACAACCACCAAGCATAAGCTTTCCCTTGAAGATGGAGCGTTGCTACTTTCAAGGCTTATTCTTTTGTCACTTGATGCTACTGCAAGTATGTGTCAAGCTTCTTTACCCAAGATATGGCTGAGTCTTTAAGTGATCCATCAAAATTAGGTAGAGAGAATCTACCCAAAGTGTGCTGAAGGCACCCTTTCCTCCCACTGTAGGTGCTAGATCTTTCTTCTTTGAGTTGACAGAACTCTGGGAAATTGAGATGCTCTTTGAACCTCTCTGGTTGAGATTCATATTCTTGGAGATAATCACCAAGAGATTCCTCCTTTGGTGTTCCTCCACTTCCTCCTTCCTTTAACAAGAAAGTAGGCATGCTACAACATTGTGGAGCAGATTGTGTTGCTAAATGCTCACACACATCATATGAAGTAGTGGCGCTTTCTTCATGTGCAAAAATTTTCAGAAGATATGCTTGTCTTTCATTCCTCACTCCCCTGATTTCATTCTTCAGCTCATGCATAGTTTGGAACAGAGTTTTAGAAAACTCTTTCCCAATCACTCTTCCAGATGAAGGGTTTGGACCCTTCACTTCTGTATCTTCGGTGTAAAAACATTTCTTCATCATTATTTTCCTCCCACAAAAATACATATTGGCTCTTCAAATGAAAATCACAGGTTGTGCCAAGAAAGATGCTCTGATACCACTGTAATATCCCAAAATCGCGACTGCTAGCAAGGCATTCCTGAAAAATTAATTTTTCAGGAATGGCTGCTACAACTCTTTAAATAAGCCCTTAGATCCTTTATATCTAAGCATCTAAGACCTAAATCCAAGAGGAGATTAGAAACAAATCTCTCTAGGTGGGTTAAACAGATCTCCCACACCTAGGAAGGCTTGAAAACTTCCCAAAGAAGGGACTGCAGCAATACAAAAGAACATTGCCCATAAAATAATTTAGTTCTTGATAGCAGTAGCAATAGGCCAATATGACAGATTAAAAATAGCTTATACAATGATAAATCATATTTATAGTATAGCCCAATCAATGTATGGAAGAAAGAAAGATACTTTATGGAGAAAAACCCTCTAAAAGAGGTGCTGCAACAATGTATTTCACTGAAAAGCCTTGACAGCGTTATTTTAATGAGTAAACAATAGCTGTAGGTTAAAACTTAGATCTAGGACAGATCTGTGTACAAAATATTAGATCTATATCAGATCTGTACACTAGATTGTCTCTATTTTACATACCCCTTGTGGTCTTCAGCAAAACATGAAAGCACAAGAGTAGATATGAGATCTACTGTAGCAGATCTGCATAATGATTCAGGAAATCTGAACCAGATAAATCAATGAATAAATCAGATCTAAAACATATATGGATTAGATGGCTAATCCATGGATCACCTCAGTGTAAGGAAGGCTCCTTTACACCAGAGATCTCTCCTCCAAATAGTTGCCAAACACCCTGCAACTTCTCACTTTCAAAATAACGCAGTCCAGGGATAGAAACTATGTTGTAGGCTTGATGTGGAATTTTTCCTAATGCCAAGGTATGTATTTGGAGCTCCAATGATCTAGGACACTCTTGCCAATGGGATATAAGACTTTCCCAGTGAAAAGGGGTGCTAGATGTTCATAGATGTGCATAGATCTATCCTCCACTTGCTGCTACTCACAAGGACAACCAAACCCTCAACAGGATCTGAATTTTAGTTGGAATAATAATCTTGGCCAAATGCTTGATAGTGGACCAAGAAATGCAAGACTCTTCCAAGAGGCATCTCAAGGAAAGAGGTGGGATTCGCGACCAGGAACACCCAAGTGCTAAACAGCACTATTCTTAGCTAAATAGCCAGAGAATGAGGAGTGTCTAAACAAACAAATCCTTTCAATAAAATATGTTCAACAACCCCTCTCATGCTACTCTCCTCTTTCATTTATAGGATGAAAGCCTTGCAAAACCCTAAACCATCTTAAAGGTTTAGATCCTTTCACATTTGGAACCTCCAACTAGATCTGCGTTGTTCATCTGGGTACATTGCATCTGGACAGCACTGTAGATTTGGTCCTATTGACCCAGTAAATTGTTACAATCCCTTTTCACACATGAGGGAGTTTTATTAAGGCAGCCCGGATTTAGCCTTGTTCACATGGACATTGATTTATTTTATTGTTTAAGGAGTTTAATTTTTCCTCCTTTACAATTTTTTTCTTGTAATAAGAAAATGAAAACAAAAAGGAATGTTCCTATTAGCTTGGGCTAATTGGGAATATTACATATTCCTAGCTATAACAATATTTTTAAGGAACTCTGTCTTAAAAATCCAAGGAGGAAGAGAGTTGAACCTTGCACTATCCAGTTTGTTAGAAGAGAAACTGATTTGGTGATAGGATGTTCTCAAATGGAAAAGTATATTGATCTAGGAAACCCAATTGTCTCTGTTCAGATAGGTGATGTCCTTGTCCCCAATGTGTTGATAGACCTTGGAGTAGTCATCAATGTTATGACTAGGAAAACTATGGAGAAACTTTGGTTGACTCACATTCATCCTACCCCCACTTTTCTTGAACTTGCTGATAGATCTAAAATTAAGCCAGATGTTGTGTTGGATGATGTTGTTATATCGATCGATTCATGGGAGTACCTCGCAGATTTTATTGTGTTAAACCAAATAATCCTATTGGGGGACACCCTTTGATATTCGAACAACCATGGTTTGCCACAAAAATTTCCTACATAGGATGTCACTCAGGTGATATTTATATTTCTCATGGGGGATGATAGGAAAAATGTCACCTTGTACCTTCTTGTGAGATCTATCTAGGAGCTTCGAGATACCTTGTGGTTGGATTATGATAGTAGTGATGAGTAGACACAGTCTCTTTCTTTGATCCATCAATATACATAGTCGATTGAGGAGGGTGTGATCTGAGATTTCCTGAACCACCTAAACACAATGCAAAATTTTGAATCACTTCATCAAATATTTAGTCCAGGTTTCCAAGAAAAAAATAATCCTCGGTCCTTTTCCTCACCTCTACAGAGCCTAGTAGCTACTACAATTATCCTTGAGTTTTATACCACTCATTTTGAGATTATTCTAGGAAAATATTTACACATTTTCCTAGACCTGGACCCATCCTAGCTAGAGAAACTTGTGAGCTTTTTATGATACCATATTGATGCCTTTGCATGGAGTTATGAAGACATGAATGGAATCCCTCCTAAAACATGTACTCATCATATTTATATTCAGGAAGATGCTTGGCCTATCTAAAAACCCCAAAGGCAAATGAATATTTCACTAAGAGAAATCATTTAAGAAGAATTAAAAAAACTCGTAGATGTCAGTTTTATCTATCCTATATATTATATTCAGCGTGTCTCTCCATTGGTGATAGCCTCGAAGAAGGATGGGATATGGCATATTTTTATTGATTATAGAGAATCAAACAAAGGAACTCTCAAGGATTACTTTCCTCTACCCTTCAATGATCAAGTGCTAGATACCCTTGCTGGTAAAAAGTACTTTTCATTTTTAGATGGATTTAGTGGTTATAAAAAAATAAAAATCTCACCTAAGGATCAAGACAAGACTACCTTCACTTTTCCATGGGGAACATTTGCTTATCGAGTACTTCCTTTTGGATTTTTTAATGCTCCAGCTACCTTTAAGAGGGAATTCTTGTCTATTTTTGTTCACCTTGAGGTGTAGAAGTTTACATAGATGATTTTTCAGTATTGGGTGATTATTTTTAGGACTCCCTTCAAAATTTAAAGAAATTACTCATTCAGTATCAAGAAGCCTGCCTCACTTTGAGTGATATGAAAATCATGGGTGGTCCTTGGCCATCTTATCTTTTATAAGGGTATACAGGTTTATCCTACCAAAATAGAAGTTATCATACATCTTCCTACATCTAAAAAACAAATGGAAGTGATATGATTCCTTGGAAATATAGGTTATTACCAAAGATTCATTGAAAATTTTTCTAGGAGAACTATACCTCTTTTTTTATTATTAGATAGGTATAGAAACTTATTGTGGACTGAGGCTTGCCAATGAGCTTTTGAAAATTTGAAGGAAAAATTAGTACAGTAACCAATCTCGAGGGGACCTAAATGGTCCATTCCATTTCATATTTCCTCATATGCTTCAAACACTTCTAGTGGTGCAACCGTAGGACAAGAATAAAACCAATAATCCTATTTTATTTAATTCATTAGTAAAATATTATCATCTATTGAATTGAATTATACAGTAACTGAGAAAGAGTTTCTAGTTGTAGCTTTTTCTATTAAAAAATTCAGACACCACATTATAAGTTATGAAGTATTTATACATACAGACCATTCTTCCATACAATATTTAATGAACAAACCTTTGACTAGCAGTAGGATAAGTAGGTGGTTTCTTTTAGTACAAGAATTCAATATTATTATAATCAGTAGGCCAGGATAATAAAATTTAGTAGTTCATTATCTTTCCATATTAAATAATCTAGGCAAAATAATTCTTGTAGATGACTAACCTGATGAACATATTTTTGTTCTTTCAACAAATTCTCCATGGTTTTCTGATATAGCTAATTATATTTTCAAGGGAAAAACAACACCTCACCTATCCACTGGAGAGAGGCATAAAATCATTCAAAAAAGTGCTTCATATTCCTGGATCCAAGGAGACCTCTTCTACACAGGACCCGAGCTTATTATCTGTAGATGTGTGACATAAGAGGAAGTTTTTGATATTTTGAAAGCTTCCCATGATGAACCTTGTGGGGGTCATTTTTCCAGAAAAATAACAACATATAAAATTCTCTACGGTAGCTACTTTCGGCCCTCCTTGTTTAGGGATTCCAAAAAGTACGTTAAGCATTTTGATATTTGTCAGTTAATGGGCCAAACTGTTCAAGCTAATGAGATGCCTTTGTGTCCTCAATTCATGTTAGGACCCTTTAAAAAATGGGTCTTTTATTTTTTAGGACCTATAGCCCCAAAATATTTAAACAAAAGACATATCTTGGTTTGCACATATTTTGTAACAAAATGGGTAGAATCTAGAGTTGTTCCTTTTTCTACTAAAATATTTGTTGTTTGTTTCTTATTTAATGAAATTTTTACTCGATTTGGTGTTCCAAGGGAAATTTTTACTGACAATGGACCTCAATTTGTTTCTAATATGGTGAAAGGAATTATAGATCAACAAGATTCGACATAGGAAATCAACAACATACCACCCGCAGGAAAATGGCCAGGTAGAATCTAACAATAATGTAATTGAGTACATTCTTACCAAAATGATGAATCTTCATAAAAAAAGATTGGGAAAATAGATTACCATAAGAATTATGGGCTTACATAACTACCGGGAGGAATAGCACAGATCATACACCCTATGAGCTGGTTTATGGGAAGAAGGTTATGCTTCCGATCGAATTCCATATTAAAACTTTTTGAACTGCAATCCAGCTAGGTTTGGATCTCTCGAAAGAACAACAAAAACATCTTTTGCAATTGAATGAACTTGATGAAATCAGGAGA
The DNA here is from genome assembly GCA_034641835.2 of Pinus albicaulis. Classification (NCBI taxonomy): domain Eukaryota; kingdom Viridiplantae; phylum Streptophyta; class Pinopsida; order Pinales; family Pinaceae; genus Pinus; species Pinus albicaulis. Next base: position 561,220,764 of record CM076576.1, on the reverse strand, counting down.
GATGTTGTTCAACAAACTATATTAACACAACAACAACATAGCAAATGGCATGACAAGTTAATAAAAAAGAAGTAGTTCCAACCAGGTAACTGGATACTCCTTTATGATTTAAAGTTTAAAATTTTTAAGGGGAAACTATGTACACACTGGATGGGGCCATATGAGGTAGTTAATGTTTTCAAGGATGGAGTGGTAGAAATCAAGACCATTGATGGATGGGAAGTTTTTTTCATGGTGAATGGGCATAGACTCAAAAAATATTTCTATCCCACCACTAAGGCGAATTTCATACAACAAGTTCAACAACAACCAGATTTGAAGATGGTAGATGGTGATAAAGAAACAAAAAATTAAAAAAAAAGAAAAAAATCAGAAATTAATAAATCTAAATAATAATAATAATAATAAAACACATCACTATGAAAATTAGCTTGTTGTCGCAATCATGTAAGGGTCTGCTTGAAAATAAGATTTTTGGAAGGAAGTTGAAGTTATGAAATAAAATGGGACATTACCTGATTATGATAAATGGCTAAATTTTCACTAAGAAGAAGCAAGTTTCCATGAGGAATTCTAGTGGCAGTGGAAAAAATGGAAGAAAATAAGCCCTTACCAAGTTCAGGGCAAATATCATGACAAATTTTATGCAAGTAATGCAAGACTCCCCTTTCAGCTAATTCATATAGGATACACCATTATTTGACATATACATTTATTGCCTAAGGTAAATACATTGTCCCTCCTATTATTCATAAAATTTCCTTTCCAAATCTATATTCTTCCTTCTTACCCTTCAAAATTGTTTCCCTTATTCCCTTTTCCTATATCCCCTTGAATCAGTTTACCTTATTCTGATTGTCCCTTGTGTTTTTCCTTCCCTTTCTTTAAAAACACCCCTATCCCACTTTTTTTTTCCCTCATATATTATTGTAGGATCTGATAATTATTGAAAGCCTTATCTTTTCAGATCTAGAAACATGGTGACACCTGAACCTGTTGATAAAGAACTCCTTAAACTCTGCAATCAATTTGTATGCAATCCAACCTTCCTTTTAACAGAGGAAATTTGATTGGTAATTTAAGAAGAAGAAAAAAACAAGTTTTATTTCAAGTGCAGGAACACGCTCCTGTAGTACAGGAATCATACTGTAGGAATCTGATTGTTTCTAGTACATGAAGCCTTGTTCGATACAATAATCTTGTTGCAGTGTGGGAATTTTATTGTGATATTTTTAAAAACACTGGAATTGGTTGTAAATTGTTTTCGAATTTTTTGTTTCCTTAAGGAAATATGATGGTCGTATTTGAAAACAATGGCCTTTGTATATATGTTTTTGTAAATGACATTATTATTTTTTCCAAAAAAGGAATGATTAATTAAAGTGTAGGAATTAATATAGGCCTAGGAAACCTTATTATAACAAGCACTACCATTTCCAATAAATCTCTTGATGAGGATCGGGTGCATATATGAAGGTCATTTCACTCCTTGCTATTTACATCCAAGATTTTTTCATCATTTAATAGATCTTACCTCCACCGTGTGTGACTTTTCCATCCATTCCTTAAAATCATAATTGTTACAGCCGCCACTCCCAATCATCCTTTCTCACATGTCTTACATATTATGCCAAATATATCGCCATTCTAACTGGATTTTGTATTGTCAAAGCCGAAATTACTCCAATTGGTGATGTTAGTCAGGATGGGATGTTGTTAGTCCTGAAATGGGGAGTTGAATGCATGTAATTTTAATTATCATTCGATGCAGGGATCGTGTGGCATCAATAATAGTCAGTCATGCACTTGTCGAACACCGAAGATTATATGTCATGAGGAATTTCTATAGAATTATCTGTTGAATTTTTGAACAAGTTATGGGACTATAGGTAGTGAAATTCTTTTGAATTTCATGGCGTTGGTTCAAATTGAGCCTTTTCCCATCAAGGAGCTAGATGGAATAGTGGAATATGGAGGCAACTTACCTATGTTGCAGAAAACCAATTTTCTCTCCTTTCTATACAAATTTGATGGCTAAAGTTCTACCATTCCTCAAGACTTTTCACACAATTTTGATGGAAAAATGGCCATTGTGGGATCTCTGCAATTCCAAGTAACAGAACAATCTATCTCATAGGCTACCAAGCTACCAGCTATATAAGAAAACTAGTTTAAGAAATATGAGATAGAGAAGGGTACATGGTGCAAATTCTTGACAGAGGCTGACTAAGTGGTGGATGGGAAGATAGGTGTGCAGAGAAGTGGAATGATTGAAAATTGATGACACATGTTGTATATAATACATAAATGTATTACCTGCAAGGGGAGGTATTCTTTAACTTACATGTACCACATCTGACTACTGATGCATTTTGAATCCAATAAGTTAATTAATTTTCCCTACATTTTGATAAAAAAATTAGATACGATGTATAAGAGCGTACATAAGAGTCGAAAGGGTCAAATAGGTTTTAAGCTTTGTCACTATGGGTTGATTAAAATTTTGATTAATAAGGAGTTAGAGAATAGGGGAAGTACTTGGAAAGGGTTTTTAAAATCATATCGGAGTAGGAGCAGCATGAAATTTTCTCGTGGCAAGGGCCAACAAGATAAGGAACATAAAATTTCTACTAAATCTAAGGATTCCCAACATCAAAAAGGGAAACATAGTGTTAAGGAACAGGAATGGAGAAATTTCAGTGATAGTAACTGAGATGAAGAGTAAAGTAAGGAATTGGAAGTTTCACGTGGTCTGCCTAAGATTTTATGCTTAGAATTTGTTCAAGTGCATAAGGAAGGTGTGAATGAAGAAAATGAAAGAAGAAGGTTGGGGGATTAATATTCAAACTCAAAAATGAAGAGGAGGATTTCCACTTTTTGTTTTTTGAAGAGGTTAGTAGTTGTGTGAGGACACACAACAAGATGAGGTTGGGGGGATGTTGGTTGTTGAAATTTTTCTATTTTTACCCCGAATTACTTTATCCTAACCACTGTTTCACAACCTAGAAAATACCTCTCTACATGCATTTTTGGTTCCTTTTAATGAATTTTTGGAAAATGGATATGTATGCTTATCTTGATTAAAAATTTTAAATAGGTTTATATTTTTCCATGTAAATTATTATTTGCATTACCTTATGGCTTGGAAATATATGATCACTAATTGAAATCAAAGTGGTTTGGTGTAGGATCCCAACATTCATGTACTCACTTCGGTTCCTGCACCAGATTTGGATGGCCGATCAATTCAAAGAAGATTATCTATGAGTTCATTGTATCTGTTAAGCGAAATGGCATGCACCTATCATTGAAAACTTGTTCTCATTTTCCTGTAAAGGGTTTGGGACATTAGAAGGTTTCCAAAGATGGGGTTCAGTCATCATATGTTGTATCTTTCTGTTAACTATTCTATACGATCAAGAGTCGATGTAACTTGTATATGTTAGAGTTCTTTCATAGCATAGGGTAGAAATACTATGAGAATTTTGGATTTTGTATTTTCAAGGTTTGTATCATCACAACCCTCTAGGGGCTGGATCCATCACTCTGTAATGCTTATTCGCATATAATTTCTATATTTTTAATAAAAAAAAGGTAATTCCATTTTTATGCAGATTTCCTGTCTATTTCTTGTAATAGTAATCTTACTCACATAAGCTAAGTGTTTTCCCTAAAATGGAAATGAGTTGGTTGGCTAGGGCCCATCCAACCAAGGTCATTCTCCCAACCTTACTAGTGTTGTGTGTTAGGTACGGGAAATGAGTGGTGAGAAGGTTGGTTCTTAATGATGAGTTTCTTGATTGACAATGCTCTTATGTGTTTCATTTTCCTTGTCGAATTGTTCTCAGATTTGAGGGTTTGTATGTGTGTTAAGTGTGTTTCCTTTGTTTTCATCAAAGCATTTCTTTGCATTATTTCTTTAAAGCACAACACAAATTTCTTTGTTCTGAGAATTTTTCCTTTTGAATCGCTTTCAGTTAATTATTAGGGTCTGAAGGCTTATTCATTATTATCTGGCTTAATGGACAATTGAGGTTTTGTTTAAAGAGTTACTTCTTTATAGCAAGCAGGGAGAACCTCTACACTCTCATCGAACTATATATATATATATATATATATATATATTGAAAATGTGTAAAGACACCAATATTCCTGTGTAAACTATCATATTTAAATCACATTCCTTTCTTTGATAATCGTTCTCTTACTGGAGTCTTAAAGTACAAGAATCAATAACTATTGTTATTTAGATTGAAGATTGTAAAGAAAATATTTTTGTCTAAAGTCTAATTCATTTATAAACATTGGAACATACTTTGACATAGTGTTGAATGTTTCAGAGGGAATATAAGTAGAGTACATATCTATACGGAGATCTTTTATTAAGCACAAGAGTTTGATATTCACATTAATATTGATAAATTTTCCATTGGATTTCACAGTTCATATTTTAGAGTTGTAATTTACATTTGACAAAGCATGTAATGATTTGGGATTTTTATCTTTACTGAATCGATTTTTTCCTTTTTAGACTTCTTGATTTCATTCTTGATAACACAACATTTTGGTTTGTTGGCAAAGGAGTAAAATAATTTTCAGTCTAGAAATTGATTCGTTCTAGTACAGGAACATAATTCTTCCAGTGCATGAACAGATTTGTTCCAATACAGGAACATAATTGTTCTGAGTGCAAGAACAGAATCGTTCTAGTAAAAGAATAGGGTCATTCTAGTACAGGAAACATACTTGATATAACAGAGAAAATAAACTTACTATGTCTTCCTAATGCAAGAGCTAAATTACAGGAACATATTTTCATTTCAAATCTTTTAATTTTTACAATAGAGTTATTGAGTGACATGATTTATTTCTTTCAACAAATTATTTGATTGTTATTTCTGAGTCAATCAAGTTTCCAGAGTTGAGTGGTGTCATTGTGTCTGCAATTTCAATTAAAGGATTAAAATGCTTACTTGTATTTTTTTCTCTCAAATTTCGAATGATTTAATTGCAGGAATAGAAGTAGTATTTTCAGGGTTAAATTTAGAGCCTCTTTGGTATTAATTGTGCTATGCCTCAAAGCTTCTGTAGCCCTAGTTTGAAAATTAATATTTGAGGAATTGAATTCAATTCCGACACCCAACGTGCACAAGGGAAAGTTTAAGATCTCACTGTAAGTTCCAAACAAGCTAAAAGTTGATCAATTTTAGCAAGAAATATGTTTTATTGTTATTACAAGAAAACTAGTCTATATAAGATTCCATGAAAGTTAAGTCATCAATAGAGGGGTATACTAAGGGGAAAAAAAATCAGTATATGAGTTTCTACAGACATACAGGGGTGTGTTCCATGAGCCTAACGGGCTACCACCAAAGAGGGAAGTGGAGAAAATATCTAGATGTTGTCAAACTCTACATTTCCAAGCATTGGGTTATGTAGGAAGTTATAGGAAATGGGGTGAAGAAGAAGTTGCAAAAACTACTAGAATATGGTGTCATTTGATTGAATACCTCATTGTGTGGGTCAACCATATTAATTGTGCCAATGAATAAAGGAACTTGGAAGATGTGTATTGATTACAGGGCGTTAAAAAAATTATGCTCAAGAAAACGTACCCCATTCCCAAGAGAGATGATCTACTAGATTAATTGCAACAAGCCAAATATTTCACCAAGGTGAACTTATAGTATAGATATCACCAGGTTCGATTAAGATAAGAAGATGCTTGGAATACCACCTTCAAAATTAGACAAGGTTTGTATGAGTGGTTAGTCATGTCATTTGGCCTATATAATGCACTATATACATTTATGAGGTTAATGAATGATCTATTATGCAATTTTATATATTCATTTGTTATTTTCTATTTACTAGTATATGGCGTTATCTGGGAGGATCACATATCACATTTAATGCAGGTGCTAGAGACATTAAAGAACCAACTACTAGTGAATCTCAATAAGTGTGAGTGTTCACAATAATCATTAGCATATCTAGGATATGTGATAGGTGGGGGAGAACTGAATATAGATCCTACCATGATGGAGGTCATCATGAAGTGGTTGGTTCCTACTAATGTTTTCAAGGTCAAATGTTTCATTGGGGAATCATAGTATTTGAGGAAATTCATAGCTTGATTTTGAGTAGTAGTAGCATCACTCCATTCCATAACAATGAGAGGAAAGAGTTTCTAATGGGAAAAGGGTTAGTAAAGGGCCTTCGAGTATTTAAATTAAAATATCAATCAAAAACCATTTCTAGCATTACTAACTTGAAAAAATCCTTTAAAGTGGAGACATATTCAAGTGGGTGTGTTATGGGAGTAGTATTGATGTAAGGAGGAAGGTATATATGCTAACATTATGAAGTATTTCGTGGGTTGATTCTAAACTACCTCACTTACAAAAAGGAGCTTTATGACCTAGTGAAAATTATGAGGTAGTGGAAACACTATCAAATGGGAAAGGAGATAGTAATATACATAGATCACCAACCAATATAGTACATAAAGGTTTAGAGTAAGGTACACAAAACCATGAGTTTTGGGTGCATGGGTTTCTTTAATAGTTTCATTTAGTGATCAAATACAAGAATACCAACACAAACAGTTTTCCAACATGCTTTCCAGGACATCCACCTCAAATATCACAACTTTCAGAAACTTTATGCACATGAAGCCTTTCACCCATGATGCATACACAGAGGATGAGGACTTTATGGAGGTGCATTAGTAGTTGAAAATTCATAGTCATGTGCACGATGGAAACATCGTAGTTGACTACCATCTCTAGAATGGGTTACTCTATAGGATAGATAAGTTATGTGTTCCTAAAGGTAAGTGACTACAATTGATCAAAAAGGCTCACACATCCAAGGTTGTAGTGCATTTTAGTGTAGGGAAGATAGTGGAAAACTTGAAAAGGTATGTTTATTGGCCTAGGATGCAAGAAGAGGTAGCTAGGCTCATAAGAAGATGCTTGATTTGTTGTACTGACAAGCCTAGTTACAAGAAATAGGGTTTATATCATCCCTTACTTGTACCCATTTTTCCTTACAAAAGCATTTCCATGCGATTTGTGAGAGTTTTACCAACAACGAGGATGGGACACAACTACCTATTTATGGAAGTTGATAGGCTCAACGGGATTTTTGTTCTAATTCCCTTTAAAAATAACATAAGTAGGAAACAAGTAGAAAACTTGTTCTTTGGACAGGTATGGGTGCACTTTGGGATACCAAGGAGCATGATTTCATAAAATGAAATGAGATTTGTTAGTGTATTTTGGACTACATTGTGGGAGAATATGGATATGAAGTTTAAGAGGTCTACATAATTCCATCCATGTATAGATGAAAATAAAAAGTAGTAAAAAATACTTCAGTGCAATGTTTGAGGGGTTACAGTCAGAAGCATCCAAATACTTCGGATGAAAATATAATATATATATATATATATATACAACACTCTTATAATATATCATTACACACTTCTACTGGTAAGTCCCCATTTGAAACTTTCATTGTATATTTTCCACCTTCGCCTTTGGATGTTGCATATGGAAAGTATGAAGGATTGAGGGAGGATTTTACAAGGGATGCCTTGAGTGAAGAAAAAATTACTGAGAAGACTAGGAAAATCCATTTAAAGGTACAAGAGGCACTGTAGAAGTCACAGGAAAAATAAAAATACAAGCATGATCAACATATAAGAGGGAATTCGTTTAACGTGGGAGACAAAGTATGGTTACATTTGAACAAGGAGAGACTATAGGGTTTTGGAAAGAAAATCAAGGATTTTTTATATGGTCCCTATGAGATAATGTAAAAAGTGGTAGATAATTCCTATAGACTAATTACCACCATGTATTCACATTTACTCAATGGGGAATGTAGAGAATCCAAAAATTTGCGAGCCTTCCATGCTAAAATAGGAAGAGGAACAAATCCTACCTTCTATGGAGGATTTGGCACCACATGCTAAGGAAAATTTGACAGAATATATATTTTTGTATAAGAGGTCCAAAACCACAAAATAAGGGTAGCATGAACTTTAGTATATTGGGTTGAAAGGACAACTTCCAAGCAAGGCTAAATGACATACCCAATAGAAGGTAGAGGAAAATTTTACTCACCTCATTCATTTGAAGCTTTTTGGGGAAAAAATCCTCCTAAAATGGGGAGCTATGATGTGTATTAGATCAATATATTATTCATCATATTTTTTATTCTTTCAAAGTTGAAAAATAAGAGGAATCAACTCACTTGACCATTTTTACATATGGGTCCTAGTTTGGAAAAATAGGTTTTGAAACCTTCAGAAGTAGTTTGAGGCATAAAATACCATTTTGATGGGTAGAAATAAATTTCTTAATATTTTCACCCCATATCACTATTCTTGACACATATACCTTCCCAACAGTGAAATAATAATCTCATTTTGAATCCATATTCAAAAGTTATGCCACCTAGAAGTTAACCTTCCTATTTTGACGACCATGTTTTGAGAGGAGGCCACATGAACCCCAGTTATTCATGCAAAACCGGCTAGCCACATGATCATGATGAAGAATACTGTAGAAGTGTTGATATTCTAAATCTACGTAAGAGTTGAGGTATTCAAGCTTAACCGCTAGTATGCTATCGAGCTATGTTATAACTAGGCCATTAGGAGGAAAAAATGGTTTTGTTATATTCAACTGCATTTTTTCCCATAGATGAGAATAGTAGAAAAGAGTGACTAGGGAAATAGAAAATAGAGATCGTTTGTGCACTTTAGCAACCCACAAGCCACTATTCTCACTTATTTGTACTTATATCCATTTCCATTCAGAGAAAGATAAAGCAAAACAACCTCAACTTCCAACTAGGTTTTCTCCCATAAGGTTTTCCTAAGTCATATATTGTGTTATTATGGTTGTGAGTTATTGTATTATATGCATAAAAAAATTAACTTAATAAATCCATAATTCTAAGGAAAATAAACCTCATAGTATATATTTTGGATTTTAGTATAAATCTATCATATTTTTTGTGACTAACTATCCACTGTAATATACATAGTAGTTTATGCATCAAATAAAAACAATATTTATGATGGGTGTATGGGAGAAATACTAGCTATATGGTGAGGTCACTATGATCTCTTTTCTCTAGTATGTAAATATGCAAACATAGAGAAAGAGCTACTCTTTGTGGAGTTACTTGAATGTTGCTATAAAATATTACCCCTTCTGTTTTTCTATCTAACTTCCCTTCCTATATTCTCTTCTCAAGAGTAATGGAAAAAATGCAATGCCATAAAATGGAACCCATTCTCCTCCTAGCAACCTAGTATTTAATATTGCTCAACATCCATAAGGGTAAGTTTTTGACTTCCTCAAACCTTAATTAGAGTTACAACTTTGGAAAATTTATAATATCCTTAAAATTACAAACACATATAGCCCCATATTCATGAGTAATGGGGATGTGTTTTTCCTATGACAAACACCCTCCACAATTTTTCCTACACTTGAATTTTGGAGCGTACTGAGGATCCTACAATCTGTCATTTCATGGTTGGTTGATTATTTACAAAGTGTTTAAGTCTTCTTCTTAGATTCTAAGTTTCAAAGTCACTTTCACACACATACTTAGTCCTTGATGAATACACAAGCACACCTTTTTCTGGAAATCTTAGATAGGAATTACGTAATTACTAAGAGTAAGGATTGTGCGAACTTTAGAAATAGAGCTTGCACAATGCTCAATTATAATGCTTGCGTATTCATTGTTGCTAGTGACTGTGTAGTACATAAGTATATTTCATTCCAAAACCTATGTTTATATTCAGTGTGAAATTTTTTTCGACATGAGTCTCCCTCTCACTTTGGTTGCAATATCAATTCTATTTCAGTGAGTTTTATCAACTCTCACTTTTTCACACCTTTTATTTCACAAGCATTGATTTCACTTTTGCGACTATTTTTTTTCTTACTTTCACTTTAACAAGTGTCATTTTCATGTTATATTTTATTTGGCGTGTGTTTCCTTCACTTTATTTAGCTTTTGCAAGTGTCTTTTTCATGTTTTCTTACTGTCGCAAGTGTCACTTCTAACTATTTTCACTCATGTATGTGTTGCACCTTCGCACATCAATAGTGGAAAATATAGAACATTATTCTACATTAAATGGTCCTTTATATCATAATAATTTGTGCTAGACACATTCCTGGAACTTAGCGGAATTTCTGGTCACAATCGACACTTTTGTCACAACTTGTATTCTTAGTGTCGTATTGCTGCATTTTAGCTATTGCACTAAAAAAAGGGGTCACTCTACTGTCATTTCAAGGGGTTATTTATGATCGTGATTCCTATGCATTCATCTATATTTTATTGGTAGCATTCATGTGTGTGATATGTGTTTTAGTCTCATTTGTATGTTTTTCCGTCTCTTACTTTAGTGATCTCACACTTTCCATTTTGGATCTCTTCCTGGTCATCCTGCCTAGTGCAAGATATGTAGGAATTAACCCTATTACCAAGTGATTATCACAACCTATTCATGAGCCTCATTAATGATATATATCCCTCCCAAAATTGTGCATTGAGTCTTTCTTAAGGTCAACTCCTATGATTTCACATTGAGAGCCTTCAAAGCATAGTCGCCTAAACCTTGTTGCTTGTACAAACTCACTGCACCGAGCCTCGATTATTTTTGCCTTGCATAATGCATGGAGAAATTATCGTTGGAAACAAGGACCTTCTTCACCCAATTGTAAAAGAAAATTGTGCAATGCAAAAGGTCTCCCTCTTTCCTAGTGTATTGAAAACCATCCTAGAAAAGTGACTTGACCTATTGTTGCTTGTCTCAGCCAACTGCGCAATATTCCCTTCCAGTGAGACTCCATTAGTGTATTATGCATTTATAGTAGACATTAATTCCATGTTTGAGCCACTAAATCCCTCAATTTTACTAGCATATGATCATACCCATCAAGCACTACACATGTCGCAGTTGCAATTCCTAGTCTTTCCTTCTATGGTGACTGCAACCCCACACTGTGCCATGTCTTGTTCTTCTTGCCTCCCTAGTGCATGTCATAGTCATATTTGGTAGTCAAACCTCTCTTGTATCACAGTAAAATATAACTATGGAGTACACTAAGCCTTCCCTTCCTTCACATTGCATTGCATAGTGCTAGTTAATAATCCATCAACCCCTATCCACTAGACCTCCCCATTATGCCAAAAATTGTCATATATCTGCTACATTGCATAGTGCATAGTTATATTCTACAATATGACCTCCCCATAGTCACTATGAATCTCAACTACACTATCACTATCTCTTGCTCCATTGAGCTTTGAGAACTGTGTAGTTTCAGTCAGCAAACTCATCACACTACCTCTTGCACTTTATCACTGTGATGGACCTTGAAGAGCCCCTCCTCATATGCATTTAAAAGTTATAGTTGAAATTGGTGCCTTCCACCAACCATTTCTAAGCTCAATTTCATAATCCCCAACAATCCCTTCCTCCTTTGTCCTTGCATAGGCCCATCAAAAACAACTTCTTCCATGAGAAAAATATGGGTAGAATAGATTATTTCCAGATTGATCTTGCCTTGTCATGAGCGAAATTCATTGGAAATTATACCTCCTCAATAGGGCTATAGAAAATCCTTGAAATATTGCAACTGCTAATGAGAGAAAACTTATCTGCAAAATACTTAATATTTATCTACCAAAATTTCGTGAAAGGAAAACAATGAATAGAAACACAATGACATATAGAACACAATAATTTAACTTGGGAACCCAACTGGGAAAAACCCCTCTTTCTTGTATTATATCATATAAGAAATATGATCTATTACATATAATTTTCTTCAAGCTTGAAGCTCCCTACAATACTAATGAACTCTCTACAAGACTTGCCCCACACTTAGTAAAATAAGGCATGTTAGGAGCTCTTATTCCCGAGTGAAATTATTCCTCTATAAAATAGAATTTTCTCAAATTTTCTTTCATAATTACCAAGAGAAATTATTTTCTTTCTTCTTAAGCTCTACACAAAAACCTATGTACAATGAATAAATAGATTTGTTCCTACATTCAATCTCAATAGGAGATTCAAATTGCATGACCAACTAGGGATAAATTTAGTTGCTGCAACTAGTTAAGTTAAGTTAAGAGAAAGTCAAATACCCAACAAAACTCAATCTATCTCTATTCTAGAATTAGAGATAAACTAACTGACAAACACTGGATTTTAACTCCACTAGATAGCTAACTTTTTTAACTATCATCTAGTGCACAACGTACTAAAAGCTATCTAATTTGAATTAATTGACTATAAACTAGTGATAGGCCACATCACACTTGTTAACAAACAACTAACTCAAGTATATATGAGAATAAATTTGAATTATCATCTTTGACTAAGGCACAAGTTAAATAATTCAATCATTGATACCATTCAACACACCCTCTTAGCGAGGAAGGGCTTCTTGGAAGAACCTCATCCACCTGTATTTGAATTCAACTCTACCAAGTTCTTTTATGTTGCAACTGCTCCCTCTGAGCTAGAGAGAGCCATGTACCCTATGTATCTAGGTGTTTTCTTCTTGGTGTTAGGGGACTGAACACTCTTCTAAGCTCACTTAACCAAATCCTCTGACCACATGGGCTTAAATTTACCTATACTAGAAGTCTTTGACTAAGTGGATACCTCCACTCACCTTGGGCTATGGTCCTCATCATCATCATGCTATTGGTCAACTCAACTTCCAACTAGCTTAGACTGAAAATAAGATACTGGTTGAGGCTCCATATTAATAGCTTTGTCCTTCTCTTGCTCAACCACCACTTCTCTACTATGGGAGCTCTCTTTCTTTTTGCTCAAGTTTTCACATCCATCAATCTCCAATTTGTAGAGGGTCTCAATCTTGAACCCAATATTCTTGACTTGTCCTGAAGCAGAATGCTTTAGGCAAGCCTTCCCTTTGTTGAATACAAAATCATACCCTTTGACTTCAATGGTTTCTATTGAGACAAGGTTTTTCTTCAATCCTGTAACATATATTAGATTCTTGAGATGGACAAGGGAACTAGACACCCTCTACCAACTACTTTGGTCAAGTATTTTCCCTCATATCCAAGATCGCTATGGAATTGCATGTCTTTCTCCTCCAAATTGATGAAGAGATAATTTTTCCCTATCATGTGAAATAAAGCCCCTGATTCAATGTACCACACATTGTCTTGCACTAATATTTCCATGCAAGATATCAAGGAGAAATCAAATTTGAACTGAGAAGAGAGTGCTTCCCATCCTCCTCCTACTAGAACATGCTTATTGGATTTATTTTTTGGACATTTTGTAGCAATACTTTCGAATTCATGACAACAAAAACACTTGATCTTGCTAAGATCCTTGTAACACCCTCTTCCCACATCTACCCAAGTAACCCGCCAATTGGGGTAAACATGTGATGAGAGGATAATAATATGAGATTCAACCACCTAGGTGACCTTAAGGAAGTGGAACCAACAAAAACATGACAAACAGACCTTGTGCATCATCAATAACACCCCCAGGAGGTAACCCAACCTTTAAATCCTCTTACCCCTGGGTCATACTGAAATTTTGGCCTCTTTGAGCCATATTCATAGGCATAACACTACATACCAATAGTCGGGAGGCTATTGCCACAGGAATAACACTAAATTCCAGTGGCTAGGACCCCAAATGCTCAATTCTGTGCCTGTGGCTCTAGGATTTGAGCAACCTTTTCAGGCCCATAGCCCAGGTCACTGCCGAGAACTTCATGAAAATTTTAGAAATGATAAATAACAACATGAAAATGATGTAGAAGCAAACATATCATCAATGAATCAACCAAAACCCTTCTATCCATGAAAAAAAAAATTTGAAACATGTCACAAACATTGAATCTACATGTGTAAACAACATATTTAAACATAGGGGTCTCATAATTATCTGAGAATCACTAAGAATCATTTCTCCCTTACATCATTAGCTTAAATACAACTTATTTGACCATAAATACACTATGCATTCATTTACAAGTAAAAACATGGATAGAGCCATACATCATCACTGATAAAATAAATGCTTATAACTAGAACAATAACCATAGAAATACAATGGATACAATAAAAATAGAATCCAAATATAAATCAGTACATTTGCATACCAAATACCAAGCCTAATGACTTTCTCATTACTGAATGTAGAAACCAACTGAAGATGGGACTTCCACGTTCCACCCGACCATAGATTGGCTGAGCCAAGTACTACTTCATCCAATCATCCGCATGCCATATTCCAAGCATGAATGTAGGATCTCATCAAAAACTTCAATCACAATCAATCCATGGATTCTAGAGGCCAAACAAACTCAACCCCCAACCAATGATTCTACATCATGGTGGGACATCACAACCATCGCAGATTGGTATCTATCCAATTTTTTCCAGGGCTCTAGAGTGTTTTTTTCAACCAGGGCTTCCAGGACTAGTAACTAAACCCCAAATGTTCCAGGGCTTCTAGAGCATTTGTCCAACCAAGGCTTCCAGGAATAGTAATTCAAGCCACCTAGGTATTCCAGAGCGTTTGTCCAACCAATGCTTCAAGGACTAGTAACTCAACCCAGAATTGTTCGTCAGACATCCATATCATTTGTCCAACCAAGGCTTTGAGGAACTAATAACTAAAACCACATATAAAGGAATCATGAGAACTAACTGGAAAAAAAAGAAAAATCAATGGAAATAAACCTACAACGCCATGGCTATCCAAGAAATGACAAGTCTATGCAAATCGACATGAATACACCATGCATGCCAAAATCCAATGAGGAAAAAATACATGCAACTCAGTACTTGCAATCAAAACTCATTGTAGATATTGATCCCGATGTCTTCTTACACTTTCCTACTCTTCCTTTGCCTTCTTTCTCCAAATCACCAAGTATCCACACTCTCCAAGAGTGCTCCACGAAAACTCTGAGTATCCAAGAGTATCAGAGAGAGAGATAATAATGAGAGAGCTTTACAAATGCACAAGGTACCAACTAATCATCAAAAATATTTTTATAGAATAGGCCTCTATTTTCTTCATTTTCCATTATTTTCCTTAATTTTCCTCCTCACCTATAACCTATGACCTTTTGTCTCCCTTTTCTCCTAATTTCCATTATTTTCATAAATAAATGTGCCAAAAATATTGTTTTTCTCTTTAATGCCTTAGCCATAGCCTTTTACAATTTCCTTAGCCATAATAAACCATGTGAAAACCTGCACAAGTATTTTTTGCCCAACATTTAGCTTGGAATAAGTGTCCCATCAACCTTCGTTATTATTTTAACCTTATTACATGGAATTTTCACTAGGGCTGTTACAGAACCCTCCCCCTTGGGGGACACCATCCTTGGTGTTCAATCACACATATACCTCAGTAACACCGCTGAAAAGAAAAAATACCGCACATGGAGATTTATAGCATATCTCTATTTTGTATTTACAATGATCGCCCTACTAAAAATAAAACGGACATGACATCACAAAAACATGAAAAGTATAGTGACATGACCTCCATATCACTTATTGGAGCTTTATAACATATCTCATGGAGGTATTTACATACATATACATATGTACATATACCCAAAAATCACATCAAAACATATATCAAAACAACATCAAAACATATACTAAGCATATACCAAGCATATACCAACATCACACCAAAACTACTTTTCCTCAACTGGAAAACAAGGAAGGATACATAGCTCGCATCTGATCTGCCATCTCCCTTGTAGCTTCATCGGGCCCAAATTTCTTCTATTGCACTTTAAATTGCTCGATTTCTTGATTCCGAAGCTTTGTAATATTCCTAATTAGCTTTTAGCTAGTTGCAATATTAATTTTTTTTCTCAATAAGATAGATGAGTAAGATCTTAGAGGGACCCATAAATATCTTTAGTAGGAATAAAACTACTTCTAATGTGAATGTGGATCAGTGCATCTAGATAGGAGAAAGATAAATAAACCACTCCTTGGTGTGAATGTGGGTCAATGCATGTGGATGGGGTCAATTTGACCAAATCAACAACGCAGTCATGGAGGTAGTGGAGATAGTGGAGGAAAATGCAATAATAAAGGGAGGAAGTCTCCATGAGAGTAGCATCATTATTGAGTGGGGACAAGGGGGTGGAGGCTCACAAAGCATCGGGAAGGGGATGGAATTCATATACGAAATTCTGAATATTTTTTATGTATTTTCTTTTATGACTTTCTGCATGCTTCAGTTGTTTAGCGGAGTATGTTGTGCTGCTTAGCATAAGGGTGTTTCCGAGCGAAAATCCCACCCTCATCCTCGGGGGACTTCGAGTGCCCACTCAGGAGAGGTTATTTGAGATGTATTTCATCATCTGGCATCAGGCCAATATTTAGCCACTTCCAGCAGTGCAGTCTCCTTCAGGAACTGTACAATCCAGGAGGGCAAATCTAATGGAGGGGTCATAATCCTAGTTTTTTAGCTTATAATCTAGTGAGGGGAGCAGCCCTTCATCTGGAAAGCCAGTAGGGAGGAGTAGTAGATATTTTCTCCTCAAATCAGCCACCTCCCAGCAGTATCCGAGATGCAGTGTGTAATTCAGCCCTAGGGCTGCATTTTTCATCATTGTCATTTCCGAAAACCCTTTCTGGGTTATCTTGGAATTGTGCTGGAAAGCCCAGATCTCTGATCCTAGAATTTTCTGAGCACCCAATAAGCATATCTATGCATTCCTAGTTTCCAACAATAGTTATTTCCAGCAAGATTGCACAGTCATATCCTCCCAATAGTTTATGAAGCATCAATTTCTTATGTATTGATGTTTAGGGTCATTTTAGGCTTGTTTTTCCTAGCTTGAGTGTCTCTTCCTCAAGATATTGTACTTCATTTCTAATATTTATTATAATAAAATTGCTCAGTGATCTGCTTATGTATTTTATGTGTTGATGCTTACTACAATTTCCAGTTTTATGTTCAATATTCTTGTTCTTCCTATTTTGGAATATTACAGTCGTATCAAAGCATGATCTTTGGCTCAGCTTGTGCAAATTTCATGACATCAGAGGAATAAGAAGGAGAAGAAGAAAAATAAGAAGTCTTCAATGGTGGAAAGATTGCGTTTTTCCACACTTATCTTCATATCTATGTAGGATCTCACCATGGAGATCAAATAAATGAGAAGGGAAAGGCAAAATAAAACCTCAAGAGGGTTTCAAAATGGAAAAGGTATGAGCACTTCCTGTCAGCAGTATAAGCAACCAATGGTGCAGAAAAATCCACAACGCCCTACTATGCCCACTTTCCTTGCAAACGGAAAAAAATGGCATGGAGATGGAGGATATTTGGAGAATGAGACTCTGTGTGATTATCTTGTAGAGTACAAATCTCAATCTAGAGCATTCAAAGAGAATCTGACTTTCCAACAGTTTTTCCAGACTAAAGAGAACCGGAGACCTCGCAGCAGCAATAAAAGAAAAGGGCATATGCAGAATATATTATTTCTTCCTACTTTCGATGGGTCATCCAAAAGAATGACAAAGGATTGGATGGAGAAGTTATATTATTTCTTCTAGCTGCACCCAGTAGTGGAAAAGGAAGCCATTGATATTGTAGTGTTGCACCTGGAAGGTGAAGCACAAGAATGGTGGTTTCACGGTCTATCTACATTGGGGCATGCAGGTGTGACTACATATGCTGAATTCACCCAGAGGTTGGTAGAAATATTTGACTGAAGAGATCCAGAGGCACACTTTTTTGAGCTATCTAACCTCAAACAGTCAGGATATCCGAAGACCTATATCTCTGAATTCCTGAAAATTTCTTTCATGTTACCATATTTATCTACAGCTAGGAGAGTATACATGTTCATTGATGGTCTATCAGATCCTATGCATGGGTTGGTGAAATCCACTATACCAAATACACTCCAAGATTCCATTGAGAGGGTTAGGGACTTACAAGATGCTTTGCCAAGGGAAAGAGATCCATTCCAGCAAAAACCCACTTTTCAGTCAAAGGGGAAAGATGTGAAGGTTCCTCCCCCAAAGGAGAACTAGGGCAAAGGACCTCTTAGTGATGATGTTCGAAGATATTTGAGGAGGAAGCTTTGCTTCACTTCCCAATAACCATGGGCACCATGGAATCGGTGTGTTGTGGGAAAGGTACACTATATTGAAATGTTCTTTGATAGTGAAGAGGAGGAATAAGAGGATCCGGAAGGAGACAACAGTTTTGTGGCACCAGAAGAGGATCCACCACCACCAGGGGGTGGAAATGAAGCATTTCCTCCAATTGGAGGAGCCTTTGCATATTTGCGAGGAGTACCCAAGTATCTGATCTTGAGAGTCTGAGGCACAGTTCTAGGGCAATGGATGTCAATATTGATAGACAGTGGGGCTACCTACAATTTTATTGATGCCAAACTAGTGTAGAAGAGAGACATACCCACAGATGATTTTGAAGGATTCTTAGTTTTGGTTCTAAGATCTAGAACCATGCAGTGTGTGAAGTATGTTTCGGCATTGAATGTAACTTTGGGGACATACACATTGACATATCACTTCTTTTTGGTTGATATTCCTAACACCAATGTGATATAGGGTGTACAGTGGTTTATCACACTGGGGAGGGTCACCACAGATTGGGAGACCTTGAAGATGGAATGGACAGATAAGAGGAGCGGTAAGCACCAAATGATCAGGGGAATGCACACCTATCCACCTCAAGAAGTCTCTGCACATAAGATGGAGGTTTATTTTTGAAGAGGAGGCAAGTTAACTCAGATATGCAGTCTATTCTAGACCATTATTCTACAGTATTTAGAGGCATTCCACCAGGGAGGTCATCAGACCAGAAGTTTGTTAAAGGGTTCTCTCAATTAGCAACACCACTCATAGATTTGACCAAGAGGGGAGCCTTTGGTTGGAAAAACACTGTGCAGAGGGAATTTTATAGGCTCAAGGAGGTAATGAGAAATTGTCTAGTGTTGGTATTTCCAGAATTCACCCAGCCCTTTGTGCTGGAATGTGATGCTTCAAGGGAGGGTGTTGGCACAGTCTTGATGTAGGGAGGCCATCCCATAGCCTTTGAGAATTAGAAAATTTTGCCACATGAGAAGGTGTGTTCCATATATGAGAAGGAGTTTCTGGCCCTCATGCATGCATTGGCCAAATTCAAGAAGTATTGGGTAGGCAAAAATTTTTAAGTGAAGATTGACCACCACAATCTTCGGTATTTCTTTGAGCTAAAGAAACTGCAAGAGAGGTAGAAAAAATGAGTTAGAAAAATCAAGGCATATGACTTTGACATTGAATATGTCGAAGGGAAGACAAATGTGGTAGCATATTCCTTATTACGGAGACTAGCAGCGCTGTCATTGATGGGTATGGACACATATTGGAAGGCCCAATTGTTGTTGGAGTATCCCAAAGACTGCTTCACATGTGAGATACTAGATGGGTAAGTGACCAATGAGAGGTATAGAGTGATGGATGAGATCATATATTAGTTGGATTGGATATTATTGACTAGAGATTCTAAGCTCAAGGAGAAAATTTTGCATGCCGCACATGATTCACCACTCTCAGGCCACCAAGGTTTCACAAAGACATGTCTTGCCATTAGGGAGAGATTCTCATGGAAGGGTCTCAAGGAGGATGTGCTCCAGCACATCAAGGAGTGCATAGTTTTCCAGTAGAATAAAGGAGAGAACAACCATCATGTAGGGTTGTTACAGCCACTTCCTATCTTGGAAGGGAAATGGGAGAGCATTTCTATGGATTTCATTATTGGTTTGCCAACAGTACAAGGCAAGGATTGTATCTTTGTGGTTATTGATCAACTAACAAATTATTCACATTTATTTTCCATTTCTTCATGGTACACTGCTTCAAAAGTGGCCCAGCTCTTCTTTAGATATGCTTTCAGACTTGATGGTCTTCCTAAGACCATAGTTAGTGATAGAGATAGCCACTTCATGGGTGGATTTTGGCAGGAGTTTTTCCATTTGGTGGGTACTGAGTTGACACCAAGTACAAATTATCACCCCCGGACAGATGGGAAAACAAAGATAGTCAACAAGTGGCTAGAAGGCTACTTGTAGAACTATGATTCAGGGAAACAGAGAGCATGGCTACACTGGCTCCACTTGGGAGAATATTGCTACAATATGAAATTTCATATGTTGATCGGTTTGTCTCCATTTCGGGCTCTATATGGTTATGATGATTTATCATTTTTTGATGTGATGTTTGGAGCAAGAAAGGCTCCTAGAGCCAAATATTGGATCCAAGAGAGTCAGGATATACTCTGTGCTCTTAAGGACAACATTTGTATCGCCCAAAATCAACAGAAGTTGTATACATATCGTGGTCGGGTGGAGACCCAGTTTGAGGTGGATGATTTGGTTTATCTCCATCTTCGACCTTACAAGAAATCTACGCTAAAGGAGAATGGGGCTGAGAAGCTTAAGCCCCATTTCTATGGGTCATACAGGGTGATCCATCGTGTTAAGGAAGTAGCATATGAGTTGGATCTCCCCATTGCGAGTAAGATCCACAACATTTTTCATGTCTCATGCCTCAAGAAGGCCATTGGACAACATGTAGTTGCTACTATGGATCTCCCACCTATTGATGATGAGGGCCATCTGGTTTTACAACCGGAAGATATCTTGGATACTCGGGAGAGGAAGCTAAGGAATAGGGTCATCAAAGAATATCTGGTTTGATGGAGGAATCTGTTGGAGGAGGATGCTACTTGGGAAGGAGAGAATATTTTGCAGCATCCATACTTGTAGTTGCTTGAGGACAAGCAACATTTGAGAGGGGAGGATTGTAATATTCCTAATTAGCTTTTAGCTATATTGAATATTAAATTTAGGTTTTTGTCAATAAGATAGATGAATAATAGGGTAGAGGGACCCATAATCTCTTTAGTAGGAATAAAAACACTTCTAATGTGAATGCGGATCAATGCATATAGATAGGAGAAAGATGAATAAACCACTCCTTGGTGTGAGTGTGGGTCAATGCATGTGTCTAGGGTCAATTTGACCAAATCAACAACGCATTCATGGAGGTAGTGGAGACAATGAAGGACAACGCAGTAGTAATGGGAAGAAGTCTCCATGAGAGTAGCATCATTATTGAGTGGGGCCAAGGGGGTGGAGGCTAAAAAATTATATAAGGAAGGGGATGGCAGCCATAGAGGGAATTTTGAATATTGTTTATGTATTTTATTTTATGACTTTTTGCACACTTCAGATGTTTAGCAGAGTCTGTTGTGTTGTTTAGCACAAGGGTGTTTTTGAGCATAAATCCCATCGTCATCCTCGACGGACTTCGAGTGCCAACTTAGGAGAGGTTCTTTGAGCTGTATTTCATCATCCATCATTAGGCCAATATTCAGCCACTTCTAGTAGGGCAGTCTCCTTCAGGAATGCACAATCTAGGAGGGCATATCTAGTGGAGGGGTCATAACCCCAGTTTTTGAGCTTATAATCCAGTGAGGGGAGAAACCCTTCATCCAAAAAGTCACTAGGGAGGAGTAGAAGCTATTTTATCCTCAGATCAGCCACCTCCCAGTAGTCTCCCAGCTACAATGCATAATTTAGACCTAGGGCTACATTTTTCATCATTGTCATTTCCAAAAACCCTTTCTGGGTTATATTGGAATTGTGCTGGAAAGTCCAGATCTTTCATCCCTACATTTTTTGAGCACCCAATAAAAATATCTACACATTCCTAGTTTCAGTAGTAGTTTTTTCCAGCAGGATTGTGCAGTCATAGCCTCCCAGTAGTTTCTTATGTCTTGATGTTTAGGGTCATTCTAGGCTTTTTTTCCCTAGCTTGAGTGTCTCTTCCTCAAGCTCTTGTTCTTCATTTCTACTATTTCTTATAATAAAATGGCTCAGTGATCTACTCATGTATTTGATGTGTTAATGTTTACTGCATTTTCGAATTTTATGTTCAATATTCTTATTTTTCCTATTTTGGAATATTATAGTATTTTTTTGAAAAATGCATTACAGTTATGATTGGAACTCTCCTTATGTCTCCACTCGCAATAAAAACCATTCAATCACATGATCATCATATTTAAAATATTTATTAAGAAAGGATATATAAAAAAACAATGTAATTTCACTATGGAAGGTACTGCAAGTCGATAGGCTACTGGCTCAATCCTCTCAATGATCCTGAAGGGTCCACAAAATCTTGATACCAGCTTGGCACATGATCCAATCTGCAAGGAGATATTCTTGGGATTGATGCTCAAGTACACATGTTCCCCAGCCTGAAAATCCTTGAAAAACCTGTTCTTGTCTATATAACTCTTATGCCTATCCTGCATTGTTTTCAATTTCTTCTTAATCACCTGCATTTCCTATTCAATTTCTTCCAATGGATCTGGTCCAATCAGTACCCTATTAACTGAATCACTCCAAATGCTAGGAGTGTTGCAACTCCACTCATACAATTACTAAAATGGACTTTTGATGCATCACATAGATCCTCAACATATCCTCCAATATATTTTTGACCTTCTATGTCTGTCCATTTGTCTATAGATGATAAGATGTGCTGAAGGCCAATTCAGTGCCCAAACCTACAAACAACTCTTTCCAAAACGTGGAAGTGAACTTTGCATCCCTGTCGGATAAAATCTTCCTTGGAACACCATTCAATCTGACTATGTCTCTGATAAACACATGTGCTACATCACTATCTAAGTGTGTTGTCCTCATTGGATGATCAGGAGATCAAGTCCCTTGTAGAAAAATGCTCAAAATTGAAGTTGCTCAGAATTGGTCCAAACCATATTGACTAGAACGATCTTGCAAAAACGATCCTGTAGACGTGAACGACACTGAAAAACGACGCCGTATGAGAAAGATATTTAGCTTTGAAGTTTGCCAATTTCAGTTAAAAAATGGACAAAATTTGACTTTATAAAAAAAAATTTATTAAAAAAAATAATATTCCATAGAATATTCTATGAAATACTCCGCATGTGGCCAATCACAGGGCACCATGTGGCCAGCCCGGAGGCCGCCATGTGGCCCCAAGGTGGAATGAAATGGGCGTTAAAAATTTGTTTTGGTCGCGGACGGGTTCGACCCCGGGTCGACGGTGAAACAGCTGGGCAGCCTGACCATTGGGCCACGGAAATTCTTGTTAATAATCAACGGCGCGGAGTTTTATTTGAATTTTATTTGAACCCAGAGTTAAGAATTGGCGTGTAACACATCAGGTCATGGTTCCGTGAATGTAGCGCCCGGTGCAGAGGTTTTAATATATATGGTTTAAACCTTATTCAACGCTGAAACAAACTCTGACGGTTATGGTCCCATGGGCCTATTTCTTAGCACCCACGACTAGCAGAGATATGGCGGAGTGCCAAAAATTTAGTGTCGCCCCTATTTTAGCAGGATTAACTGAAGTTATCCACATTTAGTGGAGTTTTTCAAGGGGTAACTGGAGAAAACTTCAGTTAGCCATAACTTTGGCTAGGGAAGTCCATTTGGGATGAAATTTTTTTTGATTTGGGGGTATTGAAGCATTCTGAAGATTTTGGGATAGGTTTCAGAGCCATCGGTGTGCTCTATCAGTGATTTTATCAGCGATTTTGGTTGTGAAGCCACCAGGGCTGGTGAAAGATCAACTGTGTTGGACTATATTCATCCATTGGAGGTGAATGAATAGTCGATTTATACTAATTTCAGTCCTCTGTTTCTGAATTTGCAGCTAATTTTTCCTTTTGAGGCTTTCTACATAGTGTAATTTTTAATTTGAGCATTAATGAAAGAGGGAAAAGCATATTTGGAGGCTTTTGGACCCAGCAGAGGTAGCCCAAAAGAGGGGTGAACTGCTTAAACAAATGCTTACTGTTATGCTGTGCATTTTTGCTGTTATATTTCAGATTTTACTACATTAAACAGTAACTTTTCATAAGTCCACTTTTCCTAATGAGACTTATACAGTGATCAAAACTCTTTAGTTTCACTTCAAACCACATTACTTCCATTGCAGAATACTTGAACTTGCTTATTCACACATAAAATTTTGATTAATGAATACTTTGCACATAAAAAAATACTTTCATTGATCAGATCTATTTAGTGTTTACATTATATTTCTTTAGGCGGAGCTAGTAAGAGGGCCAGAAGCTTCTGGTTTCATCCTTTCTAGTAAAGGTGAAATGACCAATAAAAGCCCCTATTGTCAATCTCTGTATAAGAAATACTTTGTTCGCACAATTTCAGATCAGATTGGTATCAGAGCTCTAGGTTTTGCTTAAGAGTTTGTGAAATTTTTACAAGAATATTGTGTTATTCTGCAAAATTTGATGCTTACTAGGCTGAAATTGAAAAGAGGGGAAGGTCAATTGGTTAGAGAACAAGTTAATCCTCAACCAAGGAGGGCTAGGGTGCCATTATCTCCACCTTCCATTTCATCCTCATTAGCCTTAGAATCAGCCACAAACATGTCTTCCAGAGAAGGAGAAGTACATGAGGAAATGGATCCAAAGGAAGAATAAAGAGTCTTTAGAAAAGCTTTCTTGGACATGACTGAGATGGTTAGGATCCTATACCAGGAAAGAAATGATAGGATTGTTGGAGAAGGGTCTAGAAACCAAAGAGAAGAAGGAGATTCTTCAGGAGGGAAGAAAGACAAGGATGAGTCTAAGAAAGGGAATGGAGGAAATGGTGATCCTTCATCTCCATCGTCATCCTCTTCCTCCACATCATCCTCTTCAACTTCTGTTAATCAGTCACACAAACCAAAAACATCTCTTAAAAATCCTTTGTTAAAGCTTGATGTAAAATTTGAGTTGCCGATGTTTAATGGTGATGTGAATGCAGAAAAATTGGATAACTGGATTAGACAGTTGGAAGTCTATCTAAGAATTTAGAATTTGCATGATGATGACACAAAAATCCAATTAGCCTCTTTGAGAATGGATGGAGCAGCTTTGGTTTGGTGGGAAGCCAAGACCAGGGAGGAAATTAAAAAGCATGGTAAGATAACTCTAACATGGAATGAGTTTATTACTGCTATTAAGAAACAATTTTATCCTCTTGCTCATATTCAGAAAGCAATCATGAATTGGAAAAAATTTAGGCAACTTAAGGGTCAAAATGTGCAAGATTATACCCAAGAGTTTAGAAGGAGAGCACTTCTACTTGGAGTAGACTTACAAAGTCAAGACACCTTGTTGAAATACATAGGAGGTTTGCACAATTACCTACAACATACTATTCTAATGTTCAATCCTACCAGCTTAGATGAAGTCTATGTGCAAGCTACACATTTAGAAGCTAGAGGAAATAATACTTTTGATGAAGATAGTAATTTCAAAAACAAAGGAAAGAAAAGAGTTGCTAATTCAAGAAAAGAAAAAGGAAAGTTCTTTTGCAAGAATTGTTCAAAGACAATTCATGATGAAGATCATTGTTGGAAGCTTCATCCTGAACTGAAACCAGAAAAATACAAGAACAAAAACAAGACCAAAGAAAAGGAGAAAATTGTAGCAACAGTTGAGCAAGACTTAGGGTCAGACTCAGGAGATGAGAAAAAAATCATAGCCATGGTTTTAAAGAAAATTAAGGGGAAATAAGTGGTGCAAGACACAACTCCCAGTTCTAGCTCTTTGAATTGTCACAAAGATACTCATGAAGAAAAGAGGAGGATAGAGCTTTTCCATGTGAGGGTAATTTCAAAACATACCAAAATAGACACACTATTTGATAGTGGGTCACAAGCGAATCTTATATCTGAAGACTTGGTCAAGCAGCTTAAACTTGAGACCATTCCACATCCGAAGCCTTATCCACTTGGATGGATATGCAAGGATGCCAATTTTCAAGTCTCAAGGAAGTGCATATTGCACTTTGTAATAACTTCACACTTTATTGACACAGTTGAACTTGATGTGGTGCCACTTGATATCTCAGGTATTGTTTTGGGAAGTCCTTATTTATTTGACAGGAAGGCTATCTTTCATCGCCATGAAAACAAGTATCACTTGTTCAAATATGGTAAAGAGTACATTGTGAGATCTCACAATAAGAAGTTGGAATCTTCTTTACTCCATTCAAGTCAATTGAAAAGACTGGTTAATGCAAGTCAAAGTCTAACTTTGTTAATGTTGAAACAACCAGATTTTGAGCATTCACCTTTTTATGATGTTGCTAATGATTTGTCTCAGTTTAATAACAGTTTTTCTTTGAAAGAAGATGATGTTATGTTGCACACATTACCTTTTGGGTCAGCCAATGCAGTGAATGAAGTGTCAAAGCAAAGTAGTGCAAGCAAGGAGGACACACAATTCAGCATGGGATAAAGTTGGTTTCAGAATGGTAGAATTCGTCATGGGAACAGTTTGCAAGGTGAAAGTTATTTTAAGTCTTCTGGGAAGTTTGATCAGTGTAGAAATTTTTTTTTTTTTGCATATTACAATTGTTGTTCTGCAAATTTTAATAATTTTCATCATGACTTTGTCAATCTTAGCAATGGTCGATCAGTTGATTCCAGAGACAGATTATCATTTTCTCAAAAGCTTCATTTGATGAAATCGGGTAGATTTCAGTTATTCAAGGGTGGAAGAGTGGAGAATCAGTCTCCACATTATCAGTTTCACTAATCAGAGAGCTTTTGGGGTCCAAAAGCTTCCCATTTGGGAGGTGTGATCAGGAGATCAAGTCCCTTGTAGAAAAATGCTCAAAAATTAAGTTGCTCAGAATTGGTCCAAACTAGATTGATTGGAAATAGATCGGAAAAACGATCTTGTAGATGTGAACGGCACTGAAAACCGACGCCGTATGAGAAATATATTCATCGTTGAAGTTTGCCAATTTCAGTTAAAAAATGGCCAAAATTTGACTTTATAAAAAAAAAATTATTAAAAAAAAGAATATTCCACAGAATATTCTACGAAATATTCCATAGGTGGCCAATCACAGGGCGCCACATGGCCCCAAGGTGGAATGAAATGGGCGTTAAAAATTTGTTTTGGTTGTGGACGAGTTCGACCCCGGGTCGACAGTGAAACAGTCGGGCGGCCCGACCATTGGGCCACGGCAGTTCTTGTTAATAATAAATGGCGTGGAGTTTTATTTGAAATTTATTTGAACCCAGAGTTAAGAATTGGCATGTAACACGTCAGGTCATGGTTCCGTGAATGTAGCGCCCGGTGCGGAGGTTTTAATATATATGGTCTAAACCTTATTCAATGCCGAAACAAACTCCGACGGTTATGGTCCCATGGGCCTATTTCTTAGCACCCACGACTAGCGGAGATATGGCGGAGTGCCAAAAATTTAGTGCCGCCCCTATTTTAGCGGGATTAACTAAAGTTCTCCACATTTAGTTTAGTTTTTCAAGGGGTAACTAGAGAAAACTTCAGTTAGCCATAACTTTGGCTAGGGAAGTCCATTTGGGACGAAATTGTTTTTGATTTGGGGGTATTGAAGCATTATGGAGCTATTGGGATAGGTTGCAGAGCCATCAAGGCACTCTATCAGTGATTTTATCAGTGATTTTGGTTGTGAAGCCACCAGGGCCTGGTGAAAGATCAGCTGTGTTAGACTATACTCATCCATTGGAGGTGAATGAATAGTCGATTTATACTGATTTCAGTCTTCTGTTTCTAAATTTGCAGCTAATTTTTCCTTTTGAGGCTTTCTACACAGTGTAATTTTTAATTTTAGCATTAATGAAAGAGGGAAAAACCTATTTGGAGGCTTTTGGACCTAGCAAAGGTAGCCCAAAAGAGGGGTGAACTGCTTAAACAAATGCTTACTGTTATGCTGTGCATTTTTGCTATTATATTTCAGATTTTACTACATTAAACAGTAACTTTTCATAAGTCCACTTTTCCCAATGAGACTTATACAGTGATAAAAACTCTTTAGTTTCACTTCAAACCACATTACTTCCATTGCAGAATACTTGAACTTGCTTATTCACACATAAACTTTTGATTAATGAATACTTTGCAGATAAACAAATACTTTCAGTGATCAGATCTATTTAGTGTTTACAATATATTTCTTTAGGCAGAGCCAGTAAGAGGGCGAGAAGCTTTTGGTTTCATCCTTTCTAGTAAAGGTGAAATGACCAGTAAAAGCCCCTACTGTCAATCTCTGTATAAGAAATACTTTGTTCACACAATTTCAAATCACTGAAATGAAATGTGCAACCTTCGTCAACTTTTCCACAACAACCATGTTGGAATCATGTTGTCTAGTTGTATTGACACAACATGTGATGAAATCCATGGAAATGACCTCCCATTTCCACTATGGAATGGAAAACGCCTGTGACATTCCACCTAGATGTTTACACTCTACCTTAACCATATGAAAATCCAAAAATCTGGCTACAAACTCTACCACATCCTTCTTTATATTCGGCCAATAATAGAATCACTTCATTGCAGTCAAACTCTTATGGTATCCTGGGTGCCCCGAATATGGTTGTGCATGAAAGTCCCTCAAGATCACCTTCTTGAGCTCACTATTGTCTGGAACATATATTTCATCTCTAAATCTAACTGATCCATCTATTGTGAGATGGTATTCCAAATCTTGTACACCTACACCTGTACCTGAACCACTATCTATACCAGTATGTGCACCTATACTACCACATGTACCTATATCCCTATTATCAGCTACACATGTACCTATAACAACACCTATACTTGTACCAACACCTATACCTATACATGTGTCAACACCAGTACCTATAAAAATACATGTACCTATACTCTGTTATAAATTGTGTACAATCTCCATATACCTGTGATCTAACTAACCTACCTGGAAGACCCTATCTTATAATTTTTTCCCATAGGAGCTCATAGTTGCTATGTGATTTACCTATACCCGCCTATTAAGAGCATATGGGAACATGTTCTCCTTTCCCTTAATGTACATGATCTCGAAGTCAAAATATTTGATCGTGTACAACCATCTAGCCTTCCTAGCATTTATATTTGTTTGGCCAAACAAGTACTTCAACCCATTGTGATCAATAATCAGTACAAAACTCTTCCAAGAAGATAGTGCATCCACATCTTCAGTGCATGTATGATGGTTGCTAGCTCAAGATCACGTGTTGGGTAGTTCTTCTTGTTCTCATTCATTTTTCGTAGCTCATAGCATACAACTAGTCCAACATACATAAGGACTCCACCAAGTCCTCTTTTGCAATAACCTATACATACTATAAACTCCTTGTCTAGATTTGAAATATTTAACACTAAAGCATGTGTCAACAACTGCTTAAGCTATTCAAAACTAGCCTCACACTCTTATGTCTAATAAAATTTCTTACCTTTCCTTTGCAATGATGTAATAGTTTAAGAAATATATGAGAAGTTCCTGATGAACCTCATGTAATAACCTGCCAAACCCATGAATGATCTCACATCTTATACATTCTTAGGAGCTACCCACTCCATGATGGCCCCTATCTTTTCTAGATCTGCTACAATTCCCTCCTTGGAGACAACATGTCTCAAGTAGTGTACCTTGGTTTAGAAGAAACTGCATTTGTTGAGCTTAACATACAACTAATGCTATCTCAACAACCTCAATACTACTATGAAATTCTTGACATGCTCTTCCTTGTTTTTAGAATACACCAATATGTCATCAATAAACACAATAAAAAACTTTTCCAAGTAAGGATGCAACACAATGTTCATCAAACACATAAATGTAGCTATGGAATTAGTCAAACCGAATGGAACTACAACAAACTCATAATGTTTGTACATAGTCCTGAATGCAGTCTTCTAGATGTCTTGATATTTGATGCGTACCTAATGATAAACCAATCTCAAGTAGATCTTAAATAACACTACTGATCCCTTTAGCTAATACAAATCCTCAATCCTTGATAATGAGTACCTATTATTCATTGTCACTTTTTTCAATTGCCTTTAGTTAATGCATAATATGAGAGTGCCATATTTCTTCTTCACGAAAAAAAACCAGTGCACCCCATGGCGATACACTTGGAATAATGTACCCTTTTTCAAGCATCTCCTTCACCTGCAAATTTAATTCTACCAACTCAAGTGTGTTCATCATATAAGGTGCCTTTGATGTTGGAGCTGTCCCTGACACTAACTCAATAGAAAATTCTACTTCACTGTGTAGTGGAAACTCTGAAATATTTCCTGGAAACACATCTTGAAACTGATGTAAAAATGGATACCTATTGAAAACTTATACATCCTTAGCTTCCTTACCTTTGTCACTAGAGATATGAACTGTAAATAGTACACACCCTTTCCTACAACTGCACTTGGCCTGCATGGCTATTACCGGCCTAACTGATGTGGATTTATTCTTTCCCTGTAAGACCCTTGGTTCCCCATTGTCATCCAAGTACTTAATAAATTTGTTATAACATTCTATCTTGGTCCTATGAAGATATAACCAATCCATACCCAATAGCATATTGTATGATCCCAAGAACAATATGTTCAAGTGTGTTGTTGTAGGCATGCCATTTAATTGGAATGCACAAGCTCTTACCCAATGGTGAACTCTTTTGTTCGTACCTGTGGCCAGCTACACTAACCAAAATTCTGCATGCATTTCCTTACTTAAAGAACACTTATCCACCAGATCAGGATTAATATAACTATATTTAGACACATGTTTAATCAAAATAGAAACAACTTGATCACAAATCTTACCATTCATGTAAATGATAGAAGCCTGATGATATTCCTGCATTTTTTCCATAGCTGCATAAATATGAGAAATGCTATGGCCAACATATACCACTATATGTTCCTCCTGCGCAATGTAGATATGTTGCCTACCACCCTGATGTTGTGGAAAATCTCTCCTATGATGATATTTTCCACAATTCCAACACTGCATATGCGTCCAACCTTCATCCTTATTCTTCTCCTTAGATCAAAATCCTTGTCCTCTACCAGATGTATTGAACTTCTTAAGTGGGTAAACATTCTCCTTGTTACGTGCATCTTGAGTTCTTGCTAGCTTCTTGTCCCATTTTCATTTATCCTTATCACTACCTCTCCAATCTGACTTTGCCTCAGATCTGTGCTTCGATAGCTCATAACAATTCTTGAATTTCCAGATGGCATCCTACAATGATCTAGGCTCATCAAACTCAATCCTATCTTTGAATGCAAACGAAAACCCACTAATAAATCTTTGAATCTTGGCCTTATCCTCCTTGAGAGAAGGAACATATCTCAGTAACTCTAAGAACCTGCTCGTATACTCCTCATCTGTCATGGAACCCATCCTCGGCTCATAAAAATCATTTTCCCTGTCATCATATTATCTCTCGGATAGATACTTCTTCTAGAATAGTATTTCAAACTCACTCCAAGTAAACTCCTCCTCACAAATATCTCTCATGTTGTTCACATATTTCTACCAAATGTCCACTCTACCTCCAAGGCTTATTGTAGCTATCCTAGCTTTCATATTTTCTGAGTAATCATTCAATCTGAAAAAATTCTTCATGCCAAGCAACCATGACTATGCATCCTATGGTTTCTTCATCTCTTCATCAAATGTACGTGGTTTTTCCTTTTTAAAATCATCTGGAAAATATTTCTTGTCACTCCTCTTGTAAGGATGATAATGATAATGATTATGATGACTGTTAGAACCAGAATTAGAATGATACGTTTGTCTATAACCTCTCTTATCTGGAGTGTCCAAAAATCTTCCATATCTAACCATGTCATCCCTATCTGACATGTTCCCGCCGGGAGACTCACTTCCATATGCTCCATTGGTCCCATCCTCTTTCCCATAGCTGATCCTAAGTGGCCCCTATTTCTGTAACTCTAATAAACTTTGAAGGATTCTCGCATTCACCTCTACTTCCTTTTCTTGTGCCTATATGAGTCTATCATTGTCTTCCTTGCAACTCCTTATTTCTTCCTTTAAACTTCTCAGTGTATCTGCCAAATCAAATGAGCGTCCAACACCATGCTTCTAATATGAGTCATAGGGAGAATCTTTGTAGTCTACCATTTTTCTATTCATGTTTGATTCAGTCGACAAGGTACAATATGTCAGCTAAACCAAATCATAAATAAACCAATGTACCTTAGTGTAATTTTGGGAGGATAAATTCTGCAAGATCAACCAATCAATGAAATAAATGTATATACATAATAATAACACCATATAAACATGTAACACATGGTATATTAGTGCATAGACATCATTCTAATTGGAGTCCAGTCATAAATGCATAATCATACCAAATACACACCATGTCCTAATGCACAAAAACCTCAAACGTACAAATGAAAACTTGACCGCATGTACCCATTCAACATGTATAACCAAGCATGAAAGACCAATACATGTTCAACATATAACATCACATAATCAAGAATACATGCAAAACACACAATAATGACCAATATGTGACCTAGCATAAACAAGAAATGCATATACAACATGTAGCAACATGTAAGCAAGCGTGCACTAAGAATACACAAGCATGAACAACACATAATCAGTGATATACACATGAAAACAACGCCATCAGCCCATCCATGGTGACACCACTCCACCACTACCAACACAACACATATGGAAAAAACACTTAAACCATAGTTATGAGAAACACATATAAAACCAATAGAAAATCATGACTAGCACACCGCCCATCCAGTCCAAGGGTTGAACCATTCTCTGATACGACTCTGTAACACCCTCTTCCCACATCTACCCAAGTAACCAGCCAACCGGGGTAAACATGTGACGAGAGGCTACTAATACAAGATTCAACCTCCTAGGTGACCTTGATAGAGTGGAACCGATGGAATCACGAAAAAAAGACCTTGTACAACATCAATGACACCCCTAGGAGCTAACCCAACATTTAAGGCCTCTTACCTCTGTGTCACACATAAATTTTTGCCTCTTTGAACCATAGCTGGAGGAATATCGCTACATTCCAATGGCTAGGAGGATATAGCCATTGGAATAACACTGCACCCCAATAGCTAGGGCCCTGAATGTTTGGTTTTGTGCTTGTGGCTCTAGGATTTGAGCCACCTTTTTAGGCCCAGAGCCCAAGTCATTGCCCATAACCTCATGAAATGTTTAGACATGATAAATAACAATAGGACAATGATGTAGAAGTAAACATATCATCAAGGACTCAACTAGACCCCTGCTATCCATGACAAGAATTTTGTCAAAGATGTCACAAGCATTGAATCTACAAGTGTAAACAAGAGATTTAAACATAAGGGTATCATAATTATATGAGAATCACTAAGAAGAATTTCTCCCTTACATCATTAGCTGCAATATAACCTATTTTACCATAGATACACTATGCATTAATTTACAAGTAAAAACATTGATAGATCCATACATCATCACTGATCAAATACATGCTTATAACCAGCACAATAAACACATAATTACAATGGAAAAAAAAAACAATAGAGTCCACATATAAATCAGTACATTTTCATACCAAATACCAAGGGAATTAATTGCTCATTATTGAATGTAGAAACCAATTGGAGATGGGAATTCCACATTCCACCTGACCATAGCTTGGCTGAGCCAAGTCTCACTTCAGCGAATCACCCCCATGCCATATTCTAAGAATGAATGTGGGATCTCATCAAACACATTAATCATAATAAATCCAAGGCTTCCTTAGGAAAAACTACCTCAACCCCCAACCAATAATTTCACCTCATGGCCAAGCATCAAAACCATCACGGATTGGTTTCTATCCAAGTTTTTCCAGGGCTCCATAGTTTTTGTTCTGACCAGGGCTTCCAGAACTAGTAACTCAACCCCAAGTATTGCAAGGCTTCCAAAGTGTTTTTCAAACCAGGTCTTTCATGACTAGTAACTCAACCAACCTAGGGCCTCCATAGCATTTTTCCAACCAAGGCTTCCAAGACTAGTAACTCAACCCACATTTTCTTGTCGAGCTTCCAGAGCGTTTGTCCAATCAAGGCTTCTAGGAACTAATAACTCAACCCATAACTAAAGTAATCATGAGAACCAACTAGAAAACAGTCAATGGAAATAAAACCACAACACCATGGCTATCTAGGAAATGGCAAGGCTAGGAAAATCCACATGCATACACCATGCATGTCAAAAATCAGTGAGGAAAACATACATGCAACTCGGTGCCTACAGTAGAAACTCATTGTCGCTGCTGATCCAGATGCCTGCTTGAAGTTTCATGCTCTTCCTTTTCCTTATTTCTCCAAATCACCAAGTATCCACACTCTCCAAGAGTGCTCCAAGAAAACTCTAATTATCCAAGAGTATGAGAGAGAGAGAGAGAGAATAATGAGAGAGCTCCAAAAATACACTAACAAAAGATACTGACAGATGCTCATAATAAATCATTTAGCGGCCGTGGGTATTGGCAAGAACTCATTGAATCTATTGTTTGGTCCCATAACAAATTGAAGGTTTCTCTTGCTATCCAGCCCATAGCCTTGAGCATTGTACAGGTTCATGTTGTAGGTGTAGCTCATTACCTTCTGGGTGGAATCGTCACAACATGGGCGTTCTTCCTGGCAAGAATTATTACAGTAGGATAATGGCTAGGAGGATTTAAAAAGCATTATGGCATCAATATTTCCAAACTTCAGCGAAGGCTTGGCCTAGGACCCAACTACTCGTCGTATTTGGTTCGATATTGCGACCGCACATGACTTTGAGAGTCATGATGATATTACCGAAGGATGCCTTTATCATAAAAAAATTTCTTTTTATAGAAGAGGCCTCTATTTTATTTATTTTAAATTATTTTCCTTCATTTTCCTCCTCACATGCAACCTATGACCTTTCATCTCCCTTTTCTCCTAATTACCATTATTTTCATAAATAAATGTTCCAAAAATACCTTTTGCCTCTTTAATTCCTTAGTCATAACCTTTTCCAATTCCTTAACCACTATAAACCATGTGAACACCTGAACTGGGATGTTTTTCCCAAAATATGTCTTGGAATAAGTATCCCATCAACCGTGGTTATTATTTTAACTTTACTACATGGAATTTTCACCAGGGCTGTTACAATTCTTCTTTTCCTTGCCTCCATTCTAACAAGACTCAGTTTTATCTTGGGCCTTTTTTCCCTTGGATTTCTTGGCTTTGTTGACTAAAGAAAAATTATCCTCATATTCTATCCTATATGAGACTCCATCCCTTGTGTTCCTCCTTATCTCATTGTAATGTTCCAAAATTTTAGCCTCACAGCTAAATGGAACATTAGAGTTAGCAGTAGCTCTAACTGGTAAACAAATGGGTAGGAAAGCCCATAAGTATCCTAAGGAGGAATAAAAGCACTCCAAGTATGAAAGGTGACACTTTTCTAGCATAATAAAATACCTCCATGTGTGAACAGGGATAAGATCAAGCTTCTTTGACCAAGTCAACATCATAGTTTTAGAGAAGGAGGAATCCAAGGATGAATAACGCAGTTTTGGAGGGAGATGTATCTTTGGATAGAGATGACATAATTGAGTGGGGCCAAGGGAAAGAAAAATCATGTTCTATATAAGGAAGAGGATGGCAGCATCATTCTTCATGTTCTAGCTTATTATTATTGTCTACCAAGACTTGTTGCTGCTTTGTTGCTTACTAGAGTTGTAGTGTTGTTTAGAACCGAGTGTTCTCGAGCGGGAATCCCACCTCTTTCCTTTGGGGAGCCTCATTGGGAGATTTTTTATTCATCATTCCACATCATGTTTTCAAGCCAAGCTTCAGCCATCTTCATCAACACAAGTTTTTCCAGAGATTGTGCAGTGTTGCTGGGTGCAGCAGTAGAAAGGATTGGAATCCAGGTTTCTGAGCTAGTTTCTCACTGGAGGAAGGTTTCCTTCACTTCAGGAACCTATTTGGAGAGCTACAAATCTGATTTCAGATCTGTGGTATCAGACCACACATTTCCCATACATTCCTAGTGCCGTTCCAGCCAGGGAATGCATTATTTTGGAGGCAGTGCTCAGTGCATGGTTTGGTGGCTCCGTTGCAGAGTTTCTTTGTGTTCAAGAGGTTCATCATTTCATGGGAGGATGCCCTTAAGGGATCTACAGAATATCAGACATCTTTCAGCCTTCTACACTCCCGTACTTTAGTGTTACAGTGGTTATTCATTAAATTACTGAATTTCCCATTTTATATGCAGAGTGTTTGACAAGAAACCCTTGCCGGTTTCTTTTGTATTTTGTATAAGGAGATTAGATCTATATTCTCAGCATTATTTAT
This sequence comes from Pinus albicaulis, assembly GCA_034641835.2. Classification (NCBI taxonomy): domain Eukaryota; kingdom Viridiplantae; phylum Streptophyta; class Pinopsida; order Pinales; family Pinaceae; genus Pinus; species Pinus albicaulis. Next base: position 561,184,415 of record CM076576.1, on the reverse strand, counting down.
CAATACATGATTAGATCTATTACTCTCCTATTATTGTATGTGTAAACCCTCTCTTAGACTGTGCAGTCCCTTGTGCAGCAACTCCGGTATTTTGCAGTCTTGGGGTTTTAGCACTTTTTGGCAATCCTAGGTGTGGGAGAACTGTTTAACCCACCTAGTTTTCTTTGCTTCAGATCTAATCTTGGATTTATATTGTATATTGATTAATTTATGGGATCCAAGGGTCCATTTCAATTTTTTATTGCAAATTTTGCTAGAAATGTGTTTTTACTGCATGATTCATGAGTTGTTCCTAATTTGGAATATTACAGTGGTATCAGAGCATGATCTCTAGCTCAGCCTGTGAGTTCTAGCTATCAGAGGAAGGAGAGATGGAAAGAAGTTAGAAAGATTCAGTATGTGAAGGAATAAAGGAAGAAAATCTTGTTGGCTTGAGGTGTCCTGACCCAGGTTCGGTGTGCAAGGTTTGCCAACAAACCCCTATACTACTGGCCCTTTCGACAGTGACCTGCATTCGCAGGTCACAGTATCACCCAAAGTAGTATGGGTTGGTGTTAGAACCATGTTTCCACACCCTGAGAAAGGAAGGGTAAGGCAAGCAGAGCTACGTTCTATTCAGATTACCCTGTTTCTTCGCAGGGTTAAGTATGTATCTATTTGCATCCACGTGCACTAGATCTACAATTATACACTTTTCATAACATCAACACAGCATTATATAAACAGAGCGGGATAGATCTAGATCCAAGCATTCATTACACAGACTTTTGTAGAAAAAAGAAAAAAAATACATAACACAATAATTATCAACAGTTCATATAACAGTACTCACGGATTCAGATCTCTAATAATCCTTTGCATTCATTCATTCATCAACCTTTCCCTACAATTCCCTTCCCAACCTGCGCACACAGCAGCAGGGTCGGCACATAGCTGGACTAGGATCTCCGCGCACACAGCCAACAGGGGTCCATTCCCCCAAAACCCAAACAGATAGCTTAAAAAACAGATCGGATCAATAGCTCATCCAATCCTATCTCTTACAATCCAAAATGCATCTCTATTTATAACAATCTAGCCTCAACGTTCCTATGGTCTGCAACCCATGGTTTTCGAACCCCTAATTTACCCTTTGACCCATTACAATGCATTCGGGGGCCTTGACCCACCCCAAAACCCCTACGCTATATTAAATATAATAAAAAATAATCAAAATGGACCAGTTTCGCAGCTTGTTAGGAGACCCCGTTCCAACAGTCCCCCAACACAATCTTGTGACTCGTCCCAAGTCATTGCACTGGTGCGGCTTCCGTTTGCATGCACAAAGTGTCCAGAGTGTGAGTAAGCGAAGGGAGTACGTTCATACTTTAGGCCTCAGCTTGCTACGCAATGTTGACCAACACCAGGGAGGCAGACCCATCTGTATTCATAGTGATCCGTTCTAACAGCCTATGGAGACGTGCAATGGCGGACTGAGCATTGTGTGTGAGCTGGAGTGCAGTATCATACCATGGCTTTAGCCGTTTTCGAACAACTTTCTTGGAGTGCTGAAGGTCCTCAATCCTGTCTATGGCGGCTATGCGCTGCGCGGAATTGGGGGAAGTTGCGGAGGTTCGGACTTGATCCAAAACATCTTCTGCCTGCTATAATTGTTGTTGGATATGCTGAATCGTGGAATGGTCTTGCACTGCCATCCATATATCTATAGTTGTTGCGACCAATTGTGCTTCCTACATCAGTTTCTCCTCAATGATACGCATTGCGTCTGTGATCACGGAAATCCGTTGGGCCCGGACTTCTGGAGGTATGGCATACTGCTGCTTGTCCTGGTCACGGTGGCGAACCTCCCGCATCACCCTGGAGGATAGTCTTTGGAGCTCTAAACCAGATAACTGTGCTAAATCTAGTTGGACGTCCTTAGTAGTTAGGTCAGGAGTGTGAATTATGGTGGTGCGAGGGAGGAAACATACATTACTCTGGGTAGGTGCCGCTTGGGAGCTGCGGAGACATCGTAGCATTTCTCTGTATCTTAGCATTCCTCGTGGCCCACAAAAAATCCTTATTGTCGGAAGTTCGAGCTCTGTCCTATAACTGCACTCAGCAGTCCCAGGTCCTTACACCAGTTCTTTCGATGGGTCCGGGTCCACAGTTTTAGCAGAACGGCAAACGTTAAAGAGAATATGGAGGAGCATAAAAACCCGGAATGTATATAGCCAAAGCTTTCCAAATGGTGAATAAGTAGCCCGGTGTGAAGCTTTCCAACCATTCGTGCTCCCTTCAAAGCTATTAATTGGTAAGGGAGCTCATTCGTGGCACGTACCCTTAATCCAGCCGACCGTTTTTCTCATTAATTGCTGTATTGACAACCTGCCGCCTGTTTTTTGTACTTGCGAGGGTCTTGTCTTATAAAATCGGAACATGCCGGAAATTATCCTTTATGCCCTAGGTTATGTCCATGAGTTTTCAGACCATAGATGACACTTGTATGTCGTGTGCGTATCTGGAGTGAAAGTCGAGGCGAGGTGAACCTGCAAGTTGGATAGCAGTCTTGTCGAAGCCTTTATTTCACTTGCGGGCAGGACGTTCCCGGTTGTGTCATATGTCCCGGTGTCATTTATTACTTGAGACATTTGTTGATGTTTAGATAGGTCTGTAATCCTACGTGTGCTGAGGGCTGTGGTACCCCGGTAATTTTGTTCGGGCCAGGTTCGATCGCATTCTTGAGCATTTCTCCGCAATAGGTATCTGCGTAGGTCAACTGACCTCGAAGCCCATCCGGCCATAGGGGTCCCTATGGGTAGGATCACCTTACTCCAGTATTTCCCCTAGGTAAATAATACCGGACCTTTCGTAGGTGTTTCGCATAGCGTTACCAATTATTCTTCTAGCCTACGGTCCATGGGACTCTTTGGTTCATCAGATGGCTGATCTTCACCTGCGTCCTCTCGGCAAGGCGAGGCTCTTTCTATGGTAGAGATGCGATGGAGATTCCTAATGGTCTGAAGGCTTCGCAGCATGGAAACTTCATGCAACCGACCTTTCCAGTTCTCCAGCTCTTCATTGGAGTTGGAAAAACATTCACTATCCTTTTCCCAACAGAGCACTCCTTCATCTGTGGGGTTAACCCAATCTTCATCCTACGTAGTTATTTTATAAATGTGATCCAATTCCTCCATCTCATAGGCTGTCTCTGTGTACCAAGCACCTTTGGCTGGGTCTAGTGGTACTATGACATGCGTACCTTTGTTTTCGAATACCATGCTGCGTTTCTTGAGATTTATGACACCTCCCATGTCTATTGCCCAGTCCAGTCCAAGGAGCGGAGGGTAGGGGTCCGCATATTAGACTATCTCTATTACTTCAAAATCACCTAGGGCCCGTACCCCTGTGATGTCTACTATGACTCTTGGTAATCTACCCAGAGGGATGATCTTTTGTTGATTGGCCATTCGGAGTTGAATAGTGGACCATTCCAACTTAGGCTCCCCCATTCATTGCCATGTTTTCTTTGGTAAGACGTTCGCATCCGAACCAAGGTCTAAGATAACATGATCCATCTCATAGTCTCTGATCTGCATAGTCAATCGCATCTCTCTCCCAGTGCATTTCTTATAGCTGTACAACTTGTGTACATCCTTGGTCTCAGGGATCAAACTAGGCCGAGCTGCGCAGGTATTTAGTAATGCTAGGAGATTTTCTACTGCCTGCGGACTCCTTAGCAACTTCAGACATGCCATTAAAAATGGCTCAACTCCTTCTTCGATCTGAGGCTGCGCGGGGGCTGCCAATGGTGTTTTTTCATTGCAAGACATTCCTTCCCGAGAGGCAATCCCTTCTTTGTTTCCCTGGGTGTCCATCCCACTATGTGTTATGACTTTTATACTTGGGTCCATCTCACGTACCTCAGTTTTAACCCTTTATACATTCTGCATAGGGGTAGGCTGTTTTTTCTGCATCTTGGCTATTAAAATTGGGCACCCGATATAAGTTCCCACGATCCATCATTAATTCATATGTTCGACAGTTCTGCTCATCATGTCCCACCGATTGGCAGAATTGGCACCATTGCTGCTTTAGTTCTGGAACATATGCACCCCGCCGAGGGCAATGGTTTGTATCATGTAGGCCTGCTACTCGGCAATCATCACACCATAGCGCAGATCCGCTTGATCCTGGTCACAACAGGGCAGGTTCCCAACTTACCCCTGGGCATATCGAACTAGGCCTTCCTGCTTGCATATAATGAGTCAGCAATGGGCACTAGTCCTTCGTATGGCCAGACACCCGAAAACGTATGCACCAAAGATCTGCGCAGATGTCCTTTCCTCATTCTTTCCATAGGTTCTGTATCTCCATATGCATAGCCCCAAGTTTTTCCTGGATTTGTTGTACCCCTGCCGATGTATCCTCCTGGGGTGTAGCTTCTAATTTCATAGCAACCTCCATAGCTTTCTCCTATGATTCAAAGGACTGATGACTCATTGGAGTGCGCAGGTGGGGTAACAACATAGCAATGAACCACTCCATATGTTTTCTATCATCATAGTCGAACCCTCCTTCCCTAATTGCCTTCTTCAGTCACTGATCAGCCTCCCATATTGACTCATACACACCTTGTTTGAAGCCCTTTACTTCCACTACCAATTGGGAATAATATTTTGGATTCCGAAATTGCTGCTTTAGAGAATCCGTGATATCTTGAATGGAGGCGGTCCCATTCTGGGCAACGTACCACATATACCAGTCCAGAGATCTGTCTTCGAATGCTAAAGACAGTTGTGCCCTCTTTATCGTGTCACTTGCCACGTTCTGCGCAGTCCATACAGAGTCTGCCACAAACCAAAAACAGTCCATATCCTAATCTCCTACCCCCTTGAAGGTAGGTAGTTTCAAATGCGCAGCCATATCACTGCCTAGGGGTGGTGGCAGTACAGGCGAATTCTTACCTTTACGCGTCCGAGGTCGCGATACATCCAAGGGTCGTGCGCAGCAGGTTCCTGAAATGGATTGTAGGCGGATCTCCCTCCATAAATGTTGGTTCGATAGTACTTACCACTGTGAGTTGCGCTCCCGTCTAAATATGAGGTCATTCAGTCTGTATGACTACACAGAATGCTCTTTTCTCACAGTAATTTCTTGATCAGCAATGATAATGTCCTCAGGAATTTGCCTCGGAATCCTTTCAAAAATCGTCATTCAGGTTCAGAGTATGATACAAATTGATCAATAGAAAATTCTGTTACAAATCCTCCTAGCACACTATCCACCCAGTGATCCACTGTGCGTGTGATACTATTATTAGTTTTCTCAAGCTGTTCGAGCAACTACGGGGTCCACAAAGTGACCCGCTCATCCTTCCAGTACTTCTGTAATTCCACCAGCCTGGCCAGGCACTCTTGGAGTTCAATTGCAAAAGTCACAAAGAATATTTCATAGCTTTTAGTAAGGACGTACCTATTTTTCCACCTCTTTGTCGTTAACTTCTCACTGCGATTTTATTTTACTGTGAACTCTTGGATCTGCATTTCGAACTAGTCCTCGATCTCTTTTCTTTCAGGCTTCCAGTATTATCTTGTCATTACCCGATTCCTCTCTCAGACCTCTTCTGGTCCTGGAAATAGAACCATTTGTTGGCTTGAGGGGTCCTGACCCAGGTTCGGTGTGCAAGGTTTGCCAAAAAACCCCTATACTACTGGCCCTTTCGGTAGTGACCTGCTTTCGCAGGTCATAGTCTCACCCAAAGTAGTATGGGTGGGTGCTGGAACCAGGTTTCTGCACCCTGAGAAAGGAAGGGTAAGGCAAGCAGAGTTGTGTTCTGTTCATATTACCCTGTTTCTTCGCAGGGTTAAGTATGTATCTATTTGCATCCATGTGCACTAGATCTACATTTATACACTTTTCATAACATCAACACAGCATTATATAAACAGAGCGGGATAGATCTAGATCCAAGCATTCATTACATAGACTTTCGTAGTAGAAAGACAGAAAATACATAACACAGTAATTATCAGCAATTCATATAACAGTACTCACGGATTCAGATCTCTAATAATCCTTCGCATTCATTCATTCATCAACCTTTCCCTACAATTCCCTTCCCAACCTGCGCACATAGCAGTAGGGTCTGCACATCACTGGACTAGGATCTTTGCGCACACAACCAGTAGGAGTCTGTTCCCCCAAAACCAAAACAGATAGCTTAAACAACAGATCGCATCAATAGCTCATCCAATCCTATCTCTTACAATCCAAAATGCATCTCTATTTATAACAATCTAGCCTCAACATTCCTATGGTCTGCAACCCATGTTTTTCGGATCCCTAGTTTACCCTTTGACCCATTACAATGCATTCGGGGGCTTTGACCCACCCCAAAACCCCGGTGCTATATTAAATATAATAAAAAATAATCAAAATGGACCAGTTTCATAGCTTGTTAGGAGACCCTGTTCCAACAAAGCATACAAAGCTTCTTCCAAAATCTATGCAGAGCTTTCAAGGAGAGTTGAAGAAAATAAGATTGGAGATGGGATCTCCAAAGGAAGTTGGATATAGAGCAGAATCTAGATTTGCACATGGTGAGTGTGAGCATGCAGCTACACACCATGATGCATAGTGCAGTCAAGTGCCCAGGTCTATCTTGATATGGATGGGAGGAGGAAAGATTCGTAAGAGGAGAACTCTTAGTGATTTTTTGCAGGAGTATGAATATCAAACTGAGAGGTTTAGAGATCATGCTGATTTTCAAAAAATTTGCAAGATCTAGGTGAAGAGAAAGCAGCAGGATGCAAGTAGATTTCTTCTATCTACTTTTTCCGGATCACCTACATGTGCAGCTGGAGCCTGGGTGAAGGACCCAGATTCCTATTTGCAGCTGCACCATATTCCCGAAGATGAAGCCATCATAGTTGCAGTGCTGTATTTAAAAGGTAAGGCTCATGCATGGTGGATTTTTGAATCTTGTTCTTTAAGAAATGCAAACACTTTCTCTTATACAAGATTCATAGAAACTTTGATGGGAAGGTGTTATCACCAAAATAGGACCCTGATAGGCTGCTCATCAAGTCAATCTCAGTGTAACTATTTCAAACCAATCTTTTAGCTGAGGAGGCTAAGCCTTAGCTAAAATATTGGTTTGAAATAGTTACACTGAGATTGACTTGATGAGCAACCTATGAGGGTCCTATAAGCCTCAGCCAAAAGATTGGTTTGAAATAGTTACACTGAAGTGGTCTGATCAGCAGCCTATTAGGTCCTATTTTGGTGATAACAGAAGGTTTGGTAGAAAAATTCCTAAGGCACATGAGCAAGGAAAACTTGAGAAAAAAAAACCCTTGCATGTGATGAAGGAAACCCCATTTCAGAAAACCATGGGAGGAGCTGACATCTTTCATTACACATTGCCGGAAGCAAGACCTCCAGTTCATATTCTTGAACAAGAGGGCATGGGGATCTCCTTTTCACAGGAGGATCCAACTGTTGAGATGTTGTGTATACACATTTAGGGAGATGAGGGCAACAACGTTGTCACATATAGAGCACATCCAGTGCCTCATGCAGAGGAGGGAGGAGCACATGCTCCAATAGGAGGGATTCTTGTATCCTTACAAGAAGTTCCCTGGGATCTCTTACATAGAGGTCCAAGCACAATCAATGAGCAGCATGATTGTGCAGCATTGCAGCTGGAAGGAGGAGGTAGGGAGGAAGATCAACATCACTTGATGAGAGGCACACACCCTTCTCTATTTCAGAGAGCCAATGCAAGGAAGAGGTAGATTTATTTGTGCTGTAAAGGTAGGGGCAATGTTTCCCAACCATCTGCGCAGTCTACTCTTGACATTGATGTCTCACTTCATGGAGGCATTCCACCCGGGAGGCCACCAGATCTATAGTTGATGAGATATATCTTGTCTTTGGGTTCACCACTCTTGGTTTTTGGAGAGGTGAAGAGTTTGGAGGAAGACTTTGGCATGGGGGATGTCAAAGTAGAAGGCAGCAGCATGAGGAGAGCTTCACATGCCAGATCACCAGCGTTGTCTTTGAGGAGGATTGATCCTTATTGGAGGTCTCATCTTTTGGTAGAGTACTCCAAGGATCTTGGTGCATGTAGGATTCTTGATGACTCGGATGGAGATGACAGATACATGGTGGATGATGTGGTCATCTATTCCTATGGCAAAATCTTCTTGACTAGATCTTCTAGTCTTAAGGAGAAGCTACTACATGCAGCACATGAGGACTTCTCTTCTATGCACTTTGATGCATATTTCCAGTTGATGGAGGATTTTACTTGGGAGATCATTCAACATGACATATTTCAGCATATGGAGAGATGCATAGCCCAGATGGTGATAGAGAGGATGTCACAGCCACCTTCCTACTCATTGGGAGTAAGGGAGAATTTCCAGTTGAGCCATTTTAGCTCAAGACCTCAAGTACATGATGGAGGATGTATCATTTCATATTTTTTATTGTACCCCTTTTCCTTATTTGAGTAGCAAGATGTAACAAGAAGAATTATCTCTTCTTGCATATTGTATGATAATGTACTTGCAGCTACCTGTAGCTTTGATCTTGGATATATTTTTGATGGTTTGTGGGGGAAGCCACATGATTCTTGGTGTGCACCATTGAAACCATATTGTAACTTCATGTTTTCATCTTATGAGATGATTATGGCAGCAAACAAGTGGCTAGCAAAGCACTTGTTATTTGTTATTTTGATGTAGGCCAAGGATGCACTGCGATGGTTCCATGAGAGGGACCATCATTCACTCTCCGGTTGTCACTTGGAAACTTGTTCTCATTGTACTTTGCTTCCATATTTTGCTGATATATATATGTTAATGGGGAGCTTTTTTTGGAGAGTGGGCTTGAGATTAGAGGTGCCCATTGGGAGCATGATTCTCCCCACTTTATATGATGTACATTTCAGGAGGCACTTCATGGCTGGACTGTTTGTTGGGACATCATACAAGTTGACCATCATGATCCTACTATATGGCTTGTATGAGGGAGAGATGAGGCAGCAGCAAAATTTTGTGTTGCTATGGTTGCACTTGGGAGAGTATGGGAAAAATTCCTCCCATACTTTTCATGAGATTACTAAAGAGAAGGAAGGCACATTCATGGTGCAAGGAGGCTACCCTTCAACATTGAAGGATCATGGGAGACTTCCATGTTGGAAGAATATCTTCTCACATAGCAGCATGATGGTGGATGGCTTTGGCATATGGAGTATCAAGGAGAGGAGTCATGGAGCCTTATTTCTAAGGCCTACAGCGCTGTCACATGGGAGTGTGTTCTTATTGATGGAGTGTTCCAAAGAGTATGTGTATCCCTTCTTCTTGAAGATTTTTATGAAGGAATCCTCATGGGGGAACTTATACATGGACCTCAATTTTAGCCTACTCACTATGCATGGTAATAAATACATCTCTATACTAGTTGAATACTCCATTGATTACTTGTATCTTCTCACCATATATGATCAGTGCATTGCTCCCCAAGAGAGCAAGAGTATTTTTGGGTTTCGAGGTCACTTTAGGACCAATGTTTATGATGATAGTATCCCATATATACATGAATTTGGGAAAGCGTATTTTTATTTTATCTATGTACAGATGATAGACATTGATGCTTACTTTCCCATGTTGGGAGAACAAACATATACATCTTGTAACTTGTTGCAGAACCACTTGCCACTTGATGCTTTGAACCAGCAGTTGAAAGGACTGCGCTGCATCCACCCGAGTGACCATATGTATCATCCAAACTTGTACATAACCTTTAGCCATTTTATTATTTGGATTCCATGTGGTGATGAAGCGCCATTCATCTTGAATGGAATGGTTTGGGTTGGCATGTCTCATGACTTTGGAGGAAGAGTCCTTGGAGGTTCAATCTTCTTCTTTCCATTAGAGGGAAATCATGTTGTAGCCCAAGATCAACATGCCCTCTACACTTATCATAAGTGGGGAGGAGGACATCATGGGATAGGCCCTCTTTCCTATCATGTTCTTTTATTCAGCCCACCTACATTTCCAGAGCACAAGGTGGAGGATATTTTTCATGAGTTACCATGTTGGAGGGTGACTCACTTCATTTGGATGATAGCATGGGTGAGCGAAGCACTCATTCAACGTGATGATCATCATCCCTACTTTGTGGAAGCAATGAGACAAAAATCAAGTTTACATTCACACTTTCCACCTTTGATGGATGTATACCATTTGGTTTTGCACACTAGGGAGGAAACATTGGATGACATTTTTATTGCATATTATCTTGATGTAGTGATGGAGGCTATTGATGGGAGGCCACATGAGGAAGAGGGGAGAAATTTTTCTCTCTCTATGCATTTTCTTGAGGAAAATAAAATATTTTGGAGGGGAGGACTATAATGTTCCAAAATTTTAGCCTCACAGCTAAATGGAACATTAGAGTTAGCAACAACTCTAACCGGTAAATAAATGGGTAGGAAAGCCCATAAGTCTCATAAGGAGGAATTAAAACACTCCAAGTATGAAAGGGGACACTTTTCTAGCATAATAAAAAACCTCCATGTGTGAACAGGGATAAGATCAAGCTGCTTTGACCAAGTCAACAGTGCAGTTTTAGAGGAGGAGGAATCCAAGGATGAATAACGCAGTTTTGGAGGGAGATGTATATTTGGATAGAGATGACCTAATTGAGTGGGGCCAAGGGCAAGAAAACTCATGTTCTATATAAGGAAGAGGATGGAAGCATCATTCTTCATGTTCTAGTTTATTATTCTTGTCTGCCAAGACTTGTTGTTGCTTTGCTGCTTAGCAAAGTTGTAGTGTTGTTTAGCACCGGGTGTTCCCGAGCGGGAATCCCACCTCTTTCCTTTGGGGAGCCTCACTGGGAGATTTTTTATTCATCATTCCACATCAGTTTTTCAGGCCAAGCTTCAGCCATATTCATCATCGTAGTTTTGGCCATAGATTGTGTAGTGTTGCTGGGTGCAGCAGTGGAAGGGATTGAAATCCTGGTTTCTGAGCTAGTTTCTCACTGGAGGAAGGTTTCCTTCACTTGAGGAACCTGTTTGGAGAGCTCCAGATCTGATTTCAGATCTATGGTATCAGAACACACATTTCCCATACATTCCCAGTGTTTTTGCAGCTAGGGAATGCGTTATTTTGGAGATAGTGCTCAGTGCATGGTTTGGTGGCTCCGTTGCAAAGTTTCCTTGTGATTGAGAGGTTAATCCTTTAATGGGAGGAATCCCTTGAGGTATATATAGAATATCAGACATATTTCAGCCTTATACACTCTTTTACTTTAGTTTTGCAATGGTTATTCAATAAATTACTGAATTTCCCATTTTATATGCAGAGTGTTTGACAAGAAACCCTTGCTGGTTTCTTTTGTATTTTGTATAAGGAGATTAGATCTCTATTCTCAACATTATTTATCAATACATGAGTACATATATTTTTCTCCTATGATTTTATGAGTAAAACCTCTCTTAGCCTGCGCAGTCCCCTATGCAGCAACTCCGGTATTTTGCAGTCTTGGGGTTTTAGCACTTTTTGGCAATCCTAGGTGTGGGAGATCTGTTTAACCCACCTTGTTTGCTTTGTTTCAGCTCTAATCTTGGATTTATATTTTATATTGATTGATTTATGGGATCCAAGGGTCTATTTCAGCGTTTTATTGCAAATGTTTTTGGAAATGCGTTTTTATTGCATGATTCATGAGTTGTTCCTAATTTGGAATATTACACTCATCCTGCACAATATGTGACCAAAATCTCTCCCAATTAGCGAGATTATCTCTGTTTTTCATTACATACTAGAAAATCTACCAAGATTTGTGAAGCCCAAGAAGAGAAAGGATCACAAGCTCTATTTATGGAACTGATTCTCCAACACCTCTAAGTTCATCCCTTACTTGAGTAAAATTGGATAGATTTGTAACAATGGGCTTATCCTTTCCCATTCGAATGTTCCTCTATTTTTTCTTCAAATAAATTTTTATGGCATCACTAATAATTTTGTAAAGATCAATAAGGGCCTTCCACAATTGGAATGGATTTTCCTTCCCATGCAAATTTGGAACAATATGGTCTCTGACTCCTTCTACAATCACCCCACTAATTTTCACGGTGTCTTTCTTCCATTGAACCAATTTTTGTACATCTGATGCAGCAGATATAGGAATATTAATCTTGGTGTATTCCAAAACCCCATTATCATATAACATAACCTCAATTCTATCCTTCCATGTACAAAAATTTGAAGTCCATTCTAGGGTATAGTTTGTCCTCAAACCATAGAATGACATGATTCCTGCATTTGTAGAATTCCTGCACTAACTGATCTCCTCTTCAATGCACTTTGAATATAATAAACGAACTTGGTATCCATCTTATTTTATTCTCTAATACCATGTAGAAAATTCTTGAAATATTGCAACTACTACTAAGAGCAAACTGATCTGCAAAAGACATAAGATTTCTTTACCAAAATTTTGCGGAAGGAAAACAATGAATAGAAACACAATCACACATAGAACACAATAATTTATCTGGGGAAAATCCCCTCTTTATTATATTAAATCAACTAAGAAATATTATCTATTACATAGAATTTGTTTCAAGCCCAAATCTCCCTACAATACTAATCAACTCTCTATAAGACTTGCCACACACTTATGCAAATAAGGCATGCTAGGAGCTCATGTTTCCTAGTGTAATTCTGCCCCTAAAAAATATGATTTTCTCCTATTTAATTGCACAATTCCCAATATAATTTCTCTACTTCCTTCTGAATATCTGCACAAAAACCTATGTGCAATGAATAAACAGATATGTGCCTTCATTCAATCTCAATAGGAGATTCAAATTGCATGACCTACTAGGGATAAATTTAGTAGTTGCAACTAGTTAACTGAGATTAAGTTGAGTTTAGAGAAATTTCACTACCCAAATAAACTTTATCTATCTCTATTATAGAACCAAACATAATTTAACTGTCAAACACTAGATTTTAACTCCACTAGATAGCTAAATTTTAGCTATTAACTAGTACACAACTCATTGAAATCCATATAACTTGAATTAAATGACAATAAACTAGTCATAAGACAGATCACACATGTTCACGAAAAAATAACTCAAGTATCTATGATACTGAATTCGAATTAGCATCTTTAACTAAGGAACAAGTCAAAGAAGCCATTCCTTGCTATAATTTCAACAAGGGAAAGGTGATGCTCAAGGAAGATGTCAAGGAGAAGAAACAAATAAGAACTTGCAGAGAAGAAGCACAAAGAAGAACCATCATGAAGACATGAAGAGATATTGTACCATGATAGAATGAGTACATTTCATGATGACTCAAAAGTTGTCAATACTTATTCAAGACCCTTTGGAGGATGAAGATGAAGTACATATAAGATCTATCATGAAGAAGTTAGAGTCATAGCAGCAAAGAGAGCATGTTGACACTGCCACATCATCATGAAGTTCCATGTCATCATTGCCAAATCCTAGCATAAACAAGTGTCATTACAATGTCATACGTGTCGATGTGTCTTGATGCATGATATGGAGTGTAATTATGTATTTTTAAGAAAATGAAAAATTTTAAATGTGTGGAAGACCAAGAGTCACATGTGGAATATGGAAAGTCACATGTGGACCAAGAATTCAAAATAAGTTCAAAGGTCCGTTAGGAGTCCAAGAGTCATGAGGGTAACTCAATATACATAGGGGATATGAAAGGTCGTTACTCTTGTTATAAAATAAACCTCATAACTCAATCAAAGGGATTTTGGAGGCTTATAATTTAGAGATATAGCCTTGGTTTCTCTAGCTTGGCATAGGAGAGAAAATCATTCTTTGGAGAAATAAGAAGTGGCTTAATATTCCACTATTGGAGCTAGTGTCTCATCATTGTAACTCTATAGTTATACCTTTCACTTAATTATCATAAGCTCGTTGAGCCATCACACTTTCATGCATGTACCTTGAATATTGTAATATTATTATTTAGATGTTTTTGGTATATGTTATGTTCATATGTACTAAAGAAATTGAATTACTTCATTGGATTTGGTGCATATCTTATTGGATATGTGTTTTTTTTCTTTAATGATCATTGTGTCAATTTGAACTATTTCGTTAGATTATTAACGAATCGCTCCTTTCTCTTGTGTTCCTCTCTTAGGATAGTACTATTAATTTCCTTTTGAAGGCTCACTCTTTACTTACCTATCGTGAAAACCTCCTTTTACACATTGCAATTGGTGTTTCACAATGTCATCTTACCTGATAATTTCAAAGGTTATGTGTTAATCTCTATGTTAACCCTTGCAAATGTTGTAACTCTTGGACATAGTTCCTAGCTATGGGGGAACTGATTTTTGAGACATCTTAATATTGAATATTAATAGTTAAAATCAGTGGATGGAGGGAGAGACCACGAGGGCTTTCAACCAAAAGTTTCAATTCTGAAACAATAGCTTTCAAAATAGAATGGCCAGAGAAATTATGATGGTTCCAGGGTATTTTCATAAAAGGAGCAGTTTGAAGAAAATTAGAGAACAAAGTTTAAATTAGGAACTTAAGAATATGAATTTAAACTACTATAGAAAGAATAATGCAGGAGTAAGAAAATTTGAATGGAGTTCCTGGATGTGGAGCTCTTCATTAAGGGTTTCAAAATTAATTATCATGAGTACAATTAAGTAAATCCATGAAAACTAAACTAAAGAACCAACTGCATCTTACACTTTGCAAGAGAAGAGAAAACATAGAAAAATTTTGAATCAAAAGGGAAAAACAATGACTCTAACTACACCCAAAGATGGAATCAAAAATATTTGTTTTTCTTTGATTTCAGATAGAATTTATGATTACAGTGCCATACATGGATACTGGACTCCAAACTTGAAAACCCTTTCAAAATGTCATTTTCAGAATTTTATTTCCCCTCCCAACCTAACTAACTAATTTTCGAAACTGAATCAGTTTTAAGAACCGAATCTTGACTTTGTAAAGAACTATTTTTAAACAGTTATGAAAATTGTTCATCTAAAAACTTTTAAAAATTACAAAAAATAATTTAATCATTATATATATTTGAACATATAACATTAAATTAAAAACAACACCTTATATTTATTTTACAAGGCACACACACACATATAGTGAGGTCAAATTTTGTTTTCACGCATAATTTGGAGGCAAGCCAGAGGGTTTTGGATGATTTTACCTGAGTCCCAATGGTTCTCTTCAGATATATACTTAAAAAACCACAAACTGCTTACAGGATCACTTCTGGTGTTTTTTGGTAGAGAGAGGATGTGATGTCGGGTTTATTAATGGGTGTCGATTTTTTTATGGGTAGTTTTTGTTGGATTCACTTCCAGGATCACTCCCCATATTATTTTTCATGCACTTCTTCCTCTCAAGATCACTCCCCATATTTCTGTTAGCACTTCAGATATCAAATAATTTAACGAATAATTGAATTTCTACAATTTTGCAACAAGACCATCAAAATTCTATTTTCCCTTAATTTTTTTGGACTAATGTATGACTATCGAATTTTATCCATGGAAAGTTCTCCATACTCTATCATTTCACATGAAAATAACCCCTACCAATTTGTTTCCAAGAGAACCTTATTGAGACTCATCAAAGGAAAATTCATTCAACTCATCTAAGATTTTTCCACAATTTTCATTATTTAAATCCTCTGAGCTTTCTCTATACCTATCATGATGAATAACATTATCGGATTTGTTTTTTAGAATCCGATTATCAATGATTTTTATGCAAAGAATATATAGTTGGCAACCTTTGAGTTAAGATATGACGGGGTTGTGTAGATTTTTGTGCCTTATCATAATCACTTCTATACCCTTTAGGTAGAAGTATTTCGCTATTTAAAATATATTGTGAATTCATATTCAATCAATTAGCAGATAAAATTTCATGATAATCTTCAATGTGATTACTTTGTTGCCAATATTTCTTTTCCATATTAAGCCCCTTGAAATTAGAAGCCTCATCAAAATCTCACCTATAATCACCTTTTTTGGGATTTCCCATTAATAGCATCTCCCTGTAGAAAATTGAATAACTGATATATTATTCACCGAGATTCTCCTGATCACCCACTATTTTAGCTTCATGCATAATACAGAATCTCTTCTACCATTGATCATCACATGCAGAAATAAAAACAATTGTATGCACACATTAAAACCACAAACAATCACACATATGAACACAGTATGTAATGGGAAAGCTTAAAGCTGAAAACCCCAACTATATGTATATTATATGTCATGGAGATCATGTAACAATCATAGTACAAAGCTCCTCACAAGCTCTCATGCACACCCTCAATTGCTACACACTATCAAGTTAGATCTAGCAAAACACATGCTCCAATATTTTGCCACTTGATAGCCAGCCTCTATTGCGTAATCAATGCTATGGGATGGCTTCATTAAATAGATAAACCACCTGGCTTGTACTGCGCAATCCTCATGGGCTTCTCCACCTATCTGTGTGTTGCAAATAGCAACAATATGGTCACAACTGATAGTTAACCTGCTCTTTCACCTATTTCTGCACTGGTCTCCACTGAAACTGTCCATGCACTGAAGTTAAATGATGTGTTCTTTAGTTGATTAATGAGTTTATAATTAGTGAAGTAATTAATAATTAATTCACACCACTCTCACTAATTGTATCAATTAGTTAAAATGAATACAACTCCACTAACTTCCTCAATCAACTCCACCAAACTCTGTCACATGAGTTCTAACTGAAGTCTTCATGCAATAGCTCCAGTTAACCCTTAGGAATAGTGTAATTCCTTCTGTCAGCTCCCGTGCCACATCTGTACACTTAACTGAAGTGCTCCAAGAGAATAAGATAATGTTTAGAGTCCAAATATTATTAAGAGCTAATAATATTCAACATATCTATTTTTAGACTGGCAATCTAAAAATAGATTCCGCCCAGTATGTCTAAAAATAGAAGTCCATCTATTTTTTCCAACTTGACCAACCATCCACAAATAGCATCTTGCAACTCATAGAACATGATCCATATGTCAAAAAATAGACATAGTCTAAAAATAGACTTTGCGCCAAAAATAGCCTGCGGGCCCACCTAGTGAAGGTGACTACTTTCCACTAAGCTCATCATCTTGTTGCAATCTCAACACTCTTGTAAATCTGCACAACACGGATCTCTTAAGATTATGTGTTCTTGGGATATTCACACAACATTATCACCATTATCCTTGGCCACTAGTTTCGGATCAATATTCTTCTTCCTCTTTGAGATACGTTGCATATAACCGACAACAATTTTTTTTAGAAAAGATAAAATTTTCAAGTTAATATTATAAGCTCCAATAAGAATATCGTCTTCATTTGCAAGGAAATATAGCATATAGAAACTTTAGCACCACCATTTCATGAATTTTACAAGAAAAACCATCATTACTTCTAGAAAAAAGTGGCTACAACATATTGGTTCGAACTAGGGACAAAACTTTGGCTGCAAAGTGCTGATAACCATAGATCAATGGCTTTAGTTGCACATGGAGTCAAATCAAACTGTAAATATTCCAAATTTTATCAAATCTTCTGAAAATTAAATCGTTCTGAAGACTCTTATTCTTGCTTCTACAATATGAAATAAATATTTTGAAAACTGAAGAATATATGCTCAACAATTGAGCATATTTATGTACAAATCCCACCTATAAGAAAGATTGAATTCACTCAAGTGAAATATACCATCCAATGGTACTAGACCAACATTTGGGTACTAGACCTAATTCCTCCATACTGCTGAGATTCAAAAATCAAAACTGGCATGCACCATATAAGGATTTCAAACCAGGAACTTGATACATACCTTAGAAACGATATCTACTATTAACCAAAGAATGCTTCAATATAGTCAACGAATGGATCATAAAATGTATGAGAGAAATTTGTAGCTACCTCCTTTTCTCGAACAATATGGTGACATGTATCTCATTGAAAAGGGAAGCCACATTCACTGTTTGACTCTTGAACTTTGGGCTCTTCATGAAAATATTGCCGAGTAATTATCATAATAATTTAAAATGGCAATCCCATTTTTTCTCTTGGAAGAATATACTTATCATTAAATCCTTTTGTAACCTCCTACTAACCATATATGTCCCATTTTTTTGTAAAAGAAATTGCATGGGAACTAGTATTCAACTCTTCATCAGAAGCAGATGTATCATAAATAGGGGCTTCTCTAAAATTGACAAAATAAGTTTAATTTGAAAAAACTTGAAGTTGAATACTTTCTTCATTGAAAAATCCATGTGAGTCATGGGATCTTCATTAGTACCTATGGTTCAAGGCATCTTTTTGAAAAATTAATTTTTTACTAACATATTCTTTACATTACTTGAGTTGTGGTTGTTAAAAAATACCCTCTGGTTTCTCATTAAAAAAAAAATTGAATAAATATGTTGGAAGACATGTATTTAATACTTCCTTGGAATCACTCGTATCATAAATAGGAGCATGCTTGAAATTGAAAAAATAAGACTTGGAAGAAATAATTTGAAGTTGGATTTCTCCTTCTTTCACATGACCATGTGAGTTATGAAAGTTGTGGCTGACTTCAAGAGACTCAAGGTGTTGGTCTGATATTTAATATGGGAAATTACTGAGAGGGGGGGTGAATCAGTAATGTAATATTATTTTCATTTTCCCGTCTTTATTTATTATTGAACTAATATTTCATGTTCATGTTACATTGAATTCATTTTGCAGGTGTCATGAAGAGAGTTTTTAGATTTATTATCAAGAGTTAAATGTCATTCACATAGAAGTCATAATGAGCACAAAAGGACACAATATATGAGTGGAAACCTCGAAGGGAGAAAACCACGGATATTAGGCTGAAAGTGATGTGACTGCATGTTGTTACTCCTTATTACATCAGAATGTTTTAGGCTCCTACCTACAAGAGGCTACTACCTCCAAGGAAGCTCCAACTCCCACAAATTTTATGTAGGCTACAACCCATAGGAGGCTCCTACCTTAACAGGGAACAAAATGTTCCTCTTCAAACTACAACATACAAGAGGCCAAAAATTTCTCAATTAGAACATCAATCTTCAGATGCTAGTTACCATATAGATCATTCTGCTATCATCTTCATTGTTTAATTGCTTATCCTCTTCCATTTTCTCTTCCTCTTATATTGATTTCCATCAATGTCTTCATACAAAAGCTCTCCTTTCTTCCCTTGAAAAAACCAAAAACTTTTTTCTCTATGTTGTGCCTTTTGTAAGAAAGCCTCTTTGGTTGTTTGTCTTCCTTGAAAAATATGAAGTGAAGCATTGTATCTTGGGCTGCCAAAAGAAAAATGCGCTCTTACTTTATATTCAAATTTGAAAATATTTGTAATAGAGAAAGATATTGTAAAATTTCAATCAAAAATGATGACAAGTGACACATTAGACTTGTATTGTCTACATTTTCTGTTTAATGAAATATATGTATTTCAACTTTGTCTTAATATATTTTTTCCTTAGGGACAGTTTTCCAGCCTTCATATTGATTAGCATAGCCTTCACACTTCACATCACTTTCATCCTTTTATAAAATAAAAATCATCATACATTAACATAATTTCAATTAATGACATCAATGCCAATATTTCCAACATGGTCCACACATTCACCATACTCCATGACATATTCTTGAACAATTTTTTTTTATTTTCTTGATCAAAGAGTGGTTGTTCTCAACATAAGTCTAAAATGTTATTTTTGGTGAAAAAGGAGGTCTTTGGGCAAGATCCAGGTTCAAGCTTGAGGAAAACAAGGTTTCCGCATTAGTCTAGGACAACATCAAAATTTTCACCCTGCTCGAAGGAGTAGGGAGTCTCACCCGAGGCGTGTCATGACCTTACTGAGATTAGAGGCTAGATCATTGACGTCGAGGAAATATTACTAACACATATCATATTCATGAACATACAGAAGATGTATATGTATCTCAACTCTAAGAAGTAAGCTATCATCCATCGCTACATATTCATAGTATCGAATTAAAATTTAAAACAGGCATACATTCACCATTAATAATTAAGCATATAACAATTCATAATAGACATCACATCAACCGTCCAATTCCATTAACTTGGATCAAAATAACATAAACATACTCCATGTAGTCTATTACAGTTCATTTCAATACAAAAGGCTCCGTAGAGCTCTCCCTAGGCTCTACTTCCTATCAGCCTCTTTCTCTGACTAACTAACTAACCAACTAACTACGGAGTCACTTATTTCCTACCTATTTGTTCTTGCCAACTGACATTGTCAGTCCTTTCCCCTTTTGCACTTGTCTATTCCCTTGCACTTTGCTTCTTTCTGTTTCTTCTTTATCATTGGGAGTTATATTATTTGTTTCTTATCTCCCATCTCTACCATTTGTGTTGTTATCTGTCTATGCCCCTCCACTTGTCTTTTGGCTTTCCACAATCATGATAGCTCCCTGTCTACCTTGATTGTGTTCTACTACTTGTCTTCCAGATCTCCACAACTTTGAAACTGTTATATCCAAAACAAAGGCCCCAACAGGTCCCGACCACACGCTATTGACTTGTCCCAAATCAATCTTTTCCTATTGTTGCGGCTTCTGGTGGTTTGTCAGCTTCTAGTGCTGGCATAGTTTCTCCTGGTTCTTCCATATCTGTCTTCTCTTGTTCTGGTTTTCCCTGATACAAAAAAGGCCCCAACTCAGGAACCTTGCTCATTTCTAACATTATGAGTTCTGTAAACTCAACTATTGCTTGTTGCCACTCTTTAAGCATAGGATCCATTTTAGTGACGACTTTGTCAACCTGAGTCGCATCCTTTACCTGTGTTAGTTTGTCGAACACTTCCTAGATTTTCGGTCGGCTTCAGCCGCCAGTTGCTAAATTGCCTCAACCTTTTGCTTCACAGGTTGCCTAAGGTCCCTGAGAAGTTGCTTTGTTTTTGCTGAGTGTTCTTCAATGGCCTAAATTTTTGTTTCTAGTATATATACTTCGTCATATAGTTGAGTTATGCTGACCATATTTTTTTTCCCCTGATTTCAAGGGAAATCTTCTGTAGTTGGTCTGAAATTGGTTGTGCCTTCATTGTCAGTGAATTTGAGCATTCATGTAGCTACTCCAACAGGCTGCATGCTTCCTTGATCGTCATCCCGAGTGTATTCTTTATGCTCTGCATCTGTCTCTGTCTCTTCGCTACTTTCTCGGAATATAATATGGAGGGATTTGGTAATGTTGGCTTGTTTGCAAGCACCTGTTTCAGCTCTTGGTTCACTTGGTTCACGCTCGTACATGCCATTTTGATTCGAATAGATATTTCAGCCATTGAGCATGACAAAATATCTTCGGGTGTTTTTTTGTCTAGGGAAATGACAGTCGGACATAAGTCCTTAAAGATCTCTATTACTTGGTCCAGTTGCTGCTGTAGGTTATCCTTCTTGCCTTGGATCTGATTGCGCTCATCAGTAAGCGCAATGGCTTGCCGTTTTTGCTGCTCAAACCTTTGCAATAGGTCATTTTGTAGACCCTTTGCTTGTCGTGCTGTCATCTGGATGAAAATGGATAGTTAGCTAGGTCCCTAGATTTCTATGTTACCACTGCTCGACATCTCTTGGCTCGGGTGTCTCTCCCTGAGCGGCTGGTTGTTGGCGATTGATATTTCAAAATATCCCTGTGGGAATGTTGGTTGACTCTGCTACGATGACTGGGGTTCAAGAACGTGTAGACTAGTAGATGGCATGAACTGTTGCAATAATAAATTGGATTGTTGGAATGGGTTTGGCTTTGGTGGGGTGGGTGTTGTATCACGAATAAGGGATCCTTCCTGGATTAATAACTCTAGAAATGTGCCTTATCCCACCATGGTTTGGTCAACCTCAGGTACTCTAGCTATACCCTAGTTAACCTATACCTCAATATCAACATTCGTTAAGGTCCCTGGTGGTATCAGATCTGAAATGGTTGTAGAGGTAGACATAGTGTGGGTGGGGTGGTCCTTGGATGTGAATGAGGTGTGCGGTGACGAATTGTGTGTATGGAGTGGTGATGAGATTTGGATGTTTAGGACTGATGATGGATCAAATATAGGTAGTGTAGAGGTGGTCTAAGTGGCGACCTCTGGCTCTTCTTGAATTAGCATTCCTGTCAATATTCGATGGTGTTGGTCTTCTCCCATGAGATCGACCAGTTGTTGAGGTCCCATGGTTCGGGCTCTTTTCCCTTTTGGTGCTAGTACTGGAGGTTTAGTCAGCTTGGTTTTGCGGATTGGAGTGACTGTGGTTAGCGAAAGGGAGTTGAATGTGTGGATCGTAGTGCAATAAGGATGGGGGTGGAGGTCGATAGGGATGCAAAATTCAATGTTTGAAAATAAGAAAAAGTTGGAAACACAGTAGATGTGATGCTACGAGTTTCTATTACCTTATAGAAGCCTTTGACCCATGTGTCCAGTTGGTCCAGGAATGGCCGTAGTTACAATTGGGAAATCCTCTGCACTATTTCTTCCGGTGTCTCCCCCAGAAGTGCTTTCGAGAGCATCACATTAAAAGAGTAAAATGGGGTCCCACTTCTAATCTCCATTGATGCTCCTGGCCATGAAGAAAATTCTATGTGGAAGGCCTCTTCTGTTATTTGGAATTTCAATTGCTTCTAATGAAAATTGTTTTTGTCCATGCAACTTGGTCAGTCATAGGTTTAGTTATGGGTCACCCCGAACCATATCTGTGGAAAGTACCTATCCAGTAGGCTTCTTCGAACTCTTTGCTTTCTCCCAAACATGTCGACCATCTGTCTGTACCAAGCTACAAAATATTCCTCATTGACCTCTTTTATACTCGGGTCCCCTGATATTCTCCATGGCGTGAACCTTAGGGCCATAGGTTGGTCATGAGTGATCTCTGCAAGCTGTCTGATTGCTGGTGGAATCCATTTCCACATTGTGAGGGCCATGATCAGATAACCATATTTAAATCCTATGGCTCGCTTATAGTTGTCCTCGAAAGCCTCAAATAGATCATTTAATAATAATTTGCACCAATTCAGTTGTGCTCCTTGAATGCAATGCTCCACGACTACGATTGTGTCGAGGGTGCATTCCCCTTTTGTGTAATGCCTCATTGTTTTCCTAGTGATAAAATAGCAGGCGAATTTTACTGTTGGGTTGTCTATGAGGTCGATTTTTGCTCCCTTTCCTCCCCTTCTTGTTTCATACTTTCTATAGTAGTCGCAATCTCTTGTCTTATTAGCTCTCTTGGATGTATTTTGAAAGGAAAATGAGACGTCACTTCCTGTCGTTGATAACCCTTTAAGTCTGTGTATGTCTTTTGCATGAATTGGGATTTCCCTCCTAATCCATAGTAATCCATTTTGAATTATGCTCATTAAGAACTTAGTGCATTTCCTTTCTTCTCCCATCGTTTTGAATACTGGAAGGCTCCTGAGGTGTAGTATTGTTGACCTCTGGATGCCTCTGAAGTCTGGGTGCATCTTCGCTCCTTCACCTCCTCCCTCCTTTGCATAATTTTCAATGTACACCTGCCTTTTCATGGCTAGGAACTGGTATGATTCTGTAAATTTAGTATCTACCAATGAATCATTGTCATATTTACCTATCAGTGACTCCATTCTTTGAATTCTTCCATCGAGCTTGGGCTCAACGACCGAGGTAGCCATCCTTGTCATTTTCTTCCTTATGTTGTATACTTGAATTGATGTTGCTAGTTTACTGCTTTGAACTTCTGCTGCGAGCCTACTGATATGAATTTCTGTTGCTAGAATCAGGCTTATCATTATAGTTGTTTCTTTCTTTGATAACTCAAAATTTTCTAGCATTCTGGTGTTTCCCTCCTTCATGCAGGTTAAGTAATATTACTAGCACGAATAACGTTGATGCGATGCTATAACTAATTAATTCCCAATGTCTTTCTTGTGGCTATAATCATGTGATTAGTTACCAAGGTGAGGTATATTCTGACAGTGTTGATGTTGGCTTCGGGATTCGGGTAGACATGATGGGAAATAATTATGGCTTAATATGGCAACTTTATTATGGTATGGGGGTTACTAATTACGACAATTATTTTTCAAATTAAGGTCATATTACAGACTGACAATGGTATGATGTGTCATTATGAATGAATTAAGGTTGATACACTTAGGCTATGTAACACTGTAGATTCTCCCCCCCGACCACAATTGGTTGCGATGTGGTCTCCACATCACAACACGGACGAATTTTGTTTTTGCATGACTTCGCGGGTTTCTTATTGAGGATTCCTACTCTAATGGGCTGAAAAGATTTAAAAAATAACTATTATATGGCTCCTCTTGGTTGCGAGAGATTTGTTGATTCTAATATATTGACTGCTCTCGGGTGTGAGAGTTATTAAAATTAAAATGATTTTGGTGCTTATTGATGATAGGGTTTTAGGCGTGCACCATTCACCCATCCTTGAAGTATCTCTCCATCTAGTTGTGCTAGCCTGACTGCGCCCGAGTCTCTTATCTCTATGATGTAATACGGCCCCATCCAGTGCATTATGAGCTTCCCTGGGAACTTCTGGAATTTTTTGTCATAGAGAAGTACTTTGTCACCAATAGTGAATGTTTAGTGCTTGATGTGGCAGTCATGCCAGGATTTGTTTCATTGTTTCTGTACAGATTGATGGAAATATGCCAGAATTATATCTTCTTCAAGTTCTTGCAATTCATGGAGGTGTGCAGAGATGGAGTCCTCCTCTGTCATGTGTGTTGTTGAAGAAATAAATAGGCTTGGTATGATAAAATCAGTTGATATTACTGCAATTTCCCGTATACCAAGTGGAGTCGAGTTTGATTATGCTGTCTCTTTATGGTTGTCATGTATGCCCACAACGGGGCTGGTATTCTTTCATCCTAGGAATTACAGTTAGAATTGCATATATTTGTTAGTCCTTTTTCCAATATTTTGTTGAAAGCCTCGAGTCCTCGATGGTTCCATTGGCCTCAGGGTGGTACAGGCTGCTCTTGTGGTGTTGTATCATAAAGTTGTCCAGCAGTGCTTTGATTGTAGCATTGATGAAATGTGTGTCTTGATCACTTATTAGGCTCCTTGGACAGCCAAACCTTCTAACGATGTTCTCAAAGTATTCGAAGGATATGATCCAGGCCATTTTATATAACTGCCCTGCTATGAGTTGATATTCTCCTTCTTTAACCACTAGATGTATTTTCTAGGTTGCCATTTATTCTGATGGGCATTGTCCTCTGGCCAAGTATGTCGCTATTTGTTTTAGATAATCTAGGATGGCTTCTACTCTGAAGAGATCAACATATGGAATTTGGTCATCAAGGGATCCCCGTTTTCCCCGCTCTCCATTCTTGACAGATAGTCAGGACCACCATTTAGCCTTCTCGCTTTTACTATCACTTCGAAAGTGAATTCCTGGAATAGTAGGAGCCATCTGCAGATTCTGCCTTCTAGTATAGGTTTGTTTACCAGATATTTTAGTGTTGAGTGATCTCTGAAGAACTTGAATGTGCCTCCCAATAAGTAGTGGTGAAAATTTTGCAGAGAGTATACCATAGCAAGAACCTCTCTTTTTGTTCTCATGTAATTCCTTTCTGCTGTTGACAACTTTCTGCTTGCGAAGTATACTGGGTGATTTATGGAGGTTTCTCCTAGTTGATCTAGCACCACTCCCAAAGCAATAATTTTAGTGTCAATGTGGAAATGAAACTATTTATCTCAATTGGGATGGGCTAATATGGGTGCACTTGCTAATTTCTCTTTCAACGTGTTCAATGCCTTTGTGCATTCATCGTTCCATATGAATTGTTCTGACTTCCGCAACGATTTTTCTAATGATGATGTGATTTTTGCGTGTTTGCGGATGAACCTAATGTAATATCTTGTGTGTCCCAGTAGTGACCTCACCTGTTTTACAGTCTTTGGTGCTTCCATGTTCACAATTACTGCCACCTTCGCGGGGTCCACACATACACCCTGCTTGTAAACAACATGTCCTAAAAGCATTCAAAAAGGTAATGAAAAGATGCACTTTTTGATATTGAGATAACTTTGAAGCTGTCTGCACCTGTCAAAAATTATTCTGAGCAGAGTTGCATGGTTCTTCAATAGACTGTACACTGTCCAATCATCCATGTATACTTCTAGGAACTTATGGATATAGTCTCTGAATGCTGCTATTATTATCCGTGAAAACATATATGTTGCATTATTTAGTCCAAAAGGCATGACATGATAGGAAAATGATCCCCATCCTATTGTGAAAGTAGTTTTTCTTTTGTCTTCTTCTGCTATTCTCACCTGATGATATCTTGAGAATCCATCTATGAATGAGTATGCTTCATTTCATGCTACATTGTCAAGAACTTCATCACTAAATGGAGTTGGAAACAGATCATGAATGCATGCATTATTCAGACTCCTTTAGTCCATACATACTCTAATTTCTGATTTCTTTGTTTACTCTGTATCAAAATTGGGCTGACCCATTCTTCTTCCATAATTGGAAAAATCAAGCCTGCTGTTATCACCAAAATTGTACCTGATTGGCTGCTGATCAGACAACTTCTGTGTAACTATTTCAAACCAATCTTGTGACTGAGGCTTAGCCTCCTCAGCATGAGAGGGCTCTCTTAAGGGTTAATGATATAAATTAATGATAAAGATAGATGGCTAACTCTATGAATTATTTCTTGGTTTTGTGTGTTTATAGGTTGAAAAGATGAAGGCTTGTGACCATTGGGCTATGGAGTCAGTGACAGGGATAAAGATAACAATGGCTCTCCTTGTGGAAGTTGAGGCTTGTATATAGTTCAATGAAAGAATAACACATTCAGGAAACTTCCAATAACTTGAGTTTTAAAGGAAACCAGAGCATATAGTACCTGAATTCTGATTAATGAGACATCAAGGTACTTAAAGGAGAATATTTAAAGAGATTCATCAAAGCTTAACACTTAAAGGAAGCTAGAGCTTGAACAACCATGAATTCCAAGTAATAAGCATTAAGACATTGAAGAAAACCTTTCAAACATAGGACCTAAAACTCATTTGACCATAGTTTAACACTTAAAGGAAGTCAGAGTATGAAAAACCATGAATTCTGAGTATTAAGCATTAAAACTATGGAAGGAAAACATTTCAAAGATAAGATATTAACTCATTGAAATACATGAAAAATCTTAGGTGAAGGAAAATTGTATTGCCTCTGTATATATATTAGTAAATCCAAATATTTACAAAAGTAGTCTGCTGAGATAACATTTTCCAACCCCCCATACATCGAAATATTCACTACTTATAGGCATATAGCCTTTACATCCAATCTTCCAAGTGGCTAGACCATTAAACTCTATTACTGACACAAAATATAATCGCTAACTAGATTTTTACAACTAGAATTGACACCTTTCAAATTAGGAGTTAGAGTCCTACTATGACTCAAACACCTACTTATTACATTTAAACTAAAGATGATCCAAATATTCCTAGAAAGGAATCATGCCTTTCAACCATTCTGGCCATAAAAAAGACATTAATACTCTAACTGTCTTCATGGAGCTACTCTACCTACTATTAAGGAGTTGTCAGTTTGATGATATGGAAATATAATGAGCTGGTATCTTCGAACTGTATCTTTAATAAAATATCTCCACTTAGAAAACCACTGATATGATACTCTTTGTCATTTCCCTGATACTCTTTGTCATTCTCATAGAGAAAAACTTTAAAATACATGTTTACCTTTCTCCTTCTTCTAAAATTAACCACCAAAATCAACCTTGCTGTCAAAACAGAGTTTTGAGCTACTTTCGTAGCACAAACAAAAAAGGTGTTATGTGGTAATCTTCTGCTATTCTCAACCATTGGAGGATGTTAAGTAGTCAAAAACAATTAAACACAGCCTTCAAAACCCTTCATCCCTATCATTTTAAATTCCTTAAAACAAAAAAGGATTCTTTAGAAATTCCGCAGCAGAAAATGGGCTTTAAGCCTGGCATACACTGCGGAAATGCCTAACATTTCAGAGTTTTAACAAAACCTAGGATCTGAACTCTGGATAGATCCATGAATGTACCTGCGTGTAAATCATGATAATATAAGACAAAAAATTTTACAATCCATTGTTACGTCCTTGTTTACTAGCAGTTTCTTCATGAGCAGTTGTAATAGTTTTGTCTACATTTCCTCTTTCCAAATCTTTCTTCTCTAATTATATCTTCATCATCTCCATATTTTCTTTCAACTCTTTGACTTGTCCCTGATACTTCTCCTCTATGCCTGTAACCAAAAATTTCTATGCCTTGTGTGTGTCATCATGATGCATAAAGGCTATGATTTCTTCAACAAATTCTTGGCCTTTCCAATAGACTTTTCAAAATGGGTAACCTGATCATTCACTTTATTTTCCACCTCATCTATCATTTGTCTATATTTCTTGTATCTTTCCAGCTCTCTCTTTGTTTCAGACAACTCTTCTGTAACTTTTCTTCAAGAGTCTCTTTTTCAATTTTCTCTGTAACTTTTTCCTTTCCCTTTCTCTGTTTGACTATTTTTTCTTTGTCTTTAAGCTATCCCTTTGGAAAATATGCTTCATATTTATTGTGAACCTTTCTTTTAGGCTGACCTTTCTTTTCTTTAGTAACCTCTGTCTCAATAGGAGATATGACTATGACTTCTTGTATTGCTGCCTTTTTCCCTTTATCTTCCTTCTGATGCTTATTTCCAACAGTAGTAGTTTCAGAAATCTTTGATCTAGTGAAAGGCTTTCTAGGTTTGAAAATAAAACCTGAATCTTCTGAATAAAAATCTAGATTCTTGGCTATAATTCCCTTCTCTTTCGTCTTGGATCCTTTAACCGTAGTTTCTTTCACTACAGGGGTTTCAGCAATGTCTATAGCCTCTAAGATGTCTTCAAGCCTGCCTTTTCCTCCAATGGTTTCCTTTTTGCCTATTTTAGACTTTTTTGCTGTAGGTTTGGTCTTACTATCTATGACATGCTTCTTATCTTGCTTTCTAGTTGTTGGATGTGATGCTATCGCTTGAATGAAATTAACTTCTTCTACCACGTTTTCAGCCATAGATCTTAAACCCTCTTGTTGATTTCCTTCTAATTCTGCAGTGACACTCAGCTCTTGCCTAGAAGAAGAATTTTTGAGTTTGGAGGATTTCCTTGGAAATAAAACATCCATTTCATACCCATTCATAAACAAGAAAGATTCCCAGTCTCTGTCTAGTTTACTTAATTCTTCCAATACTAGTAATTTCATCAATCCATGGTGAAATATGGAAGTTTTACTTCTTTCAGGTCTTTCTTGCACTTTTTCTGCCATCTTTCCAAGACTTCTAAAAAGGTAAAAAGGAATATCTATCAACTTTTTCCCTGTAAAATGAAGCAAAAGTTTGAAGTGATACATGTAGATTGTATGAAATCTACCTTCACATGAAAAATATTTCTGTATGACTGTCAATAATTTAGAATAGTTATCTCTAAGGCAAGTTCTGGGAATCCCTATAGTAAAATTTATCCCTACATGTTCAGGCTTTAGATAATCATCACAACTTTTCAAGTTAAACTTGGTAGCTTTAAACTATTCTTCTCTGGTCCTCAGAATCCCTTTTTCTTTAGAAATTCTATCAGGTGAAATTGGCACATGAAGAAAACCGACCTTTGTATATGTACCTTTGAAACTGAGTACGAAATCTTGTGAGACCTGTTTGTGATGACCTTGCAACCTTTGACATAACTGAATGTAGCATGCTCTTGTAAAAACTTCAATGAAATATGGATCCTCCATGATTAAAATTGAACTTGTAGGCTCGTACCTGAATGGCAGACCTCCTTTATTAAATTCGTTTTGTGTAGCCATTTCTTCTTGTTCTGCAACAGTGGCCTTCTTTATGAATTTACACCTGTTCAGGAAAAAACTTTGATGACAGCGAGCTGTTATGGTAGAAGAGGGCTGGCATGACATAGGATTTATATGGGAGATGCTAATGACAATAAGCTGCTTTAGTGGCAGCTTACAAAGTGGAAAATAAAGTGTAAGAAATGAGGGATGAATTTGAAAATAAAAATGAGATGGGATTTATTTAGAAAATGATGGCTGATGCTAAAATGTTCCTAACTTTCAAATGATAACTCGACTCTAATAGCATGACCTCGAAATTCTCAAATTTTAACCACTCATCATTATGCAGAAAGCCGTTATAGGATGACATAGCTTTCATAGCACATTTAGTTTTAAAAGTGTCAGTTTTACTACAGAATTACTAAGTGTTTCTGCAACAAAAACTATTAATTTTGTACTAAAATCATTGCGGACTCAGAGAAATTCTGATAGGTGGCCAGATTTGAGATTTTAGGTCGATTTGAAGTATTTATTCAGAATCTATTCCTTTGATATGACTTAATATCATCCCTAACAGCTTAAAACAAACTTTGGGACCTATGTTAATCATAAAATTTATCATTTCATGATGTTAAGCAACCTAGTCATTCTAAAGACAAACTTGACACATTTCATGTTATAATTTTGAAATTTTAGGGTGTGATAATAGTGGCTCCACTTGGGATGGTATGCCCCTGTGGTATACCAAAGAACCAGTAGTTCCAGTGCCATATCCATCCTTTTAGAATCAGAATCTGAAATTTTTCGAAGGCTGCCTCAAACTCTTATAGCCTTCACCTCGGGCTCAAGCTTGATAATCACTGTAGAAGAACCAAAGTTGTACCTACTGAAAATATGCTCAGTCAACTTTGAGCTTATTCACATACTCCTACCTACCATATCAGCTGCAATCTCCATTTGTAACTCAAACAACATGAAACTTTCAATGAAGCCAGTCCTTTATCTTATCTGACATTTGAACCTCTTGACTGCATTTGAAACCAGAGTAATCATGATATTGAGATGACCAAGGCAACATAAGATGCATCTAACCTTTATAATGAAAATGAAACTGGAAGTCTGGACTGAAAAACTCTTCCATGTATTCAAATATAGGATCAAAGAAGGCATGATCTATTTGATGATTCTGATAACATTCTACAGCTTTGGACAACTCATGTATGCTTTGATCAACCACATAAGACTTCAATTGTGTGCTTTCAAACTACTTTTCAAACTTATTTACAAAAACAATGTATTCTTCCTCAATCTCTAAGAAGAAAGGTAGCAACACCCCCTCTTTGTGTTGTGGAATTAAAATCATTTGAAAAGACTGAGTCTTGATCATGAATACTATGAGATTGAATTTTATCTTTTGAAACTTGAATGTCCTTTTCAGTGTTCTCTGAAACTTCATCCACAAAATCAATCTTACTTTCTGACTTGCACTCAAATGATTTCAGATTAGAAGACAAGGATAAAGAAAAAATTTCACCCACTTTTTCATTAGTGTGATCATTGTTTTATGTAGGTTGATGCAAGAAATGACATGAAAAATCAACTTTTTCTTGTACCTGAGGTTTGTAGCAATCATCTTCCAATATTTCCTCTTGTTTTTTTCAATGATTCTCATAATCTTGATGATCAAAATACTGACAAGTATGCTACAACGTTTCATCAAACTTAGAGGATGTATCATAATTTTCATAAATAAACTCCTGTTGGGCTTCATTTTCATCTAAGAAAGAGGTTGTCCTTTCTTCTTGGTGATGAAAGGGATTGTCATGAAGGGCTTCTAGAATTTCCTCATCCATTAAATCATCATCTTCATAACAATTCTCCAAATATTCAATAAAACTCACAAAGTGTTTATAGCAGTCTTTGACTAGCAATAAGGAGGGATGACACTCTTTATACATCTCATAAAATGCAACATGGAAATCAGCAAGAGAATATAATGAACCATTTGGCAAGCTTTCATACCAAAACCATGGTTTTCCTTCTAAAATGGCCATAAAAATCTTCATGAGACAATCCTTAGGGAACTTAACCTGAAGACTGTGTACATGCATATGGAATCTAACCAAATGAAGAGCAACATTGTCTTTCTTTTCATATTTGAATATAGGAAGATCAGTTAACCATTCAACCTTTGGCATAGGATTTGGAAAACCAGGGATGTGAGATCGATTCATAGGGCCATACCTGACATTTATTATTGCAATGGAAATCATTCTAAAACTTCATCAGGCTACTGACCTTCAAGAAGTGGAGTCACCTTCCAATTGATTATTTTATGTTTGGAGTCCCCAAGGTAGATGTAGCCTCGAAAATCTTCCTGAGCTCCTGCTACCTTCAAAAGTTCAGCTTCAAAATCTCGGGAAAGTATAATCTTCAGACTCTCGGTAGACACACCAAAATGTTATCACCAAAATCATACCTGATTGGCTGCTGATCAGAAAACTTCAGTGTAACTATTTCAAACCAATCTTGTGATTGAGGCTTAGCCTTCTCAGGCTGAGAGGGCTCTCTCAAGGGTTAATGATATAAATTAATGATAAATATAGATGGTTGACTCTATGAATTATCTCTTGGTTTTGTATGTTTACAGGTTGAAAATATGAAGGCTTGCTATCATTGGGCTATGGAGTCAGTGACAGGGATAAAGATAACAATGGCTCTCCTTGTGGAAGCTGAGGCTTGTATATACTTCAATGAAAGAATAACACATTCAAGAAAATTCCAATAACTTGAGTTTCAAAAGAAATCAGAGCATATAGTACATGAATTTTGATTAATGAGACATCAAGGTACTTAAAGGAGAATATTTAAAGAGATTCATCAAATCTTAACACTTAAAGGAAGTTAGAGCATGAAAAACCATGAATTCTGAGTAATAAGCATTAAGACATTGAAGAAAACCTTTCAAAGATAGGACCTAAAACTCATTTGACCATAGTTTAACACTTAAAGGAAGTCAGAGCATGAACAACCATGAATTCTGAGTATTAAGCATTAAAACTATGGAAGGAAAACATTTCAAAGATAAGATGTAAACTCATTGAAATACATGAAGAATCTCAGGTGAAGGAAAACTATATTGCCTCTGTATATATCAGTAAATCCAAAGCTTTACAAAAGTAGTTTGCTATGATAACATTTTCCAACCCCCAATACATCGAAGTATTCACTACTTATAGGCATCTAGCCTTTACATCCAATCTGATAAGTAGCTAGACCATTAAACTCTATCACTGACACAAAATCTAACCACTAACTAGATTTTTACAACTAGAACTGACACCTTTCAAATTAGGAGTTAGAGTCCTACTATGACTCAAACACCTACTTATTACATTTAAACTAAGGATGATCCAAATATTCCTCGAAAGGAATCATGTCTTTCAACCATGTTGGCCATAAACAAGACATTAATACTCTAACTATCTTCATGGAGCTGCTCTACTACTATTAAGGAGTTGTTAGTTTGATGATATGGCAATATAATGAACTAGTATCTTCGAATTGTATCTTTAATAAAATATCTCCACTTAGAAAACCACTGATCTATTACTCTTTGTCATTTCCTCAATATTCTTTTTCATTCTCATAGAGAATATATTTAAAATACCTGTTTACCTTTCTCCTTCTTCTAAAATTAACCACCAAAATCAACCTTGCTGTCAAAACAGAGTTTTGAGCTACTTTTGTAGCACAAACAAAAAAGGTGATATGTGGTAATATTATGCTATTATCAACCATTGAAGGATGTTAAGTAGTCAAAAAAAATTAAACATAGCCTTAAAAACCCTTCATCCCTATAATTTTAAATTCCTTAAAACCAAAAGGGATTCTTCATAAATTCTGTAGCAGAAAATGGGCTTTAAGCTTGGCATATGCTGCGAAATTGCCTAACATTTCAGAGTTTTAACAAAACTTAGGATATGAACTCTCGATAGATCCATGAATGTACCTGCATGTAAATCATGATAATATAAGACAAAAAGTTTTATAATCCATTGTTACCTCCTTATTTACCAACAGTTTCTTCATGAGCAGTTTTAATAGTTTTTTCTACATTTCCTCTTTCCAAATATTTCTTCTCTAATTCTGTCTTCATCATCTCCATATTTTCTTTCAACTCTTTTACTTGTCCCTCAAGAATTCTCCTCTCTGCCTGTAACCATAAATTTCTCTGCCTTGTGTGTGTCATCATGATGCGTAAAGGCTGTGATTTCTTCAATAAATTCTTGTCCTTTGCAATAGACTTTTCAAAATGGGTAACCTGATCATTCACTTTCTTTTCCACCTCATCTATCATTTGTCTATCTTACTTGTATCTTTCTAGCTCTCTCTTTGTTTTAGACAACTCTTCTCTAACTGCTCTTAACTTTTCTTCAAGAGTCTCTTTTTCAATATGCTCTGTAACTTTTTCCTTTCCCTTTCTTTGTTTGACTGTTTCTTCTTTGTCTTTAAGCTGTCCCTTTGGAAAATCTGCTTCAAATTTATTGTGAACATTTCTTTTAGGTTGACCTTTCTTTTCTTTAGTAACCTTTGTCTCAATAGGAGATATGACTATGACTTCTTGTACTACTTCCTTTTTTCCTTTATCTTCCTTCTGATGCTTATTTCCAACAGTAGTAGTTTTAGAAATCTGTGACCTAGTGAAAGGCTTTCTAGGTTTGAAAAGAAAATCTAAATCTTCTGAATAAAATCTAGCTTCTTGGCTATAAGTCCCTTCCCTTTGGCCTTGGATCCTTTAACCTCAGTTTCTTTCACTACAGGGGTTTCAGCAATGTCTATAGCCTCTAAGATGTCTTCAAGCCTGCCTTTTCTTCCAGTGGTTTCCTTTATGCCTATTTTAGACTTTTTTTCTCCAGGTTTGGCCTTACTGTCTATGACATGCTTCTTAGCTTGCTTGCTAGTTGTTGGATGTGGCATTGTACCTTGAATGAAATTAGCTTCTTCTACCACATTTTCAGCTGTAGATCTTAAACCCTCTTGTTGATTTCCTTCTAATTCTACAGTGGCACTCAACTCTTGCCTAGAAGAAGAAATTTTGAGTTTAGAGGCTTTCCTTGGAGATAAAACATCAATTTCATACCCATTCATAAACAAGAAAGATGCCCAGTCTCTGTCTAGTTTACTCAATTCTTCAATTACTAGTAATTTCATCAATCCATGGTGAAAGATGGAAGTTTCACTTCTTTCAGGTCTTCCTTGCACTTTGTCTGCCATATTTCCAAGACTTCTAAAAAGGTAAAAAGGAATATCTATCAACTTTTTCCCTATAAAATGAAGCAACAGTTTGAAGTGATACATGTAGATTGTTTGGAATCTACCTTCACATGAAAAGTATTTTTGTATGACTGTCAATAATTTAGAATAGTTATCTCTAAGGCAAGTTTTGGGAATCCCTACAGTCATATTTATCCCTACATGTTCAGGCTTTAGATAATCATCACAACTTTTCAAGTTAAACTTGGTAGCTTTAAACCATTCTTCTCTGGTCCTCGAAATCCCTGTTTCTTTAGAAATGCTATCAGGCGAAATTGGCACATGAAGAAAACTGACCTTTGTATATGTAACTTTGAAATTGAGTACGAAATCTTGTGAGACTTGTTTGTGATGACCTTCAAACCTTTGACAGAACTGAATGCAGCCTGCTCTTGTAAAAACCTTAACGAAATATGGATCCTCCATGATTAAACTTGGACTTGTAGGCTGGTACCTGAATGGCAGACCTCCTTTATTAACTTTCTTTGGTGTATCCATTTCTTCTTGTTCTGCAGCTATGGCCTTCTTTATGAATTTACACATGTTTAGGAAAAAACTTTGATGACAGCGAGTTGTTATGGTAGAAGAGGGTTGGCATGACATAGGATTTCTATGGGAGATTTTGATGACAACAAGTTGCTTTGGTAGCAGCTTACAAAGTAGAAAAGAAAGTGTAGGAAATGAGGGATGAATTTGAAAAGAAAAATGGGATGGGATTTATTTAGAAAATGATGGTTGATGATAAAATGTGCCTAACTTTCAAATGATAACTCAACTCTGACAGCATGACCTCGAAACTCTGAAAGTTTAACCACTCATCATTATGCAAAAAACCTTTATAGGATGACACAACTTTCGTAGCGCATTTAGTTTTACAAGTGTCAATTTTACTACGGAATTACTAGGTGTTTCCGCAACAAAAACTATTAATTTTGTACTAAAATTGCTACGGACTCAGAGAAATTCTGATAGGTGGCCAAATTTGAGATTTTAGGTTGATTTGAAGTATTTACTCAAAATATATTCCTTTGATATGACTTAAGATCATCCCTAACAGCTTAAAACAAACTTTGAAACCTATGTTAATCATAAAACTTATAATTTCATGATGTTATGCAACCTAATCAATATAAAGACAAACTTGACACATTTCAAGTTATGATTTTGAAATTTTAGGGTGTGATAACACCTGCCTTCAACATTTTGTCTATCTCTTCTTTAACTTTTTCTTTTACTCTCAGATTCAGGTGGTAAGGTCTATGTTTTACTGGTCTTACATCTGATCTTAGGACTATGCACATCTCCCCCAGACCTCCTTTGATTCCTTTGAGCTTTGCCACTGAAGATGGGAATAAGTCTTCCTACTCTTGTAGTAGGTCAAATATTTCTTTTGTTGTCTCTGTATCCCAATAATCTCTGATAGATGAAATCTTGGGCTTCTTCGTGCTTCCGATATTCTGCTTCTTTGTCTTCAAGGGTAACAAGTGCAATCCCTCTGTAGTTGGTTCTTCTTGTATTTTCCGTTCCCCTTCATTTTCTTCAAAATATAGATGTCGAATATTTTCTAAATCATCATCATCCATCTCCCAGTATATCCTTCTTTGTCTTCAAGGGTAACAAGTGCAATCCCTCTGTAGTTGGTTCTTCTTTTATTTTTCGTTCCCCTTCATTTTCTTCAAAATATAGATGTCGAATATTTTCTAAATCATCATCGTCCATCTCCCAGTATATCCTTTTACATTCCACTGAATCCTTGATTTTATGCTCCGATAAAGATATTCCCTCACTCACCTGAAGATATAGGAAGAACAATATTGTTTTAATTGCTTGGAGGGTATCTGTAATTTATTCTGTGTCTCCCTTGAAAGAAAAACATTGCATAAATTTTTCCGCAACCGTTTCCCAACTACCTATTCCTCTATTATTATCTTTTGTCAGGTACCAAGCTTGTGGAATGGTGTCCAGTGAATGTATGAAGTTGTGTGCCCATAAATATTCTAGATATCCCTCTTTCTTCCACTTATACACACAACTTCTTAGATGTGCTAGGGGATCATTATTCCCTCGGTACTTTTCTCCCAGTTGCGGTCCTAAAGCTGCATGAAATCTTGTTCTTAATGCTTTGGCAATATCCTCCCATGCAAAAGAAAGTTGTGATGGGTTCCCCTCCACCTTGCTGACGTGGATTGTAGCGCTACGTCCATGAGAGGGAATCTATGTTCTATTGGTTCTTTTTCTTCCACTTTGGTAATAAATGTATTCACAACTTTCATATTTGAAATATTTGGGTATTCTCTTACCTTTTTACCAATCCAGTTGACTCCACAAATGTTGGCACATCTTCTGGTGTTGATTTCATATCCTCCCTACTGTCAATCATCCCATGCTACTTCTGATCCTAGATCAAAACTCTGAACACTTCTCTAGCTTACTGTTCCTCCTATTGTAGAATTAATATAATATTCTCTCCTTCCTGCCATAATTTGGTAGAGTTGATATAGAAGTTGTGTGTCTTCTTTATTGTCAACAGTCTCTGTGTATTGGGGTCCTTGATACGGGTCTAATGGCTGAACTACTATGACCTCACCATCTTCGAATATCATTAATTCCTTCTTTCAATCAATGACTGCATAATTTTCAAAGGCCCAATCTATCCCCAACAAGGCAGGATGGGGATCCTTGTCACCCATGATATCCATTACTTGAAAATATCTATAGGTCTTTACTCCCGCGACATCAACATCAAATTCTTCCAGCCTTCCTATTGGAACAATGCAATATTGATTTGCCATTCTGAGTTGTATTGGTGAGTATGATAGTTTTGGTTTTCCCATTGATTCCCATGTCTTTCGGGGTAAAATCTTGACATCTGATCCGAGATCTAGCATTGTGTCTCTGATTTGGAATCCCACAACTTGAGTGTTTACACATAAATCCTTTCCAGTCCTTCTCTTATTTCTTTTCACTCTTCTTATGTATTTTTCAGTTGAGTTACCTGAGTCTCCAGGTCCTGCTTCTCCTTACACGACCATTTCTATTTTTTGCTTTAGTTGTTCCAGCATATGTCCATTGTTTACAATTTTTAGGAACAGTCAGAACCACTCTTATATCGGTGTGCTTGCATGGCTATCTTCCCTCCTTCACTGGATTGTTGCGAAAGTTCCATACTCTGATGTATTCCTATCTGTAGTGCTTCCTTCAAATACTTCTTTTGTCGGTTTGGGCTGAAAACTTTCCTTGGGAATGCAGGTTTGATTAATTTTATTGGGTCCATGTCTCACGCATCCTCATCTGTCTTCTTCCCTCCTCGCGTGACTATAGATACACTTTGTAGAGGTTGAATCTCTACTATCCTTGGTTCTGCATTAACCAGGTTAGCTCCCCTTTTCTAGCTCTCTCTTCCCATATCTTAATCAGCTCTGAGCAGTCATCAATAGAATGTGCATTGAATCTGCATTGAGAGCAACATGGGCTCCTGGGCAGTGGAAATTCTCTCGCTACATGCCCTTCCTAATCATAGTTATAACACCTTACTAGTCCTCTTCCTCTAGTTTTGCTACCTCTCATTCCTCCTCCTCCTCACCCTCTTGGAGTCTCATTTACTCTATAGGATGGCATGTCTAATTTTTCTGCCAATGAATCAAGGGCTCTGAATTGCTCCATATTATGAGTTGTAGAGGCGGAAAATTCACAATAGATTTTGTTTGGAACATTTGAGTATTTTTGCAGGATTGGACACTGTCGTGGAGGATGACCAATACTTTTTCATATTTCACAGCATTCTGCTGTTGTTTGATTCTATTGATTGGGGAACCCCAGGAAGTGGGGTTACAATTGGTATAGCCCTTGAGTATTTATCAGCACAACTCCACCAACTGGTGGGGCCCCCTGTGTTCCGTCCACCGAAGTTCCAACGTTTTCTCTAGCAACCTCGGACATTTTGTGGGCATGTGCCCTTCCATCAAGCAGTGTGTGCACCACATGTTGGGTCTTGTAGGTCGTATCAGTTGAATATCCTTCATTTTCTCCATCAAATTGGCTATTTGATGTTGTAGTCCTAGTACGGCTGGATCTTTTACTGCTGCCCCTCCTCTGAACTCCTACGGGTATCCCACCATTTCTTCTATCTTCATTTCTTACTCGAGATAATATTGAAGGGTGTCGATCTTTTGTTGTGTCAACGATGTCCTTGTCAACGATAGGAGTGCTTTGATGAACCAATCCCACTAGTGATTTGGATCTATTGGGTAACTTAGCTTTCCAATGGCATCTTTAAATCTTCTCATCAAATCCCAAGAGGTTTCTCCTTCCCGTTGTTTTATTTTCCATAGCTCAGAAAATCCTTGTTGATTCGTCTGAGGCAGCTTGAATTCTTGGAAAAATTCTTTCTTAACATCATCTATTTCTGGGTTCTGGTGTGCTTCCGACCATTTTATGAACCCGTGCAAAGCTCTTTCCCTTAGTGTGGTTTGAAACTCAATTAGCTGGACTACATCTGGTGTCTAGCAAGCTCTCCAAATAGCTTCACATAGATACCAATGATGTTCTACATCGTCCTTACCTTTACTAGAGAATTCTGAGTATTGGGTAAATGATCCCACCATCTTTCCTTGTGTTGGTGGTACTAAAACAAAACCTCTGGTTCCCAACTGAGAGATTTCACTACCAACACTGTTGCTAGTAAATATTTGTATTGTGGATTTAGTACTACTCAACTTACTAAACTCCCTTAACTTAATAAAGAAATTATCAAGTGGATGATAGAGTACCAGGGGAGGGTTAAGACTAGTGCTACTTGAAACCTAGGGAATAGGATTACCTTGTGTTATGGGTGCCAGTCTCTCTTGGAATAGTTGCTCCATCGTAACATGCAGCTCCACATCGTACTCCTCCTCAGGGCGCACATCCTTCTCATTGGACCTTTCTCCTTTTTCTCTTCGGGTTGGGCTCCTATAAACTTGCATAACTTCCTTAATGGACCCTTCCATTCCTTGGGATCACATCTAACCTTCTCTTTCCTCTGTCATCTACGACGTCTTTTACTTGTTCTTTCTATTCTTCTCCTCCTTCTTAAATTCTCTCATCGCCCTTTCCCGCTACTTCTCAGTAATCTACACTCTCCGATGTGCTCTCTGCTCTCTCAACCTACTAAAGGTTCCGGCATCCATACCCCTATTGCCCCTTTTTCTTTACTTGTAGGCATCTTTCCCTCAACTCCTTCCCCCAATACTGGAGGTTTGGATCTCCATCTCAGGATTTTGGAATGACATTAAGCCCTCATCCACCATTAGAGCTTTAATCCACAACAGAATTTCTTTCAACAGTTCTCCCCACAACCTAGATTTAAATATGTATTTGGCTTTTGTAAAATATTGGTAGCACTCAGCTGCGAATTTTACAATGTACCCCTCCAAGGTAGTTTTTACCGAAAAATACACTGCTCGGGTTAGATATGTATCTAACCGAAGTAGCACTGCTAGATCTATGTGCATCCAACTGCGAAAAACTCTACGCAATCCTTTAAGGAGTGACTTGATCTTGAGTCTCCACAACCAGTTGTAAAACTCTTCGGGAAAATTTCCCCATAAAATTTCATACAAGTCACTCGCAGAGTCAGAAAATAGTACTCGATCCTTGACAATATTTTCGCTCTACTGCCGAACCTCTGCTTGTTGCAATATGAACTAATATATGTGCTTATACCACCAGCTTCGTAATTCCTCCTCATAGATCCTTGATACCATGATGTATCATCTAAATACGTTTTCGGGTCCCGGCAACGAAACCATTTGTTGGCGAAAAAGGTCTTTGGGAAAGACCTAGGTTCAGGCTTGAGGCCAACAAGGATTCCGTAGTAGTCTAGGACAACGCTGACATTTTCACCTTGCTCAAAGGAGCAGGGAGTCTCACTTGAGCCGTGTCGAGACCCAATGATATTAGAGGCTAGATCATTGACGTCGACGAAATATTACTAACACAGATCATATTCATGAATGTACAGAAGACACATATGTATCTCAACTCTAAGAAGTAAGCTATCATTCATCGCTACATATTCAAAGTACTGAACTAAAATTTAAAATAGGCATACATTCACAATCAATAATTAAGCATAGACCAATTCATAATAGAAATCACAACAACAGTATGATTCCATTAGCTTGGATCAAAACAACATAAACATACTCCACGGAGTCTATTATAGTTCAGTTCAATACAAAACGCTCCACAGATCTCTCCCTAGGCTCTACTTCCTATCATCCTCTTTCTATGACTGACTAACTAACCAAATAACTACAGAGTCACTTCTTTCCTGCCTATTTTTCCTGCCAACTGACACTGTCAGTCCTTTCCCCTTTTGCGCTTGTCTATTCCCTTGCACTTTTCTACCTTCTGTTTCTTCTTTATCACTAGGAGTTCTACTATTTGTTTCTTGCCTCCCATATCTTCCATTTGTGTCATTATTTGTCTATGCCTTGCCACTTGTCTTCTCGCTTTCCGCAACCGTGAAAGCTCCATGTCTACCTTGATTGTGTTCCACCACCTGTCTTCCGGCTCTCCGGAACTCCAAAACTGTTATATCCAAAACAAAGGCCCCAACAATTATCATGAATAGTGCCCTCTTAATTAGATTTAAGCGTGGTCAACATATCCTTTTTTATGGATTTGTTGAAGAACAATTTTATTTTAATTTTTCAACATATTTTTCAGAAAAATATTGCTTCTTACATTCAAAAACATCTTCACGAATATATTTTATATGGTTCCCTTGAATGCTTGATACATTATCAACATTCACCAAAAATTCTTGAAGTTCTTTCTCACCAGTTTCTTGAACACGATCATCATAGTATTTAATTTTTCTTTGAAAATCCTAATACTCACAAAATTTTTCAAAAATAAACTCTTGTGAATATAAAGTTATGCAAAATGAATTAAATGTTGCATGGAAATCATTCAAAGAAGAAATAATTAAACGAGATAAATATCTATACCAAACCCTTTCTTCCTGGTCCAATGAAAACATGACCAACTTTATCTTCACATATTCATGAACAATACTTTGTTGCTTCATGCATTCATGAAAGCTTCTAAGATGTTGAAACATATTATCATCTGCATCTCCACTGAATCTTGGAAGATACTCATTCCACTCATGAAATGTAGGCATATGATGATGATAGCTAGGGATCACAGTAAAATCCCAGTGGGGAAAACTTATTTTCTATGAATGCAGGGACATCCATTAAAGGCCCAAAAAATAAATGATCAAAGGAAAAAACATCAGATGAAAATTTTATAGCCTATCACTGGTTTTTGTCACGTTAAAAAATAAGACAAACATATTTAAACCTAGGGAATATATATTCAATTTCATCCCCATAAATGGTGCCAAATTATGTTGTAACTCTTGGAGAGAGTTCCTGGTTGTGGGGTAACCAGTGTCCGAGACATATTAATATTTAATAGAAATAGTTAAAATAAATGGCTAGAGGGACATGCCATGAGGGCATGCAACCAAAAGTTCTAATTCTAAAACCCTATATCCTTTAAAACAAAATGGCCAGATAAATTCTGAGGGTTACATGGTCTTTTCATCAAGGGAGTGGTTTGAAGAAAAATAGAGAACAAATTTTAAATTAGGCATTTAAGAATCTGAATTTAAAATAATACAAAAAGAATAATGCAAGACTAAGAAAATGTGAATGGATTTCCTAGATGTGGAGAGCTTCATTAAGGGTTTTGAAATTAATTATCATTACAATTAATTAAATCCATGAAAAAATTAAATAAAGCACTAGCTGTATATTACATTGTCCAAGAGAATAAAAAACATAGATGAATGTTGAATCATGAGAGAAAAACAATGACTATAACTACACCTAAAGCTAGAATCAAAACTGTTGGATTTTCTTTTATTTAAGAGATAATTTCTAATTACAGTGTCAGACATGGATATTGGTGATGGGCCTCTAAATTAGACATAAATTAAGGCCCATATAACCTTTCATAGGCCCATCTACCTTTCTTATGCACATGAAAAGATATATTAAATATCTCCTTTTGAATTTAATAATGTTTTCTTATGCTTTAATATTTTCTTAGGAAGGTTTAAAGATAATTTCATATTTGTGCCTAATATTGGTTAATTTTGTAGAATATTGTGAGAATATTGGGCAGATTATGTAGATTTGGAGAAGGAGATAATTTAGGGACTTGCTCCCCGCCACTGGAAGATCAAGAGTGAAGAATAAATGAGCACAATATCAAGA
Source organism: Pinus albicaulis (assembly GCA_034641835.2). NCBI lineage: Eukaryota > Viridiplantae > Streptophyta > Pinopsida > Pinales > Pinaceae > Pinus > Pinus albicaulis. The sequence goes on along the minus strand of CM076576.1, from coordinate 561,140,879 downwards.
AATTAGGGAGAAATCTTGGAGAGATTCAAGGGGGTTGTCCACCATCCTTAACTCTCAAAGGTAGCCAAAGGATCTGCATTAGTTCCCCTCTAGCAATTCGAATTCAAAAGGCAACCAAGCAACTCAAGACCAAGTCCACTCAAACCATACTTCACTTGGAGTCAAGTGGACTCATTACCTATTTTTTAGGGATTTGTTGGTAGCTACATTTGAGGATAAATAAAGCTAATCAAGAGATAATTAGGGTCGATTCCGGTGGATTCTGGTCCATTTGATGCAATTCATTCCATTCCATTCCATCCCATTCCATTCATTTTCCATTCTATTAGGATTTTTCTATTTAAGACCTTCAATATGTAATAAAATTGTATTTTCAATGCAATGAGTATTCAGATGTTGTTTTATTGATCTAGTTTCAGGGAGAGAGGCTCGTGGGTTAGGGCCCAACCCATGTGCCTCATCTTCTCTATTGTTTTCATTATTTCCTTTCTGTCATTTAGCTAGTTTTTTTTCTGTCATTTAGTTTGTTCTTATGTTGATAGTTTCATTGCTGTTTAGTTTTTTCTTTCACTTTTCAGTTGTAGTTCTTCATTTGCTGATGAGTAATAGAATAGAGGAAAAAAATATAAAAGTTGTGGACCTATACTTCCCTTCTCATATTTTTCAATAGAACTTGAGGGGGGTAGACTCTCCCATAGGTCAAAAAAAACTTCTTTCTGTTCACTATTTTTAACATACACTTGTCTTTTTTTTTGCCTAAGTAGGCAAGGTTGATTGCAGGTACAAGAATCTTCGCTTGGAAGAAGTTCATTAACACCTCCCCTCTTTATTTCCCATATCCCTTACATCTCTACTATTATGCTTCTATTGCTATCTATTTCACTTATTGCAGCTGCCACACCCTTTTATTCCAAATAACAATTCAAAACGACTAAGTCTGCCTTCTATTCCTTCATTTTCCCATTTTACGACTATCACAGCCATTTTAACTAGAAAAACACTTCAAAACCTTATAGGTTTACCTCCGCCCTTTTCTTCTCGAATTCCACACTTATCGCATTTCACATCCTAAAAATCCTACTTGCTCTCCCTTCTATTTGCCTTCTCATAATTGCAATTGTGATAACCCTTCCACCTTACAAATTACTACAATTCATTACCGAAAATCGCAATCGAATTTACTTTCCGTACATCGCAATCAAATTTTGAAACATTTTCCCTTTTCCCTTTAAGACTTACCGCTCCCTTTTTCCGAATGCGATACGGTTATCGCACTCCGTCCGTTCTCCTCGAGCTACCATACTTCACAAATTGCAAATCGCAATTTTTATTTGGTTCCTGTTAATACTTATCGCTCCAAATGCTCATTGCAAGAAAATTATTGCACTCTACCCTTACTCCTCAAACTTCCTACTACCGTACTTCAGAAATCACAAATCACATTTTTCTTTGGTTTCCGTTAACACTTTCCGCTTCCAAACACTGATTACGATAATTCTCCATACCCTACCACATCACAAATCGCATTTCGTACTTCACAACATTTTCCTTCTTTTCCTTTAAGACTCATTGCTCTCGAAGCCGATTGCGATAATTCTCCATACTCCGCCACATCGCAAATCACATTTCACACTTCACAACCTTTTCCATTTTTCCTCTAAGACTTTGCACTCCCGGCGTCGATTGTGATATTGTCATCACACTCCGCCACCGGTCCTACCGTCATGTCACCCATCGCATTTCGCACTTCGCAACTTTTTCCCCATTTCATTTCGCACTTCGCAACTTTTACCCCATCACATTTCACATTTCGCAACTTTTACCCCATTTCATTTCGCACTTTGCAGTTTTTATCCCCATCGCATTTTGCAATATTTATCTGCTCTTTGTTAACACTTACCGCTCCTGTCTGCCGATTGTGATACTGGTATCGCACTCTGCCACTGGTCCCACCACCACATCATTCAACTCGTCGCAACTCACAAATCGCACTTTTATTTGGTCCTTGTTAACACTTACCGCTCCTATCTGCCAATTGTGATATTGTGATATCGATTTTCACAGATCACAACCTTTTCCCTTTTTGCAAATCGCATTTCACTCCCACTCCCGAACTGTACTCCCGCTTCTCTACCTTCGCACTTTTCAAAGCATTCCGTTCCAAAGAATTTTTTATGCTATAATAAAGTTTTAGTAAGGTTTAAACCCCCTCCTTCCACTTATAAGCCTTGTTTCATGTGTTAAGCCCTCCATTAGACTCTTTAGCCTTTTTCCCTCCAAGCTGCAAATCAACACTTTTTCAATTAGAATTAAGTCATGGATAGATTAGCTGCATGGATAGAAGCATAGTAGATAGAGAATAAATTAAATTAGTTTCCTTCTCGTCATTTCCTTTCTGCAATTTAAATTAGTTCCATTTCTACCATTTATTTTCTGCAAGTTAAATTAATTTCCTTTCTGTCATTTCCTTTCTACAATTTAAATTAGTTTTTTTTCCTAGCATTTCTTTTCAGCAATTTAAATTACTTTCCTTTCTTGTCATTTATTTTCGGCAATTTTGTTTAGTTTCCTTTCTGCAATTTATTTTAGTTTCATTGGAGTGTCACAGACTTCACTGAGAACCCCTAGAGTTAGCACCCTTTCATAGAGTGGAAGAGGATGACACGGGTAGAATGCATCTATTGTGTATATAGCACTGTCACGTCCATTTTTTTACGAACCTAGGGTTGATAAAGTAAATTAGGGCAACCCCTGGGAGTTGCAGCACTCTTGGTGCAATACCAGGGCTCACCACTTTTTGGTGTTATTTCCGGGGAGGTGTCTAGTAGATTCTTTGATTCTTTTTTAACATTCTTTTCTACTTTCCTTTTTCATGTTGTTTCCAAAATATTGAAAAATACAAAAAAATCTGATTTTCATGCCTCATAGGAGTAGGGATACTCATAATTTAAAAAAAAAATACTTCTCCAATACCAACCCCCCCACTTGACCACATGGTGCGGTAAGAACCACATCACCATACACTTTTTAAGGTAGAAGAGATGGATGGATATGATGACAATGAAGAATATCTTCTTGGGTTTCCCATTCAAGATATAGACATCAGTGTACATATGAAGAACATCCCTCCATATTTCCTTCCCAACTTCCATGGTATGAGGATAGAGGATCCATAAACATTTCTCTTTGAATTTGAGATACTTTGTAGATCTTATGGCTACTTATCACACACTCAAAAATTTAGATTGTTTCATGTAACATTGAAGGATAAATCTCTTAAATGGTTCATGAGTCTAGGTACTAATTCAATAAGATCATGGAATGATATGAAAAATATATTTCTAGAAAAATATAAAGATCGTGATCTTAGAGAAGAAATTTTTAGAATGAAACAAGAAGAAGATGAGAGCCTTGAGGATATAATAGAGAGGTTTATGTATAATGTTAAGAGGGAAAAATTGCATCATCTAGGATTTGACACACTAAAAACCGTCTTACTTAGAACAATTAGGGATGAGTGGATTGATCTCCTTAATATCATGAGACATATACCAAATTTCATTTGAAGAAATTTGTGAAACATGCAAGCACATATCAAGAGGAAGGGAAAGAGTAAGTAAGTCAACATCAACATTGGTAAGGAAAGATGAACTTGGAAATTTTCTTGATAAATTTAAAACAAAAATTCTTAGCAATCTAACTGAACAAGTGGAAATGTTAAGAATGAAAAATGAGCAAAAAGAAGATGCTGATACTTTTTTTATCCATGCAGAATAATTTTATACTAACTCTTGTTCATCATTCACCAGGTTTAAAAAAAATTACCAGGAACACAATGGAGCAAGGAAATCACCAAAGAAGCTATGCTATGTAGCTCCAAGGATACCCTGGCAGCCTAGTCAACTTGATGTGATGCAAGGGCCCACTTCACAATTTCAAGATTATTCACATCCATCTCAAACTAATTGGGACACACTCCCTCCTTGGAAACCTTGGCCATCTCAACCAAAAACCCAATCTTGGCAACATGTTTGGCAAGGACCTTTTTGGGAAAATCCACAACATCCTCAATATTTCCCTCAATATCCTCCATACCCAACTCCATTCTATCCCTACCATCCACCTCCACCACAACCACAACCTCAATCACATCCATCTCATATATCCACCCCCACTCAACTACCCATACCACCATTTCCAAAACCACACCATGAAATATCTCAAACCACTTACAATGTTGAGGTACAACACTACCAACCATATCCTCTTGATCTAAATGGTATTCAACTTAGTTCAAGAAAGGTATTGCGAAGAAGAGATTTCCTTAATGTCATTAAAGGAAAACATCAAGAAGAAGAAGATCCAAAGGAGGAGATAAAATTATCTAGGGCTGCACTTGATGAAGATTCAACATCAGAGTCCGATGTTGAGAAAGTTTCCTCATGTTTACCAACATTTCCTCCATGTGTTCAAGAGAAAAATCAGATAAAAGAGGAATATTTGAATTTCATAATAGAAGAGGACATCCAAGGTGATCCAACTCAACAAGTGGACCAGGGGAATCACAACTATATTTACATATGGTTCCAAACATTCATTCATTTACATATGGTTCCAAACATATGGGAAGAAGAATAAAATATCAGGTCAAAACCTATTTTGAGGCGGCTGAGATTGGACCACTGATTGAAAACCTCCATGAGGCAATCATTGGGTTGAAAAAAAAAGATAAAATTAAAATATCCCAAGTAAAAACCTCCTTTGAGGTGCCTAGGAAAACCTACTAGTGGAAAACCTCATTGAGGTAGCTAGTAGGCCTTTAAAAAAAAAAGAAAAATTCTCCATGTATCTCTCTCTAATTAATGTAGGTTCTCTCCAACCTCTACAAGCAGAAAAAACAACAAGTTGGCACAAAAAGAAAAATTCATTCAACACCCTGGTTAAAGGTACTCAAACTTGGACTTCCTCCTTCTATGCTCAGAAGCTCCAAAAGGACCTCAAGAATATTATCACATGCAGCTTCAGAACCGCCAAATACAACTTCAAAATCCATATCAGCAGCTTCAATATCACCTACAAAAGAAAATAAATGGTAAGGCATAAGTATGCAATCATCTAACCTTTTCTTTGAATCTATTTTAGCTTAATAAAACATTAAAAAGTGTGAGAAGGAAAGTTTTTTATATAGCCAAAATTAGTAGCAGAACAACCTCAGCCTTATCTAGCGACCGACCTAACTTTTTCCACCAAGAAGAGGAACAAGACAAAAGTAAAAAGGACTTTAGAAAGTGGGTAGTAACCAGTTCATTGTAATGGAAGACAAGGAGTTCCAAGGGGTAACCAAAGGGTGAACTCAGTTCATAGAAAAAATAACTGAGTTTATTTGCGTGCAATAAAAGAGAGAGAGAGAGAAAATAAAAAAATAAAATAAAATAAAAGGTGGATCAACCACCTCTTGGCATGCAAAACATATTTTCTTAAGGTATCTGAGGATCTCCATGAAGCACCTATGAGAAGAAATGCAAGAAGAATAGCAAGAATATTAGCAGGAGGAGCAGTGCATGGGCCAATAAACAAAAAATGAAATAAGCCAGCATGCAAGAAGAACCATAGGGCAAGGAAGGTGAATAGGTTGCTCAGAGGATGAGCAATAGTTTCAGTAGGGGAGTGATGATGGACCTCTAAATTAGAAATAAATTAAGGCCCATCTGACCTTTCTTAGGCCCATATACCTTTCTTATGTGCACGAAAAGATATATTAAATATCTCCTTCTACACTTAATAATGTTTTATTATGCTTTAATATTTTGTTAGAAATGTTTAAAGGTAATTTCATATTTGTGCCTAATATTGGTTATTTTTTTAGAATATTGTGATAATATTGGGCAGATTATGTAGATTTGTAGAAGGAGATAATTTAGGGACTTGCTCCCTACCACTAGAAGATCAAGAGTGAAGAAAAAATAAGCACAATATCAAGAAATTAGGGAGAAACATTGGAGAGATTCAAGGGGGTTGTCCACCATCCTTAACTTTCAAAGGAAGCCAAAGGATTTTCATGAGATCCCCTCCAGCAATTCGAATTCTAGAGGTAGCCAAGCAACTCAAGACCAAGTTCACTCAAGCCATACTTCACTTGGAGTCAAGTGGACTCATTACCTATTTTTTATGGAGTTGTTGGTAGCTGCCCTTGAGGATAAATAAAGCTGATCAAGAGCTAATTAGGGTCGATTCCAGTGGATTCTGGTCCATTCAATGTAGTCCATTCCATCCCATGCCATTCATTTTCCATTTTATTAGGCTTTTGTTGTTTAAGAACTTCGGGATGTAATAAGATTGTATTTTCATTGAAATGAGTATTCATATGTTGTTTTACTGATCTAGTTTCATGGAGCCAGGCTCACGGGTTAGGGCCCAACCCATTTTCCTCAACTTCTCTGTTGTTTTTGTTCTTTCCTTATTGTCATTTAGCCAGTTTTTTTCCTGTCATTTATTTAGTTTTTCTTCTGATAGTTTAATTTTTGTTTAGTTTTATATTTCACTTTGTTTTTGCAGTTCTTCATTTGCTTATGAGTAATAGAATAGAGGATAAAAATATAAAAGCTGTGGATCTATACTTCCCTTCTCATCTCTATCAATAGAGCTCGAGGGGGGTAAAATTTCCCATAGGCCAAAAAAAACTGCTTTTTGTTCATTTTTTTTATCACACACTTGTCTATTTTTTGTTGCATAAGTAGGTAGGGTTGATTGCAGGTACAATAATTTTTTCCCGAAAGAAGTTCATTGGCACTTCCCTGCTTCATTTCCCATCTCCCTTCCTTCTCTACTATTACGCTTCTATTCCCTTCTATTTCACTTATTGCAGCTGTTGCACCCTTTTATTCCCAAAAATGCTTCAAAATGACTAAGTCTACCTTATATTCCTTAGTTTTCCTATTTTACGTCTATCGCAGCCATTTTTACAAAAAAAACACTTCAAAACCTTATAGTTTGACCTCCGCCCTTTCTTCTCGAATTCCACACTTATTGCATTTTGCATCTCGCAAATCCTCCACGCTCTCCCTTTTATTTTCCTGATCATAATTGCGATTGCGATAAACCTTCCACCTTACAACTTATCACAATTCCTTACTGCAAATCACAATTGCATTTCCTTTCTGTACATTGAAATCGCATTTTGAAACCTTTTGCCTTTTCCCTTTAAGACTTACCGCTCCTTTTTTCTGATTTCGATACGGTTATCGCACTCCACCCTTTCTCCTCGAACTTACCACTATCGTACTTTGCAAATCATAAATCGCAATTTTTATTTGGTTCCCGTTAGTACTTATTGCTCCAAACGTCGTTTTCGATATGGTTATCGCACTCTACTCTTGCTCCTCGAACTTACCGCTACCGTACTTCGCAAATTGAAAATCGGATTTTTCTTTGGTTTTTGTTAACACTTACCACTTCCAAACACTTATTGCGATAATTCTCCATACCTCGCCACGTCGCAAATCGCATTTTGCACTTCGCAACCTTTTCCTTTTTTTCCTATAAGACTCACCGCTCCTGACGCCGATTGCGATAATTATCCATACTCCACCACATCGCAAATCACATTTCACACTTCACAACATTTTCCCTTTTTCCTCTAATACTTACTTCTCTAGACGCCGATTTCAATATTTTCATCACACTCTGCCACCGGTCCTATTGCCACGTCACCTGTCGCATTTCACACTTTGCAAATTTTACCTCATCACATTTCGCACTTCGCAACTTTTACCCCATCGCATTTCACATTTCCCAACTTTTACCCCATCGCATTTCACGCTTTGCAGTTTTTATCCCCATCGCACATCACAATATTTATCCACTCCTTGTTAACACTTACTGTTCCTGTTTGCCGATTGTGATATTGGTATCGCAATCCGCCATTGGTCCCACCGCCACATCATCCGACTCATTGTAAATCACAAATCGCACTTTTATTTGGTACTTGTTAACACTTACTGCTCTTGTCTGCCGATTGCGATATCGCATATCATAGATCGCAACCTTTGCCCTTTTCGCAAATCACATTTTTCTCTCGCTCCCGAACTGTACTCTTGCTTCTCCACCATCGCACTTTTCAAAGCATTCTGCTCCAAAGAATTTTTTGCACTATAATAAATTTTTAGTAAGGTTTAAACCCCCTCCTTCCCCTTCTAAGGCTTGTTTCACGTGTTAAGCCCTCCATTAGCCTCTTTAGCGCTTTTTCCTCTAAGCTGCAAATCAACACTTTTTAAATTAGAATTAAGTCATGGATATATTATTGCATGGTAGATAGAGAATAAATTAAATTAATTTCCTTCCCGTCATTTGCTTTCTGCAATTTAAATTAGTTTCTTTACTTCCATTTCTTTTCAGCAAGTTAAATTAGTTCCCTTTCCTATCATTTATTTTCATCAATTTAGTTTAGTTTTCTTTTTTTCATTTCCTTTCTGCAATTTATTTTAGTTTCATTGAAGTGTGACAGACTTCACTGAGAACCCCTAGAAGTAGCACCCTTTTGTAGAGCGAAAGAGGATGACATGAGTAGAATGCATTTGTTGTGTATATAGCACTGTCATCTCCAAGTTGGTACGCACCCCGGGTTGATAAAGTAAAGTAGGGCAACCCTTGGGAGTTTCAGCACTCTTGGTGCAATACCAGGGCTCACCAATTGGACTCCAAACCTCTGAACCCTTTCAAATGTCATTTTCAGAATTTTATTTCCCCTCCCAACCTAACTGACTAATTATCAAAATTGAATTAGTTCTAAGAATTGAATCTTGACTTGGTAAGGAACTGTTTTAAACAATTATGAAAATTGTTCATCTAAAAATTTTTAAAAATTAGAAAAATAAATTTAATCATTATATATATTTGACATACATAACATAAAATTTAAAAAAAAACCTTATATTTCTTTACAAGGAACACACATGGATATATATAAAAAATTTCATTTTCATGCATAAGCTAGAGGTGAGCTGGAGGGTTTTGGTATATTATGTGTGTGTCCTAGTGGTTCTATTTATATATATACTAACAAAACCACATACATCTCCATAAAAAACATAAATTGCTTACAGGATCACTTCTGGTGGTTTCTAGCAGAGAGAGGATGTGATATTGGGTTGATTAATGGTTTTCAATTTTTTGAAGGGTAGTTTTTGCTGCATTGGCTTCCAATACCACTCCCCATCTTATTTTTCATGCACTTCATCCTCCCAGAAAGCCTCTGGATCTGGGAATGAATGTTGTACATCGTTGATATCTTTTTTTACCTTTAGGAAGTATAAAACCTAACTCTTTTCATTGGCTTGTGCACATGAAATATGCGATCAATTATCGTGATACTAACGCACTTGAGTACTGGTGATATTTCCTTCTTTTTTTTTGGACAAACTGTCACATTAAATCTTTGACATTTTACAACTTAGGTGAATTTCATAAAGCTACCATCATTTAGAGAAGAACTAAATTGAATTTGTTTGCTAGCGTTGTGTTAGGTCCCTATATTACTACTATAGTCCCTTATTGTTGTTAGTGTAGCCCCCATATTGTTATTGGTGTACCCTTGTAGTCCCCATATTGTTATTATTGTGCCCCATAAAAGCTCACTATTGTTATTATTGTGCCCTTACATTATTATTGTTAGGCCGGCTAGGATTATATTGTGACCCCATGGACTCCTATATATAGAAAGGATGTTTTGTCATTTGTATCATCGAAGAATTTTTCATTTATGTAATGTAAAGGAGGTTTCCCCCTAGAAGAGGTTGATTTATAAGGTTTTGATCTTTCTTTTCTTCTATTTTTTGATCTAGTTTCATAACATTTGGTATCAGAGCTTTGGATTCCCGAGTTTCGCTGCTTCAAACAGATCATCGTGGAATTTTCACTATAGCTATTTTTATACGAAGATTCAAAAACTAAAAACAAAACCCATTTGTGAAGAAATTATAAGGAACATCATGTAAAAAGTTAAAATCTTGGTTTCACAATATTTTCGGAGATATGATCTGTGGAGGTTAGGGATTTTATAGGCCCCTGAATTTCACATGAAAGAGGTGACCTTGGGAAAATCGTCATAACTCTCTCTCTGAGCATCAGATTGGAATTCTATAAAAATTGGGCAAAAGTACACAGATTTTTTTTCCTGTGTCTCGATTCCAAAGTTAGAGGAAGCAGTGAAAATTAGCACGCCATACAATTTTTCTCTACTGAACTAGTCCATAATTAGGTCATTGTGGGAGATTGTGCATAAATTTGTCTTGAAGAATCCAAATCAGGTCAGACCTATTGCATTGTAAAGAAGATTCAGAGGGGTACTAATGGACAAAAGATAAAATCTTGTGGATCTGAAATTACAAAGATACATCATTTTCAATATCGAGCTCCTCAAAATTAAGAAAAAAGTGTGTATTATTTTTTTTAATTGTATAAGTCTTGTTTGAAAAATCAGTTTGAAGTGATTCCAAGGGAATATTTAAGCATAGATATCAGTATTTGGTTCTAAAATGGCCCCTAAAAAGAATTAAACACACTTTAAGCCCTCAGAAGGCTCTACTGTGAATCATGAAGAGGAATAAGTGCAACTTGATATATCAAAATCACAATACCTATTACAAAAAAATTTCGCTCTCAGAAAGAGTAACAAAAAATGAAATGGAAGCTAAGATGGATGGTTTGAAGAAAGGCATGGAAGCAAAGATGGAAAGTTTGAAGAAAGGTGTGTAAGCTAAGATGGATGGTTTTAAGAATGGTATGGAAGCTAAGATGGATGGGATGGAAGATATGAAATATGAAAAAATGAAAGGAAACATGGAAGACATGAAGAATGAAGGTTTGACAAAGTTGATGGAAGAAATGATTCCTAATGGAAAAAAGGTAGTAGAGTAAACTCATGATGAGAAAAAAATAAATTTTAATCATGATTTCATAAACTATAATGTTTTATTGAAGACCCACCTATTGTAGCCGCTACAACACCCTCCAAAATTTGGCATCCATTTGAAATTTTAGAGCCCCTGACCGCTTTGGTAAAGGCAAGTCTGTCTCACCCTCAGCCATGAACATTGAGAAATTCCACCTCCAGCAAGTGTCTTCATAACCAATTGATAACTCCAACTTTTCTAAGTTGGTCACAAAGTCGCAAAGTGTCTCCCCTTGCAAAGTTTAGAAAGTTGCGACCACGCGACCTTGCGACCCAGCGACCTCCAGGTCGCTAGGTCGTAAGGTCACAATCTTGATCCAAACTCCAAATTTTCGACTACGTGACCTTGCGACCTTGCAACCTCCAGGTCACAAGGTTGCAAGGTCGCATCCTCGCCCGACTAGGCCTGATTTGCGACTTTGCGATCTCCATTAATGACCACACGTGCGGCCGCTTTATAAATAGAAGGGTCACGTAGGTCGCATTTGACCTGTGCGACGGAGCAAACGAGACGCCTGACGAGCCAATTAGAGTGCGATTTTTCCTGTGTAAGCTGCCTATACCTCCTACTATTTCATTTTTCATTTTTCTATTTCCCTACCTGCTCTAGCCCTGGGCTATTAATTTTTCTTGATCCCACTCATTTGCAACCCCACCCCTCACTATCACTCCAGCTAGGGTTTCACCTTCCTTTTTATAATCCCATCATGCCTTAACACTTTTGAACCTTTCTCTTTTCCTCAAGCCATCACAAGAATCCCTCTTTGGAATTCTTGTGTGCTTTCCAACTCTGGTTCACCCCTTGCCTTAGAGTTTTCCCCCTACTTTCAGCATCTTCTTCGTGGGTCGCGATCGCCCAATTTTCCTCAGAAAACCCTAATGTGACCTCGCAACTTCATGACCTCGCGACTTTGCGACCTCGCAAATTCATGACCTCACGACTTCGTGATATAGTCGCTAATTCGCAAAGTCACGAGGTTGCAAATTATTGACTAACTACATGATCGTGACTTTATGACCTGGCGACCTTGCGACTTGGTCTCCGGTCGCTAAGTCACAGAGTTAGAACCATTCATGCAGGCGTGACCTTGTGACTATGCGACCTTGTTACTAGGTCACCTGGTCGGAGCTATAACAACTAGGGGAGGGCGCAATGACCTGACCTCAGAAGAAAATCCTTAGTAGGTCTAGTCAGTCTTTTTATTTTTTCTATCATGCCATTTTTCTTATCGTGGGATTGTTTTCTGAACATGCCATGGGATATTGAATCTAATCTTGAGTGTGTCTCCATCTCTTCGGCCTCAAGTAACATGAGGCCTCCAGCAGTTCGAAGGAGGGAAAAAATCCCAGAGATAAAGCTATCAGGAGGAGACATGCCTCCTCTACCACCTCTATCTATGGGGACACCACCTACGTCTTTGGGAAAGGAAATAAGATAACATGGTATCAATTCTACCAGGAATTCACAAAACAAGAATTCCTGGAGGATCTCACGAACCGGCCGGTGTACATTCAAGTCAAAAGGTCCAAGCTTCACTATGTGGGCACCAACCCACCAATCTTCCCTGTGCACAAATATAATCGAGTGGATCCTCCAGAATGTCAATTCCAAGTTCCGATTCATCTGTGATCACGCAGGGAAGACTTTTTCCAACTTGACTGGAAAGGGTGCAGAGGTATACTATGCACTCCCTGCTAGGGAGGAATCTTTCAATGCCGAATGGGTCGCCACACACTATGTACCAGTACAAGACACCTTGAAGGGTTGGTGGGAAGACCCTGAGAATTTTAAAGGGAAGAAAGATCAGGAATACAAAACTGATGGCGTTAGGAAGGTTTACAAGCTCGTGGTAGCAATGATGTGTAGATTGTATGTTAGGAGGGATGCCACTACTTTCAGTGGAACATGGGTCCCACTCATGTATGCGATCACCTTCTATGACACTTGGTTCAACTGGGCATACCTAGTAATATTATCTCTCAGGGTGAACATATCAGTAGTCTAGGTACCAGAAGAGGGTATGCATCAGGATTCTACACGGCCTCCTACCTCTTAGATGTAGTGTGTGCACAGTGAAATTTTGAGTAATGGTCACAGAACTGGGATGCGAAGCATGTTGATCCCATCCACCAAGAGTTGAATGTGTTCTGGGCTACTAGATACAAGCAAGATATGGAGTCCATCTCAGAGAAGTTCATCCCTATACTCTACTGACATATTTTCAGTAAAGATACCCCCTACATGTCTATTCAGGCTATGGAGAGAGTAACCAAGGTAGCCAACTGGTTCCCCATTCCAGAGAGTACTTTTGTCAGGGTCTTCAGATCGTTCAAGGCACCTCACGCACTACCCAAGTTGTTGAGGAGGTAAATCCCCTCTGCGGACAGAGGCGATCCCTACTAGCCCAGATCGGGTCTAGCAACAATCAAACACGCTACAGTGCAGGTTTATAATTTTAAATAAACCAACTTGCGAGGAAGGCTTACCTGGAATCTGACGCTGTCGTTTGTAGAAGAGGTGGTGCTCCCGTTCCTTCGCCCTGGTAGATCACAGCCCTCACGATCTTCGTGATCAGACACCTGCACATGCAAGAAACAACACAAACGCAAGCATAAAATCCAGTGCATACAACTATATGTCAGTCGAAGAGGACATAACTCATGAACATAATCAAGAACAAGAGTGGAACCATAACCAATAGTCGCTTAATATTAATGAGTCAAAAAGAAGAATACAACCAAAGCTTTAACGCAAAGACTCTCCTTTAGCGTCGTCAAATACGCATGTCTCAAAAATCCTCGTCGTGTGATGGGACAAGCTTCTCCTGGATACCGGCAATAGTCTCCTTGCTCGATTTGGCCTTTAGGAATCAAGAAGGCTTTCCAAATGGAAGCTTGGGAACTTAGAAATTCTGCCACTCTTTGGAACTAGCTTGCAATGGAAATGGGCAAGCTTTTATAGAAGGAGGAAGGGGAGTTGGGATCCCTATAATTATGGGATTGGCCCTATCATTAAGGAAGCTTCCATGAGAGGTGGTAAACCACTTCCTCTCCATGGAAATCCGTAGCCAAACCTCCCAACTCAAGATAGAAATCAGCCCAGTAATTTGTTAGGATGAAACTTCTGCCTTTTATTTTTAAAAAACACCTCTTAATATGGTTGGCACGGGTACGGCTCTATGACAGAGCGCCAATTGGCGTGCCCTCTTTGGAGGATTTCCCTCTTGGCACGAGGGCTGAACTATGGAACCGCGCTAATGAAAAAAGAGCTACTTTTACAGTTTTCTGCAAGGAGATGTCTTTAGGGAAATTAAAGCTCATTTTCAGAGGGATGCAATGAAAGTATTTTCAAGCCTTAACTCTGCCCACAGGTCACGGAATGAGCCCTCCAATGTGCGGGATGGGGATTGTAGGGATGGTGAAAAATTGCTGTGCAACAGATGCCCCCTAAAGCATGAGGCCCGAAAGAGAGAGAGAGGGGTGAAATGCTTTACGAGAACATGTCGACCGAAAACACCGCCATCGAAAAACCTGTGGAGCGAAGTACAACTGATGTCTCAGATACATGATATATATGCGTGGTATGGGCGCAGCCATCCATAACAGAGTGTACAATAATCTAGATCCAAGGCATGGACGTAGCCATCCAATGAAGATCGATAAATAGACTCAGGTATGGTCGCAGCCATATAATCAGTGAGTCATGTAAATAATCATAATAATCCACAATGTCGTAGCCCGGATTACAACAGACACAATCCAGGGTCTTGCGCTCCATCTCGACCCGAACAAAGTACAAGTTCAAGCATGCGAATATGTGAGCTGAAGTCGAACATGCAAGAACATCGTCTGATTACCAGCCAATGATGAAAGTTGTTAACAAACGCGAGAGGAACCACCAATAATGAAAATGGCCCTCAAGGTACTATAGGTACAATCTACAGTGTGCGAATCAATGAGCTGGTGTCGAACACCCGTAGAATCACTCGATCGGAGGCCAATGATGAAAACCTCACGTCGAATGCGACGAACCTGCCATTAAGGCATGCAGGCTCCAAGGTACCATGAAAGAATCTCTAGACCATCTTCCTAGATAATGATCTGAATTCGACAGGAAGTGACCTTGATCGAAGGTGGGCCATAATGTTTCCCACATCATCGACACGAGACAGAGGAACATGATGTTTTTTGTGAATCAGGATCATATGAGAATCAGAGGAAGGTTGATACTTGCAGAGGTCAACTTCTCTTGAACATGTAAACGGCACGACAGTGGACTTGGTAGTATTTGACATCAACGGATCAGAGGTCATGGTGACGAGGCAATGAGAAAATGAGAGGTCAAAAGGGATTATCCAAACCCACGGAAGCAAAGTGAAGAACGAGATGAGATGTCCCCAACCCGACACGAATGCAGACAAGTGCCATGTTCAAGAGCGACATACTGCCGACACGACAACGATGCTGGTTCCATTTTCCCCCACCATTTCTGGCGAGTACCCCTATTATTTTTTGATAACAAGCTTGAAGGGGATAGCATATTCTTGTAATATAAGTCCGCCCTTCGGGCGAATCCATCCTAGTACATTTAACGAGCCCTAGGAAGGAGTGACTCGAATAACGTCATTTCGACTGAATCCGATGTCATCAGGGTTTAACGAGTCTGACAAAGGAAGAACTCGGTGTCTTTTCATATTTAGAGAGTTTGAAAAGACAGCAAAAAGTAAACTCCAACGGTCCCTTTTCGTAGATAGTTCCCCGGACCCGAAAAGGTAGAAAATAATATCCAAGAAAACCTCCTAGTCGCGATAGGCTAGGGTATTCCTTTTTCGTAAATAATCCATCCCAGGCCAAAAAAGGGGTAAACATATACTAGGTAGATGTCGATTCGTG
Source organism: Pinus albicaulis (assembly GCA_034641835.2). Classification (NCBI taxonomy): domain Eukaryota; kingdom Viridiplantae; phylum Streptophyta; class Pinopsida; order Pinales; family Pinaceae; genus Pinus; species Pinus albicaulis. The sequence continues at coordinate 561,125,038 of CM076576.1, read as the reverse complement.
TCCACTTTAACGAGATCGAAACGACAAGGGCCTCGGTGATCTTTTCATGTTTAGAGAGTCAGAAAAGAGCTGAAAGATGACTCCAGAGTGACTTTTTCGTGTATTTACCGAATCCGAAAAAGTATAAAATACAACTCGTTTCACCGTTTCCGTTGCGTGAAAGACCTGTTGCTGCACAAAAAGGCAAGTGTAAAACCCATTTTCGACACAAATACATTAAAATATTCAGAAAAATAACTTTCAAAACCTATTTTGAGTTAAAAAAGTTATAAATATGTCAAATGGTAAAAATAGAATTACTTTTTACTATTTACCTCACCGAAGAGCAGCAGTGGTCCAGTTTTGTGTGCAAACTTCTGACAGTGATTACGACCGATCCAGGCTACCATTCAGAGTTCCGTCAGTTCCAGGTAAGAGGCGCTTCTTTGCACTCCATTTCAATCCATTTTTTAATAGTTTTCCATCATGCATTAGACTTTTGAGGCCACTTTTTAAATTTTTAGGGCTCCGCTCATTGGCGCGGGTATCGGGCACGGACCCGCGCCAATGGGATTTTACATGCAAAGGGCTCGCGCCAGCTGGCGCGACTGTTCAGGAAACAGCCGCGCCAGCGGCAGAACCTCAATTTTCGCCTAAAAATTCGAGATTTTAATCAAATTGAATGAAATTTGAAGCTCATCAGAGATCTAATTAAGGGTTTTGACCATGTTGATGCAGTGAACCGAGCAAAATGGTGATTGAGTGGAAAGAAAGGGAGCACGGTGAAGAGGATGAACAAGCCATGGAAAATGAAGTTTGCATGAACGCCCTTAGGAACTGTGGGCTAAAAAAGTTCTTCCTAACACCTTGTTTACGAGCTCAGCCCGAGCTTCTACAGTACTTGATCAATATGTGGGACGCAGATGAACAAGTATTCAAACTGCGGGACCAAGTGTTAGAACTGGAGGTTGCTGACGTGTACTTCATAACCAGATTATTGCGCAGAGGTCCGGTGCCCATATTGACTGGGAGCAGACCCTCTGGTGAGAAAATGGAGCAAGTGATGGCACGAGTGTGCCGAGGGGCACAACTAGGATCCGGAAGTGGAAAGGTGGACATCCATACCATTCCTAATCTGGCACTGAGAGTAGTGTTGCATACCATCACGTGGGCTGCGGGGTCGCAGGCACCACACGAGGCCACAAAGGCCCAACTTTTGTTGGCCTCAGAGTGTATGACTCCTCTATTGTTCGATTGGGCCACAACAGTGATGATAAACATAAAGAGGCAACTAACCAAATGCAAAAAAGCCAAACTGAAATAGTTTGGCTATGGTTCTATCCTGGTATTGTTCATTCTGGAACGATTACCAATCTTCCAGGGCCAAGGGGCCATAGTAGCTGAGCCTATTCCATGAGAGCCAAGAATGGCTCGCTGGGCAGAGCTGATGCCCAGAGCTGGAGGGGGCCAACAGATGTCCTGGAGGCCGGAGTTTTTTGGGTGGTTGCAGCGTCAGCTGATCGTAGTGGAAGACTAGCCATATGCTGGTACCGATTTCACTGGTGATCCAGATCTCCCACTGCCGGAGGGAGATGATTGGGACGAGGAGTTGGGTATGACCCCTTCTCTTTTTGATTTTATATTTTATGATTTTTTTTGTTAATACATGTTCTTCCTGACACATTTTTATATGCATGCAGACGTGGGTTCAGAGAGACCAGCCGGTATGTCTCCTATCGCACGGAGGACTCTTCCCGCACCTGATCCTCAAGCAGAGGGTGCAGAGGGGGGGCAGTTAATCCAGAATCTCGAGGGGATCGCCCGAGGGATCCCAGACTACGCCCGACTAGCGGATGTACCGATGGCGTACCAGAGACACACGGTGGGAGTGCCCAGTCGCCTCCACCGAATTCTGAGATGCTTAGTGCGTGCAGTTACCTGTTATCATGAGCACCATGCAGATTCGACTCCTAGGACTTTTATCATGCATATTTTTTGAGAGACATGTCGTCTCTAGATGTATTAAGACGAACATATATATTTTTGATTTAATGTGATGCACACTATGTAAACATTTCGATATATATATACATATATATTTCTGGATGGATCTTTTTCTTTCATGTGATGATGATTTACAAATTGCGCAAATGTCTATCTAAAACCAAGTTAGCTACTGCATCGGTTAACGCATTCATATGCCTGGGAATATGTTGGTATGTGATATAGTCAAAATTTCTTTCCAGTAAACGAATACGCAGATACAGACGTAAGATGGATGGGTTTCTGACCGAATAATGACCGTTCAGTTGTAATACTACAAGTTACAAGTCTAGATACACAAGTAATTCACGGATACCAAGGTTCACAGCCTCGGTTAATAATTCTAACACAACACTATATTCCGCGATGTTATTTGTAGTCCATCCCAGGCACACACCTTGCAGGTTGACCAACTCACCAGTAGGATCGTAGATTACCCAGGCTGCTGAAGACAAATTCTTGGTACTGCGGGAGGCACCATCCACGAAACCAACAAACGGATGAATGGACATCTGCACAATCAGGAAGACCCGATCAGCAGAAGCATGTCTACATTGCAAACCACACCACACATGCACACAAATGAAAAACACACACTTATGTACACACAAGACGGGCATGCCCCCCAGCATGGTGTCTCAATTCGAGGTGCATGCCCCCCAAGCTTCAGTCCATAGGAAATGGAGTGAAGGTTGAAAGAGATTTGAACTAAATCTATCAAAACTTGAATTTAAAATGCTCGTGTTTCATTATTTTAACGAGGTTGACACACTTAAAAGAACTATCCTCGTGACACCTTGTTTCATTTTTTAAGGAGCTTGACACAAGACAAGGAACTTTGCTCCAAAGAGTTTGTTTCATTTTTTAAGGAGCTTGACACAAGAAAATGAACTCTGCTCCGACGAGCTCCAAGGAGGAGGCTCAGGAGGGAGATGATCATGTACATTCCCAACAATCCTTGGTTTAACAGAGCTGTTGATTGGGATGGTTTGAGTGATATTACTTAGGTTTCCCTTCGGAAAAACCTCGTGCGTCAAAATGGTCGTTTGAAGAGGAGGAGTAGGAACCTGAGATGCATAACGCTCCAGACATTCAGAAATTGCCCCCAAGCCGGGCATAAAAGAGGAACGATGATGCCCATCGCCCCAAGGCAACTCCTCGAGAGACATAGTTTCAATGATGGCTTCATCGGAAGGAAAATTCTCTTTGAGAGGATCAGGCGAATCGACCTAACCAAGCCAGGGGAATTGAGAGTAAACATCTAGAGCCATGCTCAAAGGAGCATGCTGAGGAGGTGGAGGATCAGATGTAGCAACAATTTCACAGTAGATGATCTCTACTGGAGTCAAGGGCATTGATTCTCCAAACTCAAACACCTGCTCAGGCGTAGGAATAAGCCAGGGGTCATCGGACCTGGAAATCATGTTAACTTGAGTGGTGTGCGGTGGTGGTGTGGGAAAGATACCCATGAGGATGGGGTCCTTGAAGAGACCGGGTCCAACACTGTCAGGGGGATTTGAAATCTGATCCACGTATGGTACGTTGTTCTCGGAAGTGGAGGTGAAGAAGGACAACTGATCCACCGTGACGATTTTGCCCTCGTGAGGGAACTTAAGAAGTCGAAAGACAGTGGATGGCATGCATAGCATGGCATGGGTCCAGCTGCGGCCAAGAAGTATATTGTAGTTGAGCCTGGCGTCGACTACTTCTACTTCCACGTTGACAGTCTTCCCCTGTAAAGTGATCGCTAAACTCTCGAGAACACCGAGGGGTTTGGATTCCCAACCATCAAATGCCTCGAGGGCATTGGGAGATGACGCAAGGGCTGGAGAGCCAATGGCATTCCAGCAAGCGGATGACATGACGCAGGTAGAAGCACCTTCATCCACAACAGCCCTATGGATGTTAAGACAGTTAATCCTGACTTGGATAACGAGAGCTATCTGATGTGGAAGTCGGGGGGAGAAATTATCTAAATCGAAGGTGAGAAGACTCGAATCGGCGGGATCAATGCCACCGATCGCAGACAATAAAGCCTTCCGTTGCGAAGGACAACTTTGAAGAACTTCTAGTGCAGACATAGCAGAAGGTGCCTGTGCCAAATCCTCAACAATGCTGTAATGTTGAGCGGCACGAGCATTCGGATTATAAGAAGATCTTCGAAGAACACCTTTAGAAGGTGGCTTCACAACGGGTTCAGGAGTAGGCTTCTCGATTTCCAACGAACCGGAGACAGGTGGGGGAGGCGGTCCATCCACAACTGCCTTCCCAGGTGCCTGCCACGATTCGCTGTAATCCTTCAAACGTGTAGCGACAGAGATAGGTGCAGCAACCTTCATCATGAAAACTTGGGACCCAAATGGTGCAGATGGTGACGGCTGTTCAACCATCTGGGTCTGCTGAGACGGGAATGGCTCCTTAAGAACTGTCGGAGGCCCTTTTGAGCCCTTGAGAAGTTGACTAACTTCGGATCGTCATGGACAATCCTTAGTATAATGGTCTCCCTCACAAATGAGGCAAGGGTACTTCGGTTTACGCTGAGAGCCATCCTTAGTGCGAGATTTGAATTCTGGCCTCGGGGCATCGGGTTTGGATTTACCTTTTCCCTTCTTTTTCCCTTTGGAGGCTTTCTCCGCAGGATTGGCCTGAACGGCGTTCACCTCTGCGGTTTTGCCAGAATCTGATGGAGCGGGACTAGCAGGAGTATTGTTGGAAGAATTAGACTTATGCTTCCCATTCGAAGATTTATTCGAATTCTGAGATACATAACCAATGACACCATCCACTGCGGGGGTAGGTGGAGCCTTAGAGGTTCCGGACTGTGGGGCATCAGGCAAGATATCATAAAGCATGCCGGACTGAGAATATACAAGATCCAGATATTGGGCACGCGCAATGGCTTGTTCCTCCGTCACACACGCTCCCATCGCAATATCTTGGGCGATTTTGTTCACAAAGGAGGTGGTGAACCAGTGAGTTAGTATCTGATCAGGTATATGAAACTTGATCAGTCTACGATGGTGCCGCCACTCATGGATGTGATCAGAAATGTGAGTGGCCTTGTCTTGCTTCAAAGAAGTCAGGAGGTGCATCCCGGCTTCATAACGAACCGGTAACTGAAAGTGTGTGAGAAAATCCATGGCTAAGGAATTGAAATCTTGGAAGATACCACGGGATAACTCGATGTACCACTTAGCAGCACCTCCAGTTAAAGTGCACTGGAAAAGGCACAGACGAATCGAATCGTCGACCCAAGAGTTAGACGAACACCAAAGATGATACGTCATCACATGCGCTTGGGGGTCTTCTCCAGCTTTTCCCTCAAACTTGGGGCAATCACTTGGTATCTTGGTAGGAACCGGAGGCCAATAAGGATTATGTAAAATCGGATCATTGGTCAATTTTGAAACATTCGGCAATTCCAAGGTGGCCAGGAACGGCAATGGCGGATTAACCAGCATGCCAGGCTCGGGATGAGGACTGGTACCTATACTCCACAATGGTTGTGAATATCCTTGCCCCCATGGGTTCTGTCCCGTAGGATTCTGACCGTAGGGGGTGTAGGTCATATAACCAGACTGATTTGGATGCTGGTAACCAGTGTGTGGGGCTTGATAACCAGGGTGTGGACCCTGGTTAGCATTCGGCCCTGTATAAGCAGCATTTGGATTTGGTTGCTGAGTATAGGTATAACCGGGTGGAGGAGGATAATATTGAGAGCCTCTGGGGTGGTTATAATTCGGTTGAGATTGACCATGAGAATAATAACCGCCCTGAGGATGAGTTGGCTGCTGATAGGTGGAACCCTGCGGAGCCTGATAATTAGGGTGCAGCTGTTGATTTGGCTGCGGCATCGAATGAATCGACTGCTGGGCAGGGTTAATAGAATGAGCGGGATGCCCTGAGTGAACAGGTTGACCCGACTGAGAGGGCTGCCCTGAATGAACAGGTTGACCCGGATAAACAGGTGGCGCCGGTTGCACAGGTTGACCTGGCTACAAAGGAGCCCCAGGTTGTGTCGGATGAGCCGGTTGGCCTGGAGGCGGAGCGCCAGGTTGTACCGGATGGGCCGGTTGGCCTGGTGGAGGAATAGGACCAGGTGTTTGCTGGTAACTGGCTTGACCTGGAGCAGAACCATAGGATGGTCCCGGCTGATATGAAACGTTAGAAACAACATGATACTGCGGTTTCATAGGCTAAGAAGGCTGGATTTTCCTCCCAAGACCATAGACCGGTCCCGGTTGGTACCCCGGCTGAGGCTGTACAGGTTGACCGGAAGGGCTATAGTACTTTCCTTGCGGACTGTATGACGGCCCTTGCTAGCCCACAGGATAGCCTTACATGGGCTGCCCCTGTGGGTCGTAAGGATAGCCAGGTTGGCCCGAAGGTTGGCCTTGGAAAGGTTGCCCTTGCGGGTTGTAAGCCTGGTTATAAGGTAAACCTTGAGCATGGAGGTAAGCCTCAGGAGCGGGTAGACGCAAAATGTCCCCATGCTCATCATACTGACCTGGAAAAGCATACACGGGTGTACCATCCTGTGCATAGTGCGAAAAGTAAGAGCGGTTGGGATCTTGGGAGGATGGTCCAACCTCAGGGTTCGGCTGTAGCAGGGACAACCGATACTCCTCCAGAGAGATATTCTCCGGTACAACAGTAGCTAGATAAATGTCTTCAGGAGACGGCATAGCCCTGGCAGAGGGTGCCGTGACAACGGGTGTAGAGGCGGCCACACAAAAAGTGGGCCGAACGGGTACAGAAGTAACGGGCGTATAAGGAGACACCCTCGGTGAAGGAGCAGCTGGCCTCGGAGAAGGAGCTGACACTCCCATAGAGGCAGTAGCGGAAATAATCTGACCCAAAGACCTGTACCTCGGTGGTAATGAAGGACTAGCTGTTGACATAACAGCTGATTCAGAGTTGTCTCCTGGAAACAATCTTCGTGGGAAGAGCTGATAGTCTTCACCAGACATTGGAATTTCCTCACCAGAATCACTCATGGTTGAGCCTGCCGCTAGATCTCGCAATAGACGACGAGGACTAGGAGGAAAAACAGCAGCTATAAAAGGCGAACCCGATGTAAGAGAAAGGAAATTAGCTCCTAATCTCAATTCAGACACAGGGTCCGAAAAGGGCCAATCGAACTCAACTAGTCCCCCAAAGGGTTGCTCAGAAAGAACCGGTCCCCTGTCAGAAAACTCAGAAACAATGGGCTGCTGTGGTTCAGCAAGGGATTGGGAAACCTCTAATGAATCGTCCGTGTAAGGACTACCAGTAGACGAAACCGAGGGTTCTGCCACTATGACAAAAACGACGAGAGAAAAGATCAAACACACACAGGGGCTGAAAAAGAGTCAAGACACACGATCAAACGGTCAACAAGAAAAATCTAACAGGGCGGGTAATCGTGGGTGATTAATTTTTTACCACATTGAAAAATAAGAAACTTCACCGTTTCATGTTTTAAGAGTCGAGAAACTGTAAAAAAGGTGACTCTATCTCTTTCAGATTTGACACAAGCGTGAAAGGACAAGTGCTTGGTGATCCTTTCAAATTTAGGGAGTCAGAAAAGATCAAATGATTTCTCAGGAATACTAGGCAAAAGGGTGTACCAAATAACCGTGAACTGCAATATACACCTTGGTTTCAATAATGAAAGAGAAATCAACCAAGGACTTTCCGTACGTGCAGGCAGTCTCCCCGAATGCTGTGTTCGGTGTATCACAGGTATAGGGCGGCAGACTCGGCTTCCTACGGATAAAGGATTGAAACCTAGTGGGGTCTCCGTTTATATACGCGACGGTACGGGGAGCACAAGTCCGTACTAGCGCTGTCTAAAGCCAAAAGGCGAATGACAGCTACTAGGTTTTAAGACGCCGGAACACGTCTCTAGCCTAGACCTCTAAATGTGTTTCGTTAGATTTCAATGCTTCCTTAGTGTAAATTGAGTAGATTTTAAAGTTGATCTTCAATTACGTTTCAGTTTTCAGGCCCTAACGAATGTGTTGTCTCAAAAATATCTTAAATGCAAAACTACATGCCACAGTACAACATTTTGTTCGATGAAAAATAGCTACAGAAGAGTTGAGAGTTTTTACACAAACAAAATGATCAAAAGACAATCAATGACCTCTCTAATGCAACTAATGAAACTAAAAACTTTTCTCTCAGATTCACTAAATACTAGTAAAATGAAAAAGATTTCAATTTGCACTAATCAACCAATAAGCAAAAGAGTTTTTTTTATTTTCAATGTTTGATAGCTAGATTCACTAAACAAACCGAAAACAAATACAAAGCAATTCGAGAAATGATATTAAGAGAGAAAAACAAACAAATTTCACTCAATGGCACAAACAACCAGATCTCAAATCGACAAAAAGTCTCTCAAAACCAAGAAAAGTCCCAAAGACACCAATGAGCCGTGTGATCTAGGCCCAAAATGAAGCAAAGCGAAATTCGAATGAAAATGAAATGAGTCACTCAAAAAACGCAACAATATGATAGACAACTGTCAAATGAATGCAAGGAAGCAATCTCACAGCCGACTGAACGAACGGGAACCAAAAACTCCCAAGGGAGGCTCGACTCACAAAGGCACCTAGATGCCTTAAGGCTCGTATGAAAAATCGAAATAAATAGGCAAACAACCAAAGGAAGGAGGCTCCAACCAGTCAAACCAGGCTCCAGTGCACTCAAACAGCAGAAAAATCAAGATCAAAATCACAAGTCAGCCTCAGAAAGCTTGAAACACAGCAAACCCTAATAGCTCACAGGATTGTACGCACCGGAGCTGGAATTGGGCGCTTTAATGTACGGCGCGGTGATATTGTGCAACCTACGCTAATCGGCGAATCGTTACGCCAAAAAGCGCACAAACAAGTTTACTATAAAAATAAAACAAGAAATCTCTTGTGACATGTAAAAGTGAAAATAAGGCTAAAACAAAGCCAAACAAATGAAGGAAAATCTAGTCCAAAGAGTCACCAAGCAAGTAGTCACCAAGAAAGAATTTATAGAGAAGACAAAACTCCGTTGTCCACCCGTAACCAAACTGCAGAGATCAACGGGCAACATTGGATCTGGATATTCCGCTAATGCAAGTAGCAAAAGCATTTCGAAGGCTATCTCGTTTCGTGCTCGGGATCGTTTGTAGTTTTTATAAATAAAAACAAGTTTAATCTCAAATGGGAGTCGCCAAATTTTTGAGGAGGTAAATCCCCTCTGCGGACAGAGGCAATCCCTACTAGCCCAGCAGGGGTCTAGCAACAATCATCAAATGTTACAGCGCAAGTTCCTACTGTAAATAATCCACTATGAGAAGGCTTATCTGAAAATCACGTTGTCATTTGAGAAGATGGGTGGTGCTCCCATAATCTCGCCCGTGCATCACACTCCCTCACGATTCCCGTGATCTAATACCCTACATGCAAGAAACAACACAAATGCAAGCATAAAATCCAGTACATACAACTATATATCAGTCGAAGAGGATATAACTTATGAACATGATCAAGAACAAGAGTGGAACCATAACCGATAGTTGCTTATCATTAAAGAGTCAAAAGAAGAATACAACCATAGCTTCGACGCAACACTCTCCTTTAGCGGGTCGTCAGCACAACATGTCTCGGAAAAGCCTTTTAGGGATGGGACAAGCCTCTTTCTCCGGATACTTGGCAATAGTCTCCTTGCTTGGATTTGGCCTTAGGGAATCAAGAAGGCTTTTGCAGCATAAAGGTATGATAGCTCTTGGGAACTTGGAGATTAGCTTGCCATGGAGAAGAGCAAGCTTTTATAGAAGGAGGAAGGGGAGTTGGGATCCCTATAATTATGGGATTGGCCCTATCATCAAGGAAGCTTCCATGAGAGGTGGCAAACCACTTCCTCTCCATGGAAATCCGTAGCCAAACCTCCCAACTCAAGATAGAAATCATCCCAGTAATTTGTTAGGATGAAACTTTCGTCTTTTATTTTTTAAAAACACCTCTTAATATGGTTGGCGTGGGTACGGCTCGATGACAGAGCACCAACTGGCGCGCCCTCTTTGGAGGATTTCCCTCTTGGCACGAGGGCTGAACTATGGAACCGCGCCAATGAAAAAAGAGTTATTTTTAGGGTTTTCTGCAAGGAGATGTCTTTAGGGAAATTAAAGCTCATCTTCAGAGGGATGCAATGAAAGTATTTTCAAGCCTTAACTCTGCCCACAGGTCACGGAATGAGCCCTCGAATGTTCGGGATGGGGATTGTAGGGACGGTGACAAATTGCTGTGCAACACAAGTTCATCACTAATAAACTGTTACTACAACAGGTGTGTTGGGGTTCCCATGTTTTGGCTAGATTGGCAAGACCAAAAGATGAGACAACATCAGAACCACTTTCAAACCTCAGGATCTAGCCCTCTTGGGTGCAGAGAGGGATCTCTCTATGATTTTCAAAGTTATATGTCTTTGAAGTTCAAAGGTTAAGATATTAGGCTAGTTATAAGGCTCAAGATTTGTTTGTTTGATTGTTTGTTTGGTTGTTGGGAATCAAGAAAGAAGGGTTCAATATAAGACAAGGGTGAGCAAAGAGGATTTTAGGCAAAGGAGAGATATTCCAGGGAACATTCAAGACCATTGGGCAATGGAGTGAGGAAAGGGTTTACTTGCTATTCAATGTGCAGGCTTTCAGTTGGGCTAGTCATCTAAAGCATTGGATCTTAAAGATGATTGTGTGATATGAAATGGTAAGAGAGGAGGAAACAACATAGATTTAGAACACAAAGTTAAAGACCTGAGATCAGAGAGAGAATTTGAACTCTCAATGCTTCGGCCTCCAGCTTGAGGGATCTTAGAAAGGTTCAATTAATTGAAAAGGATCCTAGTGAGATAGAGACAGAGTTCTAGACCTCCCAGTGTTCCCAATTCGTTCAATTAAATCCTAACAAGAACATCTATGAATGGATTCATTTAATTCATACATCAGCTAGCAGGCAATGCCATCCACTACACTGGTTAAATTAACTGAAATCAACCCTTAGACAACACATTTAGTAGAAAACATCAAAGGCAAGGAGAGCAGAAAAATAGGATACCTAACAAGGGTAAATCCTATGCCAGATTTCTTATGCGAGCCAGTAGAAATGAAATGAAATGAACTGCAAGTTAATAACAAATACAGAGACAGAAAAACATCACCGCTGCTTTAGATCAGGATCCAAAGAAATGTGCTTGTCATATTAAAGAGCAACACCAGTCAAGTACAACATTGCCAATAGCTAGATACTCAGTCTGAAAACATCTTCCTCAGCCTATATTACCACTTTACACAGAGACTATGTCTCAAAAGAAATAGCTTGTAATTTCTTTGATAACCGATCAACAACCTTTACAATGAGTTTCTTCATGAATTTATAGCTCAAGTGGAGCAGAGAAGGTAGGTGAAAACTAAATGCAGCATTAAAACTCAGAAGAGGAAGAGGGTCGAGGCCCATTCTATTTAAATTCTGAGCATTTATCTCTGGCACTCTTTGGGTGAAAGAATGATCTTCTTCAGGCTTCCATTTACTCCGGTATGACTCTGATGCACTCTAGCTACAGTACTCTGTAGTACTTTTTGGTGAATAAAGAAAAAGGTAAATAAATGACAGTGAAGTCCGCCATACCGCATAATAAATGCTCTGGTAGCTTTGGACTGTGGTATGGGCAGAATTTTCTTCAGGAACACGGTAAATAAAGGAAACAATATGGGCGCTTGGTCCTTTAGGGAAAGAACAATCTGCTGATCTGAAACCCTGATAGTATTTTTTTCTGTGCGTTGGGCCTTCCATGTGATCCATGATGTCTTTGATCTGGTACTTTGCCTTCAAATCGTTGGATTAAGGCCCAAAATCTTCAATGACAGGCCCTAAACACTCTATTTTCCCACTGATACTCTTTTCCGCTTCCAAAGTTGCCTCTGACTACGAAATTTGTGCTTTAATGGCTCTGGGAAAGATTTTACAAAGTTTAATCTCTGTTCTTTTAATGCGAGCCCTATTATAACATCCTCTCAGACCTTTGTTAATGGTTTTGGCTCTTGAAAATGGTCCTTTTCTGCTTCTCTGTAACTGTAAAGAGATTGTGAATCATGGTGGTTCATTGCCATCCGAAACCCTGGAAAACACGAAACTATGTTAAGAAAAACATGCATGGGGAGGGTGGTGTGGATGACTGCAAAAAGGCAACGTGGCATGGATGTAGATGATGAATACAACAGGTACTGTGGAGGAAAAACATGAATCAGCGGGAGATGCATGGGAAGACGTTGAGACAGACAGTTTAACATTAAACATTAAACTTTGACCTATGAATGGAATATATGAAGGGACGGGCACAAAAAGTGATTAAAACAGGTGGAGTGGTGATGTGGCGGGACCGGGCGATGGCGGGGCTGACTTTAAATCTGGACCGTCCAATCTCAGGAGGAGATCGACGGCTGAAAACGCAGCGGAGGGTGATGGACAGTGGGCCAGGGGTACGGTTGCCTTGGTTTAACTCCTGTGCATCTTCATAGCACGATGACCGTTGGATGGACGATCGCAGATCAGACGGTGTATAGCAATATCACACTGGGGCAAACGTTGAACTTTAACGCGCGATGGGGGGGTGGTTTTCAAACAATGCTCAGGACACGTGGCATGCGATGAATGGAATCATTGTGAAATGGGAAATACCGCTCAACCTCCAAACGCGGTGCGATAGAAACCAACAGTTTTGCACAGTACTCGGGCATGGGGACCACGGCGTGGCACTGACTGCGAAGACCATCCGATCTAAACAGATCGACGGCTGATAATGCGCCCGATACAGATCTGCGATAAACGCCTTCCACCTTGGCACCTAGTCTTGGCGCTGGGTCACGTGGTGGAGAAGGGTGAGGGGGCTAGGGCCAAAAGGTGCTAAGCCCTATTATAAGGTGGAAAGTTGGCTTTGGCCCATTCTTGGTGCATTTCACGGCCAATGAAAGGTAACGGTAGGGGAAAGAGGGGGAAATAAAGAAAACCAGGGGTATTATGTATGGTTTAAAGGAGTTTTTGGTCTGGTTTAGAAGGATTAAGGGAGGGATTTTGGGGTGAAAAAGAGGGAATTTTAACAAAGGGGACAAAAGGGTTGAAAAGGGACACTTTGCAGGGATACAAGGGAAAAATGAGGGCCTTTAGGAGCACAACGTTTTGCAATTAGATAGGCTTTATACTGGAAATCAACAGAGGGGATTTTATCAAGGAAAAAAGGCACAAGGAGGCTTCAAGGATGATGTGTTTTCAGAGGAAATACATTCCTTGAAGGCTCACAGAACAAATTATCCTCCCTTGCTTGCTTGTCAAGGAATTTATAGGGGGCTAACAGTGGCTCCACATGGGGATGGCTTCTTCTTGAAGGAGTCAAGAATTCAAAAAATGATCTTTGGTGTAGGCCAGATGCCTGCTGCTTGAGCCACCTTTCTTCTTTGATTTTCAGCTGCCACAATTGTGAAGACGTCGATTAGCAGAAACATTACCCAAAAATTCTACCTACCCATCCTACAATCCTAGCATTTTTCTTCTAGGGTGCATTTGAACTAGCAGACCCTTTTACATCATTTTTATTTTTTACAAACAAGAAAATAAACCTATTCTATTTCTACCCTTATTGCTCCATGAGACCAGATTAAACTGTTGGTATCTTTTTCCCGTCAACAGTATCAAATGTTTCTCTACCTAATATGATATCTGCTGGGATTAAACTGTCCAGCAGATTTCTTCTCTACATTCTACAACAGAAATTTAAAACAGTCAAACTAGGATTAGACAGTCTAGTTTGCTGTAGATCCAAGGCATAAAGATAGTTGCACAAGGACAGAAACTTGCAAAAAACTAGAACCAAAATCTCGAAGGCTTGAAATCAGAAATTTTGAAGCATCCTTCTTTCTTTTGTGACTCAAGTTTTGGGCTTGTTAGAGTCACTTTCTTTTCTTCATTTCAGCTCTGATTTTGGAATTTTTAGAGCTAATTCTTTTTTCTTCTTTGCTGGTCTAGGTTTTGGGCATGTTTGAACCAACTATATTTACTTCCCTTGGCTCAGGTTTTGATCATATTAGAGCCAATCTTTTGCACTTCAGAGGTTCATGTTTTGAGCATGTTTGAACCTCTTCTTCGTCTTTTTTGAAACATTTTCTCCCTTCTTGAAAACAACACACTGCAATGGTATGTATAATGGAAATGGAAACTGGAAATTGGAAATCAGCAGTAGTAGTGTTTGAGCATCCTGCCATTGACAGGGCCCCCAAACAGCTCTGTACCATCTAAATCTTGTAGAAAAAAGGCATTTGGACCCACAGTGGCCTGGATGATGTAGGGACCTTGCCACAAACTGTCAAACTTGCCGTGCTTTCCTTTGTCCTCTCTCCTTGAGTCCCACTTCAGAACTTTATCTCCAATTTTGAAATCAACAGCTTTGGTTCTTTGTCAAACAACTTCTTTAAATTTTCCTGAACCTTCATAGCTCTATTATAGACCTCTTCCCTTGTTTGCTGGAGATGAATTGTTTGGTTTATTCTCCTCACCATGCTATCTTATTTTGTCTAAATCTCTTGAACAAGTTTAATCATTGGTATTCCAAGGCTGGTAGGAAACACTGCTTTTGTTCCATATACAAGCTGATATGGTGACAAGCCAATGGATTTCTTTGTTGTAAGCCTGTTAGCCCACAGGGCATGCACTAACTTGTTATGCCATGACTTTTTTTTCTCTTCTAGCAGCTTTTTGATGATGGCCACCAGGATCTTGTTTGATGATTTAGCTAAGGCATTACCTTGTGGGTAATAGGAAGTTGAATGAATAAGTGCTATTTGATACCTGTGACAAAAATCAACCATTTTCTTGGATCCAAAAGCAGCAGCATTATCGGTGATTATTTTCCTTGGGCAGCCAAATCAAGAGAGGATATGGCCTTCTATGAACCTAATGATGACTGAATTTGTGGCATTCCTAGTAGGTATGGCCTCTATCCACTTAGTGAAGTAGTCTATGGCTGTTAAGATCCATTTGTGTTGTGAAAAAGAAGTAGGGCGAATTTCTCCTATGAAATCTAGGCCCATTTCATAAAGGGACCTTCAACAGTGATGGGTTGTAGAGGTAAGGGGAGGAGCTTTCTTTTGCCTTCAAAAATCTGGCACTTGTGGTAGGCAATTATCATCTGATGGATATCATTGAAGAGTGTAGGCCAATAGTAGCCATCTCTGAGTATTTTGTTTGCAGTGGCTTTCCAGTTCAGGTGGCCTCCACACTCTCCTGCATGGAATTCTTGTTTAATCATGTCTGCTTCAGACTCAGGCAAACATTTAAGCAATAGGCGATTAGCATTTTTCCAGTATAAGCATTCATTCATTATGTAGTAGCTTCTGGCCTTTAGCTTTAAGAATCTGGCCTTGGTCTTTGATAGTTCAGGAGGGGCATTGAGGTGTGTAAGCACATACAGGATGTCCGATTACCAAGGAGAGCTCTGAAACTTCTCCTCAACAGTGGGATCAAAAAATCCATGCTGCTCATCCAAGGCATCTACCATGTTAATGTCAAGGGCTTGTAGATCTGATTTAGCCATTAGTTGAGCTAAGCCCTGACCTTTGATCAGTTTGGTGGGTTTTATCTCAAGGTCATACTCTAATATAATAGCAATCCATTTTCCCCTTTTCCCATCTGGGTCTTGGGACAAGATGTCTTTAACCACTACATTTTGCACATAGGCTATGGTGTGGGAATGCAGTATGTACACCCTAAAGTATTTCAAGGCCTTTACCAAGGCATAGGCCTATTTTTCCATAATGTTGTATTTCAAGGGTGCATCCCTCAGTGCTTTGCTGAAGAAAGAAATTGGCTGTTCCATTCCCTCTAGATTTTTCTGCAGCAGAACTACAGCTACTGTGTGCTCAGAGGAAAATTAAAATATCAGGAAATATTTTGAGGAATCTGGGCTGATTAGGACAGGAGCTCGGGTGAGTGCAATTTTCACTGATTCGAAATATTTCTTAGCTTCAACAGTCCACTTAACTCCTACACCTTTCCTTAACATGTTTTTCATATTCCTAAGGTGTTCAGCTAGGTAACAGTCCACTTAACTCCTACACCTTTCCTTAACATGTTTGTCATATTCCTAAGGTGTTCAGCTAGGTTGGGAATAAACCTCCTAAGGAAATTGATTTTCCCAATGAAGGACTGTAACTCCTTGATGTTTCTCGGGTGTGTGATTTGTAGTACTCCCTCAACTCTCTGTGGGTCTATCCTAATCCCCTTCTCAGATATGATGTGGCTAAGAATTTTTTCTTATTGTAGCCCAAATACAATCTTTTTAGGATTCAATGACAGACCGAACCTTCTACATTTTTCAAATACTCTTCTCAGGTGTTCTAGGTGTTCTTCCTCAGTCTTGGAATAAATTGTTATGTCATCCAAATAGATGACAATGAAGTTTCCTATTTTGTCTGAAAAAGCTATTTCCATTGCTCTTTGGAAGGTTGCACCAGTGTTCATCAGTCCAAAAGGCATCTTTACATACATAAAAGTGCCCCATGGAGTGGTAAAAGCGGTCTTGAGTTGGTCTTCTGGGAGTACTAAAACTTGGTTGTATCCTGAAAAACCATCTAGTAGTGAGATCCTTTTTGAGCCTACTACCCTCTGAAGGATGTGTTCCATTTTTGGCAAAGGGTAATTGTCTTTGAGTGAGGCTCTATTAAGATTCCTGAAATCAATACACAACCTGATCTCCCCTATTTTCTTTCTCACAGCCACTAAGTTTGATACCCAATTAGAGAACCTCACAGGCACAATTATGCCTGCCTCATACATCTTTTTAATCTCTTTTTCCACTGCGGGAAATTGTTTTGGGTTTATTCTACGAAATTTTTGTCTGAAGGGTTTCTGGTTTTCTTTCAAAGGTATTTTGTGCTGTATGATGTTTGTGTCATAGGCCCTTAAGTCCTCATAGCTCCAAGCAAACACATCAATGAATTCCTTGAATAGGTCAATGTATTTCTTTTTCATGTTTGCAAGCTGGTACTTAGCCAATTTGATCATCTTGGGTTTATTTTCAGTGCCTATGTTGCATTCCCCCACCTCGAAATTTGAGTGTTCTATAGTGGGATTTTTTGCTACATCATCAAAGTCAAAAAGGTCTTCTAAAGGCGCCAAACCTCGAGGTATGTTCTTATCTTTGGTCTGCAACACCTCTACTTCTTCATTATCTTTGTTTTTACATTTTTCGTTTTGATTTCCAATATGTTCATTTAAAGTGTTTATTTCTATGTTACAAGGTGGTTTTTCCTTGTCTGAGGACTCTTCACTTAGGCAGCTACCATCAGTTTTAGAGTCTGAATCAGAAAATTCAAACTCATCTCTGCCTACCAGGAAATCTTCAATTTGTTTATCACCCTCAAAGACCTGCCAATATTTTTCATTATCTGGCACTGCAGGTCTGAATTTGGTCTGAAAGATGATCTGTTTGTCACCAGGAAGCTTGTGATATGAACTAGCCACGTAGGCTAACCCATTTGCAATTACGTTTTGACTCCTAGGGACAAACACCAGTTCATATTCTACAAAGGTTCTCAATAAATCCAGAGTGTCATTCCTGTATTCCCTCAGCCTAGGATGTTTCGCTGTGTTTTCACCATTCACCTGTTTAATGATCAGCTCAGAGTCCCCATGCACGGCTATCCTATGGACTCCTAGTTTTTTCAACAAATTCAAGCCTAGGATAAGAGCCTCATACTTTGCAATATTGTTTGTACATTTGAAATGCAGGTTACAGGCATGGCTCTCTGTGTAGTCACTCTCTGTATTATGTATCCACACTCCTTCTCCTACAGTTCTCTTGGTGCATGACCCATAGAAATTCATTTCCCATAAAGCTTGGTCCTCGAGATTACCATTTTTTTGCTCTTGATGTGGTGTATGAGCTTGCGGAGAGTGACTAATCAGTTGCCTGCATTCTATTTCTAGTTTACTTTGAGTTTTTGCTTCAGTGCACCGTTCAAAGTTTTCTACGTCTTTGTCCTCCGAGTCTAAAGTAGCCATTATGTTAAAGTCCATGGGCTCTGTTTCATTGTGTGTATCTCTTTTTTTGCATCCTGATTCCTCCCAAGATTCATCATTGCAAAGAATGAAGGAGTCAAGATCTATGTGTACAGAGTATAAAGGTGAATTTTCAGGCTTTTCGGGGCTACTGACCACGAATTTCATTTGTGCCTCCCTATACAGTCCTTCTAAGTTGGCTAAAAACAGGAATTGTGGCATATGCCCCATCCATCTGCATTGTTCCTTGCAGCTTGGCTCCCCATGATCTTGATAATAACATGCCATACTTAGGTGGCACATCTGCCACCACAACATCCATGACCATACATTTTGAAGGGATCTGGGTTAGGCTTACACACAGGTCTTTGATTAGGCCCAGACATTTTACTCTGCTAGAGTCAAATGAATATAAATCTTTATAGGGGCGGGTTATCTCTAGGCCTAGCTTTTCCATAACCACCTTAGTCATTAAGTTGTGAGATGGCCCAGAATCATGCATTGCATTGTGAAGGATCTTGTCATGGATATTAAGACTGATATAAAAAGGGGGCACTACCCCTTCTTGAAACATTCCTTCTATCTTTGGACAAAACAGAAGGGCTGGTTGATCATCACTCAGATTTACAGTGTCATTGTTCTCATCTAAATTTAATGCTTTCAAAATTTGGCCTTTATATACATCCTGAGTGGC
Source organism: Pinus albicaulis (assembly GCA_034641835.2). Taxonomy (NCBI): domain Eukaryota; kingdom Viridiplantae; phylum Streptophyta; class Pinopsida; order Pinales; family Pinaceae; genus Pinus; species Pinus albicaulis. The sequence goes on along the minus strand of CM076576.1, from coordinate 561,106,258 downwards.
CATCTCAGAGAGTGGGACAGAGATTTTAATTTTTGCTATCTCACTTTCCAAATTGAAAGTGGACTGACTCTTTGGAATGTTCAACTCTGTTTTGTTAGCCACCACCTTGGTGGCAGAATCAGTGGGCTGATTCTCACTATGTATAGTGTTTCGAATCGTTTTATCAGGAGCACTAACTGCAGTGCTAGTGCTGCTAGATGGTTGACCTTGCGTATTAGTATTTTGGTTGTATTTTTCTTTGTTTTTTCCAGAACTCTGAGCTGCTGATTTGTTACTTTCAGCAGTTACTTTAGAATTTTTCTCAGGCCTTTTCTTGATGGTAACCTCAGAAGCCTTTGGTTCTGAAGTGTGTAGGCTCTTTTTTCTTCTAAGTTCATATTTTTCTCTGACCTGCATGATGGCATCTTCAAATCTAAGTCTGTAATCCTCATATTCTAATCTTTCCTCATCCCAATATGAGGGTGAGGGTTGATCTTCCTCTGTGGAAAAAATGTGGATTGAGTTTTCTATTTCAAACATGTTTGTTGTGTTTCCCTCAGACTCTTCTATGATTCCCTCATCTTCATCAAGAAATTTCTCTTGGAATGGGGGAATAACTTGCTAATCTAATCCTCTTTGTCTGTTGGGAGTGGTGTTGTTTCTCCTAAAGTTCTGGTTCTGGTTATGATTTTGACTTCTATTTTGGTTACTAATTGTGACAACCATTTTTGCCATCATTTGTTGTATATTTTCCATGTTTTTGGATATGCAGTCATAATTGGGGTCAGATGTGGAAGCTACATTGTCATCTCTATATGTTACCCTTTTCTCAGCTCTCAATCTTGTTTTTTTCTCAATCAAATTTTCCTCTACACTCACTGCTCCTTTTTGCATGTCTTCCAATGTGTTGTAGTCCCTCTCCCTAAGCTGGTAGGCCATGTCAGCATCCAAGCCTTCAGGGTATTTCATTAGAGCCATACCTAGGGGAGGTTTCATGTGTGGTGGAAGAGCATTATAAACGCTATTAAACCTTGCAGAGTAGTCCTGGACACTCTCTCCTACGTTTCTTTTCAGGTTCTTGTATTCTGCTAGGATTTGGAGAGGGTTGGCCTTAAATTCCCACTTGTTTATGAAAGTCTGATATAAAGTAGGAAGGTCTTGGATACTATTAGGAGGTAGGATTTTGAACCATTTCTTCACATCGCCTCCTAATCTCTGGGAAAACATTCTCATTTTGACTGTATCATCATCTATTTCCATGTAGTCAAAAGAATCTTCCATCCTATCTACATGGTGCTGAGCTGTGGTGGACTCTTTTGCAGTGAAGTGTGGGATCTTTGATTGATAATCATTGGGTAAGGGTACTAGAGGCTGAGGTAAAGCCAGAGGTGCATACCAGGATGCCATGATGATGTTTTGATGAGGTAGAGGGTTAGCTTGAGCAGTTGGTATATGGATGACAGGGATATTATTACCAGCAGAGGACTGATGAGCAGATTTAGGGTGGCAGAGCCCTAAGTTTTGAAGGAAGTGAATATCAGGAGGTGTAGATGGAGGGGTCTGTCTATCCCCAAGGTGTTTACCACTTTGAGGTGGTGAACCTGGGAGCTCAAGGTCTAGCTGGTCTAGGACACTGAATGACCTGTTTCTTGGTAAGTTATTTTGAGCACCTAGGTCAAGAAATGGGTCTGATAGAGCTGTAAAGTCTTCTGGTGTAGAGTTCGCTCTATGGATGTGGCTGGAAATAGTTGATTGTTTAGGTGTAGGAGATTTATTGAGGATGCTCTCAAGGTTTTCAACTATTTCAGGGGGTTTTGGGTTAGAGTAAGCTCTTTTGTGAATGGTTCTTAAAGCCAGAATGTTGTTTTCAACAAGGGAGCCTAATCCTGATTGTTACCTCTACTGTGGCTGATGTTGTAATGGGCTCTGGTCTCCCAATGGAGTCTTATGTGAACCAAGATATTCAGTAGGCCTACTGATCACTAGTGGAGTCTTTGAATCGTTTAGGAATTATGGAGTCACCAGGTGGAGGGTTTAGGATGCTTCTGGAGAGTACACTGTCCACCACAGTGTTTATGAGATATCCCTTTCCAAGGATATTTTCAAAACACAGCAAACTCTAACCAGAGATTGACTGGGAGGGTGTTTACCAGATATGTCACCTTTGAAAGAGTGTGAGATCTGGAGGCTACCTGGCCCTTTCCAGAATCTGTCTAAGAGTGTGGGAGAAACACAACAAATGGTATAGAGGTTGATCTGCAAATGGAAGTGTTTCACTGCCAACCTAACCAGAGTTTCTAGGTGTTATGAGGCTCTTGTGATGTAGTAAGATGGGAATTACTCAGATTCTCCCCAGTGGAGTCGCCATTATGTTGGTGACGATAATGGGAGACAGACAAATGTTATCAGTTATAGGCTCTCAGATTGTCCCCAGCGGAGTTGCCATTATGTTGGGGTTCCCATGTTTTGGACAGATTGGTAAGACCAAAAGATGAGACAACATTAGAACCAATTTCAAACCTCAGGATCTAGCCCTCCTGGGTCCAGAGAGGGATCTCTCTATGATTTTCAAAGTTATATGTCTTTGAAGTTCAAAGGTTAAGATATTATGCTAGTTATAAGGCTCAGGGTTTGTTTGTTTGATTGTTTTTTTGGTTGTTGGGAATCAGGAAAGAAGGGTTCAATATAAGACAAGGGTGATCAAAGAGGATTTTAGGCAAAGGAGAGATATTCCAGGGAACATTCAAGACCATTGGGCAATGGAGTGAGGAAAGGGTTTACTTGCTATTCAATGTGCAGGCTTTCAGTTGGGCTAGTCATCTAAAGCATTGGATCTTAAATATGATTGTGTGATATGAAATGGTAAGAGAGGAGGAAACAACATAGATTTAGAACACAAAGTTAAATACCTGAGATTAGAGAGAGACTTTGAATTCTCAATGCTTTGGCCTCCAGCTTGAGGGATCTTAGAAAGGTTCAATTAATTGAAAAGGATCCTAGTGAGATAGAGACAGAGTTCTAGACCTCCCAGTGTTCCCAATTCGTTCAATTAAATCCTAACAAGAACATCTGAGAACGGATTCATTTAATTCATACATCAGCTAGCAAGCAATGACATCCAGTACACTAGTTAAATTAACTGAAATCAACCCTTAGACAACACATTTAGTAGAAAACATCAAAGGAAAGGAGAGCAGAAACATAGGGTACCTAACAAGGGTAAATCCTATGCCAGATTTCTTATGCGAGCCAGTAGAAATGAAATGAAATGAACTGCAAGTTAATAACAAATACAGAGATAGAAAAACATCACCGCTGCTTTAGATCAGGATCCAAAGAAATGTGCTTGTCATATTAAAGAGCAACACCAGTCAAGTACAACATTGCCAATAGCTAGATACTCAGTCTGAAAACATCTTCCTCAACCTATCTTACCACTTTACACAGAGACAATGTCTCAAAAGAAATAGCTTGTAATTTCTCTGATAACCGATCAACAACCTTTACAATGAGTTTCTTCATGAATTTATAGCTCAAGTGGAGTAGAGAAGGTAGGTGAAAACTAAATGCAGCATTAAAAATCAGAAGAGGAAGAGGGTCAAGGCCCATTCTGTTTAAATTCTAAGCATATATCTCTGGCACTCTTTGGGTGAAAGAATGATCTTCTTTAGGCTTCCATTTACTCCGGTATGACTCTGATGCACTCTAGCTGCAGTACTCTGTAGTAATTTTTGGTGAATAAACAAAAAGGTAAATAAATGACAGTGAAGTCTGCCATATTGCATAACAAATGCTCTGGTAGCTTTGGATTGTGTTCTAGGCAGAATTTTCTTCACGAACATGGTAAATAAAGGAAACAATATGGGCGCATGGTCCTTTAGGGAAAGAACAATCTGCTGATGTGAAACCCTGATAGTATTGTTTTCTATGCACTGGGCCTTTCGTGTGATACATGATGTCTTTGATCTGGTACTCTGCCTTCAAATCGTTGGATTAAGGCCCAAAATCTTCAATGACAGGCCCTAAACACTCTGTTTTCCCACTGATACTCTTTTTCACTTCCACGTTTGCCTCTGACTGCGAATTATGTGCATTAATGGCTCTGGGGAATATTTTACAGAGTTTAAACTCTGTTCTTTTAATGCGAGCCCTGTTATAACGTCCTCTTATACCTTTCCTAATGGTTTCGGCTCTTGAAAATGGTCCTTTCTTGCTTCTTTGTAACTGTACAGAGACTTTGAATCATGGCAGTTCATTGCTGTCCGAAACCCTGCAAAACACGAAACTATGTTAAGAAAAACATGCATGGGGAGGGTGGTGTGGATGACTGCAAAAAGGCAACGTGGCATGGATGTAGACGATGAATACAACGGCTACTATGGAGGAAAAACATGAATCAGCGGGAGATGCATGGGAAGACGTCGAGATAGACCGTTTAACGTTAAACATTAAACTTTGACCTATGAATGGAATATATGAAGGGACAGGCGGAAAAAGTGATTAAAACACGTGGAGTGGTGACGTGGCGAGACCGGGCGATGGCAGGGCTGACTTTAAATCTGAACCATCCGATCTCAAGAGGAGATCGACGGCTGAAAACGCAGTGGAGGGCGATGGACAGTGGGCCAGGGGTACGGTTGCCTTGGTTTAACTCTCGTGCATCTTCGCGGCACGATGACCGTTGGATGGACGATCGCAGATCGGACGGTGTATAGCGATATCGCGCTGGGGCAAACGCCAAAATTTAACGCGAGATGGGGGGCAATTTTCAAACAGTGCTCAGGACACGAGGCATGCGATGAATGGAATCTCTTTGAAATGGGAAATACCGCTCAACCTCCAAACGCGGTGCGATAGAAACTGGCAGTTTTGCATAGTACTCGGGCGTGGGGACCACGGCGTGGCGCTAACTGCGAAGACCGTCCGATCTAAATAGATCGACGACTGATAATGTGCCCGATACAGATCTACGATAAGCGCCTTCCGCCTTGGCGCCTGGTCTTGGCGCTGGGTCACGTGGTGGAAAAGGGTGAGGGGGCTAGGGCTGAAAGTTGCTAAGCCCTATTATAAGGTGGAAAGTGGGATTTGGCCCATTCTTGGTGCATTTCAAGGCCAATGAAAGGTAACGGTATGGGAAAGAGGGGGAAATAAAGCAAACCACGGGAATTATGTATGGTGTAAAGGAGTTTTTGGGCTGGTTTAGAAGGATTAAGGGCGGGATTTTGGGGTGAAAAAGGGGGAATTTTAACAAAGGGGACAAGATTTTTGAAAAGGGACACTTTGCAGGGATACAAGGGACAAATGAGGGCCTCTAGGAGCACAAATTTTTGCAATCAGATATGCTTTATACTGGAAATCAGTAGAGGGGATTTTATCAAGGACAAAAGGCACAAGGAGGCTTCAAGGATGATGTGTTTTCAGAGGAAATGCATTCCTTGAAGGCTCATAGAACAAATTAGCCTTCGTTGCTTGCTTGTCAAGGAATTTATAGGGGGCTAACAAGGTGTGCTATCAAATGACGAGTGGATTCTCCAAGACCCCTAGCAAAGGCAAAAAGAAACCATGGCCTACCCTCCCACTTAATATATGTGCCTAAACTGTCAAAGAATTCAAAGAAGTGGAAGCGGAGGCAGAAGAAATCAAAGGTTTTTACTTCGTAACCTTTGCCCATAGGTCTTATGATCATGAAAGGATCATACCCGCACACTGCAAGCGGCCCAAGTTTAACTGGAACTACCATCACACAAAATGCCCCGTTGAAGAACAAGTTAGAAACTAGTACAATGCAGATAGAGAAGCTGCTCCTGAAGGATCATCTGACTTCAATGGAGATCAAGGGAGTCAGGATGACCAAACTCTAGAAGAAAGGGCTAATGTTTTGAAAAGGAAGGACCCCTTGAGAGGAGAGTTGTCTTCCAAATCCAAAAGGCCAAAGGATACTACAAGCAGTAATCCTCCTAAGGATCAACAGGAAGGAAGGGACAAAGAGGCCAAATCACAGCAAGAGGCTGAGAAGAAGCTAAGAGAGGAAGAGCTCAAAAAATCCCAAGATACCTTGGCACAACAACAGGAAGAAGAAAAAAATAAGCATGCTGAAGAATAGGAGAAGAAGCAACATAGAGAGGAACAAAAGAAGAAGCAAGAAGAAGAGCCTACAAGAAGAAGGAAGAAGAATAATGACAGAAGAGGGAGGTTGAGCACACGTTGAAGGAGGAACAGGATAAAGAAGAAGTTGAAAATAAGAAAAGGGAAGAAGAAGCCGAAAAGAGGAGAAAGGAAGAAGAAACTCAAAATTTACAGGAGGGTGCATCCAAAGAGGCAGAGGGAAGCAAGTCATAGCCCTCGAAAACTAGGGGACAAGCAGACCTACCACATATCGAGGTACCCCTAGAAACTCCCATGACAGGGCGACACCTCCCACTCTCAGAACTTGGCATCTGAGAGGAGAATGAGGATGATGTACTGGATCTAACAAAGCTATCTTACGACTAGTACACTCATCAAATTAGGCAGGAAAGGAGAAAATGCCTTGCGTGGAATCCAACTGAGCCCCTTGCAGTGAATACTGAAAAGGACATAGTCTTGGACACTAGGACCAACCCCATGATGATAGCTTCGGTCGAAATCACCTTTGTAGCTGCCATAGAAGAAAATGTCAACAAAATGAGAAAAAATATCTTATTTTTGCATGGAAGACTCCAGGCATCCGAGCAGAGGGCTACTCAAGTGAGACTGAAAAGAAAGCCTTGGAAGCTTAAAATCAAAGGCTCCAAATCATGATCACTCAAGGCAGCGGGCTAGAGACCGCCATTTAGGGAGAGTTGGGTATCTTAGAGAATTCCATGAAGCAGGTGTATGAGGACATGTTTACCATAAAACAGATAGTCACTCCTTTGTTAGGGGCCCACACAGAAACTAGGAAAAGAGCTGCATTTCTAAAGGAAGACTCCACAACTTTGGATAGCATACTTGAATGGTCAGAGAGATACCCACAGGCTCCAGACACCCTGCCAAAGAAGGACTGAATCTGGACTTAGAACGAAAAGGTGTAGATACATATGAAGCTGTATTCCAGGGACAAGCTTGTAAAAGACGTGGAGAAGGTGATGTCTACCTATGAACACCTGATCAGTGGCATAGATTCGATGGCGGAAGTACACTGCATTCCCTCCTTAGGGACGTTTTCCACACAGAAGACAAGGGAGGAGGTAATCTAGGACATCCAAACATTTTTGGGACCCATCAGACAAGCAGTTGCTTCCCAAGACCTCCTAGTTTCCAAGGATAACATCGACCAATTCATCATCACACATTAGGGGAATTTTGAGGTCTAAAATGGGCCTCATAAGGAAATTATAAAATAATAGTGGAAAAAATCAAATAAGATTTGATGACATCATCAAATTTTAGAGGGAAAAATGAAAAAACTACTTTTTCAACTCATATTTTCAACTTATCTCCCAAAGTTTTTACTCAAATTTTGAGCAGGAGTATTCATTGGATGCGAAATTTAATTCCTCATCCAAGGAGTACCCATGTTGCATACTTTCGATGGGTCCTACTACAAGAAAAATGAGAAATACATAAAAAACGTGATTGTAATCACGTTTTTTATGTATTTCCCATTTTTCATGTAGCAGGGTTCATTGAAAGTATGCAACATGGGTACTCCTTGGATGAGGAATTAAATTTTGCATCCAACGAGTACTCCCACTCGAAATTTGAGTAAAAATTATGGGAGATAAATTGAAAATACGAGTTGAAAAAGTAGTTTTATTATTTTATTATTTTTTAATATTTTTACCTTTTTATTTAAAAAATGGTAAATCATCCCCCATGGTTGACATCATCATATTGAATCCTATTGGTTGTTATAAAGTTTATTTTTGTTGTACATTTTTCTTAGGAGGCCCATTTTAGACCTCAAAATTCCCCTAATGTCCGTCCGGATCTACACTAAGTTGACCTCCCTATCCAATCCGATCACTGTGAAGAGGTGCACTTTAGTTCCAGATGCTCTTGAGTGTTTTCATAGGTTTGGAGAAGACACACCTCAGATCACCCCATTAGCTACTGACTATTAGGCCTAGCAGACTTATCTCAGAGAACAACAATAGATAGAGGTCCCGAACCTTTCCATAACATAGCTGCTCCCTTGAAAAGGGATAATTTGACAGGTAGCAGACATAGGCAGGTCACAAGTCGCAAACAGTGCCCAGTTGCAGGTCACAACCTCAGGTAGGTCGTAAGTCACAAATCCTCCAAAATTGCAGACCATGCCAACATTCAGAAAGCTGAAAGGACATGGCAACCAAAAGATCACTTTTGGTTCTATAAGTACTCCCTCGAGAGATAATGTAGGCAACCTTTTTTTTTGGACTCCACAGAGAGAAAAGATAATTGTACAAGATTAAATCATGATTCCGAGAATGAATACAAACCAATGTTTTGATTCCACTATTGGATCTAATGGAAACTCATGTGTGTTAAAATTATGAATATTATGTCTTTATATGTCTTCTATCTTTTATAATTGATTTATATGTGTTTCTCTTCATGCATCATTTATACGTTTAAGCTCTTTGGATGTATTAATGATACGTAGATGTTTAGCACAGGGATATCTTAATAACTTGGTTGTTGATGTTGCCTTAATCTTTTGGAAACATGCTTAATGAATTGAAGGGTGTTTCGACCATAGTGAACTATTTCTTTTCTGGTCAAACAAGCCACTTTATGAGCATGACCCTAATGATGTGTTGCTAACATTACTTCTTTGGGCTGCATGATTTGAATCTCGCTTTTCTATTTATAATGTTTCATTTTTAGGAGATTTTGTCAACCGTTTGTTTTGTATCATTCAAATAGCCGTGTATCCTCTTGTTCTCGAAAAACATCTCCATCCAAGAAATGCATATTCAACGGTAGCCGGACCTACACCTCGGACGAGATCCCTATCACAAACGGTCTAGAGCCTAGTTGGGACTTTATACCGGGGAGATCCCTTTACTGTTGGCAAGGGATTTTTCCCCATCAACATATTTGGCACTAGAAGAAGGGCCTGAATGGAAAGCTACCACCATGCAAGTAATATCCTTGTGCAAAATCCGCAGGTAGAAATCATATTTGAAAACACTGGTCCTCCACCTCTTGAGAATACCCCTGAGGAAGACCCACCTTTCTATGAGGTTACGTTAGACTAACTAAGGGCCTTGCACCCACTTGCCCATGATATCATCAGAGGTCTACAAACCTCCCCACCACTAGTTCCCTAGCCAATCCGTGAACTCCTAGGACACATCATACTCACCATGGTGTCCTAGTCAACTCTGTGCCTCAACTTATAATTATAATGCTGAAATATTATGTAGATGCAGTCGATCAGATCTAATTCGAACCTCCAGATAGCCCCCGAGGAGTCCATGGAGGTGGCCCTGAAGTTACTGGACCCCAACCAAATACCACCCCCAGCCCAATCAACATTTGAATGACAACACCCAAGTGAATGACCCACCTGGGGGAGGGGCTAGAAGAGGCCGGGGACACAGTTAAAACACAAAATATATTGATCACCACCACTAAAATTGAGAGAGACTTCCCTTCCTTTTCAACTAAAACTTTGGTGGTTTCAGGAACTTGAGAAATTATAGAAACATCAAATATCTTAGAGGTAACGAAAACCAGGATATGCACTCTCAACATGAAGGTGAAGCTTCTGGTTCTGGCGTCGGAATCAAGCCCTAAAATGAGATTGTGCATGTTTTCATCCTACCCCATCGTATGTGTTATCACCCCAAAAAAAAAAAATTCTAAACTTTGAAAAGTTTGCCTTGTTTCTAGTCATGGTCTTATAATAGGTTTTGAGTCATCACATGCTTAAAGGGATAAGTGATAGGATTAGAGTCTCAATAGTGTCATTATCATTTCCAAACCCTTTTTCTAGTCATGGTGTTAAAGGTCTCTAGGTCATTTCATGCTTAAATGGTTAGGTCATAGGGTTAGAAGTCTTTAAGGTCATATTTCATTTCCGAACAAAGTTTGACAACCTTATTCCATGTCTTGGAAGTCTCACCTTGTGTTTAGAAGTCATATCTCAAATAATTTTGATTTTTTTTTGGAATTAGCAACAAAATCATGTTTTCGTAGCACAGACAATTTTGCGCTACGAAAATTCCATTGTTTTCGTAACACGCTACGAAATGGCTCAAAACAACCTTTTTTCCAGCAAAAAACCTTGTTTTTATGCTTTTAGTGGTCAACTTCCAGAGGGGTTCCTGAACAACTTAAAACTCATTTTTTAAAAATGAAAGAGGTTTTTCTTCCTAACATACTAAAATAAAAAAACCTCTTTCATTTTCTTCAAATGCATTATGAGGTGGGATAAATTGATGGTTGAAATTGCGCTATGAAACTGCTGAAAGTCATTTAGAGAAAATCTCTGTTTTCTGGTTTTAGAAGTCTTTTTCAAGATCCATTTTTGGCTACATGCAAACGTATTTTGGAATTATGAAGTATTTTTCTCTTCATAAAATATATAGAAACAATAATCTATCTCCCTTTCGTCATAAGTGTTACCAGTTGGGAGATACAAGGCTTTCTTTGAAGACATATTTTCAGAAATCAGAATTTTCCAGTTTACACCTGATGTTAAAAGACCATTTCTGGGTAGTAGGGGAGGTATTAAAAAAAACCAATAGAGGTTTTTGTTCAGCATAGAGTGGTCTCAAAAATTGTCCTTCATTTTTGAAAAATAATGTTTCAATGAGGAGATAAAATCTCTGTCCCAAGACCTATGTTTCAGCTAGAACAAAACAATAAGTTACAATTTCTTGATGCAGTTTTGTTGTGGAGAAGGACTTTATTTATTGAAAGTGTTTCAAATATGACTTATGATTGATCATTAAATCTTGAAGACATCATGGAAGAAGTGCAATAAGTTTTAAAAACTGAGATTTTTGAAAAAGGTCTGTTGTAGGTGTCATGCACAGTAGTTTCGTAGCGCGCTACGAAACTGTTGTAGGATGAAGTTTGATCGATTTTGAAAGTTTTCAAAGGGTAAAATGGCATGTTTATTAAACTTTGATGCTCTTGGAGGATGTATAAAGGCCAAAAATTAAGATCCAATGGAAAAACATAGAAAATTGAAGGTTTCAAATGAAGTTTTTAGAGGTGAAGTTCTGCGCTACAAAAACAGCAGACAGTTTCGTAGTGCAACAATGTTAATAGTTTTGGCACCTCTTCAAAGTTTTGTTTTGGGAACAGCTGGGAGGACATAGTCAAAAGAGTTTAATATGAATTTTCCACATTTTTTTAGCACAAATTGGTCTGCAGATGTTGTGAATAAACATAAATGAATTAGTACACCTATTTTGCAGGGAGCATGTTCCTATTTTTCAGGGCAGATAAGAAGCAAATCATTACAGTTCAACAGCAAGGATATGGGCTTCATCAAATTCAAATTCATGGAGTTATAGGTGTCAAATAAAGTAATTAATTCCTATATAAGGTTGTTTTAATCATAATAAATATTTTTACTCCTAATTGTATCAGGACTCTAGAAGAGACAGTTTAACTGTCACATGTAATTAATAGTTTGTTTTAGTAGTTGATAGGTGTCAAGCTAGAAAATTTGAATTATCCTCAAGTAGGATGAGAGAATCCAAGGTTGTAAATTCTATATATCAAGCATGAGGTCGAATTCAAGTGGGGGTTTTGGAGACTTTTTGGCCCAGCTACTGCTTTATGTGAAGGAATACAGTCAGTAATACAGAGAAGTTTTCTTGTATAAATCTGACTTTAGATGAGGTTTAATCCTTTTTTGATATTTATGTTACTTTAATCATTTGCAGTATATCTTATTTTTATTAGTCATAATTCATTATCTAATGCTCTGACTTCCTTTAACAATAATATGACTGTGTTTTACCTCAGAACCACCAGCACTAGATTACATTGCTACTACTCATAATTCACAACCATGTGGTCTATTTTCTTTTAGTAATGGAATGATTGTGTTTAGCAGTAGATCTCATTGATATTACTCAGAATTCATAATCTTATGCTCTGAATTCCTTTAGTAATGAGGTGACTGTGTTCTTTTCTGAATCTTGTGAGTAAATCACCTTTGATCCATCAGCAGTAGATTGCATTACTATTACTCAGAGTTCATAACCCTATGCTCTGACTTCCTTTATTAATGGGATGAATGTTTTTACCTATGTTATTGAGTGAATTATTTTTGTTTAAGAACCTCATTTGCCTCAGATTTCATGTTAAGAAACCTAGCCACTGAATTTATTGACTTGTTGACTCCATAGCCCAATGGAAAAAAGCCTTAATATTTTCAACCTACAAACACACAAAACCAAGATAGAGTTAGCAATCTATATTATCAATAATAAATATCACTAACCCCTTTGAGAGAGCCCTCTCAGGCTGAGGAGGCTAAGCCTCAGCCAAAAGTCTGGTTTGAAAGAGTTTCACCGAGGTAGTCTGATCAACATCCTGTCAGGGTCCTATTTTGGTGATAACAGTAGGGCCAAGCAGGTTCATCCCCTAGCCTCGATGGCGCAATATCCTCTGGGCCTCCATGGTCTTCTTCCTGAAATTCCCCGACACCCGGAGAAACATCTCCCTAAGTTTGATCTTGGGAAGGGGACGTTGGCCGAAGACCACATTAGTAATTTCTACCTAGCCTTACAAATGATGAGGGTGTATTTCGATGATGTAGCATGCCGACTCTTCCCATGCACCTTATAAAACAAAGCTGCTACTTGGTATCGTTCTTTACCCGTCGCTTCCATCTCCTCCTGGGAGCAATTCCACTGCACCTTCCTCGAAAAATTTTCTGAGGAAAAGAATCCTTCTATGCTCCTCACAGAGTTAAGTAACTTGAAGTGCCAGAAGAAGGAGAAGGTTAAATATTTGAACAAACACTTTGCAACCATCTTGAAAAAATTTCCCCCGAACATGGCCCTTAAAAATTCCATCATCATAGATTACTACACAAGAGCTCTGCCTCGAGACATCATTGTTTTCGTGAAACGCGAGGCTAGAGCCACCTTAGCATAAAATTTCACCACTACCCTCGCCATTGAGAAAGACATGATTTCTATAGGGGATATAGACCATGATAGCCAGGATGACCAAAAGCTAGTCAGAAAGAGAACACAACCTTCAGCCCATAAATCCAAAGACAACGATAAATATCCTTTCAATTTCGAGAAAATTGTGAAATCCCTAAAGCTATTAGTGAATGAGGTCTTTGATTTGAAGAGAAAGAAAAATGAATCTGCCTCAGGTAGAAAAACTTAAAATCCTTTCTTTAGGAAAAAAACCTCATGCCTAATCGCCCTCTGTCGAACCCCAATACAAACTTCAACGTAGAAGAGGTTGGAAAAGATAATTTATGCTCTTTTCATCAAGCTTCCCACTTGGAAAGGACCTGCCCTCAATGGATTAAAAATATGACTGTTGTGGTAAATCATCTCCTAGAAGATCCGACAGTAGGAGAGTTGGAAGAGGAAGCCGACTCAGACGACGAAGAAGTCTCTCCCCCGGATGAATATCTGGGATCAATAGTCCTCGCCTTTGAAGTAATTCATGGAGACGAGCCTCCTCCCGTTACATAGAAAAACCTATCCAATGATCCCCAATCCAAACCCCCCCCCCCCCAACAAAATTATAGCCTAAGGATCAAAGGCTCGGTTGCCGCTCACTCTTGTGAGGAGAATAGGAAAGCCTTCTTGAGGAAAATCCTGCCACCAAACAAGGAAAACCAGACCGCAACCCCAAACATTGAAAAATATAGCCCCACCGCTGCCCGAGGCACCCCCAAGGCCAGATTGTCATCAAGTTCACCAAGCACTTCTGTCGAGACCCCCTCGCACCTAGAATCTAGGTATAACATCATTAAGGACATGAAGAAGACATCAGCCAACATATCCCTTTACAAGCTCGCGTGGATAGCCAACCAACATGACCTGATTCTCAAAGAATTCACTAGCCCATCCCCGACCAACAAGCCCACCTCGGTGGTCAAGGTAGTAAGCTCGACATCCTCCCAAGCCTCGGTGAACCTCCAATCCATTGTCAATGCCGTCAATGCAAACTCGCAAGGATCCACACCCCCATTCCTTCTGTCTTTTGAGATCTTCAATTTCAACATCCATAATTGCCTCATCGATTCTGGTGCATCCACCAATGTCATGCCCCTGTCCGTATGTAATAAATTGAACATTCACCCCGAGAAAACTGACGCCAAGATCATTCAGTTGGATAGGTCCCATGTCCCCACCATGGGTGAATTGAATAACGTCCTGATATGTCTCTCTTCAGACTCCCAGGTCCATTAGTGCATTGACATAGTTGTTGTGGATATCCTAGAGCCCTACAGCCTACTATTGAGTCGGGATTGGTCAAGAAAACTATAGGGATATTTCGTCACAGACTAGTCCCATTTTTGGCTCCCATACAAGGGTAGGAATAATCAAATCCAGGTTGAAAGTGAACCTTACATGAAGCATATAGTGACCAACCTTGAAGAAACCAGCTAACCCATCAGCTTTGCACAAGAATATCTGGGCATGTGCTTCTTAGAGGCTTATTTCGGCTGCTACCAAGCCACTCAATCCCCAGTCTCCCTGGACACCTAGTTATAACTTCTCCCATCTGCTGCTTTTCACCCTACTGCATTGGGGGGTCCATCCGATGTCTCTGCCCCGAGTACTATGCACACATGCGATATTAAATCACCTGAAGAAATTATCTGGACCCTGTACTACAATGGTTCCAAGACCCATGACAGGGCTGGTGCCGACTTCATCTTGATAGATCCCCAAAAGAACAAGTTCCTAATCTCTTGTCGGTTAGAATTCCAGTGCACCAATAATATGACCGAATATGAAGCACTGATCCTGGGCCTCAAGAAAGCAATCGACCTCAAATTCATTTTCTTGAAGGTAATCGGTGACTCGAAGATCATCACCCGGCAGGTACACAACATTATTCACTGCCTATCCCCCCATTTGAAGGGATATCAGCAAGAGGTATAGCATTTTATTTATGCTTTCGATTCTTTCGATATTAAGTGAGTACTTAGGATGCATAATGCGGCAGCTGATACGTTAACAAACGCTGCCACTAGGTTTACCCTATTAAGGGATGGTTTTTCTTTTGAAATTTTTTATGAACCTGTAGTTCTAGATAATGTAATTAATTTTCTTGTTTTTAATGATGATTAGTAGGTATTAGATTTCATGCTAAACACAAAAGTATTCAAGGACACTGTGATTGAGGAAGAAGATCATGATCTAGCTTTACAAAAGGAAAGGTAAGAACACAAGGCGAATCCCATACCCAAAGGGGTCGTATCCCTCGAGAAGTTATTTGACCTACAAAACTAGTTTCAGGGACCTCCTAATACGAAGGTGCAAAGTTCCACCCTACTGCACTAGCAAGTGAACCTCGTGACGGAAGCAAACCTAAAGTTCGTCAATCTCGGTACCCAATGCACCCCACAGGAGTTACAGTCCTTTATTGAATTATTTAATAAATTCTGATATTTTTTCACCTAGACGTACAATGAACTACGGACTTGTGACACACAAATCATCCAGCACGTGATACCAATGAAGGAAGGCGTCAAGCCTTTCCAACAGAAACTAAGGAAGGTACATCCAAATTTGGAGCTAATGATCCAAAAGGAACTTAGGAAACTGTTGGACCCCCACATCATCTTCAAAGTCTGACATTCAACGTGGGTGTCAAATTTGGTCGTAGTTCGCAAGAATTTTGGTGAAATTCGCTTATGTGTGGACTTCAAAAATCTGAACCGATCATCAGAAAAGGATAACTACCCAATGCCAGCCATGGAAAAAATTCTTCAAATGGTATCTCGATTAGAAATGTTCTCTTTTTTGGATGGTTTGTCAGGATAAAACCAGTTATTGGTGGCAAAACTCGATCGTCTAAAAACAATGTTCAGGACCAAGTGGGGTACATTCACATTCAAGCGCATGCCATTTGGCATGATTAATGCTGGGGCGACCTTCCAAAGGGCCATGGGAATTGCCTTCTGGGCGCTATTGGGA
Source organism: Pinus albicaulis (assembly GCA_034641835.2). Lineage (NCBI taxonomy): Eukaryota > Viridiplantae > Streptophyta > Pinopsida > Pinales > Pinaceae > Pinus > Pinus albicaulis. The sequence goes on along the minus strand of CM076576.1, from coordinate 561,090,188 downwards.
CAAAGTGTGGTGGTCTACCTTAACGACATCGCCGTGTTCTCCAAGAAAAGATATGATCACTTGCACCACCTCAAACAGATCTTTGAAAGGTGCCAAAAATACAGAATCTCACTTAACCCCAAAAAATGCATCTTTGCAGTCTCGGAAGGGAATTTGTTGGGCCATATCATAACTTGGGATGACATAGTAGTAGACCCAGACTATGAAAAAGCCATCGCCCAAATTTCTCCCCCAAGCAGTAAAAAAACCATGCAGTCGTTTCTCGGAAAAATTAACTTCCTCCAAAAATTAATATCAAACTTCACACAAATCATGAAACTTCTGCAAGGAATGATCAAGAAGAACATAAATTTTAAATGGAATCTGCCTGAGAAATAAGTGTTCCACAATATCAAGAAGGCCATCGTGGAAGCACCTGCCCTACATAGCCTGGATTTTAGCAAAGGCTTTATTTTGTATACTTTTGCCTCGGATTTGTCTCTTGTAGTTGTCCTCACTCAAAAAGATGACAGTAATGATGAACGAACCATATCTTTCATGAGCGTAGGATTGAAAGGTGTTGAGCTGAACTACCAAGACATTGACAAGCTAGCCTATGAGTATTTAAGGCAGTTAAACATTTCAGGTCATACATTTTGAAGAACCACATCATAGTGTTCATACCTCACCTAGTAGTACGCTCACTATTCGTGCAGCAGCAGCTGGGTTAGAGACGAGGAAACTAGATGGAATGTCTTCAAGAGTATGACTTACAATTCAAGCCTACACACACTGTCAACGGGCAAGGGTTATGTTGGATGGTTGTTGAAGCCGCAGACCCATGAAGAAACAATGAGGAGTGTTGGGATCATGAAATAGAGATGTACCAAGCTGACATCACACTTCAACAAGACGCCCCATCATGGTACATAGATCTCCTATAGTATCTCGGCTGTGGTGTCATGGACCCCACCTTAACAACTCAACAGAAACGAGTAATAATGCTAAAGGCTGCATCCTACCAACTGGTACATGGTAAACTGTTCCGCAAGCATCACAGCGGTGTCTTGCTACGTTGCCTAGAGCATAGTGAGGCCCAAAAGGTCGTGAAGGAACTAAATGATGACTGGGTCAATGGGAAATATGCGGGAGATGCCATAACTCACAAGGTTATGCGAGCCGGTTTTTATTGGCCCACTGTGTTTAAGGATGTGCACGCTTATTTTCGGAAGTGCCTTTTGTGTTAGAAATTTTCTAGTAGAGAATCCCGACCTTCTACCCTATTATAGTCTATCGCGGTGGAAGAACCATTTTGACAGTGGGGACTGGATATGATTAGGGATATATTGCCATACTTCTCCAAGTAGCATCAATATATCCTCATCGTGACAAACTATTTCACGAGGTGGATTGAATAAATACCATTACGCAAAATCAACGACCAAGAGGTAATATCTTGCATCATTCATTACATCATGACCAGGTTTGACGTTCCAACCTCCCTTGTTTTTTATAATTCTACTTATTTTTCATCGTTTGAATTATATGAATTTGCTTTGGAAAATGGTATAGTACTCAAACATTCTGCCAACTACTATCCCCAAGGGAAAAGGTTAGCCGAGACTAAAAAAAACCTTATTTAGATCATCAAAAAGACCCCACTATCCCAACACTGGAACTAGCACAATGCCCTTAATAATGCCCTCTGGGCTGATCGGGTCACACCTAAACCTTCCCTGGGAACCTCCCCATTTTTTCTAGTCTACGAGAAAGAAGCAATCCTTCCCCCTAACCTTTCTCTCCCTTCCCTTCAGTTGTCACAAGAAACACATGGTACCTCATGCCCTTCCTTGCAAGACCGCATAGACACCTTGTTGAAATTGAAGGAGGAAAGGATGAAAGCCCGAGAAAAATTTTCCATCCACCAGAGTCGGAAAGAATTCCGTTGTGAACAAGGTCTTTGAATTTGGTGACCTTGTCCTCAAATGGGACAAGGCTCACGAAGAAAAGGGAAAACACACCAAATTTCAGGCCCTGTGGATAGGCCCATTCCAAATCAAAGAGAAGGTCGGTTCATACACATATAGACTCCAAACCTTAGAAGGGAGGATCGAGGTCCTCCTGGTAAATGGGCATGACCTCAAGCATTATTTCACCTGACGGCCCCTAGGCTATCATCACGCTATGTACCATAGTTTTTTTCCTTTGCTTTACTGCTCTCATTTTTCGTTTATTTGTGTTGTTTCAATAAAATCTTGGCTTGATAAAGTTCCCGGAATTTCATTCCCCAAGTGCCTCAAGTTGAAGGATCAACGTAGCAGTTACTCAATGGGAAAGTTGTACCGGAACCTTTGCCTATTAAGAATCAACCCTGAAACATGAAATGGACCAAGTTTGTCTGTGATAGATGCCTCGTGGGGAAACACGACCAAGTCATAGGACTCAAGTGCAAGTAGCTCACTCGGCGCACCAGGTCGGAAACTGTTATTAAAGAAAAGAAGTTTTGGTGAAATAGGTCACTGGATGGAAGGGGGAAAGAGCCAACCTCAGATGACAAAATGATATTTGGGAAAACTGAAAAAGTCCCCAAATACAGATCAAGAGCAACCTCTCTTTCAAGTAACATAATTTGGGATCCCTCATCCCCCTAGGAATTACTTGCCACATAAAAATAAGTTCCTTTAGCACATTCAAATAAGTGCTATTAGAACATGAAATAAAGGGTAAAGGATTGAGAAAGGCTTCATGTGAAAAGAGGTAATGCGATGACTCTACCGGTGTACTAACAAGGCTCGCTAGCAGTGAAGCAATGTCTATGAATATTAGGTAGTGACTCTGCTGGGGCCCATTAGGCTCACTGGCAGTGAAACAACACAAGGGGAACAAATAACTATATCGAATCCCTTAAATTCCATGAGGTTACTCCAACCCCTCCTGTCCGATCTCCAGAAATAAAAGCACGGTGAACAAGCATTCCATGCAATGAAAACGAGTGAAGCAAACGAATGAGGGTCAGAGATGAGGATGGTGGGACCCATGGAAGTGAAAGGAATATCCTGCTAAGACCCCCTGCCCCCCTTAATATTAAGCACAGGTAGAGATTCTAGATTCTACCAGTGAATCGCCATTTTTGGTAGCCGCTACAACACCCTCTGAAATTTGGCACCCATTCAAAATTTTAGATCCCCTGACCGATTTGATAAAGGCAAGTCTGTCTCACCCTCATCCATGAACCTTGATAAAGTCCACTTCTAGCAGGTGTCTTAAGAACCAATTGATAACTTCAACTTTTCAAAGTTGGTCGCAAAGTCACTCCCCTTGCAAATTTTAGAAAGTTATGACCACGCGACCTTGCGACCCGCGACCTCCATGTCACCAGGTCGCAAGGTTGCAATCTTGATCCAAACTCCACATTTGCGACTATGCGACCTTGTGACCTTGTGACCTCCAGGTTGCAAGGTTGCAAGGTTGCATCCTCGCTCGACTAGGCCCAATTTGCGATTTTTTGAACTCCATTAATGACCACACGTGTGACCCCTTTATAAATAGAAGGGTCATGTAGGTTTCATTTAACCTGCGCGACAGAGAAAACGAGATGCATGTCGAGACAATCAAAGCACAATTTTTCTCAAGTAAGTTGCCTAAACCTCCTGCTGTTTCCTTTCTCATTTTGTTGTTTCCCTACATGCTCTAGCCCTGGGCTATTAATTTCCCTTAATCCCACTCATTTGCAACCCCAACCCTCACTATCACTCCAGCAAGGGTTTCACCTTCCCTTTTCTAATACCATCATACCTGGACCCTTTTGAACCTTTCCCTTTTCCTCAAGCCATCATAGACATCCCTCTCTGGCCTTCTTGTGTGTTTTCCAACTCTGGTTCACCCCCTACCTTAGATTTTTCTCCCTAATTTCAGCTTCTTCCTCGCTGGTCATGATCGCCCAATTTTCCTCAAAAAACCCTAATCAGACCTTGCAACATTGCGACCTTGAGAATTCATGACCACGCAACTTCGCGATCTCGCGACCTCATGACTTGGTCACTGAGTCACAAAGTCGTGAGGTCACAAATTTTTGACTAACCACATGATCGCGACTTTGCGACTTGGCAACCTTGCGACCTAGTCATCGGTCGCTAAGTCGCAGAGTTGCAGAGTCAGAACCATTAACGTAAGCTTGACCTTACAACCATGCAACCTTGTTACTAGGTCGCCAGTTCACAACTATAGCTACCAACAGAGGGCGGAACAACCTGACCTGAGAAGCCAAATCCTTAGTAGGTCTAGTCAGTCTTTTTATTTTTGTTTTCATGTCATCTGTATTATTGTGGGACTATTTTCTAAACATAACAAGGGATATCGAATCTGAGCTTGAGTGTGTCTCCATCTCTTCGGCCTCAAGCGACATGGGGCCTCGAGCATTTCGAAGGAGTGAAAAAAGCCCAGAGATAGAGCTATCAAGAGGAGACATGCCTCCTCTGTCGCCCCCTATCTATATGGACACCGCCTACATCTTTGGGAAAGGTGACAAGTTGACATGGTATCAAGTCTACCAGGAATTCACAAAGAAATAATTCCTTGAGTATCTTGCGGACTGGCAGGTGTACATTAAAGTCAAAAGGTCTAAGCTTCACTATGTGGGGGCCCACCCACCAATATTCCCGTGTGCAGAAATAGTCGAGTGGATCCTCCAGAAGGTTGATTCCAAGTTCTAGGTCATCCATGATCACGCAAGGAAGAATTTTTCCAACTTGACTGGAAAGGACACAAAGGTATACTATGCACTCCCCGCTAGGGAGGAATCTTTCAATGTTGAATAGGTCGCCACACATGAAGTACCGGTACAAGACACCTTGAATTGTTGGTGGGAAGACCCTGAGAATTTTAAAGGGAAGAAAGATCAGGAATACAAAATTGATGGCCTTAGGAAGGTTTACAAACTCGCGGTAGCAATGCTATGTAGATTGTATAGTAGGAGGGATGCCACTACTTTCAGTGGAACATGGGTCACAGTCATGTATGTGATCACCTCCTACGAAACTCAATTCAACTGGGCATACCTAGTAATATCAGCTCTAAGGGTGAATATATCAGTAGCCTAGGTACCATAAGAGGGGTTTGCATCAAGATTCTACATGGCCTCCTACCTCTTAGATGCAGTGTGTGCACGGTGAAATTTTGAGGAATAGTCACACAATTGGGATGCGAAGCACAGTGGTCCCATCCATAAAGAGTTGAATGTGTTCTGGGCTACCAGATACAAGCAAGATATGGAGTCCATCACAGACAAGTTCATCCCTACACTCTACCGACATCTTTTCGGTAAATATCCCCCTTGCATGTCCAGTTGGGCTATGCAGGCAGTAACCAAGGTAGCCAATTGGTTCCCCATTCCAAAGAGTACTTTTGTCAAGGTCTTCGGATCATTCAAGGCACTTCACGCACTACCCAAGTTTGTCATTGACAAACTACTACTACAAGAGGTGTGCTATCAAATGATGATTGGGTTCTCCAAGACCCCCAGCAAAGACATGAAGAAACCATGGCCTACCCTCACACTTACTATTGGTGCCTACACTATCAAATAATTCAAAGAAGTGGAAGTAGAGGTGGAATAAATCAAAGGTTTTCACTTCGTAACCTTCTTCCATAGGCCTTATGATCCTGAAAGGATCATCCCCACACACTGCAAGCAGGCCAAGTTTAACTGGAACTACCAACACACAAAATGCCACGTTGAAGAACAGGTTAGAAATTGGTACAATACAGATAGATAAGCTACTCCTAAAGGATCATCCGACCTGAATGGAGATCAAGGGAGTCAGGATGACCAAAATCTATAAGAAAGGGCTAACGTTTTGAAAAGGAAGGACCTTGTGAGAGGAGCATTGTCTTCCAAATCCAAAAGGAAAAAGAATACTACAAGCAGTAATCCTCCTAAGGATCAATGGGAAGGAAGGGAAAAAGAGAACAAATCACAGCAAGAGGCTGAGAAAAAGCTAAGAGAGGAAGAGCCCAAAAAAGCCCAAGATACCTCGGCACATAAACAGGAAGAAGAAAAAAAAAATAAGAAGGTTGAAGAACATGAGAAGAAGCAACCGAGAGAGGAATGGAAGAAGAAGCAAGCAGAAGAGGCCCGCAAGAAGAAGGAAGAAAAATAATGGTAGAAGAGGGAGGCTGAGCACAGGTTGAAGGAGGAATAGGATAAATAAGAAGTCGAAAAGAAGAAAAGGGAAGAAGAAGCTGAAAAGAGGAGAAAGGAAGAATAAACTCAGAAGTTACAGGAGGGTGCATCCAAAGAGGTAAAGGGATGCAAGTCACAACCCTCGAAAACTGGGGGACAAGCAGACCTATCACATATCAAGATACACCTGACAACTCCCATGACAGGGTGACACCTCCCATTCTCAAAATTTGTCATCCCAGAGGAGAATGAGTATGATGTACTAGATCTAACAAGGCTATCTTACAACCAGTTCACTCATAAAATTAGGCAGGAAAGGTGAAAATGCCTTGCACGGAATCCAGCTGAGCCTCTCGCAGTGAATACTGAAAAGGACATAGTCCTAGACACCAGGACTGACCCCATGATTATAGCATCAGTCAGAACCACCTTTGCAACTGCCACAGAAGAAAATTTCAACAGAATGAGTAGAGAGATCATGTTTTTGCATGGCAGACTCGAGGAATCCGAGAAAAGGGCTACTCAAGCAGAGACGGAAAATAAATCCTTGGAAGCTTAAAATCAGAGACTCCACCTCACGATCACTCAGTGAAGCGGGCTACAGATCGCCATTCAAGGAGAGTTGGATACCTTAGGGAACGCCATGAAGCAGGTATATGAGGAGATGTTTACCATAAAACAGATAGTCTCTCCTTTGCTAGGGGCCCAGGTAGAAACTAGGAAAAGATATGCACTTCTAAAGGAAGCCTCCACAGCTTTGGATAGCATACTTGAATGGTTAGAGAGATACCCAAAGGCTCCCGAAACCCTGCCAAAGAAGGATTGGATCTGCACTCAGAATGATAAGGTGCAGATACGAATGAATCTGCAGTCCAGGGAAAAGCTTGTAAAAGACATGGAGAAGGTGATGTCCTCCTATGAACACCTGATCAATGACATAGATTCGATGGTATAATTACACCACATTCCCTCCTTAGGGACATTGGCCACGCAAAAGATAAGGGAGGAGGTAACCTAGGACATCCAAACATTTTTGGGACCCATCATAGAAGTAGTTTCTTCCTAGGACCTCCCAGCTTCCAAGGATAACATCGACCAGTTCATCATCACATCGGTCTGGATCTACACTAAGCTAACCTCCCTATCCAATCAGATCATCGTGAAGAGGCACACTCTAGTTCCAGACGCTCTTGATTGATTTTATAGGTTGGGAGAAGACACACCTCAGATCACCCCAATAGTCGTTGACTTTTGGGCCTAGAAAACTTATCTTAGAGAACAACAATAGATATAGGTCCCAGAACTTTCCATCACATATATGCTCCCTTGAAAAGGGATAATTTTATAGGTAGCAGACACAGGCAGGTCGCAGGTCACAAACAGTACCCAGTTGCAGGTCACAACCTCAGCCAGGTCGCAAGTCACAAATCCTCCCAGGTCGCAGACCATGCCAACAGTCGGGAAGATGAAAGGACAGGGCAACCGAAAGGTTACTTTTGGTTCTATAAATAGTCCCTCGGGAGATAATGTAGGTGACCTTTTTTTTTGGAGTCCACCTAGAGAAGAGATAATTGTACAACATTTAATGCACGATTTCGGGAATGAATACAAACCAATGTTTTGACTCCACTATTGGATCTGATGGAAACTCATGTGTGTTAACATTATGAATATTGTGCCTTTATATATCTGCTATCTTTTATAAATGATTTATCTGTGTTTATGTTCATGCATCATTTATACGTTTACGCTCTTTGGATGTATTAATGATATGTGGATGTTTAACATAGGGATATGTTAATAACTTAGTTGTTGAGGTTGCCTTAATATTTTGGAAACACGCTTAAGGAATTTAAGGGTGTTTTAACCATAGTGAATTGTTTCTCTTCTGGTAAAAAAAGCCACTTTATGAGCATGACGCTAATGATGTGTTTCTAACAATACTTCTTTTGGCTGCATGCTTTGAATCTTGATTTGCTATTTATAATGTTTCATTTTCAGGAGAGTTCGTCGACCTTTTTTTTCGTTTCATTCAAGTAGCCCTGTATCCTTGTGTTCTCAAAAAATATCTCCATCTGAGAAAGGCATATTCAACAGTAGACAGACCTACACCTCGGACAGGATCCCTATAACAAATGGTCTAGAGTCTAGTTGGGACTTTATACCGAGGAGATCCCTTTACCGTTGGCAAGGAATTTCTCCTCATCAACACCACCATATTCCAAAGATCAATATGAGGAATTTTGATGGCAAGGATCTCGTAACATGGATACTACAAATGGAGCAATTTTTTTATCTCCATAATGTGAAAAACACACAAAAGGTACACATTGAAATTTTTTATTTAGAAAAAAATACATTTGTATGGTATATATGGCTTTTCTCTCGTAACAAAATTATCACTTGGTCAATTTTTATAGAGGAGATGATAGAACATTATGAGGATACAAAGAGCAACACCTTCTTTATCCAATTGATAAATCTCAAACAAAATGGTTCAATGGTGGACCACATTGAGGACTTAAAAAAATTGAATATAAGGGTAACTGATACTCCAAAATAACACAATATTTATGTCTTCATAGGGACTTTAAAGGATAACATCCAACATGAGGTTCATATTTTGGAACCCGATTCATTGGAGAAGGCATTCAGGTTGGCAAGAAAAAATGAAAGTAAAATTATGGCGACAAGGAAGCCTACCACTCACATCTATAGATATGGAAGTGTTGCTACTCCTATACTTCCACAACCTACAAGGTTGACACCACAAAAATTGGAAAAAAAAAGAGAAAAATGGATTTGCTATAGTTGTGATAGAAAATACACTAATTTTCATGTGTGCCGAGAAGAAATTATTTTACATAGATTGTGAAGAGGAGGAAGAAAATGAACAAGAAACTTCAAAAGAAGAGGATATACACTAGGAACCAACCCTAGAGAAAGAAGAAATGAGTTCGACCATATCCTATAATGCATTAGCATGAATTACCACTCCTCAAACTCTCAATATAGAAGGACATATCAAGAAGAAAAATGTAATAGTGTTGATTGATTCAGGTAGTACCCATAATTTTATTCATTGTAAGGTAGCCAAGGAATTGAATTTATTCCTATACCCATCACCAGAGTGTCAAGTGATGGTTGAAAATGAAGGAACTATAAAATTCTCTGGAAAGTGCCATAATATCAAGCTAACCATGGGGGAATATGTATTTAATAGTCCAATGATTTCCATTCCAATGGGAGGTACTAATGTTGTACTAGGAGTACAATACTTACAATATTTGGGTATAGTAGATTTTAATTTTCAAGAACTTTCTTCATTTTTTTTTCAGAAGGAAAGGAAGTTGAATTGCAGGGTATCAGAGGGAAGACAGGAAAGATAATAAGCTCTAATATCATGACAAATCTTCTGAAGAAATAACAATGAGGAATAATTGCACAATTATGCTCATTAGAAGTTCCAACATCAAAATAATCTATTTCTCCAGATCTCCAAAAATTATTGGACAACCATTCCAAGTATATTGTATGTAATTTTATTTCAAGGATATTGTGCAAAATTTATGCATGAAATATTGGTATCTAGCGCTAATAAAGTCTCAAAACTAATAGTTGTAAATATCACTCTCAACACTCCATACACACTTGTTGTTACACTTCAAATCTTTCTCACACTTCTGAAAGAAAAGACACATGTTTCAAAATAAATCACACTCTTGTCACTCAATCACTCTTATTCGAAAGAAAAAACATTCCTGAAAATCATTCAGCACTCGAACGATGAAATAATAATTGTTGCGACAATCACACAATAAATTAATCATACCAAGGAACTGTAATAGTAATCAAACAACCATCACGCCTAATGAATAGACCAGTCTAGTACCTATGTTGTTACACAATTTTAGAGGCTACAACCCTGCAACTATTTAATACATGAACAAGATCTATAATAGTAACAATAAATCACACATAACTCACAACTAAGAGGAGATAAATATACAACTACAATAAATCTCTAACCAGTGATCCCTACTAAGAAGGAGGGACCTTCCTCCTTAGTAGGGGCTAAACAGTTACACAACACTCAAGCTAATCAAGAAAAATATATGGACCCGTGAACAATAAAGAGTTGCATTGATGAAAGTTTCAAATACAAGATTGTTTACAATGATGGCTCTCCCCCTCTAGCTATCTTTATCTATGTATGCCTTCATGGGAAGGGATTCCACTGATTTATAGTTTTAGATTACATTCCTTTTTCGAAGAATGGGATCATCATGATAATATCTCGATTCTCATGTGATCCAAATCGAGACTATACAGAACTATCTCATAATAAATTGCCTTAATTGAAACTTAGTTGTAACAAATTTCTAAATTACAATGGATTCACATTTGGAAATCTCAATTGTTCCAACTAAGTTGGTTGTGTTGTTAATGAGTGTCTCACTTCAATGATCAAATTGAATTTGACCATGTGTATGTATGTATCAATATTTGTTGCCAATCACGGAAGAAAATAACATCCAAAATAGGCATTGGTGTTGTAACAACAACATTAACAGGGTCTTCATTCCATCTTTAGAAAATAAAAACTGAGGATATATCATCCTGTAACAACATCTCAGCAAGCCATATCACTTGAAACAACCCTATGCCAATTCATTAGTGGAATAGCCTAAAGAAGTTAGATTTTGTATCAATTACAAGAAAAATTGAATAATAAAGGTGACATGCAAAAGGAATGTGATTTGTCCAATAATAACTAATGAAGTGACAAGATATGGCTATTTAGGGTCAAAACGGTATGAAAATATAGGGAAAATAAATACAAAAAATACCAATTTTTCTTCCCAACAATTGTCACCAGTGGTACCGAAACAATGAGTTTGGCATGACGATAAATAAGGCAACCACATACCCCTTCGACCGAACCCTACAAACCACAGATAGAAAATAAAAATCCCAGGCCCCCACTCCAAAATAAGAGTGACGACACCACCAGAACTTGCATAAATAGTCACAAACACCTCAATTCATATATTAAAACTAGAAACGATGATGATTACATGGTAATACCAAGCAGAGAAACCATTTTTACATACCTTCCTCCAATCTAGAGGACCCAATAACACATCCAATTGATGCTCCAATGTGTAGAAAACCACCGAGAATGTTGTGTTCCCCAACACCCAGCGTTGTAAAGCTACAAGGTGTATTCTTATACCAGGGTCCTAGGCACGCTTTGACTGGGAAATTTTATATTTATCCCAAAATATCCACATTCCATGGCATTTTCACCGTGAAACCACCCTCAAATTGTTAGAGCAGGCATCATTCACCAATTTAATTCTTTGCCCATCTAGAACCAACCAGACTCATACTCTAGTTCGTCCTTTACAAAAAATGAGCCCGCAAAGCTAATAATACTATCACCATGCCTGAATCAATGTCGCTACTACCACTCTCATCATCCTAGTATAGGTATTAAATACTTTGAGCATTGAAACAAAAAACTTGCGCATGAGACTTCATGGTTGGGGCGTGCCACGCCACCCTGCCTTAATTGTTGAGCAGGTTGGTGGGATGAAAAGCACCCTCCTTGAGCCCTACATCACATCAATCCACCACCCCCATCGAGGAAAATGACTGATAAACATTAATAGGCATCAATCCATGGTAAAAATAAAAAACTTCATGATACATATTACGTTCCTAAAATTAAAAGAATCATAAAAATTAAATAAATTATCTTTATTTTACATTATTATTAATAATTATAAAAATAATTAATATATAAGTTAAACATATATACATTTAAAAAACTTCTTACAATATTCTTAACCATAGATATTGACCCCCACTTTACCATGGAGGTTCTTAATTTGTAGATAAGATTTGTTAGATACCATGGACCAATACCACAACTTATCAATACCATATGCTCAAAAAACCATATCTCATTTCATATGACACTTGTTCATATGATATTTTTTTAATTAATAGATTTAATTAGAAAGAAAAAAAAAGGAACAACTACCCTGCAAATAAATTGCAACATTTGATTCATGAATACCACTATGAATATTCTAAAATATTTAGTAGAGGCTAAATCCCTACCATCCATCTAGTAATTATTGATAATTAAATTCCAAAATAGAGAGGCCTATCACGTAAAAATAAGCCTCAACCTTTGAGTTGTGAATACGGTTTGGCCTAACTTATAGACAAAATATCCTTTTTCACCATAATTCACCAAAATCCAACAATACAATTTCAAGATTTTTCATTGTTTAAAATACCTTTTTGAATACATAAATGAATTCAACACCCTGAAAACCACCGGGGCACTCGAATTATGCAGATTAAACAATTTAAACTCAAGTTTGTAAAAATATGTCGGATTTTGAATAAAATTAACCAGAAAAATAGTCCTGAAAAAGACTATTTCATCTACAAGTTAGACTATCCTTGTGAACACTTCTATGAATATTCTGTGGAAACTAAATCACTACCATTCACCTAATAATTATTGATACTATTGATAAATAATTGTCTAACTATTCTACGTTTTGGAGTTTTTGGCCTCAACCAAACAATTTCTTGTCACATCATAACATTTTGTTGTTCAAAATTCATTTTTGATTACATAAATAGATTCAACCTTAAAAAAAACCTTTAAAGCACTAAAATTATGGAGATTTCACGACTCAAACTTGTGACTCAACAAGTCTTACCAAATTTTAAACAAATTCAATTGGAAAAAAAGCTCAAAAATCTCAAAAAGCATAATAAATAAACTACAACTATTATTACACTCTAATTTATACTTAACTTATTAATGAAAAACTAATATATATATAACTATAACTAAAATTCTAGGCCATAATTATATATCTTTACGTAGGAAAATAAGTTTCAAACTACAACCAATAAGAATTTCTATATATAGTAAAATAACAATCATAAAAAACACAAAACATTATAAAAATAACCATTTTTCCTTTACCACTAGATTTGGAATAACCATTTTATCCCGGAATAGTTGTGTTAATGTTGACTAGATCAATACGTGCAATAATTTTTGACAACCAATATTTTTTGACAAGCAATAGTTGTGTTGATGTTGACTAAATGGTATTCCTTATCATTGAGAGCTCAGTTGCTTTAGATGCTGTCAGTTTTGTATTGGAATTGGAATTGGTTAAATAAATATCTTTACAAAATGAGAATGGTATTTTTACACCAATTCTCTTTTCTGTTTTTACAATAATTCATTTTTAGCTTTGGCTTTTTCAAATAGTCACACTCACCTTATAAGGACTATAAAGATATCTTGGGGATACTTGATTTATTTTTAAGTGGTGATATTATTTGATTTTTTGTTGGATTGTTTTTAAAGAAAATTATATTTTTTTAAATGATTTATTTTAGCTTTTGCTAGATATTTTTAGATTTTAAGCTATCAATATATTAAAATCAAAAGTAATTTCAAGCAAGATACTATATATAAGAAATCCAATATTCATAATTCTATTTATGAATGTAGATTAATTTAATTTCATTATTTAAAGAAAAATATATCTTTTTTAAATGATTTATTTCAGCTTTTGCTAGATATTTTTAGATTTTAAGCTATCAATATATTAATATCAAAAGTAATTTCAACCAAGATATTATATATAAGAAATCCAATATTCATAATTCTATATATATATATATATTTGATAGGTATTTTGTTTATATTTATGAAGTTAATACTATAAAATATAAAATAACATTATGTAGAGTTAGAACTCAAATTGTTTAATTTATGAATTTGGAACTTTAACAAAAGCAACACACTAGGATGTTTGACAATTTATTTATATAATTAGAGATTTATTCCTATGCATAGAGTTATTAAAATATAAAACACTGACCTTGAGGTAATTTGATAAAATAAATATTATGATAAAATAAATATTATTGGTAATTGGTAAGATTATTGATATGATATAATGATAAAAAAATTATTCACAATCACATCAGTTTCATATATTGGTATCTCTATCATTACTTTTTTACTAAATGTGTTTATAATTATTGTGATGCAATGTTGCCAATTGAGGTTTTTGAACTCAATACCTTTTACCCATAGTTATAAAACTCAACACAAAATTAAAATATTTGGCCAAATGCATATATCATTAATATTTTAACTAGAATTATTTTGTTGGAATAACACCACTTGAGGTTTTTGAACTTAATACCTTTTACCTATAGCTATAAACTTTCAAAACAGAAAATTAAGATATTTGGTTAAATACATATACCATTAATATTTTAACTCTTTATATAAAACCCCACATAATATCATTATCATTACTGAAAATTTACATCTCAAAACCATTACGAAGGGATATAAAACCTAAACCAAAACATCAAACTATATTTAAAAAATTATTAAATATTTATTTTTTATAACATCAACCTACTTTGCAAACCTATTTTAATATTGAAAAACATCCAACTTAATCAACAAAAAATTACTCCTACATTATTAAGTTTTTTTTTATAACATCAACCAACTTTGCAAACCTACTTTAAAATAGAAAATCATCCTTACTTAGTCAACACACCATTACTCTAAAGTCATATATATGTGTGTTTTTTTTTAACCAAGAACATTAAATGACACTGTTATGTACGTAAATCCTCTCCGAGGATAGAGACGATCCCTGTAGCCCTAGGGTGGGTCTAGTAACAAGGAATCATGCTAAGGTGTAGGTTCCTAGATATTCGAATGAAAAAGGACGCGATAAGATAGCCTACCTTTGGTCCAATGCTGTTGTTGGCAATCATATTGGTGATGAGAACTACTCACTCCCGATTCGGCATGTCACAATCCCTTCGCTTATCGCGTTTGGACACTTGCACAAAGATAAAAAATGACAACCACATCCCACATACTAATTTCATCCAAAATCTACTAGTCAGTCAGAGAAGACTAGCATATTGCATTTGATAAAGATAAAACACAAGACGGGAACCAGAAAATAGTCACTTATATTAATAGGTAGAAAGAAGAGATACAACATGCTCTGATGTTGCGGTCTCCTCCAGCGGGGCTCGGGTGAAGCACATCTCAAAGCTCTTCAAGGAATTCAGACAGGATAAGGGACCTCTCGATGGATTTCTCCTTGTTCTACCTTCTCAATAACTCAATTATTCAACTATAGCTTAGTCTTTCAAGTTCAGCACTTCAGCTGTATAATTCTCTTTGTTCAGCTCTTCAGCTGTATAATTCTCTTTGTTCAGCTAGTTTTCATAAAGAGAGAAGGCTTGTTTATATAGAGGCAGAGGAGGAGGTTGGGATCCCCACAAAGGTGGAAGGGAGGCCTATCCTTTAGGAGTGTTCCAAGTGAGGTGGAAACTAGTAACTAAAGGAGGAGGCTCATGGTTGTTTCAGTTGAACCACTCCCAATGACTCATCCCCGAGGTGGTTGGAATGGAACCTTCGCCTTTATTTTTAAAAAACATTTCATAAATAGCTTGGTGTAGGAATTACATTGGGACAGAGCGCCAGGTGGCGCAAACCCTAGTGTTAATCTTCCACATTAGCGCGAGGGCAGAACTAGATACTCGCGCCAAGGCAAAAACAGGGATTTTTACAGCTCTTCTTAGGGAAATGTCAACAAGAAGAATGTTGCCTTCATCAAAAGGGATGCAATGATGTTATTTGCAAAGCATGACACTACCTATTTGTCACATAAATGATCCTCCAATGTGTGAGTTGGGGATTGCAAGACACTGACAAAATGTTGTGTAATAGATGCCCCCTAAAGCATGAGGTCTGAGGGAGAGGGAGGGGCAAAATGTTTTATGAGAATGCGTTCGAACCAAACACCATTGTCGAAAAACCTGCAATAAAAAATACAACTGATATCTCTGATACATGAACATGTGGCATGGGCGCAGCCATCCATAATAGAGCATATTAAAAACTGAGATCTAGGTATGGACACATCCATCCAGTAGTAAAGATCAACAAATAGACTCAGGTATGGTCGCAGCCATCCAATCAAATAGTCATGCAATAAGTCATGATAATCCACAAAGAACCTGCAGCCTGGATTTTATCAGACAAAATCCAGGGTCTTGCGCTCCATCTTGACCCGAACAAGTACAATTTCTAGCATGCGAATGTATGTGCTGAAGTCCAACATGCAAGAAAATCGTCTGATTACCAGCCAATGATGAAAGATGTTAACATACAAGAGAGGAACCATCAATAATGACAATGTATCTCAAGGTACAAAAGGTAAAATCCACGGAATGTGAATAGTGATATGATGTTGAACACCCGCAGGGTCAGTCGATCGAAGGCCAATGATGTGGACCTTGAGTTGAATGTGAAGAACCTGCCATTAAGGCATGCAGGCTCCAAGGTACTGAAAGGGAGTATCTAGATCAAATTCCTAGATAATGAGCCGAAGTTGACAGGAAGTGACCTGGTCGAAGGAGGGCCATAATGTTTCCCACATCATCGACACGAGATAGAGGAATATGATGTTTGTGAATCAGGTCCAACAGAGAATCAGAGGGAGGTTGAAAAAACTGCAGAGGCAAACTTCTCTTGAACATATCAGCAGCACGACACTGGTTTTTATAGTATTTGACATCAAAGGATCTGAGGCCATGATGACGTGGCAAAGAGAGAATGAGTGGTCAAAAAAGATTACTCGAACCCATGGAGGCAAAAATGACAAAATGAGATGTCCCCAACCTGACACGAATGCAGACAAGTGCCATGTTCAAGAGCGACACATTGCCAACACAACTAAAATCTGGTTCCATTTTCCCCCACCATTTCTGGCGAGTACCCCAGTTATTTTTGAAAACAAGCTTGAATGGGATAGCATATGCTTGCATTATAAGTTTGTCCTTCAAACAAATCCATCCTAGTACATTTTACAAGCCCTAGGAAGGAAGAACTCGAATAACGTTATGGTGACGAAGTCCGATGTCCTCAGGGTTTAACGAGTCTGACAAAGGGAGAACTCGGCATATTTTCATGTTTAGAGAGTTTGAAAAGAAGGTAGAAAAGAAAACTCCATCAGTCCCTTTTCGTAGGTAGTCTCACAGATCCGAAAAGGTAGAAAACTCCGTCTGAGAGAAACTCCTAGTCGCGATAGGCTAAGATATTCCTTTTTTATAAATAATCCATCCTCACTTGAAAAAGGGTTAATCATATACTGGGTAGATATCATTTTGCAGCTATTTAATGAGTTCAAAACGACAAGCATCTCGACAATATTTTCAATTTTAGACAGTCAGAAAATAGATGAAAGATGACTCCAGTAGTGACTTTTTCATGTTTTTACTGAGTCCGAAAAAGTATAAAATATAACTTGTCACTTCATCCTTGTCGCATGAAAACTTGTTGTTACACAAGAGACATGTATAAAACCCATTTTTCGAAAATAATATAGTAAAATAATCGAAAAACATGTCTTAAAATCTAATTAAGGTTGTGAAAAAGTTATAAAATGCCAAAAATAGTAGAAACAATTACTTTTCACTTTTACCTCTTGTGGAGCAATTTTTACCCATTTTACTGTGCAATCTTGCAGCGACGATAGCGGCCAATCCAGTGCATCAATCGCAAATCCATCAACTCCAAGTAAGAGTTGAGATCCCTCTTGTCATTTTAAGCTATTCCTTTCTTCTTGCATTTGTCAATTTTGAATTTGGGGGGAGAAATTGTAAAATTTAGGGCTACGCAGTCGGCGCGGGTTTCGGGCACGGAGTCGCGCCATCCACCTTATTTTTAACATTAGGGCACGCCAACGGCACAAACCAATTTCAAGCAATAATACTCACCAAATGTCCCAATTATTTACAAATTGAAGGATGAATATTGACTAATGCCACTCATATGTGTGTGTTTACAGGTAGAAAAGAGAAAAATGGTCATTGAATGGAAAGAAAGGGAACATAGTGAAGAAGATGAGTTAGCCATGGAAAATGAGGGAGTTATGGAAGCCCTTAGAAACTATGGTTTGAAAAAAATTCTTCCTCACACCAAGTCTCCAAGCCCAACTAGAATTGCTACAATATCTTATCAGTATATAGGACGAAAATCAAGAGAAGTTCATCCCACAGGATCAAGAACTTGAGATTGATGTTTCCGACGTGTACTTCATCACAGGATTATCACAGAGAGGTGCAACACCACTCCTAACCAGCACTCGGCCCTGCATGGAAAACATGTCCATGGTAATAGATAGGGTATGTCGAGGAGTGCTGAAAGGATCTGGTAGTGGGAAAGTTGATATACAAACTATCCCAGATTTGACACTACGCGTGGTATCGCATACCATCACCCGGGCTGCGGGATCGCAAGCACCGCACGAAGCAACAAAGAAACAGTTGCTTCTTGCTGTGGACTGCATGGCTCTGAGCCTCTTCAACTGGGCAGAGGCGGTGACCATATACATGAAGCGCCAATTAACCATATGGATCCATCCTGGTATCGTTCTTCTTGGAATGATTACCAATTTTTCAGTGATAGGAGGTCATAGTTCTGAATCCACCAGCGAGAGAACCATGGATGGCTCAATGGGCAGCACTGATGCCAAGGGTCAGGGGCGGCCAACAGATGTCTTGGAGGCTGAAATTTGTTGATTGGCTCCATCAAAAGCTGATTGTCATGGAGGATTGGCCATGGAAAATTTTAAGAACCCCCCTAAATTTATATATATAATAAATAGGCGAATCCCCATGATACATAGGAAAAATGGAAGGCGATTTTATTAATAATATAGTATGTATATATAATTTTTTGGTGAATCTCTCACGAGATTATATTATCTTGTAAAATCATGGTGAATCACCAGTACAAATGGCAAATCACTACTACAAAATAGTGAATCGTTGTCTAGTGGAGTTTAGAGTGTTGGTTACAATGAATATATGATAGTTGAACCAGGAGTAGAAGGAAGAGAACCACCGAGACCAAGCATGCCACATGGTGACTTATGAGGGAAGTAGTTCTCGTGTAGTTTGGAAAATGCGTTCTTCTAGTTTTGCTAAGCGTAGTGTTATTGCTCATGCTACTACTAGCACTAATATTGAGGTTGGAGAGGAGTTTGAGGAAGCATGGAAGGTAGCAATGGTGGAGAATTACAAAAATTACCCCATGATGTGCTCCATTTTGCCCTTTGGTATTTGTGCCTGCAAGATCTTCTGTCCATTGAACCAACAATTCACTGTTCAACCAACAATCAACTTGACTGAGTTGATTAGGTACGAGTCAACTTAGACTAATCTTCAAAACTATGCTTTGCACTATCCCATATTTATCACACTAATGCTACACAACATTCTGCATTTTCCCCCAACTCTCATGCATGCACACAAAATTTTCATTAACATCTATAGCCCTAACCAAGTGAGAATTGATCAAAAATTTGCACCAAAGTTTGTTAGTGTTGAAAGTTCATAAGAAATTTAGATCCATAGTACCTTAAATAAATTTTGAAATAACCTCCACAAATTCGACCACAATAGAGAAAACTCGTGATAAATTTTAAACCTACAAAAATTAGGATTCATGTTCCTAGGAACGATCATAAGAAGTAGTTGGCATATAGGTCGAGTTTTGAGCCTTGACACATTGATAATGCAATGGCTTAGTGTTGAGCTTCAAAGATGTTCTTCTCTTCCACCACATTCCACTTCATTTCCTTTGTCCATTATTAATTTCAGGCTTAAATGATCAATAAGATTAGTTAAAATTGCTTTGAGATTGTATATAATGTCTAACTTGCTATGTTTTCATGATTTCGTTGTTGTAGTACTTTTTTACTACACCTAGCTACAGAATGCAGACATTCTGTAGCTAGTTGTCGATTCTGCAGCTGTCTTCATGTCTATGCAGGTTCCAGATGTCATCTCAGGGAAAAACACATATGGTCGTATTCCACATCATTCCCTCATCATTTGTTGCTCTCCACGAAGTTTGAACAGAATTCTATAGGTGGTTATGCACGTAGAAGAGAAGCAGTTTCCTATCAAAACACGGACTCTACAGATGTCCACAGTTAAGCACAAGACTGTTAATAAGAGTTTTAATTTGATTAGAAGTGGGAGAGACACTTATCCCCGTTTTTCTCAAAGAGTAGTTATGTAACTTCATTATAAGTATGACTCGGGAGACCGAGAAACTGTTAGTTAGATTTTGTTTTGTTGCTAGATTTTGGAAGGCCGTAAATACTCTGTTTTGAAGAATTTCTCCTTTAATGAAAGAGACATCATTTTATTGCACGAGCTGAGTCAATCTTGAGTAGATCCGCGTGCTGATCCGGTGGTAGAGGGACACTACTGCCCGTGAAGCGTTATGCATTTGGTTTAGATAAGTAGCTGTAGCTTTGTTTCATTCTC
Source organism: Pinus albicaulis (assembly GCA_034641835.2). NCBI lineage: Eukaryota > Viridiplantae > Streptophyta > Pinopsida > Pinales > Pinaceae > Pinus > Pinus albicaulis. The sequence continues at coordinate 561,069,592 of CM076576.1, read as the reverse complement.
AATTTAAATAGTTTTCTGAACTTTGCTTACATTGGATACTACAGTTTAGCTTTGTTCTCATGAAGTATTCCAAAATATCACTAATCCGGAATGAGGCATAATTGTAGCAATTTAGAACTTTACGTTTTTGTGTTCAATTATAATTAGTTGTTACAACTAGTCCTATTCTCATTAATCTCTTCCAAAATATCACTAACTCTGGATAAGACTTAGCTGTGGTGTTTTAGTTTACCTGCGTATTGTTATGTTTTTTTTATGCCCATTTGCACTGAATGATACAGCCAGACTTGTTTGTACAAACTATTCCAAAATATCACTCATCTTGAACAAGACAGGGCTGTAGTATTTCATAGAATTAGTTGCATTTTAGCTCAGTCAATACTCCGGAGGTAGATGTCATTCTAGTTTAATTTTGTCACTATATTTCAAGCTTGATAATGGTACTCTAGTTTAACTCTGTTCACTGTATTAGTATCATTCTAGTTCAATTCCAATTCATTTCAAGTTAGATAATAGCACTCTAGTTTAGTCTTAGTTCACTGTATTAGCATTCTAGTTTAGTTGTTATCCATTGCATTTTAAATTGTATTAGTTGTTAAATTTAGATACCACGGTCTTCATTATCTACAAAACTTCTTTTTTTCTAACTTCATATTAATACATCATCATCTGGACAGAAGCTAGTAATATCAGTTTAAGGCCTTGAGTATTTTGCAACCTTTTTACAATTTCACAAACAAGCCTTTTCTCAAAGACTATTCTAAAAAGAAATCTATAACTTTTGAATGAGGCCTAGTGGTGCTAAATTGAGTTGCAGAATAGAATTAGAAGTTATTTTAGAGTAGAAATCTTATTGTGCTACAAATTTTCTTTTCCAATTATGTTCCAATAAACCTTTAACCATGGATGAGATGTTGTAACATTGTAAGTTGATTGTTGACTTAGGAAAACCTCAATTGCACTAAAAACTTATCCTTTTCTCAAGCTATTCCAACATATCTCTAAATTAATGAATTGGATGAGTTCATGATATGGGTTACTGAGTTCATGTTGTGATTTGTTTCCTTACTAGGAGTCATTATCAAGCTTTGCATTTTCTGTTCTTTAGTACCATGCACAATTTAGAATAGGTTTTGTTCTGTTTTTAGTGTGTCCAACCACTGTCCTTCATCAACATTTAGTGCTTTCCTTCTTGACATAAAACCATAAAACCAAAAACATCATAAAAACACTAAACACAACGTAGTGAGAAACAGATACCTAGGCACATACAGTGCACCACACTTCAGCAGTTTACTAGCCCTAGTTGACAATTAATGACCTCAATTTAGGAACACTAAGTTGAGCACAACATAAGGTCAAAACTCACACATTGAAAAGTCATCAATGAAGAGAAGACAAGATCATTATGAATTACACATACTCCAAAATTCCTACCAAATTCTACTTAGTTGTTCGCAACTCAGCTATACATAATCTTATAGTAAATAAAAATTCCACAAAGCCTTCTTCACATAGCTAATAAATGGCCATTGGAAGAGCACCCCTTATATAATAGTAATAGTAGCAATCAATAGATTATTTCATATTGAACTTCATAGCCATAGCGCTCCTATGTATTGTATGATGTATTCAACTTGCATTATCAAATATAGATAAAATCATACTTTTGATTGATCCATTTAAAACATACTTGTGCACAATGTTGAATGCAATGCCAGTCAAGGAGTAAAGTCGGTTTAACGTGTAATGATCTATAAAATAATGGAACATATATGGAACATAGACTGATTTCATTTAGATATAGGTAACCCTCTGAATGTAGACCATTACTTGAAGAACATTTTTATTGATGAGGAATTTAATACAATATTCAATTTTCGAACTAAAAATATTATTTCTATAGATTTGTGTATGGGGTAAACAATAAATAAAAAATTTAACTATCCTTGGGGTGGTCAATATTTATAAATTTTATTTATACTTGCTTTACCATGTATATCATATACCTATCAATCACAAACATGAAAAGCTGTGGAATTCACAGTGATGATCTACTCTGGAAACACAACCAACCTTTATTATTACCAATATTAACTTTTATATAGTAGCACATATGTAGATAAAATTTCCAGCTTCCAAAGAGACAAACTTGCTTCTCCAACATGATGGCACATTCTTAACTACTAACATTTCTGATTGTTGAATGTAAGAAAGCTTTCTAAGTACATCTAATCTACTGCGAGGCTCGAACTCCTAGACTATGTTCTTTTTTACCATGTATCTATAGGCTGTAGCCTTCTTCTTGTTTGAAGAGGAGTTGTCTATTATCAGAACTACCTTCCCTGCCTCTGATGCCTTGAAGGAATTGCAAATTGACTCATCAGATGAAGACAACTTTTTGTTCTTGTCAATTAGAGTTGTACGGTTCCTTCCAAGACTAATTACAAACTACGTAGATAGGAAACATCTGTTGAGGTTCCCATGTTTTGGCTAGATTGGCAAGACCAAAAGATGAGACAACATCAGAACCAATTTCAGACCTCAGGATCTAGCCCTCCTGGGTCCAGAGAGGGATCTCTCTAGTTTGAGCAAAGGTTTATATCTATGAGGCTCAAATGTTATGATTTTAGGCTAGTTATAGGCACAAGGTTTGTTTGTTTGATTTGTGTGATTTTGGTTGCTGGTTATCAGGAAAGAAGGGTTCAATGTAAGACCAGGATGAGAAAAGAGGGATAAGACAGAGGTGAAATATTCCAAGAAATATTCAAAACCATTAGGCAATGGAGTCGGGAAAGGATTTGCTTGCTAATCAATAGGCAGGCTTTCAATTGGGCTAGTCATCTGAAACTTAGGATCTTTCAAGATGATTATGTGATGTGGAAAATAGGAGGGGAGGAGATAACACACATTTTAGAGCACAAAATTATAGATCAGCAGGTCGTACAAGGATCCTAGTGGACAGGGCTAACACTAATCCCCAGTGTTCCCAAATCTTCCAACTAAATCTATAACAAGAAGCATTTAAGATCTGAATTCATTTAATTCATACATCAGAGAGTAGGCAATAACACCCACTACACTGGTTAAACCAACTGAAAACATTCCTTAGATAATACATTAGGAAGAGAAACATGAATGGCAAGGAGAGCAGAAACATAGGGTACCTAAAAAGGGTAAATCCTATGCCAATATTCTGATGCAAGCCAGTAGAAACGAAATGAAATGAATGTAAACATAGAGATAGGAAAACATCACCGCTGCTTCAGATCAGGATCCAAAGAAATGTGCTTGTCATATTAAGTAACAATACCAATCAAGTACAATATTTCCAATAGCTGAATACTCAGTCTGAAAACATATCCTTCAACCTATCTTACAATCTTTACACAGAGACTGTGTCTCAAAAGAAACTACTTGCAGTTCTCTGATAACTAATCAGCAACCTTACAATGTTTTTTTTTCTTCTGATTTTTATAGCTGAAGAGGAACAGAAATGGTAGGTGAAGAAATAAATACAATATTAAAACTTCTGAAAAGAAAGAGGGCCGAAGCCCATTCTGCTTGAATGCTGAGTATTTAATTTCTGTCACCCCTTTGGATGGAAGAATGGTCTTCTTCAGGTTCCCTTTACTTCTGATGTGACTTTGATGCATTTTGGCTGCAATACTCTTTGTACTTCTGGTGGATAAACAAATGATAAACAAACTGCTGAGGAGTCTGCTACATAAATGTTCTGGTAATTTCAACCTGCTGTCATGGTGGGAATTCCTTCAGGGGCACGGTTTTGAATAAAAACTGTATGGGAGCTTTGTACTTGAAGAAAAACATTCTGCCACTGAATAAACCCTGATGTCATCTTTTACTGTGCACAGGACCTTCTGATTGATCCTTGAGGTTTTCAAACTGGTGCTTAGCCTCTGACAAACTGGTTTAAGCCTTTGAAATCTCCAGTTTAATTCTTTAACTCTTTGATTTCCTCACTGATTGCCCTTTGCTGCTCCCACAAACACTTCTGACTATGAACTCTGTGTTTTTAATGGCTCCGAAGAAGATTGACAGAGGTTTAACCTTGACCTTTGCTTTTAGTCACGTCAAACACTTTCTTGGGCCTTTCCTTCATTAAATATATCTCTGTACATGAACTGTTCTGCAATTTCCGCCACTGTGACAGAGATAACGAGCCACATCGGTTTTCTCCGCTTGAAACCCTGCAAAACAGTAAAATTGTCAAGAAATCCATGGGCGGGAATGATGGAGGCGGTGTGGATGGAGGAAATGGCCGTGCAAATGATGAAATAGAGGAGAAAACGCAGAGAAATGGTGAAAAATGGACAGGTGGAGGTTGGCGGTCTGCGGAGAAAAATACAAATGAAAACCTTAAAAACACGATTTTTTCTCAAATACATGCGATGCATGGGATGACGTACGACGGGTGAACGTGGGGGGGGGGGGGGGTGATGTGGCAAGACGGGCCCGGGGAATGGTGAAAAGTCAATAGCGGGGAAAAAAAATCCGCACCATCGATCTCAAAGGAAATCAACGACTAACAACGCAGCGGGGAGTGACGACGGTGGGCCAGGGGTACGGCGATCAGGAGTTAAACTATGCGCGGCTTCGAGGAGTGACAACCATTGGATGAGCTACTCCAGATCCAATGGTTCACAACAATATCACTGGGCATCTTGAGTCGAAATTTAATGCGCGATGGACAAGCGGTTTTGAAGCCGTACAGGAGCCATGCGTCAATTGTTGTATGGAATCGCTGGTCGATGGGAAACTACCGCCAACTCTTGGATGGTGGTGCGATGAAAACCTGGCTATTTTTGGACGGGTGCGCTGGTGGGGGCCACAGGGGTGGGCGGACTCTGAACCATTGGATTGCGGTTTAGATGGACGGCGATTTCCCTGTCGGGGTTATAACGGGGGAAACGCGAAAGGTTGCGGGGTCAACGATCACCGTCCGATCAATAAGATCAACGATCGATGTTGCACCCGATACACATTGGAGATAGGCACTTTCCAGTGCTGGCGGGTGGTTTCGGCGTTGGATCATGTGGAGGAAGAGGTGCGGGGGCTAGGCCGAAGGGGGTTGGGGCCCTTATATATGAAATATATCATTTTTTACTCAATTTAAGTGCATTTCGGGCTGACCAAGGGTAACGATAGGGGAATGAAAAGGGAAAAAGGCCAAACAAAGGTTAAATGGAGGGTTTAGAGGATAAGAGGATTTTGGGGGGGCTTTAGAGGGGGGTTAATAGGGGGGAAATGAGGGAGACAACACTTTTATAGACGGAGGAAAAAGGGAAAGGGACACTTTGCAGGGGTACAAGGGGTAATGCAGGGTTTTTGGAGCAGAATTTATAGCAATCATTGAGGCTCATAGGCTCCATACCAGTAGAGGACAACAGTCAAAGGCAGGGGATATAAAAGGTTGTAAGAATGATGTGTTTACAAAGGAAATGCATTCCTTGCAGGCTTATTAAACCAATTAGCCCCTTGCTTGCTTGTCAAGGAATTTATAAGGGGCTAATAGTGGCTCCACATGGGGATGGCTTCTTCTTGAAGGAGTCAAGAATTCAGAGAGTAGATCTTTGGAGTAGGCCAGTGGCTTGTTGCTTGGCACATCTCTTTCCTTCTTTGATCAACTGCCACAATATGAAATCATTACATCAGCAGAAAAATTTTCTTCCACAAACTACCTACCCACACTACATTCCTAGCATTTTTTCTTCTTCCAGGGTGCATTTGAGCTAGCAGACCCTTTACATCTTTTATTTTTGCAAACATAAAATAAACCTATTCTAAATCTACCCTTATTGCTCCATGAGACCAGATTAGACTATTGGTCTCATATGTTTCTCTACCTAATCTAATATCTGCTGGGATTAAACTGTCCAGCAGATTTCTTCTCTACATTCTACAACAGAAATTGAAAAACAACTCAAGCCAAGATTAGACTGTCTGACTTGCTGTGGATCCAAGGCATAAAAACAGTTGCACATGGACAGAAACTTGAAGAAAACTGAAAACAAAACGGTGAAGGCTTGGGATCTGAACTTGAAACATCCTTCCTTCCTTTTTTGTGACTCAAGTTTTGAGCTTGTTAGAGTCACTCCTTTTCTTCATTTCAGCTCTAGTTTTGGGCATGTTAGAGCTGATTCTTCTTTTCCCTTTGCTGGTCCAGATTTTGGGCATGTTAGGACTAGCTGCCTTACTTGCTTTGGCTCAGGTTTTGAGTTTATTAGAGCCACTCTTTTGCATATCAGAGGTCCATGTTTTAAGCATGTCTGAACCTCTCTTTTTCCTCTATTTTTTTGAAACATTTTTCTTTTTCTTGAAAATAAAAAGCTGCAATGGTATGTACAATGGAAATGAAACTGGAAATTGTGAATTAGCAGAAGTAGTGTTTGAGCATCCTGCCATTAACAGGACCCCCAAACAACTCTGTACCATCTAGTTCTTGTAAGAAGAAATCATTTGGACCCACAGTGACCTGGATGAGGTATGGACCTTGCCACAAACTGTCAAATTTGTTGTGCTTTCCTTTATCCTCTCTTCTCGAATCCCACTTCAAAACCTTATCCCCAACTTTGAAATCAGCAGCTTTGGTTCTTTTGTCAAACAATTTCTTTATGTTCTCCTGAACTTTCATTGCTCTATTGTAGACCTCTTCCCTTGTTTGTTGAAGATGGATTGTTTGGTTTATTCTCCTCACCATACTATCTTCTTCTGTTTGGATCTCCTGGACCAGCCTGATCACTGGTGTCCCAAGGCTAGTAGGGAATACTTCTTCTATACCATAGACAAGCTGAAATGGTGATATGCCAATGGACTTCTTTGTTGTAAGTCTGTTAGCCCACAAGGCATGTACTAGCTTGTTATGCCATGAATTTTTTTTTTCTTCTAGCAGCTTTTTGATGATGATCACCAGGCTCTTTTTTGATGATTCAGTTAATCCATTACCTTGAGGGTAATAGGCAGTTGAATGAACAAGTTCTATTTGGTACCTGTGACAAAAATCAACCATCTTTTTGGATCCGAAAGCAGTAGCATTATCAGTGATTATTTTCCTTGGGCAACCAAACCGAGAGAGGATGTGACCTTCTAGGAAACTAATGATGACTGAATCTGTGGCATTCCTAGTGGGTATGGCCTCTATCCACTTAGTGAAGTAGTCTGTGGCTGTTAGGATCCATTTTTGTTGTGCAGAAGAAGCAGGGTGAATCTCCCCTATGAAATCTAGGCCCCATTGCAGAAAGGGACCTTCAACAGTGATGGGTTGTAGGGGTAAAGGGAGGAGTTTTCTTTTTCCTTCAAAGATCTGGCATTTGTGGCAGGCAACTATCATTTTATGGACATCATTGAAGAGTGTGGGCCAATAGTAGCCAGCTCTGAGTATTTTGTTTGCAGTGGCTTTCCAACTCAGGTGGCCTCCACATTCTCCAGCGTGGAATTCTTGTTTAACCCTCTCTGCCTCATTTTCAGGTAAACATTTAAGCAATAGGCCATTAGGATTCTTCCAGTATAAGTTTTAATTCAAGATGCAGTAATTTCTGGCTTTTAGCTTTAAGAATCTGGCATTGGTCTTTGATAGCTCGGGAGGGGCATTGAGGTTTGTAAGCACATAAAGAATGTCAGAATACCAAGGAGAGCTCTGAAACTTTTCCTCAACGGTGAGATCAGGCAACTTTTTTTGCTCATCCAAGGTACTTATCATGTTAATGTCTAGGGCTTGTAGGTTTGATTCAGCCATTAACTTAGCTAAGCCATGACCTTTAATCAGTTTGGTGGGTTTTATCTCAAGGTCATACTCTAGGATTACTGCTATCCATTTGCCCCTTTTCCCATCTGGGTCTTGGGACAGTATATCTTTGACTATGATGTTGGGCACATAAGCTACAGTGTGAGAATGCAATATGTACACCCTGAAGTCTTTCAAGGCCTTAACCAGAGCATAGGCCTGTTTCTCCATGATGTTGTATTTCAAGGGTGCATCTCTGAGTGCTTTGCTAAAGAAGGCAATTGGTTGTTCCATTCCCTCTGTGTTTTTCTGCAGCAAGACTGCAGCCACCGTATGCTCTGAGGCGAATGAAAAGATCAGGAAATATTTGGAGAAATCTGGGCTGATTAGGACAGGGGCTTGAGTAAGTGCAAGTTTCACTGATTCGAAATATTGTTTAGCTCCTACAGTCCATTTAACTCTTGCACCTTTCTTCAGCATGTTAGTTATGTTCCTAAGGTGTTCAGCTAGATTTGGAATAAACCTCCTAAGGAAGTTAATATTTCCAATGAAAGACTACAATTCCTTGATGTTTCTGGGGTGTGTGATCTGTAGTATTCCCTCAATTCATTGTGGGTCTATCCTGATTCCCTTCTCGAATATGATGTGGCCAAGGAGTTTACCCTCCTGTAGCCCGAAGACAGTCTTTTTAGGGTTCAGGGACAAACCAAACCTTCTACATTTCTCAAATACTTTTCTCAGATTTTTTAGGTTTTCTTCTTCAGTATTAGAAAAGACTGTTATGTCATCCAAGTAGATAACAATGAAATGCCCTATCTCATCTGAAAATGCTATGTCCATCGCTCTTTGGAAGGTGGCTCCAGCGTTCATCAATCCAAAAGGCATCTTCACATACATGAAGGTCCCCCATGGAGTGGTAAAGGCTGTTTTGAGTTGGTCTTCTGGGATTACTAAGACTTGGTTATATCCGGAGAAACCATCTAGTAGGGAAATCCTCTTAGAACCTACTACCTTCTGAAGAATATGTTGCATTTTAGGCAAAGGGTAATTTTATTTGAGTGAGGCTCTATTAAGATTCCTAAAGTCTATACACAATCTGATTTCCCCTGTTTTCTTCCTCACGGCCACTAAGTTTGATACCCAATCAGAGAACCTCACGGGCATAATTATACATGCTTCATACATCTTCTTGATCTCTTTCTCTACCGCAGGCAATTGTTTAGGATTGATTCTACGAATTTTTTGCCTAAAGGGCTTCTGATTTTCTTTCAAGGGTATCTTATGCTGAATGATATTTATGTCATAGGCCTTTAAGTCCTCATAGCTCCATGCAAACACATCAATGAATTCCTTGAAAATTTCAATGTATTTCTTCTTCATGTTTGCAGGTAAAGACTTAGCCAGTTTAATCATTTTGGGCTTATCTTCAGTGCCTATGTTGAATTCTTCCACATCAGAGTCTGCATGTTCTATAGTGGGCTTTTTTTCCACAACATCAAAGTCAAAAAGGTCCTCTAAGGGTGCCAGGCCTCTGGGTATATTCTTATCTTTGGCATGCAGCACCTCTACCTCTTCACTATCTGCATTTTCACATTTGCGGTCAGGATTTCCAGTCTGTTCATCTGAAGAATTTATTTCTATGTTACAGGGTGTTTCTTCCTCATCTGAGGATTCTTCACTTAGGCGGCTACTGTCAGATTTGGAGTCTAAATCAGAAAATTCAAACTTGTTTCTGCTTACCAGAAAATCTTCGATCTGTTTATCACCTTCAAAAACCTGCCAATATTTTTCGTTATCGGGCACAGCAGATCTAAATTTGGTCTGAATGATGATCTGTTGGTCTTTGGGAGTCTTGGGGTAGGAACTGGCTAGGCAAGCTAATCCATTTGCAATGACATTTTGACTCCTAGGAACGAACACTAATTTGTATTCAACAAACGTTTTCAGTAGATACATGGTGTCATTCCTATATGCTCTCAGCCTAGTATGTTTCGCTGTGTATTCCCCGTTTACCTGTTTTATCACCAGCTCAGAATCTCCCTGCACGACTATCTTACGGGCTCCTAATTTCATCAACAGATTTAGACCCAGGATCAGAGCCTCGTATTCAACAACGTTATTCATGCATTTTAAATGCAGACTACAGGCGTGGCTCTCAGCATAGTCATTTTCTGTATTGTGTAACCATACCCCTGCTTCGACATTTCTCTTGGTGCATGACCCATCAAAGTTCATCACCCACAGGGGTTCACTCTTGGTTTCGGTGTCATTCTTTTCCCTGTGGCTGGTTTCGCCATTATGTTGCGCTATAGGGTCTATACTGGGTTGTGGATCTCTTTGTTCGTTGTGAAATGCATGAGTCTCAGGGATCTGGCCAGATGGATGTTTACGCTCTGTTTCTTGTTCACTTGGGGTTAGGTCTCCACCGCATATCCTACAGGTTTCTTTGCGACTTTCTTCTTCATTGTCCTCTAAATCCAGAGAACCCATTATGTTAAAACCAATAGCTTTTGCCTCTCCGTTTGTATCTCTATTTTGGGACCCTGACTCTTCTAAGGATTCATCATTACAAAATATGAAGGAGTCAAGGTCTATATGTACAGAATAAACAGGTGAATTTTTTGGTTTTTTGGGGCTACTGACTAGGAATTTCATATGTCTCCCTATACAGTTTTCTAAGTTGGCCAAAGATTGGGATTGTGGCATATGAGCCATCCATCTACATTGTACCCTGCAGCTTGGATCCCCATGATATTGATAGTAGCATGCCATAATTGCGTGGCACATCTGCCACCTCAACATCCATGACCATGCATTTAGCTGGGATTTGAGTTAAGCTCACACACAAGTCTTTGATCAGGCCTAGGCATTTTACTCTGCTAGAGTCGAAAGAGTATAAATCTTTGTAGGGTCTGGTTATCTCTAGACCTAGTCTTTCCATAACTACCTTAGGCATTAGGTTGTGAGATGCTCCAGAATCATGCATTGCATTATGCAGGATCTTGTCATGAATGTTGAGACTGATATAGAAAGGTGGAACTACCCCTTCCTAAAACTTCCCCTCTATCTTAGGACCAAACAAGAGGGCAGGTTGATCATCATTCAAATTGACAGAGTCACCATTCTCACCTAAGTTCAAAGCTCTCAAAATCTGGCCTTTATATACATCCTAAGTGTCCAGCTCAAAAAGTGGGACAGAGATTTTAATTCTTGCAATCTCACTTTCCAAATTGAAAGGGGGTTGATTCTTTGGCATACTCATCTCTGTTTTATTTGCCACTGTCTTAGTGGCTAAGTCAGTGGGCTGAATTTCATTATGTACAGTGTTTGTGACAGTTTTATCAGGAGCACTAACTGCAGTGCTAGTGTTGTTAGCTGGTTTACCTTGTGTGTTAATGTTTTGGTTGTCTTTTTCTCTATTCTTTCCAGAACTCTCAGCTGCTGATTTGTTGGTTTCAGCAGTTGCTTTAGAATTTTGCTCAGGTCTCTTCTTGATGGTAGTCTTGGAAGATTTGGCTTTAGCAGTCTCTTGACTCTTTTTGCTTCTAAGTTCATACTATTCTCTTACCTGCATCATGGAATTTTCAAATCCTAATCTGTAGTCTTCAGATTCCAACCACTCCTCCCCCCAACCAGAGGGTGGAGGCTGGTCTTCTTCTGAATAACAGTTATGGATTGAATCCTCTGTTTCAAACATATTAATTGTGTTTCCCTCGAACTCTTCTATGATTCCCTCATCTTCATCAAGAAAATTCTCTTGGAATGGGGGAATAACTTGTTGATCTGATTCTCTTTGTCTGTTGGGAGTGTTATTGTTTCTCCTAAAGTTCTGGTTCTGGTTCTTGTTCTGATTGCTAACGGTGAAAACCATATTTTCCATCATTTGTTGTAACCTATCCACATTTTTAGACATCTTATCATAATTTATGTGAGATGTGGAGGCTACATTGTTGTCTCTGTATGTTACCCTTCTCTCGGCTTTTAGTCTTGCTCTTTTATCAATCAGGTTGGCTTCTATATTCACTGCTCCTTTCTGCATTTCCTCCAATGTGTTGTATTCCTTGTCTCTAAGCTCATAGGCCATGTCAGCATCAAAACCCTCAGGGTTTTTTGGTAGGGCCATGCCTTGTGGAGGTTTCATATGTGGAGGGAGAGCATTATAGATGTTGTTCAACCTTGTTGTGTAATCATGAACACTCTCTCCTACGTTTCTTTTAAGGGTCATGTATTCTGCTAGGAGTTGGCGAGGATTTTCCCTAGTTTCCAATTTGTTTATGAAAGTATGGTATAAGCCCGGAAGATCATTGATGCTACCTGGAGGGAGGCCCTTGAACCATTTCTTCACATCACCCCCTAGGCTTTGGGAAAATATTCTCATTTTGACTGTATCATCATCGATTTCCATGTAGTCAAAAGAATCTTCCATTTTATCTACATGTTGTTGGGCTGTGATGGACTCCTTTGCAGTGAATTGTGGAATCTTAGAATGATAATCATTTGGCAAGGGTACTAGAGGCTGGGGTAAAACCAGAGGTGCATACCAAGTTGACATGATGATGTTTTGATGAGCTAGAGGGGCTTGGGCAATAGGTATATGGATGACAGAGATGTTATGACCAACAGAGAACTGATGAGAAAACCTAGGGTGACTGAGCCCCAAGTTTTGTATGAAGTGTAAATCAGGAGGTGTAGATGGAGGGGTTTGTCTATTCCCAAGGTGTCTACCACCTTGCTGTGGTGAGTCAGGAAGCTCAGGGTCTGGCTGGTCTAAGCTACTGAATGACCTAGTTCTAGATAAGCTGTTAGGTAGGTCTAGGTCAAGGTGAAAGTGTGATAGAGCTGTAAGATCTTCTGGTGCAGAATTAGCTCTATAGATGTGTTTGGAAATAGTTGGTCTTTTAAGTGTAGGAGTTCCCTTGAGGATGCTCTTGGGGTTATCAACTATTTCAGGTGGGTCTGGGTTAGGGTAAGATCTTGTATGAATGGTTCTAGAAGCCAGAATGATGTTTCCGACCAAGCAGCTTAACCCCGCTTGTTATTTCTACTGTGGTTGATGTTGTTATGAGGGTTGGTCTCCTAGTGGAGTCTAATGTAAACCAAGATAAACAGCAGGCCTACTAATCACTAGTGGAGTCTTTGAAACGTTTATGGAATATGGAGTCGCCAGGTTTTAGGATGTTTTTGAGGGGTATACTGTCCACCACAGTGCTTATGTGATGTCCCTTTTCAAGGATATCCCCAAACACAACAAACTCTAACCAGAGGTTGACTGGGAGGGCATTTACCGGATATGTCACCTCTGAAAGAGTGTGAGATCCAGAGGCTACCTGGCCCTTTCTAGACTCTGTCCAAGAGTATGGGAAAACACAACAAATGGTATAGAGGTTGATGTGAGAATAGGAGTGTTTAACTTCCAACCTAACCAGAGATAGTAGGTGTTTTAAGTGCCTAGGAATGTTTAAGGTGTAATGCACTCAGTCCCCAGCGGAGTCGTCATTGGCTGGTCTCCCAGTGGAGTCTAATGTGAACCAAGATAATCAGCAGGCCTACTGATCACCAGTGGAGTCTTTGAAACGTTTAGGGAACTATGGAGTTGCCAGGTGGAAGGTTTAGGATGTTTTTTGGAGGGTACATTGTCCACCACAGTGCCCTTGAGATGTCCCTTTTCAAGGATATCTTCAAAACATAGCAAACTCTAACCAGAGATTGACCAGGAGGGAATTTACCAGATATGTCACCTCTGAAAGAGTGTGAGATCCAGAGGCTACCTGGCCCTTTCCAGACTCTGTCCAAGAGTATGGGAAAACACAAAAAATGGTGTAGAGGTTGATGTGAGAATAGGAGGTTTTAAATGCCAACCTAACCAGAGATCGTAGGTGTTTTGAGTGCCTAGGAATGTTTAAGGTGTAATGCACTCAGTCCCCAGCGGAGTCGCCATTATGTTGGGGTTCCCATGTTTTGGCCAGATTGGCAAGACCAAAAGATGAGACAACATCAGAACCACTTTCAGGCCTCAGGATCTAGCCCTCCTGGGTCTAGAGAGGGATCTCTCTATATGAGCAAAGGTTTATGTCTATGAGGCTCAAATGTTATGATTTTAGGCTAGTTATAGGCACAAGGTCTGTTTGTTTGATTTGTTTGATTTTGGTTTCTGGTTATCAGGAATGAAGGATTCAATGTGAGACCAAGATGAGTAAAGAGGGATAAAACATAGGTGAAACATTCCAGGAAATACTCAAAACCATTGGGAAATGGAGTTAGGAAAGGATTTGCTTGCTACTCAATAGGCAAGCTTTCAATTGGGCTAGTCATCTGAAACTCAGGATATTTCAAGATGGTTATGTGATATGGAAAGTAGGAGGAAGGAGATAACACAGATTTCAGAGCACAAAGTTACAGATCAGCAGGTCGTACAAGGATCCTAGTGGACAGGGCTAACACTAATCCCCAGTGTTCCCAAATCTTCCAACTAAATCTATAACAAGAAGCATCTAAGAACTGAATTCATTTAATTCATACATCAGAGAGTAGGCAATAACATCCACTACACTGGTTAAACCAACTGAAAACATTCCTTAGATAATACATTCAGAAGAGAAACATGAATGGCAAGGAGAGCATAAACATAGGGTACCTAACAAGGGTAAATCCTATGCCAATATTCTGATGCAAGCCAGTAGAAACGAAATGAAATGAATGTAAACACAGAGATAGGGAAAAATCACCCCTGCTTCAGATCAGGATCCAAAGAAATGTGATTTTCATATTAGATAACAATACCAATCAAGTACAATATTGCCAATAGCTGAACACTCAGTCTGAAAGCATATCCTTCAACCTATCTTACAATCTTTACACAGAGACTGTGTCTCAAAAGAAACTACTTGCAGATCTATGATAACTGATCAACAACAACTACAATGTTTTTTCCTGATTTTTATAGCTGAAGAGGAACAAAAAAGGTGGGTGAAGAACTAAATACAGTATTAAAACTTTTGAAAAGAAAGAGGGCCGAAGCCCATTCTGCTTGAATGCTGAGTATTTAATTTCTGTCACCCCTTTGGATGGAAGAATGGTCTTCTTCAAGTTCCATTTACTTTTGATATGACTTTGATGCATTTCGGCTGCAATACTCTTTGTACTTTTGGTGGATAAACAAATGATAAACAAAATGCTGAGGAGTCTGCTACATAAATGTTCTGGTAATTTCAACCTGCTGTCATGGTGGAAATTCCTTCAGGGACACGGTGTTGAATAAAAATTGTATGGGAGATCTGTACTTGAAGAAAAACATTCTGTCGGTGAATAAACCCTGATGTCATCTTTTACTGTGCACAGGATCTTCTGATCGATCCTCGGGGTTTTCAAACTGGTGCTTAGCCTCTGAAAAACTGGATTAAGCCTTTGAAATCTCCAGTTTAATGCTTTAACTCTTTGATTTCCTCGCTGATTGCCCTTTGCTGCTCCCAAAAACACCTCTGACTGTGAACTCTGTGTTTTTTAATGGCTCCGAAGAAGATTGACAGAGTTTTAACCCCGTCCTTTGCTTTTAGTCACGTCAAACACTTTCCTAGGCCTTTCCTTCATTAAGTGTATCTCTGTACATGACCTGTTCTGAAATTTCTGCCACTGCGACAGAGATAACGAGCTATAGTGGTTTTCCCCGCTTGAAACCCTGCAAAACAACAAACTTGTCAAGAAATCCATGGATGGGAATGATGGAGGCAGTTTGGATGGAGGAAATGGCCGTGCATATGATGAAATGGAGGAGAAATCGCAGAGAAATGGCGAAAAATGCACAGGTGGAGGTTGGCGGTCTGCGGAGCAAAATACGAATGAAAAACCTTAAAAACACGAAATTTTCACAAATATATGCGATGCATGGGATGACGTACGACGGGTGCACGTGGGGGGGGGGGGGGGTGATGTGGCAAGATGGGCCCGGGGAAAGGTGAAAGTCAACAACAGGGAAAACAAATCCGGGCCGTCGATCTCAAAGGAAATCAATGACTAACAACACAGCAGGGGGCGACGACGGTGGGCCAGGGGTACGGCGATCGGGAGTTAAAATACGCGCGGCTTCGAGGAGCAACAACCGTTGGATGAGCTACTCCAGATCCAACGATTCACAACAATATCACTGGGCATCCTGAGTCGAAAGTTAATGTGCGATGGACAAGCAGTTTTGAAACCGTACAGGGGCCATGCGTCAATCGCTGTATGGAATCGCTGACCGATGGGAAAATACCGCCAGCTCTCGGATGGTGGTGCGATGAAAACCAGGATGTTTTCGGATGGGCGCGCTGGTGGGGACCACAGGGGCGGGCAGACTCAGAACCGTCGGATCACAGTTTAGATGGACGGCGATTGCCCTGTCGGGGTTATAACGGGGGAAACGCGAAAGGTTGCGGGGTCAACGATCACCATCCGATCAATAAGATCAACGGTCGATGTTGCACCCGATACAAAATGGAGATAGGCGCTTTTCAGTGCTGGCGGGTGGTTCCGGTGTTGGATCACGTGGAGGAAAAGGTGCGGGGCTAATTTGAAGGAAATTTAGGGCCCTTATACATGAAATATATCATTTTTTGCTCAATTTAGTGCATTTCGGGTTGACCAAGGGCAGATAGAGGGAATGAATCGGAAAAAAGGCCAACAGAGGTTAAATGGAGGGTTTAGAGGGATTTTGGGGGCTTACAGGGTAAATAGGGAAATATAGGAGCAAAACACTTTGTGAGACGAGAGGAAAAAGGGAAAAGGGGACACTTTGCGAGGGTACAAGGGGTAATGTAGGGCTTTTGGAGCGGAAATTTATAGCAATCATTGAGGCTCATAGGCTCATACAGTGAGAGGGACAACGATCAGCGGAACTTATAAAGGCTGCAAGGATGATGTGTTTTACAGGGAAATGCATTCCTGCCGGGCTTTACAACAAATTAGCCTTGCTTGCTTTGTCAAGGAAATCATAAGGGAGCTAACACATCCTACAAATATGGGGTCCCATAGAAGTATTTGCTCCACAGACAGCATGGGATAGTGAATGTGAGAATTCAAAAACAAAGAAAAATCCCAATCGCATATATCTTGAGGATGAACTCGATCTCAAATCCAAAACCCATAAAATTTATATCCAAAACTAAAACTCATCAAATTTGGAAGTATATTGGAAACAAAACCGAGGCAAAAGAGCTAAATTTGAATGCAAGAACTGACACAAAATCTACAAACTTGAGAAATTTTTGACGTACATTATTTTGTTTGACAAAATAGATCAGGGAAGAAAGGCCTCAGGGAAGATCACACTAGACTAGGGGTAAGTAAAAACCACCAAGGTGAAGCATGGGAACAAGAATACAACCAAAAATGATCTATAATTTTGTTCAATCAGTGATCCATCCATAGGACAAAAATTTTCTCCTAGGGGTTACCCACTTGGGTGTGTAACAAAGCCCATCAAACAGTTTATGAAGCTATTGACCCTTCTCCTCTAAGAGTGAAAATAAAATGACATAGGAGCGATAGAGGAAAGAGAGATATTTGGTGTAGAGGATTTTGGACACCCTTAATCTTCTCATTAACCTGAAGAATACCAGAAGTTAGAGATATGTTTTCAAAGCAGCAGTAAATTTAAAGTGGCCAGTCGAGGATATGATAGCTGCTTAGGTGAAAGAGAATTTGGAAAGGATCAAGAAGATAGTAAAGATATGCATTTTTAGCACAGATTCTACCATAGAAGCTCAACAAGAATAATGGACACTGGTAGGGATTGAAGAGGAACTCCTAGCATCAGGGAAGAAGCCACATGCAGTTATCATTAAAAGAGAAATCATCCTAACTACTGCCCTCTAGATTTCTCAACATTTTCTACTCGTCTGATGTTTGGTTAGACATAAAGCCTATGGCTTGCCAGTTGTGGTTCTATTATTTTATTGAGAAACAACTCTGTACATTTAAAACAATAATAAAAAGAAGATTTCAATTATAAAAAAGAACAAACTCTTGATTTTTTAATGCTCAGTGTCTTTCTTATTCTTTAACTTGAGTACAGTGTGACTATTGTCAGAATAATCTGCTAAATATGAACATAGGATGCATCACTGCTAAAAAGGTCTGGCTAAGGTGAATAACAACCTTTCATCTTTGACTTTCTGATTGTTTGGACTCTTGAGGGGAAAGATTGGAGAGGCAGGGGCCAGGCTTGGTTCAAGAGAGACAACTGGGAATTGGATTGCATATTTACTCTGTGATATTATAATTTATAGATGAGACTAGACAGACAGACATCCTCGAAGGTTTACTGTTGCTCTGTAGACTTTCAAAAGGCTTTTGGCACTACACTGTTCCCAGGAATTTACCCATCAAGCAGCTTCATGTCCTTGGACTACTTGAGGACATTGTTTCTGGTGTGATGCAGCTTTATGATAGAATGATTGGCAGTTTTTGCGATTACTACAGATTTTCTTAAGGTATCACGAGTATTGGGGGTGTCAAGTGGGTGTGTGTTCTCTCTCCTAGACTAGTTGGGATCTACATTGATTACCAGCAATTCATCAGGGAATTTACTCAATCTCAGGATGGTTGCCTACTTCATCAGATCCTGGTTTCATTCCTTTTATTTGTAGATGTTGTTGTATAATTGGCCTCCACTCCAGAGGGGTCATAGAGTCAACTCGATGCATTGGATAGATTTTGCAATAATTGATAACAGAAAATTAACCTTGGGAAATTATGATCTCTAATACCACCAAAGAGGCCCTCTCCAAGTATATCATTTTCCCTTTCTGTGGAAGTTAATGGAGATTACCACATTTTATGCTTAGGGGTCGAAAACCATTATTTTTCAAATACTGAGAATGAATTAAAATGGATGTTATATTTTGCATAGTGATCATCAAAATAATGGATGTTATATTTTGGACAGTGATAGTCAAAATCAATCTTGTGTTTCATGCTTGTATTGAAAATGAATGTTGTATTTGAGGCAATAATGATAAGTAGTTCTACCAAGGAATCCATCTCAATCTCATCCTTTTATTATGTATTCCTTTGCAGCTGTACTTATGTAATTACAACAGGTGACCCATTAAATTGCAAACCTATCTGAAATGAATACCGATCAGTGCCATACAGGAGAGTTTAATAAATATAAAGTTTTATGAAGCCTTCAATATAGCAGTCTTTCCAGATTTCGAAAACCAGGCTGATATTCTGTCAACTTAAAATACTACCTGCATTAACATTTTAGAGAAGGGATAGTTGTTGCGAAAGCGGCCTTGCAAAATAATGCATAACCATGTGGTGGCCAATGTCGATTGAGGCTAATGAGATTGCCTAATACATCAACACTTAACTGTGACCTCAGGTGTTTCAATATTAAAAATGATTTCTAACATAGACAATTGAATTGATTTTATTGTTGATATATTATTGTTATTTAACTGAAATTGTAGTAGGAGTCAATTATGGCATCTGCAAGATACTCGCATTTGGATAAAGGCAACCCAACCAAGGAGATACACCCATCCTTTGTCAGGTAGACATGCCACTTCTTTGTCATGTTCTCACTCTGTTCGAATTGAAAAGCTGTATTAGGGCAAGAAACGGTAAAACCAACACTGATTAAAAAATATGGAATTCTGAAATGGTGAAAAGTTACCGAACATTTTCTTATGGCGTCGTCTACCCAACCTTTAAATTTGCCCAGACGGCCAAAAATGGTTGGAACTCGGTAAAAAAAATTCAAAAAATCTGACAGTAGGAATGTTTGAATGAGTTTTTAAGGGTGGAAATGGATTGAACACCATCAAAAATTCCCGGGACACCCAAAATCTTTAAGTTTGACAACTGTAACCTGGATTTACAAAAATTCTTGCTAGATTTTATCAAAATCCGGTAAGAATTTCCATAATTTTCCAAGCAAATTTGAAAGCTAGATAGACTACGGCCTTTCTTACCTGAGCCTTGTTAAGACCTGTGAAGGAAAACATGCCAATATGTCTGAGGACAAAGGACCAATCTTTCCCATTCTTATCCTTTACAGAAAGATTATCATACAGTCGCTGCCTCACACCCTTGATTCTTCCAGAAATAAGTTCCATTTCTGATTTCCATTCATCAAACATGGCAGGATTGCCTACAACATTTGCCACAATTTGAGCCCCATGAACTGGAGGATTTGAGTACATTGGTCTAGCAAGCCTTTTAAGTTGGCTTTTCACCCTGCCAGAAGTGCATGGACAAATGCAGTTAGCGTTCCATTTAAATAATGCTGGAAGTTGAAGATATTCCAGTAATAAACATATCCACTAGAAAGAATACAATCCAAAGTTTATTAGTGGTACCTATTGGAAAAATCTGATGAGGAGCACACAACATTAATAGCTCATATCCTTTCTGCGTAGAGACCGAAGTTCTTGATGTAGGATTGAGCAACAAAAACTTCCATCCCACGAGCTACAAACAGCCTCACAGATGATGCATCCGCATCAAGACTGCCACTTGCAAATCCCTGCAAGTTCAGGTAAAATCACATATTAAATTGAAAAAATAGGGGTCCTTTCAGACCAATTGTCAGTTCATTACAACAAAGGATTACTAGACACACAATAACAGAGAGGCTGCACAGAGGAGGAGAGAGGAAGGTGAACCAAGCAAGCATATTCACCCAGGGAGGGCCTCTATGGATGCCCATTGGCATAAAGGCTAGTACCTCATGAATGGCATTTTGGAAATGCTTCTAAGACTATAACATCACAAATCTCTTCCACCTAGGCTATAAGATCACTTAGCTTCTTTCAATGTAATGAGTAAAAACAATAGAACTGTGAACTCATATACATTTAATAACCATAAGGTCATATCAATAAAACCCAAATTCCAGAGGATTTTTTCATAAAAATAATTGCATTCAATAAACGATTACTAACCATGTCAAACGATTTTTTCCATTTAAAGAGGGCTTTTAATGCATTGAATTCTGAAGGTATTTCCATTGAATTCATCAAGGCTTCAAAATGAAGAAGCAGTATAACTTAAAAAATAATCGAAGTAAAAAGAAACTGGCAAGGTAGAAAAATGCATACAAACGAATTGCAAAAAATAATCTACACACTAGGCAATTCATATAAAATATGAAAACTGTAAATTTAACCTCCATATCAGTGAATCATCATGAACCTAATAAGCAACATCAAAGAAAGTAGTATGATTCTTTTCCAGAATGGCATCCGCTATTTTCTCCCACTGCTCGGGAGTTGGATCAAATCCAGTGGGATTGTGAGCACAACCATGAAGCAACACAAAAGAACCACTTGGTGCAGCCTGCAACAAGCCAAATAATTAGCAGTCTACCATCAAAAATATAACAGTGTATTTACCTAACATCTAATTCTGTGAAAAGGCAGGTAAAATAAACTGTCATACCTTAATGTTTGCAATCATCCCTTCAAAGTCTAGTCCTACAATTTTAGGATCATAGTAACAATATTCTGACCAAGGAACCCCAGCATCATTGAAAATGTTCTTGTGATTTCCTGGTAAAATCAATTTAGAATAAAAAAGCTTTCAAATGATGGAATATTATTTTGCATCAAATTACGTTACAACTGTAAGATGTTTTTGGAAGGATTTGTTATTTATTACATTGTGGTCTTTTCTGTCGTGGCTTATACTGTTTTATTCATTCTTGGTCCTGGCTCCTATATCATAGTGGTGACAAGGTTCAGGGAAGTCCTGCCTAGTATAATTTTGGGTAAACTCTCGAAGATACCTGTTGGTCCGATACTTGTCTCCTCCCCTCACCCCTGCCCCCATCACTATGGGCCACTATCACTGTCATCATATATGTTATTTTTTATATGGCCTAAACAAGGTCCAGCACAGCCTTCTATAGGCTCAATGTAGGGTGGAAAATTCCACCATCAGATAGGTTCAATGGCAAGAGGAATGTGAACACAAGTTACAGGCAGAGAGCATTGTTTCATGAGGACTGGGCCATGGAGACAACAACTCAACTGTTGGAGTTGAGAGAATCTGAGAAGGAATTCTCTACCTTCGAAATCATTTCTCATAGGCATTATCTAGAATTAGATGCTTAGCTTGGAGAACTGAAATCTTTGGTTAACAGAGTAGTGGGGTATTTGCAGATTCCCCGAGAGGTAATTCATCCTCCTCCTCTGGTTCTGTCCACTGGAGACCCTACTTGCAAAGGTTTCTCTTGGACTTTAGTTCCATGAACTCCTGATTTGGTTATGAAAGAAACAATAGGAGCTATCAATCCTCCATACCGAACTGCAGTAACCATGCGCAGTAAAGACACATGAATGGAGACATGGGTGGGCTGAAATGGGGAGATTTTCCAATTTTTCTTATCAATATTAATTGTCATAATATTTTGTCCGGTAGAAATATTGCTATTCCAGTTCGTAAGGAAGTATACCTATCGGGACTACTCATATAGACTAGGATAGGGTCCAATAAAAATATTTGGATAAACAACAATATTTTTCATCGTTGGCTATGGCCTTCCTATCTATTTTTTGTATTAGACTGCTAAGATTTCGCAGCAAACTTCTCTAATTTAAAATGAAATAACACTTGTGGAAAAAAAAAAATTTAAATGTAGTAATTAACTAATTTCACAATAATGTGTGGTGCCATCTAGTTGAAAGTTGATAGCCTATAGAATGTAGATATTTAAACTAGAATTCGAGCAGGTAAATTTTATTGAGCCATAAATCATTGAGCAATTTGGTATTAATGTACAAAATAGACTCACATAAACACCTAGATAACAATAGTTCTTACTATGCACCAATCGTAGCCTCTAGAAATCAGAATGTCAACCATAATATATAATGCTATTATATAGATATCACTTTCTGCCCATTTTCCATTTTTATTTGTAAAAGGAGGATGAAATTCCAGCTTTAAAACTCTTAACTTATGTGACAAAAAAGTCTATGTGTCAAGTACCAAACCTTTGGCACCATTTGTTATTGTTCTGCAACTGTAAACAAATTTTGATGCTAAATCACAGTTGAGCATAAATTATTTGATGTTGTGATATGTAACAAAGTTTTTTTCAATGAATAAACATATAGAACTATATCCAGTGAGATGACCCACATGCTGCCAGCTAGATAAGTGTAATTGTTATTTGATTGTCAATGACAATCAGAATATGATAATTCATAGCCAGAAATGATCAAGAATTGGCACGGATAGGATAGTCAAACCATGGTAGTCTATTATAATAGCTTAACAATGAATACCAAATTTTTTATTTTAAACCATGAAGCAAAGGCAACAACTTTCAAAAGGGTCAACAACAACTCGGGAGTAAAAAAATACCAGAAAAGACACTTTGAACTGAAGGTGAAAAGCAAAACCTCTGAAAGTCGAAAGGTTCTATGGACAATTGGCTATTCAGTCAAAATTAATTGTATCTCTATGTTAAAATTCCAAGTTTCTATAAATACCAACATGCAATCTACTAAAAGTATATACAAGGAACTTAAGAGAAAACATTACAAATTTGATATTTGTTTTTACATGTGAAAGAAGAAACTTAAAATAAAGATAAAAGATCCGATCTCTATATGTCAGATTTATAATATGGTTAGTCCCAACAGCAACATTACCCTTTTGCAAAAGCATCTAAAAAAGAAGCATAATATTTGGGCAATGGGCAATAATTTTACAAAAATTATGCAAGTCTATACCTGCTAGAGGAAATCTGAGAGATATTTACAGTTCCCCTCGAACTACTCAATTGTCTTGCTCTTTGATCATGCTCCCTATCAATCCTCATTGAAGCTACCTCTTTCTCCATGGCAGCTACTTCTCTGTGCATTTTCTTTGCCTCCACCTCCATTGATTTTGTCAAAGTATCCACTTTCTTCGCTAGCATCTGAATGAACAATTTAAGTAATTTATTTCAAGTGTAAATGTGAGTCTTCATCTACGCTTCACATCGGTGCAAAAGGAATGGTAAAAAGTGATAAACAGTGTGACCTATTGATTGAAAGTGAATGTACCTCAATTGCATCATCCTTGTCTTTAAGACTTTGATCCTTTTCATTGGCAAATTTTCTCAAGGCTATCACCTCCTTTTGTAGCATGTCATACAACACACCTGAAACAGAATATTCAGGCCCAAATTCTGTAAATTCAGGTGGTTTTCTATCTGAATTCTCTTTCCCAGCATCATGTGATTCGGCATTTCTGGATATCCCATTACTTTTTTTAGTTGTGCGGTTCTCATTGAGTCCATTTGTAAATATCTTGTTGCGTTCTATTGATCTCCCACCATCAAATGATATTCCACCATCAAATGACCTAGATGTTCCTTTTTCACTCTTTAAAACTGTACTGGCATTACTGGATAGTGAAGACCTCATTTCAGAAAGTGATGATCTCCTTGGACCAAAACCATTTGACATGACTCTTGATGCAATCTCTGCACCACCAATTGATTGGAGGTGAGAAGGACCATTGCTAATGCTTCGTCCATCGGAGGAGGATGATCGAATAGCACCATTTGGTGATCCTCTTATTCCTTCTTCAACTACTTTCAACCGTAGTTGAAACTTCTCCTACAAGCACAGGCTTGTTTAGCAACAATGACCAAAGATATAGATTGGAAACCAAGTAAAGGTATAAAAAATAAACAATGAAGAGAATCTATTTTTTTCTACTTTAAGTGTTGCTTCAATTTTCGCAGCCCGCTCTGTAATGGCTAATTTATCATGAAGCTACCGCATTCACCCTGCATACAAAAATACAGTAAACAATCTGAAGGGAAGAAAACTATAACAATTGAAAAAACCTGTCCAAATTCAAGGATTATTGAACCATTAGAATATAACGCTTCAAACTACCTACAGGAAATGATGCTCTTCAAGCCACTTCTTTACAGGCATGACTTTGTCATTCCCATCCTTCCATTCATTAGCTCATTGGCAACAACACAAGCAACTCGATTTGCAGTTATCTTTGCCCGAGCTAGTTCTGTCTCGAGTGTCTTCTTACCTTCCTGAAAACATGCCAACACATGGATATGCATGCAAATTGAGCCATTTGGAATGGTTATTTAACCAAAAAAATTAATGTTTCAACTTTCATATAATAGAAAAATTGTAAAAAGGCATGGCATGGCAGGACTTACAATCAATTCATTCACTTGCCATTGATAATCACGTACGGCATTGGCAGTAGCCCTGCCTGAAAGGACAACCTCCTCTAGCTCACGAACTGCTTGACATAACTTCTCAACTTCTGCAACCTTTTGCCAATGCATTTTGTCCAATATTTTTTTATCCTCCTATAACACAATATACCTCAACAGTCAAGACAAAGGCATACTAACCAACTTCCCAGTATGCTTTATCGTATAAGAAACCTAAGCACCACCAAAGCAACATTATTTTATCAAACTAAAAACAATAATCTAAAATCCAATAAGCAAAAAGGAAACCTCGCAAATTTCAATCTGTTTCATCAACTCCTGGTTCCTATTCTGTAAATCATCGACCATCGAAGTTTTTGCCAAAGCAAACTACACTATCCTCTCTGCGTCAAGGAGGGATGCTTCTTTGAACTTTGTAAGTCTTTCTAAAGCCCCGTTATCCTCCTCCAATTTTGAAATCTGCCAAAACCAAGAACCTTCATAAACCCTAAATGACTAAGAGCAAGTGCAAACATAGGACAATTCCAATGCATATAAATAACAGTAGAAATTCTGTCTGCTAAAAGAGAAGCATTCAATGTAACTTTTTTCATGACATTGAGCACATAGGGTTGAAGAACCTCTATTATGTAAGATCCAACACCAAGGTTCAACTTCAAATCATTTGTATATGCTTTAAATGCTTCTGAAATGCCTAGAATTGGATCTGGACGTGCCATAATCACTCCTCCAAAGCGAGAGACATTTGTTGCATCGACCATATTTACTCTATTTAAAGCCTATACGCAAAATTAAACAGTCAGAAAAATAATTCAAACCATGGGAACAAATACTAATTGAAGTCATTTGATTTTCATAGACAGTTAGATTCGTGAAAATAAATGACGAGGCAACTGTATGATCATAAATTTTTTCTCTAAAAGCCTCACGGACCAGAGAGGGTCGGTCAAGTCCCTCGCTCAGCCAGCAAGAAGATTGGTGTGCACAAAGCTCCAGCCATGTCTCCTAAATTCCGGTGAACCAGTGAAGAAATGAGGCAAATCACTCTAACCCCTCCCTTCGACCCTATAAATCCAGGCGAATGCCGTGGAAATCTGCTCCAAGCAAAGAAAATCGGGGAAAATTTCATTTTTTCAGTGTTATGCGCATTTTTTTTGGTGGAATAATATTTAATAATTAATTATTTTTAAAATAATTATTGGGATAACTTTATTAAATTATAGAAAATGGGTTTTATGTAAAAAATTCTCCCTATTAAAATTTAAAATCCCTTAAAATTCGCCTTTGGGCTAAAATTCGCCCCTAAAATTTTCCCTGGGATTGGCCCTACTCTGGCACCAACTTCACTGATGACCCGGACCTCCCACTCTAGGAGGGAGAAGATTGGGATGAAGATTTGGGTAAGACTCAAATTTTGAATTTTATGATTATTATGATTTTTTTTGTTTATGTATGTTCTAACATTAAATCCATGTGATGTAGATGTTGGTCGAGAGACGCCTGTTGACATGTCACCAATATCGAGGCGAATCCCTCGTGATTTTGACCCCCAAGGTGAGGGCAGCGAGGAAGATGAGATAGTGCGCAACCTGGAGGGGATTATCCGAGGAGTCCCAAATTATGCACGTTTTGATGATATTCCTCGCGCCTATCAGAGACACAATGTAATAGTGCCTAGCCGAATCCACCACTTGCTGAGGCGGCTAGTACGGGCCATGACATCTTATCACCAGCATCATGCTAATTAGACACCTAGGTTTATTTTATCTGCATATTTTGCGAGACATGATGTCTTGGGATGTAATAGAAACATACACATATTTTTTTACATTATGATGCACACAGTTGCAAACATGAGATATATATATATACATATATTTCCTTACATGGATCTTTTACATATGATGATGCTTTTATAAATTATGAAAATGTCTATCTAATACAATGTTAGCCACTGTATCACTTAATGTGTTCATTCGCCTAGGCATATTTTGATAAGTAATGAAATCAAAATGTCTTTCCAACAAACGAATACATAAATACAATCTCAGAATGTGTGGATTTCTAACTGAATAATGATTATTGAGTTGCAGAACAACAAGCTGTGAATCTAGATTTACAAGCAATGCGCGTATGCTGAGGTTAATTGCCTCGGTTAATATCTCAATGAAAACGCTATACTCAATGACATTGTTTGTAGTTCGTCCTAGACAAATACCTTGCAAGTCTATCAACTCACCAGCAGGATTATAAATTACCCAGGCTGCCAAAGAAAAATTCCTGGTACTGCAGGAAGCACCATCCGTGAAACCGACATAAGGGGTAATAGACATATGCACAATAAGAAAGACCCAATAAGCAAGAAAATGCTCACAAAGCACACCAAACCCAAAAACATGTACAAAATGAAAATAACACCTATGTACACCTAATATTCAAAAATGACTCATGCATAATATTTTTTGAGATATAACCCATTTCTGGGTTGTTCAAGAGGATGGCCTTCATAGTCAATTAGCTCATAGGCCCCATTTTGCAACACACATTTAACGATGTAGGGCCCATGCCACATAGGTTGAAATTTACCTGCCCCCAGCTTATCATGAGCTTGGTCATATAGGAGGACGAGATCTCCTTCAACGAAAGAATGAGGGGAAATTGATTGATCAAAATGAGCTTTGACTCACTTCCTTTATGCCTCGATGACCAAAGCAGCTAAGTGACGAGTTTCATCTAATCTCTCTAAGTAAAGGAGACGCTCTTCTTTTGGCTAAGTATTAGGCATTAATTCCACAGCTAGCTTGAGCAAAGGTATTTCACATTCAATCGGGAGAGTAGCTTCTAGATCGTAAACCAACTGAAAAGGGGAGAATTCGGTCGCACTCTTCACTGAGTTTTGGTATGCCCAAAGAGCCGAAAATAACATGAGATGCTAGTTTTATTTGTGGATCCCAATCATACGCTGAAGCATTGTGACAAGAAATTTGTTCATAGCTTCAACCTGGCCATTGCTGAGGGTAGTGCAGTGTTGAGCTATCTTGACGCATAACCAACTTAGAAGTCAACTCCTCCACCATATAATGCTGAAAATGGTAACCATGATCGGTAAAAATGGCTTGAGGGACACCAAACCTAGTAATAATATGATTGAAAATGAACTGAGCGGGTGTCTTACCGTCAATGGCAAGTGTAGGCATCGCTTCGGCACATTTGGTGAAGTAATCCACGGCTACGATGATATAAGCATGCCCCCCGGCCGAGTGAGGGTTACACGTCATAAAATCAATGCCCCATTTGGCAAAGGGACCAATGGTAATGACAGGGTGAAGGGGAACAGGTGGCACATGCATCTTGCGTTGATAAATTTGGCAATCATGGCATTTACGAACTACGACAATACAGTATTTGAAAATGGAAGGCCAAAAATAACCAGCACGAAGTATTTTTTTGTGTAGTAGCATAACTAGACATGTGACCACCACAAGTGCCACTATGACAATCATTCAACACTTCTCAGCTTCCTCGAAGGTCAAACATCGGCAGAGTACGGAAACAACTCCAACGCGATAGAGCGTATCTTCGACTATACGATAAGGTTGCAAGTGATGCCGGATACGGTGGCGGGCATCCTTCATCAACTCAGATCAGAATGCGGAAGTCTGGAGATATATGATGATATGACCATACCAGGGATCGAGGGTGCTAATCAAGAAAATTTTATCGTCCGGAATACAGTCCTCAGAACGAGACGGGGCGGCGTTGGAAGGAAGGGAACAAATCAAATCAGCAAAAACCAATGATTTCTTTGATTTGAAAGTAGTAAATTCCAAATCAAACTCTTGGAGGATAGCGATCCACTTTGAGTATTTGCCCCCCAGCAATTTTCGAGACAAAATAGAGGTCATGGGGTTGCAATCGAAAATCACAGTCACTGTACGCAAAAGGATATAATGACGAAAGCGCTAGACAACCTAGACCATAACTAGTGCTAACTTCTCGACATGAGCATAACACATTTCAAGATAAAGAAGGTTATGAGACAAGTAATAAATGACATGTTCATGACCTTCATCATCCTCTTGAACCAAAACCATGGAAATTGTACTGAAAGCGGCAGCTAAATAGAGGGAAAAATCATGATGATAATTTGGAGGACGTAACAAAGGAGTGTTGACCAACAATGTCTTGAGCGTATCAAAATATTGTTGAGCAACCTCATCCCAATAGAAAGGGACGTCCTTTTCAAAAGTCACGTGTATCCTTTAGCTACTTCAGAATAGTTTGGTATAAAATTGCATAGAAAATTCTCCTTACCTTGCATACTCTGCAATTGATGTAATGAGGATGGAGAGGGGAGATTAAAAATAGCCTCAACCTTAAGTGGATCGAGGTGAATTCCGTATTTAGATACGATAAACCCTAAAATTCTACTGGAATCAACGCAGAAGACACACATATGTGGATTAATCTGAATGTTGTAGTATCGACAACGAAGAAAGATATGACGAATATGGTCCGGATGGTCCCTACACTTAGCTGAATGAGTGGGAAGGTCATCTAGGTAAGGCTAAATGATGTGAAGAATGTCATGTAAAGCGTAGGACATCGCTTGTTGGAAAGTGGCCCCAACATTCTTCAATCCAAAAGGGAGTTTCTTGTATGCGAAGGTACCCCAACGACAGATAAAATTCGTCTTATGTTGATCGGCCGGGACAATGTTAATCTGATTATACCTAGAAAATTCGTCCATAAGGGAAAAAATCTCACTCCCAGCACAGTCGTCAATGATCTGATCGATGAAGGGAGTGGGATAATTATCCTTAGGATAGGCCTGATTTATGTCATGGTAATCAACATAGACACAGATAGTTCCTTGTTTCTTATCGACATGAATGATGTTCAAAATCCAATCTATCAAGGGAATTGGATAAATGAAACCAGCTTTAAGAAGTTTTTCAACTTCACTTTTAATGGCTGCAGCCTTTCTAGGGTGCACCGGATGAAGACGTTGGCAAACAGGCTTCAAACCGGGATAGGTATGGATTTCATGCACCACTATACTAGGATCAATGCCGGGCATTTTTTTGGGCCGTTAATATGCCATTATTATTATCACTTGTGAACGCTTATTCCACCCATTTCTACCATTCTTCATCACGTCATTTATTATAATTTATTATTTAAATCCATTTTATAAATGATTTATGCTCTTATGTATGAATATTATTTATCTTCCTTTATTTCTAATAAATTGATGATTATGAATTATTTTATCAATGATAGTTTTAATAAGTTGTTTATAACATTATTCATCATTTTTAGCCTCCAAGATAATTTCCAGATTGAAGATTTGATCATTAAAAGTGCCAACTCAGAAACGCGCTGGAATAAGGAGTGACAGTTTTGCGGTTGAGATTCTGAGCAAATGAAGACGAATCTGGAAAATCCGGAACATGGGTTTTGTCCAGAACGGACCCAATTAACTTTAGCAAAGAACGGTTTTCCTAAATTCGGCCTGTGTTGAGAGATTCGTAGAGTTCTTTGAGCACGATTTTCTCAGATCTGTGGTTGCGGCCGTCCTCCAAATCTCAGCTAAAAAGCCAAATTCGACTTGCTGTTGTGGAAAGATGGATGTAAATCTATTTTCTTGTTGATCAATTGGTTGGAAGAAATCCAATATTGTTATGGGAAGATTATATTTACTATTCAATTTCTCCTCCTTCTGATTATAAAAGGAGAAGCACGTATTGTGTAGGGGGATGATTTGGAGATACGTTTTATGTAATTTTCTGTTAAACATCAGTTCTGATTATTGAGTCTCGTGAGAACTGGTTCATTGTACTTCTGTCCGATGCATTAATATAAGCTTGGTGGTTCTTTCATCTCTGCGTCTGGATTAACTTAAGGCGGTGTTCCCTTGGAGGCTAAGGGCCCGGCCCCGGAGGACACTTGCCGCTGTATATTATCTCTTTGATTTCTGTGTGGTTTTGCTTATCAGCTTGAATCGGTAATCTGGTGTGTTTTATTACAGCTCTGTTATATTTCCTATTTCGTTCTCTGCAACAAGAAAATCGTAATGTGCATTCTAACGTATTGTTATTCCTTTAAAGTTGTTAATGTAACATTGATGTTCTCCATATAACGTTATTGCTGTTTAATTGCAGAGTAACCAAGCTGTAACCTTCTTAAGCTGGTATTACTGTATTTGTCTATGGTTTATACTTCATACGATTGCTATTCAATTGACATTGTGGTTCCATTATGAATTGTAATCGTTACCCTTTCTAACCAGGATTAATACTTGCGGTATCAGACTCAGATTGCTATTAATGTGTGCCGTGTGTTAAGTCATTGTGTATTTGTATTTGAATTTCCAGCATTGTTTCATATCCTCTCATTAATCAATGCTGTTCTATTTCCTTGTGCTGTTCGATTTATTCTTAGAGTAAAGATTGCTATTAATTTGGCTTTGCTATTGTTCATTTCCATTAATTAGAGTTTGCTGTCCAGATTCTTTTAATTACAGTTTGCTGCCCATTTATTTTGTTGTTCTATTTTGCTATCTGTCGTTCCATTTACTCGCATTTGTTGTTTTGGTGTGAGAGACGATCTAAGGCTGTAGTGAGCCTCCGCATTCACTGTCTAGCTCCCAGACCCGTGGTCTATGCTCTAATTTCCTTTCCATCAGTTTCCAAAGGGATGGGCTATTGTTGTCAAACCCTTGACTGATACATTGCTTATTTTTCCGAATGCATGATTTAAAGTCTTAAAGTGCTTTGCTGTAAGTAGATTTTATTTCCAGCTTTCATTTACTTTTGGATTTTAAGCACTATACTGCAAAACATTACTCTTGAGTAAATAGCCGCCTCAGACTGAGTACACTCTTGAAACAAAAAGTCGTCCCTGGGTTGACAATTAATGTGAGGTAATTAGGAGTTACAAAGACACCTCTTTATCGCTCCACATTTTGGCACTGTTGCCGGGGAGAGTGTAGCCATTTCTAAAGAGTAATGTGAATCTGATGAGTGCCTGCTAGGGAAGAGTTGGATCTTAAAAATGGAAGGTAAGAACCTGCGTGCGGAGCATGGAAAAGCCCTGCTCCACTGTCCGCTTTCCTAACATATTTGTTGTTGCTTTTTTTTAGGTAGAAATAGATGTTTGAATTTTTGTGTGAATGACTAGGAAAAAAATAGAAATTTTGGAAAATGAATCACAAGGTTTCACTCAAGTGGTGATGTAAGCACCACCCATTTCACTAACTAATTGACAGGAACATTGGAAGAAGGAGCTTTGAAGGAACACATGAAGGACATCTTATATTATGGTAAGAAATGGCTCACGTTTCTACTTTTGAATTTCCTATCAAAGATCTAGGAGGAGTGACACAAATGCACATAATTCCCCCATCTTTACCAAATTTTCATGGTTTAGCAAATGAAGATCCAGATACATTCTTATTTGAGTTCGAAATACTTTGTAGAGGATATGATTATTGTACTAATGATCAAAGATTGAAAGTGTTTCCTCTTCCTCTAAAAGGAGCAGCTCTCCGATGGTTCATGAGCCTAGGTAGGAATTGCATCCAATCATGGGAGGACATGAAGAACATATTCTTGAAGAAGTACCAAGACTATTGCAAATCCAATGAAGATATTTTCAGTATGATACAAGGGGAAGATGAAAGTTTGGAGGACTATGTAGATCGATTTCAATACAACCTTGAAAAATCAAAATATAAGCATTTGGAGAAAGAGATCTTAAAAACACTCATTCTTAAAGGAATCAAAGATGAATTTTTAGAACTCTTAAATCTGATAAGAAAATGTGATGTTTTTCAGTTATCATATAATGATGTTTGTGAGTTGTGCATAATGTATTCAAGAGGAATCTCCAAGGCTGGTGAGAATTCTAGAGATGTTTGTTCTTTGTTTTCCAAATCTGCTACAAGAATAGGAGACATAAGAGCTGAAATCAATGATTTATTTGAAAATTTTAAAGTTGATTTTATTAGCTCTCTAAGCTCAAAATTGGATGTTTTGTAGGTTCATAAAAAGGAAGAATTTGATGAAGTGTTTTTCCCTCATGACCAAAAGGAGCAGCCCATAGATGGCTACTCTTCCTTATCTAGGATGGAAGTATCATATCAAAGAGGTGAGGAAGCTGCAGCAAGGTCAAAACCATGGAAATCATGGCCTACAGGTATGGTTCAAAACACTTCTTCTCCATTCTCTTACTTGCATAATCCATTATGGAATACTCATGTTCCAGGGCAGCCATGTCAATTTCAATATAACCACCAATCTTATCTACAAGTTTGGCATGGTTCACCTTATGATTGCATGACTACTCTCCCTCATCTTGTAGCACAAACACATTCTCCATATTCTCCACCAGCTCTTTCACAACATCCTGCTTGCATATCAAATTTATCCACTCAACCCAACCAACCACATCATCACAATGCTCCATTCCATACACAATTTCCTGCTCAACTAATTCCACACACTCACCATAATAAACTAGTACAACATACTTACAGTGTTGAACTGCCAAATTTACCCACCCTTCCCACCCATTCTATCTCACATGCGCCATTAGAGAAAACTTACAATGAGATTAAGAATGTTTCAAATTCAAAAATTGTAGAAGTTATGGAAGAAAATGAGGTTTCTTTTACTATGCATCAACACGCTATTTTAAAAGCTCAAGAACTTCATGATATAATGGCTATGGGAAATCAAGAAAATAAAGGATATATTGAAGATTGGTTTCATTCCATCACGTGTTTGCAACATTGCTCCACACTTCAACAATTTTTGACTCCATCTTTTCAAGGGAAGTTGGCTTCTCATACCCTAATTTTTATCAACATGTATTTTTCAAATTTGGGTATGTGCATACTAGAGGCCTTATTTCTAAAATGGTTCCACTGGAAATACTCTTATACATAAACATATTCGATTCTCAAAGAAGAGTAGGATAGTGGAGAAAATAAAATAAAATAAAAAAAGGACATAAATAAATGCATTTTGTTTTTTTTGTAAAAATAGTTGTTTTTTGTTGCAACATGCTATGCAAATCAATATTGGTGATAATTTTTTTTTAATTCATTTGTGTATGTAGATGAATTCTAATGGAAATAATAGCTCTACAAACACTCATATTCATTTTTTTATCACCAATTTAAAAAAATGCTTGAATATCATTTTTTTGGCTTGCGGGCTTGATGAACTTTCTGGAAAAACAGTCGGGACAGTCATGTTTTGAGGGACCAAAAATGAATATTTTTAAAACTTGTTTCTACCATAGGTAGCCTTTGATGTCTACTTTCTAACCCAATTTGAATCAGTCAATTTGGATTTGAAACGAAAAAGTTAGAACCAAAACATTGACCGGATGTCTAAGGGGCAGCTCAGGAACAGAGTTGGGACAGTCAGTTTTTGGATGCCTAAATGAATGAATTTTTAAAACCTATTTCTATGGTAGATTCCCCTATGAATCTAGTTTACAATGAAATTGGAATCACTCATTTTCGATATCGTATGGGGAAGTTATGATCAAAATACTGACTGTCTATCGTAAATCAGCACCCTTAAAACTTTGTTTTTCCGGATGTTCCTTACAGTATTTCACCTATCAATTATTCTTTTCTTCAAAACCTGTTTCTATTGGAAATAAATAAATGAATCTACTTTAATTTCCAATTTGAATCATTCGAATCCGACATCAAACGAAAAATTTATGCTTGAAATATCAACGGTTGGTCTAAGCTGGGTAATCGGAAATGACTCTGTTATGCAGGTTGTTTTAACTAAAATTGACATATCATATCATCGAATTTCTAAAACCTGTTGCTACTGGAG
Organism: Pinus albicaulis; assembly: GCA_034641835.2. Taxonomy (NCBI): domain Eukaryota; kingdom Viridiplantae; phylum Streptophyta; class Pinopsida; order Pinales; family Pinaceae; genus Pinus; species Pinus albicaulis. The sequence continues at coordinate 561,034,797 of CM076576.1, read as the reverse complement.
ATAAACCTTTGAATTAACTCTCATTTAGCTTTGAAATCACTCAATTTAGATGAAAAACAAAGAAGTTGTGATTAAAACACTGCTGGATAGTATGGTCGACCACTGCTCTCCCGCAGGTGACAAATAAATTTTACTTTGTTATTCTCTCAATGGATTTGTTATACAGAATAACTACTTGTTGTTTTTTGCATAATTATTGGATTAGGGGAGCCCGCGCACCTCTCTTTCTCCATGGTTTAATGTTTTATTGCAGGTAGATACTCGTTTTTTTGCAGGTCCTGGGAAAATAAAGAAGGTCAATTTATGGACGAGTGATTCTTGAAAAAATTTTAACGAAACAAAGGAATTTCATCCAAGTCATTACTCAATGGATTCATAATAGAAGCAATGAAGAATTGATTTCAATTTAAAGATTCATGTCTTGTCACTGCTGCCAAAACATTTTTAAAAAAAGATCATTTTTTTTTACATAATATCACAGCTGTTGTAACTTAATTTAGTTATTTACATATTGTTTTTAAATAAAACGTTGTTTCTTTTCTGATATTTTTTTATATTTTGTGTTTCAGGTGTTGCTTCATTCCAACTGTGACCCATCCTCAGCATCAATACAGTGAACAGCTAATTCATTCTTTGCGTGCTTGCATTTCATGCTTGTGCATTTTTGCTGTTCTTTTTCTGAAGGGACAGCGTTTGTGTGCACTTTTGTCGTTTTTGCTGTTTCTTTTTCAAAAGGACATCAATTTCGTTTTATTATTCCTTTTCCAAAGGAACAACACCTTTTTGGTCAGCAATTCATTTGTCACGGGTCATTTTGCCATTCCTTTTCCACGACTCTTTTTGCTGTTCCTTTTTCACGTTTTGCTGTTCCTTTTCGAAATGGAACAACACTTCTGCACTTTCACGTTTGTTGTTCCTTTTCGAATGGAACAACACTTCTGCATTTTCTATTTTTGTTGTTCCTTTTCCAAAGGAACGACACTTGCATTTTTGCTGTTCCTTTTCGAATGGAACGGCATTTGCGTTTTTGCTGTTCCTTTTCGAATGGAACGGCACTTGCGTTTTTGCTGTTCCTTTTCTAAAGGAACGGCACTTGCGTTTTTGCTGTTCCTTTTCTAAAGGAACGGCACTTTTAGTTTTTGCTATTCCTTTCTTCAAAAGGAACGACATTTGCATTTTCACACTTTTTTTGTCTGTATTTTTGTTTTTTGTGTGCATTTCCTTTGTTGTTCCCTACAAGGAACAACACTTTTTTTGCGTGTTTTTGCTGTTCATTAAAAAAAAAAGCAACACTTTGGGAGTATTTTCGAGAGCAACCCTTCCTTCCTCTTGTGGAATTGTTCTTAGTTCATCTCAACCACATTTTACTGATTCCCCTTCATGGCATGAAGTGCACTATTTTTATGAGGACAAGAATTATGGATTCTATTGAAGCGAGTTAATATCATTCACGTTATGATCTTTAACAGGACAGCTCTTTGATGATAGAATATTTTCAAAAGAAACACAATTATTTATATACTACTTTACTGCATTGTTTTCTATTGAACATGATGTTGATTGATCATCTTAATACCATGCTGGTTCCACCCTTCGGGATTATAATCTTCTCTGTCTGTAATAAATGAGATTATGGGTATCTTTTTCTATTGACATGTTCAACTTCTTCCACCATCCCTGCTTTTAAGGAGTACTGAGTCTCCCTCTTTTTATCATAAAAATGTGTAATAATAACAAAATTTTGTTCGCAGATAGAGGATAGGGGGTCTCAGTACGAGCCAGCCTACCATGTTCATAAGGCTGTAACAAAGTGACATTCCCATTATGGCCACCACACCAGGGTTATGATCCATTGGATAGTCAAATTATCCTTGGAACAGGAGGTCTCATCACGAGCCGGTCTGATCACTTTTGCTACATCCCAGTGAATGGCAGTGTGGTTATCTGGTTACCACGCCAGCACACTGATCTCTTCTGTAGAACAGCACTGTAACTCTCCATTTATAAATTGAGGATCCAGGCTCATATGGGTTAAAAAGCAACCCTGCCGAGGCTATGGACGCCTGCTGGCAGCAGCGGCTCTGCTTATGGTATTGAAGTTATATCTTATCGTCAATTATTATTATAATACCCTTTTCTTATTTTTTTTTTCTTTTTATCAGAGAAGTTATTTCCTTAGCTTTTTTCCCTGTTTTGAACCTTTATGCATGAGAAATTGTTTTATGATCAATCACATCATTTTCAGCTAGAATGCTGTCAGTTAAGCATCTTTTTAGCATATTGTTGTCCTTTTTCGTTTTGCATAAACTATCATCAATCCAAAGCGTCCTATCTCTTATTCATAACTATCCTTACACACTCTGCTTTCATTATAACCATAACTCTCGTTGTCCTATCATTGATTTGTGTACTCTACTGCTGTATTGTTCATTCCCTTGCCTTGCCATCAACACAACACCTTTCATATGATTTATGGTCATGGAATTCCTTTTCCAATTGGAGGGGGGAATGTATGCATTATGGGATTGCATGCGATATGATTACTGCACTCTGCCATAACTTGTTGATTTGACAAAAGTTTTTCTGATTGAAAGTTTTGCATGCATCTTATATATTGTTATTCAAAACCTAACACTATGGATTCAAGAACATTGTATGCCAAATAGTGCTTTGTTTACAGGAAAACAACAAGTATGGGCAGAATTCTATTCACAGCATGACTACAGTATTGCAACTAACAGAAGAGGCTCGAGCAACTCGCATACGTGAACAATTCTTCAAACATGATGTGCTTACCTGGATTCCACCTTTTGCATCACTTTCAGCACCAACTCTGCCTACATCAGCTTCAACAACTGCCAGTGCATATATGTCATTCCACATTTTTGGAGGTAAAACTTGAGGTAAAATAGCATAATTTTCTGATTTATTACGAATTTAGGAGAATTTCATGAAAATCCATTTTGAGCATTAGTTATCATCCTTCATTCCACATCTTTACCACTTTCCCTTTTTCAGCAGCATATCATTTTCGAGTATGGGGGAGTGTTCCTTTCATTCATTTCTTTCTTATGACCATGTCATCTATATTCTTTATCATCCATTGTTATTCTTATTCATTCTCAACACCTCCATTATTCCATGTTGTTTTACACCAAGCATAGAATTCAACAGCTGGTAGCAACCACCTCTATTTGTTTTCTAGCATCGCATGAGGGCATGCTAATTCTTCAGAGAGGGGGAGGAATTGATGGATGTTTTCTATTTTCTTTCTCATTTAAGGCATACAATTTCATTTTTACACAATGCAGAAATTGATTTCCATAATATTTTTAAAAAAACCATGAACTCAATTCTTGTGATTTTTGGAAAATGCAGATGTATCATTAATACAAACCCAGATAATTTCAAGATAAATTGGTTCATAAAATTTCGGAAATCACTACAACCATTTTGTTTATATCTCATGATCCGTGCATCAAAACGATCTGATTTTTGGATCATAAAGGCATTCATATATTATAAATTTACTTGCCAAATTTCAACAAAAGCTGGTTTGTAGTTTTTGAGAAAATGGTTTATGAAGTTTGCTGTTACTTATATCATATTTTGCTGCAACTTCATACATATAGTTGAATGTCAATGTAAAAATTGTTATGCCTTCATCAAGATTGCTAAAATTGAATATTCATTAATTAAGGAAGCATTCATTTGTTCTCAAATTTTTATTGCTTGGTTAACACATGGGTTTTTGTCTTTGGGTTGCATGAAGACATGCAATATATTCAGTTTTCGTTGCATGAGGACATGCAACATATTGAGTGTGGGGGTATGTTGGGCCGTTAATATGCCATTATTATTATCACTTGTGAATGCTTATTCCACTCATTTCTACCATTCTTCATCATGTCATTTATTATAATTTATTATTTAAATCCATTTTATAAATGATTTATGCTCTTATGGATGAATATTATTTATCTTCCTTTATTTCTAATAAATTGATGATTATGAATTATCTTATCAATGATAGTTTTAATAAGTTGGTTATAACATTATTCACCATTTTTAGCCTCCAAGGTAATTTCCAGATTGAAGATTTGATCATTAAAAGTGCCAACTTAGAAATGCGCTGGAATAAGGAGTGACAGTTTTGCGGTTGAGATTCTGAGCAAATGAGGACGAATCTGGAAAATCCGGAACATGGGTTTTGTCCAGAACGGACCCAATTAACTTTATCAAAGAACGGTTTGCCCAAATTCGGCCTGTGTTGAGAGATTCGCAGAGTTCTTTAAGCACAATTTTCTCAGTTCTGTTGTTGCGGCCGTCCTCCAAATCTCAGCTAAAAAGCCAAATTCGACTTGCTGTTGTTGAAAGATGGATGTAAATCTATTTTCTTGTTGATCAATTGGTTGGAAGAAATCCAATATTGTTATGGGAAGATTGTATTTACTATTCAATTTCTCCTCCTTCTGATTATAAAAGGAGAAGCACGTATTATGTAGGGGGATGATTTGGAGATACGTTTTTATGTAATTTTCTGTTAAACATCAGTTCTGATTATTGAGTCTCGTGAGAACTGGTTCATTGTACTTCTGTCCGATGCATTAATATAAGCTTGGTGGTTCTCTCATCTCTGCATCTGGATTAACTTAAGGCGGTGTTCCCTTGGAGGCTAAGGGCCCGGCCCCGGAGGACACTTGCCGCTGTATATTATCTCTTTGATTTCTGCGTGGTTTTGCTTATCAGCTTGAATCGGTAATCTGGTGTGTTTTATTACAGCTCTGTTATATTTCCTATTTTGTTCTCTGCAACAAGAAAATCGTAATGTGCATTTTAACGTATTGCTATTCCTTTAAAGTTGTTAATGTAACATTGCTGTTCTCCATATAACGTTATTGTTGTTTAATTGCAGAGAACCAAGCTGTAACCTTCTTAAGCTGGTATTACTGTATTTTTCTATGGTTTATACTTCATACGATTGCTATTCAATTGACATTGTGGTTCCATTATGAATTGTAATCGTTACCCTTTCTAACCAGGATTAATACTTGCGGTATCAGACTCAGATTGCTATTAATGTGTGCCGTGTGTTAAGTCATTGTGTATTTGTATTTGGATTTCCAGCGTTGTTTCATATCCTCTCATTAATCAATGCTGTTCTATTTCCTTGTGCTGTTCGATTTATTCTTAGAGTAAAGATTGCTATTAATTTGGCTTTGCTATTGTTCATTTCCATTAATTAGAGTTTGCTGTCCAGATTCTTTTAATTACAGTTTGCTGCTCATTTACTTTGTTGTTCTATTTTGCTATCTGTCGTTCCATTTACTCGCATTTGTTGTTTTGGTGTGAGAGACGATCTAAGGCTGTAGTGAGCTTCGGCATTCACTGTCTAGCTCCCAGACCCGTGGTCTATGCTCTAATTTCCTTTCCATCAGTTTCCAAAGGGATGGGCTATTGTTGTCAAACCCTTGACTGATACATTGCTTATTTTTCCGAATGCATGATTTAAAGTCTTAAAGTGCTTTGCTGTAAGTCGATTTTATTTCCAGCTTTCATTTACTTTTGGATTTTAAGCACTATACTGCAAAAACATTACTCTTGAGTAAATAGCCGCCTCAGACTGAGTACACTCTTGCAATAAAAAGTCGTCCCTGGGTTGACAATTAATGTGAGGTAATTAGGAGTTACAAAGACACCTTTTTATCGCTCCACACATTTCTTCGTAGGACCATGCGAAAACATCACGGAATTCGTGGAAAAGGCTAGTGTAAAATTGGACTTCATTTGAAGAACAAGAGACTCCCACATGGATATCACACAGACGATGCCTATTGACATTTTTGTGTGTTTTTGCAAGTGCCTCTTTCAGCTCTTGGTTCGCTCAGTTCAGGTTCGTACATGCCATTTTGATTCGAATGGATATTTCGGCCATTGAGCATGACAAAATATCTTCAGGTGCTTTGTTGTCCAGGGCAATGACGGTCGGCCATAGGTCCTTAAAGATATCTGTTACTTGGTCTAGTTACTGCTGTAGGTTATCCTTCTTGCCTTGGATCTGATTGCGCTCATCAGTACACACGATGGCTTGCTATTTTTGTTTCTTAAACCTTTGCAATAGGTCATTTTGTAGACCCTCTACTTGTCGTGTTTCCGTTTGGATGAAACTGAATAGTTGGCTAGGTCCCCAGATTTCCATGTTACCACTGCTCGAAATATCTTGGCTCGGGTGTCTCTCCCTGAGCGGCTGGCTGCTGGTAATTAATATTTCAAAATTTCCCTGTGGGAATGTTGGTTGACTCTGTTACGACCACTGGGGATCAGGAATGTGCAGACTAGTAGATGGCATGAACTGTTGCAATAATAAATTCGATTTTTGGAATGGGTTTGGCTCTGGTGGGGTGGGCGTTGTATCACGAACGAGGGATCCTTCCTGGATTAATAACTCTAGAAATGTGCCTTATCCCACCGTGGTTTGGTCAACCTCAGGTACTCTAGCTGTACCTGAGTTAACTCTACCTCGATATCAACATTCGTTAGGGTCCCTGGTGGTATCAGATATGAAATGGTTGCAGAGGTGGACAGAGTGTGGGTGGGGTGGTCCTTGGACGTAAATGAGGTGTGTAGTGATGAATTGTGTGTATGGAGTGGCGATGAGATTTGGATGTTTAGGACTGATGATGGATCAAATATAGGTAGTGTAGAGGTGGTCTGAGTCGCGACCTATGGCTCTTCTTGAATCAACATTCCTGTCAATATTGGCTGGTGTTGGTCTTCTCCCATGAGGTCGACCAGTTGTTCAAGTCCTATGGTTCAGGCTCTTTTCCCTTTTGGTGCTGGTACTGGGGGTTTAGTCAGCTTGTTTCTACAGATTGGAGTGACTCTGGTTAGCGAAGGGGAGTTGAATGTGGTGGATGGTAGTGAAATAAGGATGGGGGTGGTGGTGGATGGGGATGCAGAATTCAATGTTTGAAACTAAGAAAAAGTTGGAAACACAGTAGATGTGATGCTACGAGTTTCTATTACCTTATTTAAGCCTTTGACCCATGTGTCCAGTTGGTCCAGGAATGGCCGTAGTTGCAATTGGGAAATCCTCTGCACTGTTTCTTCTGGTGTCTTCCCCAGAAATGCTTTCGGGAGCATCGAATTAAACGAGTAAAATGGGGTCCCACTTCTAATCTCCATTGACGCTCCTGGCCATGAAGAAACTTCTATGTGTAAGGCCTCTTTTTTTATTTGGAACTTCAATTGCTTTTTATGAAAAGTATTTTCATCCATGCAACTTGGTTGGACGTAGGTTTGGTTATGGGTCACCCCAAACCATATCTATGGAAAGTACCTATCCAGTAGGCTTCTTGGAACTCTTTTCTCGCTCCCAACCACGTTGACCATCTATCTGTACCAAGCTGCAAAATATTCCTCATTGACCTCTTTTGTACTCGGGTCCCCTAATATTCTCCATGGCGTGAACCTTAGGGCCATAGGTTGGTCATGAGTGATCTCCGCAAGCTATCTAATTGCTGGTGGACTTCATTTCCACATTATGAGAGCCATGATCAGATAACCATATATAAATCCTATGGCTCTCTTATAGTTGTCCTCGAAAGCCTCAAATAGATTATTTAACAAGAATGTGCACCAATTCAGCTGTGCTTCTTGAATGCAATGCTCCACGACTGAGATTGTGTCTAGGGTGCATTCCCCTTTTGTGTAATGACTCATCATTTTCCCAGTGATCAAATAGCAAGAAAATTTTATTGCTGGGTTGTTGATGAGGTCAATTTTTTCTCCCTTTCCTCCTCTTCTTGTTTCATACTTTCTATAGTAGTCACAATCTCGTGTCTTCTTAACTCTCTTGGACGTATTTTGAATGGCCGATGAGACATCACTTCCTGTCGTTGATAACCCTGTAAGTCTATGTATGTCTTCTAGATGAATTGGGATTTCCCTCCCAATCCATAGTGATCCATTTTGAATTCTACTCACTAAGAACTTAGTGCATTGCATTTATGTTCCCACTGTTTCAAATACCGGAAGGCTCCTAAGGTGCAGGATTGTTGACCTCTAGATGCCTCTAAAGTCTGGGTGCATCTTTGCTCCTTCACCTCCTCCCTCCTTTGCATAATTTTCAATGTACACTTGCCTTTTCATGGCTGGGAAATGGTATGAGTCCGCAAATTCAGTATCTACCAATGAAGCATTGTCATATTTACCTATCAGTGACTCCATTCTTTGAATTCTTCCATCGAGCTCGGGCTCAACGACTGAGGTAGCCATCCTTGTCATTTTCTTCCTTTTGTTGTATACTTGAATTGATGTTGATAGTCTATTGCTTTGAACTTCTGTTTATAGTCTACTGATATGAATTTCTACTGCTAGAATCAGTCTTATCGTTATAGCCATTTCTTTCTTTGATAACTCATAATTTTCTAGCATTCTGGTGTTTCCCTCCTTCATGCGGGTTAAGTAATATTACTAGCACGAATGACGTTGATGCAATTCCATAACTAATTAATTACTGATGTATTTCCCATGGCTATAATCGTGTGATTAGTTACTGGGGTGAGGTGTATTATGATAGTGTTGATGCTGGCTTCGGGAGTCAGGTAGACATGATGGGAAATAATTATGGCTTAATATGGCAACTTTATTATGGTATGGGGGTTACTAATTACGACGATTATTTTTCAAATTCAGGTGATCTTACGGACTGAAAATGGTATGATGGGTCATTATGAATGAGTAATGGTTGATACGCTTAGGCTATGTAACACTGTAGATTCTCCCCCCAACCACAATTGGTTGCGATGTGGTCTCCACATCGCAATAGGGACGATTGTTGTTTTTGTTCGAATTCGTGAGTTTCTTATTGAGGATTCCTACTCTAATGGGCTGAAAAGATTAAAAAAATAACTATTCTATGGCTCATCTCGGTTGTGAAATATTTGTTGACTCTAATCTATTGATAGCTCTCAGGTGTGAGAGTTATTAAAATTAAAAGGATTTTTGTGCTTATTGATGATAGGGTTTCAGGCGTGCACCATTCACCCATCCTTGAAGTATCTCTCCATCTAGTTGCACTAGCCTGACCATGCCTGAGTCTCTTATCTCTATGACATAATACGGTCCCATCCAATGCATTATGAGCTTCCCTGGGAACTTCTGGAATTTTCTGTCATAGAGAAGTACTTTGTCACCAATAGTGAATGTTTAGTGCTTGATGTGGCAGTCATGCCAAGATTTTTGTCACTGTTTCTATACAGACTGATGGAAATCCGCCAGAAATCTATCTTATTCAAGTTCTTGCAATTCATGGAGGTGTGCAGAGATGGATTCCTACTCTGTCATGTGTGTTTTTGAAGAAATAAATAGGCTTGGTATGATAAAATAAGTTGGTATTACTACCTCTTTCCCGTATACCAGGTGGAATTGAGTTTGATTATGTTGTCTCTTTATGGTTGTCATGTATGCCCACAACGGGGCTAGTATTCTTTCATCCCAAGAATTACAGTTAGCATTGCATATATTTGTTAGTCCTTTCTCCAAGATTTTGTTGAAACCCTCGACGGTTCCATTGGCCTCAAGGTGGTACAGGTTGCTTTTGTGGTGTTGTATCAGAAATTTTTCCAGCAGTGCTTTGATTGTGGCATTGATGAAATGTGTGCCTTGATCACTTGTTAAGCTCCTTGAATAGCCAAAAATTCTAATGATGTTCTCAAAGTATTCGAAGGATATGATCCAGGCCCATTTTATATAATTGCCCTACTATGAGTTGATATTCTGCCGCTTTAACTACTAGATGTTTTTTTTGGGTTGCAATTTATTCCGATGGGCATTGTCCTGTGGCCAAGTATGTCGCTATTTTTTTAGATAATCTGGGATGGCTTCTACTCAGAAGAGATCAACATCTGGCAGCTAGTCATCAAGGGATCCACCATTTTCCCCATTCTCCATTCTTAACAAATGGTTAGGATCACCATTTAGCCTTCCCGATTTTACTATCACTTCGAAAGTGAATTCCTGGAATAGTAGGAGCCATCTGCAGATTTTGCCTTCTAGTACAGGTTTGTTTACCAGATATTTTAGTGTTGAGTGATCTGTGAAGAACTTGAATGTGCCTCCCAATAATTAGTGGTGAAAATTTTGCAGAGAGTATACCATAGCAATAACCTCTCTTTCCATTGTCGTGTAATTCCTTTCTGTTGTTGACAACTTTCTTCTTGCGAAGTATACTGGGTGATTTATGGAGGTTTGTCCTGGTTGATCTAGCACCGCTCCCAAAGAAATACTTGAAGTGTCAATGTGGAAATGAAACTTTTTATCCCAATTGGGATGGGCCAATATGGGTGCAATTTCTAATTTCTCTTTCAACGTGTTCAACGCCTTTGTGCATTCATCGTTCCATATGAATTGTTCTACCTTCCACAATGATTTTTCTAATGATGATGTCATTTTTGCGTAGTTGCAGATGAACCTCATGTAATATCTTGTGTGTCCCAGTAGTGACCTCAACTGTTCTACAGTCTTTGGTGCTTCCATGTTCACAATTATTGCCACCTTCGTGGGGTCCACAAATACACCCTTCCTGTAGACAACATGTCTTAAAAGCATTCCAAAAGGTACTGCAAAGATGTACTTTTTTATATTGAGAGAAATTTGAAGCTGTCTGCACCTGTCAAACATTATTCTGAGCAGAGTTTCATGGTTCTTCAATAGACTGTACACTGTCCAATCATCCATGTATACTTCTAGGAACTTATGGATATAGTCTCTGAATGCTGCTATTACTATCCGTGAAAAAAAAACTGGTGCATTCTTTAGTCCAAAAGGCATGACATGATAGGAAAATGATCCCCATCCTATTGTGAAAGTAGTTTTTGTTTTGTCTTCTTCTGCTATTCTCACCTGATGATATCCTGAGAATCCATATATGAATGAGTATGCTTCATTTCACGCTACATTGTCAAGAACTTTGTCACTAAATGGAGTTGGAAACAGATCATGAATGTATGCATTATTCAGACTCATGCAGTCCACAGATACTCTAATTTCTTATTTCTTTTTTTTACTTTGTTTCAAAATTGGGCTGACCCATTCTGCTTCCTCAACCAGAAAAATCAAGCCTACTGTTATCACCAAAATCGTACTTGATTGGCTGCTGATTAGACAACTTCAGTGTAACTATTTCAAACCAATCTTGTGACTAAGGCTTAGCCTCCTCAGCCTGAGAGGGCTCTCTCAAGGGTTAATGATATAAATTAATGATAAAAATAGATGGCTAACTCTATGAATTATGTCTTGGTTTTGTATGTTTACAGGTTAAAAAGATGAAGGCTTGCTACCATTGGGCTATGGAGTTAGTGATAGGGATAAAGATAAAAATGGCTCTCCTTGTGGAATCTGAGGCTTGTATATACTTCAATGAAAGAATAACACATTCAGGAAAATTCCAATAACTTGATTTTCAAAGGAAATCAGAGCATATAGTACATGAATTCTGATTAATGAGACATCAAGGTACTTAAAGGACAATATTTAAAGATATTCATCAAATATTAACACTTAAAAGAAGTTAGAGCATGAAAAACCATGAATTCTGAGTAATAAGCATTAAGACGTTGAAGAAAACCTTTGAAAGATAGGACCTAAAACTCATTTGACCATAGTTTAACACTTAGAGGAAGTCAAAGTATGAACAACCATGAATTCTGAGTATTAAGCATTAAAAATATGGAAGGAAAACATTTCAAAGATAAGATATAAACTCATTGAAATACATGAATAATCTCAGGTGAAGGAAAACTGTATTGCCTCTGTATATATATCAGTAAACCCAAAGCTTTACAAAAATAGTTTGCTGAGATAACATTTTCCAACCCCCCATACATTGAAGTATTCACTAATTATAGGCATCTAGCCTATACATCCAATCTGCCAAGTGGCTAGACCATTAAAATCTATTACTAACACAAAATCTAACCACTAACTAGACTTTTACAACTAGAACTGACACCTTTCAAATTAGGAGTTAGAGTCCTACTATGACTCAAACACCTACTCATTACATTTAAACTAAATATGATCCAAATATTCCTCAAAAGGAATCATGCCTTTCAACCATGCTGGCCATAAACAAGAAATTAATACTCTAACTCTCTTCGTGGAGCTGCTCTACCTACTATTAAGGAGTTGTCAGTTTGATGATATGGCAATATAATGAACCGGTATCTTCGAACTGTATCTTTAATAAAATATCTCCAATTAGAAAACCATTGATCTGTTACTCTTTGTCAGTTACCTGATACTCTTTGTCATTTTCATAGAGAATAGCTTTAAAATACCTATTTACCTTACTCCTTCTTCTAAAATTAACCACCAAAATCAACCTTGCTGTCAAAACAGAGTTTTGAGCTACTTTTGTAGCACAAACAAAAACGCTGATATGTGGTAATATTCTGCTATTCTCAACCATTGGAGGATGTTAAGTAGTAAAAAAAAATTAAACACAGCCTTCAAAACCCTTCATCCATATCATTTTAAATTCCTTAAAACCAAAAAGGATTCTTCAGAAATTCTGCAGCAGAAAATGGGCTTTAAGCCTAGCATACGCTGTGGAATTTCCTAACATTTCAGAGTTTTAAAAAAACTTAGGATTTGAACTCTAGATAGATCCATGAATGTACCTGCATGTAAATCATGATAATATAAGACAAAATTTTTTATAATCCATTGTTATCTCCTTATTTACCAACAATTTCTTCATGAGCAGTTTTAATAGTTTTGTCTACATTTCCTCTTTCCAAATCTTTCTTCTCTAATTCTGTCTTAATCATATCCATATTTTCTTTCAACTCTTTGACTTGTCCCTGAAGAATTCTCCTCTCTGCCTATAACCATAAATTTCTCTGCCTTGTGTGTGTCATCATGATGCGTAAAGGCTGTGATTTCTTCAACAAATTCTTGGCCTTTCCAATAGACTTTTCAAAATGGGTAACCTGATCATTCACTTTCTTTTCCACCACATATATCATTTGTATATCTTGCTTGTATCTTTCCAGCTCTATATTTGTTTTAGACAACTCTTCTCTAACTTCTCTTAACTTTTCTTCAAGAGTCTCTTTTTCAATTTTCTCTGTAACTTTTTCCTTTCCCTTTCTTTGTTTGACTATTTCTTCTTTGTCTTTAAGTTGTCCCTTTGGAAATCTGCTTCAGATTTCCTGTGAACCTTTATTTTAGGTTGAAATTTATTTTCTTTAGTAACCCTTGTCTCAATAGGAGATATGACTATGAATTCTTGTACTGCTGCATTTTTTCCTTTATCTTCCTTCTGATGCTTATTTCCAACAGTAGTAGTTTCAGAAATCTGTGATCTAGTGAAAGGCTTTCTAGGTTTGAAAAGAAATCCTGAATCTTTTGAATAAAAATATAGCTTCTTGGATATAAGTCCCTTCCCTTTGGCCTTGGATCCTTTAACCTCAGTTACTTTCATTACAGGGGTTTCAGCAATGTCTATAGCCTCTAAGATCTCTTCAAGCCTTCCTTTTCCTCTAGTGGTTTCCTTTGTGCCTATTTTAGAATTTTTTGCTGTAGGTTTGGTCTTACTATCTATGACATGCTTCTTAGCTTGATTGCTAGTTGTTGGATGTGATGTTGTCTCTTGAATGAAATTAGCTTCTTCTACCACGTTTTCAGTCGTAGATCTTAAATCCTCTTATTGATTTCCTTCTAATTCTGCAGTGGCACTCATCTCTTGCCTAGAAGAAGAAGTTTTGAGTTTAGAGGCTTTCCTTGGAGATAAAAAATCCATTTCATACGCATTCATAAACAAGAAAGATGCTCAGTCTCTGTCTGTTTACTTAATTCTTCCAGTACTAGTAATTTCATCAATCCATGGTGAAATATGGAAGTTTCACTTCTTTCAGGTCTTCCTTGCACTTTGTATGCCATCTTTCCAAGACTTCTAAAAAGGTAAAAAGGAATATCTATCAAATTTTTCCCTCTAAAATGAAGCAACAATTTGAAGTGATACATGTAGATTGTTTGGAATCTACCTTCACATGAAAATTATTTCTGTATGACTGTCAATAATTTAGAATAGTTATCTCTACAGCAAGTTCTGGGAATCCCTACAGTCATATTTATCCCTACATGTTCAGGCTTTAGATAATCATAAAAAATTTTCAAGTTAAACTTGGTAGCTTTAAACCATTCTTCTCCAGTCCTCGGAACCCCTGTTGCTTTATAAATGCTATCAGGCGAAATTGGCACATGAAGAAAACTGACCTTTGTGTATGTACCTTTGAAATTGAGTACGAAATCTTGTGAGACCTATTTGTGATGACCTTGCAACCTTTGACAGAACTGAATGCAGCCTACTCTTGTAAAAACCTCAATGAAATATGGATCCTCCATGATTAAAATTGGACTTGTAGGCTTGTACCTGAATGGTAGACCTCCTTTATTAATTTCCTTTGGTGTAGCTATTTCTTCTTGTTTTGCAGCGATGGACTTCTCTATGAATTTACTCAAATTTAGGAAAAAAATTTGATGAAAATGAGCTATTATGGTAGAAGAGGGCTGACATGACATAGGATTTCTACGGGAGATGTTGATGACAACAAGTTGCTTTGGTAGCAGCTTACAAAGCATAAAATAAAGTGTAAGAAATGAGGGATGAATTTGAAAAGAAAAATCAGATGGGATTTATTTAGAAAATAATGGTTCATGCTAAAATGTGCCTAACTTTCAAATGATTACTCAACTCTGAAAGCATGACCTCAAAACTCTCAAAGTTTAACCACTCATCATTATGCATAAAACCATTATAGGATGGCACAGGTTTCGTAGCGCATTTAGTTTTACAAGTGTCAATTTTGCTATAGAATTACTAGGTGTTTCCGCAATAAAAACTATTAATTTTGTACTAAAATCACTGCGGACTTAGAGAAATTCTGACAGGTGGCCATATTTGAGATTTTAGGTTGATTTGAAGTATTTACTCAAAATCTATTCCTTTGATATGACTTAAGATCATCCCTAATAGCTTAAAACAAACTTTGAGACCTATGTTACTCATAAAATTTATCATTTCATGATGTTATGTAACCTAATAAATCTAAAGACAAACTTGACACATTTCAAGTTATGATTTTGAAATTTTATGGTGTGATAACAGTGGCTCCACTTGGGATGGTATGCCCCTGTGGTATACCAAAGAACTTGTAGTTCCAGTGCCATATCCATCCTTTTATAATAAAAACTCTGAAATTTTGCCAAGGCTGCCTCAAACTATTATAGCCTTCACCTCGGGCTCAAGCTTGATAATCACTGCAGAAGAACCAAATTTGTACCTACTAAAAAGATGCTCAGTCAACTTTGAGCTTATTCACATACTCCTACCTACCCTATCAACTACAATCTCCATTTGTAACTCAAACAACATGAAACTTCCAATGAAGCCAGTCCTTTATCTTATATAACATTTGAACCTCTTGACTGCATTTGAAACCAGAGTAATCATGATATTGAGATGACCAAGGCAACATAAGATGCATCTGACCTTTATAATGAAAATGAAACTGGAATTCTGGACTGAAAAACTCCTCCATGTATTCAGCTATAGGATCAAAGAAGGCATGATTTGTTTGATGATTCTCATAACATTATATAGCTCTGGAGAACTCATGTATGCTTTGATCAACCACATAAGACTTCAGTTGTGTGCTTTCAAACTGCTTTTCAAACTTATTTACAAAAATAGTGTATTCTTCTTCAATCTCTAAGAAGAAAGGTAGCAACACCCCCTCTTTGTGTTCTGGAATTAAAATCATTTGAAAAGACTGATCTTGATCATGAATACTATGAGATTGAATTTTATCTTTTGAAACTTGAATGTCCCTTTCAATGTTCTCTGCAACTTCATCCACAAACTCAATCTTATTTTCTGACATGCAATCAAATGATTTCAGATTAGAAGACAAGGATAAAGAAAAAAATTCACCCACTTTTTCATTAGTGTGATCATTGTTTGAAGTAGGCTGATGCAAGAAATGACATGAAAAATCAAAATTTTCTTGTACCTGAGGTTTGTAGCAATCATCTTCCAATATTTCCTCTTGTTGTTCGCAATGATTCTCATAATCTTGATGATTAAAATAATGACAAGTCTACTGCAAATTTTCATCAAACTCAGAGGATCTATCATAATTTTCATAAATAACTCCTTCTAGGTTTCATTTTCATATAAGAAAGAGGTTGTCATTTTTTCTTGGTGATGAAAGGGATTTTCATGAAGGGCTTCTAAAATTTCCTCATCCATGAACTCATCATCTTCATAACAATTCTCCAAATATTCAATAAAACTCACAGAGTGTTTACAACAGTCTTTGACCAGCAATAAGGAGGGATGACACTCTTTATACATCTCATAAAATGCAACATGGAAATCAACAAGAGAATATAATGAACCATTTGGAAAGATTTCATACCAAAACCATGGTTTTCCTTCTAAAGGGGCCATAAACATCTTCATGAGACAATCCTTAGGGAACTGAACCTTAAGAATGTGTACATGCATATCGAATCTAACCAAATGAAGAGAAGAATTGTCTTTCTTTTCATCTTTGAATATAGGTAGATCAGTTAACCATTCAACCTTTGGCATAGGATTTGGAAAACCAGGGATGTGAGACCGATTCATAGGGCCATACCTGGCATTTATTCTTGCAATGGAACTCATTCTAAAACTTCATCAACATACTGATCTTCAAGTAGTGGAGTCACCTTCCAATTGATTATTTGATGTGTGGAGTTGCCAAGGTAGATGCAGCCTTGAAAAGCTTCCTGAGCTCCTGCTACCTTCAGAAGTTCAACTTCAAAATCTCAAGAAAGTATAATCTTCAGACTCTCAGTAGATGCACCAAAATGTTATCAACAAAATCGTACCTGATTGGCTGCTGATCAGACAACTTCAGTGTAACTATTTCAAACCAATCTTGTGACTGAGGCTTAGCCTCCTCAGCCTGAGAGGTCTCTCTCAAGGGTTAATGATATAAATTAATGATAAATATAGATGGTTAACTCTATGAATTATGTCTTGGTTTTGTATGTTTACAGGTTTAAAAGATGAAGGCTTGCTACCATTGGGCTATGGAGTTAGTGAAAGGGATAAAGATAACAATGGCTCTCCTTGTGGAAGCTGAGGCTTGTATATACTTCAATGAAAGAATAACACATTCAAGAAAATTCCAATAACTTGAGTTTCAAAGGAAATCAAAGCATATAGTACATGAATTCTGATTAATGAGACATCAAGGTACTTAAAGGAGAATATTTAAAGAGATTCATCAAAGCTTAACACTTAAAGGAATTCAGAGCATGAACAACCATGAATTCTAAGTAATAGGCATTAAGACATTGAAGAAAAACTTTCAAATATAGGACCTAAAACTCATTTGACCATAGTTTAACACTTAAAGGAAGTCAGAGCATGAACAACCATGAATTCTGAGTATTAAGCATTAAAAATATGGAAGGAAAACATTTCAAAGATAATATATAAACTCATTGAAATACATGAAGAATCTCAGGTGAAGGAAAACTGTATTGCCTCTGTATATATATCAGTAAATCCAAAGCTTTACAAAAGTAGTTTGCTGAGATAACATTTTCCAACCCCCCATACATTGAAGTATTCACTACTTATAGGAATCTAGCCTTTACATCCAATATTCCAAGTGGCTAGACCATTAAAATCTATTACTGACACAAAATCTAACCACTAACTAGATTTTTACAACTAGAACTGACACCTTTCAAATTAGGAGTTAGAGTCCTACTATGAATAAAACACCTACTTATTACATTTAAACTAAAGATGATCCAAATCTTCCTTGAAAGTAATCATGCCTTTCAACCATGCTGGCCATAAACAAGACATTAATACTCTAACTTTATTCGTGGAGCTGCTCTGCCTACTATTAAGGAGTTGTCAATTTGATGATATGGCAATATAATGAACTGGTATCTTTGAACGGTATCTTTAATAAAATATCTCCTCTTAGAAAACCACTGATATGTTACTCTTTGTCATTTCTCTAATACTCTTTGTCATTCTCATAGAGAACAAATTTAAAATACCTATTTACCGTTCTCCTTCTTCTAAAATTAACCACCAAAATCAACCTTGCTGTCAAAACAGAGTTTTGAGCTACTTTTGTAGCACAAAAAAAAAAGGTGATATGTGGTAATCTTCTACTATTCTCAACCATTGGAGGATGTTAAGTAGTAAAAAAAAATTAAACACCACCTTCAAAACCCTTCATCCCTATCATTTTAAATGCCTTAAAACCAAAAAGGATTCTTCAGAAATTCCGCAGCAGAAAATGGGCTTTAAGCCTCACATACGCTGCGGAATTGCCTAACATTTCATAGTTTTAACAAAACCTAGGATCTGAAATATGGATATATCCATGAATGTACCTACATGTAAATCATGATAATATAAGACAAAAAATTTTATAGTCCATTGTTACCTCCTTATTTACTAGTAGTTTCTTCAAGACCAATTTTAATAGTTTTGTCTACATTTCCTCTTTCTAAATATTTCTTCTCTAATTATGTCTTCATCATCTCCATATTTTCTTGCAACTCTTTGAATTTTCCCTGAAGACTTCTCCTCTCTACCTGTAACCATAAATTTCTCTACCTTGTGCGTGTCATCATGATGCGTAAAGGCTATGATTTCTTCAACAAATTCTTGGCCTTTCCAATAGACTTCTCAAAATGGGTAACCTGATCATTCACTTCCTTTTCCACCTCATGTATCATTTGTCTATCTTGCTTGTATCTTTCCAGATCTCTCTTTGTTTCAGACAATTCTTCTCTAACTACTCTTAACTGTTCTTCAAGAGTCTTTTTTTCAATTTGCTCTATAAATGTTTCCTTTCCCTTTCTTTGTTTGACTATTTCTTCTTTGTCTTTAAGCTGTCCCTTTGGAAAATTTGCTTCAGATTTCTTGTGAACCTTTCTTTTAGGTTGAAATTTTTTTTCTTTAGTAACCTTTTTCTCAATAGGAGATATGACTTTGACTTCTTGTACTACTGCCTTTTTTCATTTACCTTCCTTCTGATGCTTATTTCCAACAGTAGTAGTTTAAGCTCTAGTGAAAGGCTTTCTAGGTTTGAAAAGAAAACCTAAATCTTTTAAAGAAAAATATAGTTTCTTAGATATAAGTCCCTTCCCTTTGGCCTTGGATCCTTCAACCTTAGTTGCTTTCACTATAGGGGTTTTAGCAATGTCTATAGCCTCTAATATATCTTCAAGGCTGCCTTTTCCTCTAGTGGTTTCCTTTGTGCCTATTTTAGAATTTTTTGCTATAGGTTTGGTCTTACTATCTATGACATGCTTCTTAGCTTGCTTGCTAGTTGCTAGATGTGATGCTGTCTCTTGAATGAAATTAGCTTCTTCTACCACGTTTTTAGCCGTAGATCTTAAACCCTCTTGTTTATTTCATTCTAATTCTGCAGTTGCACTCAATTCTTGCCTAGGAGAATAATTTTTGAGTTTAGAGGCTTTCCTTGGAGATAAACCATCCAATTCATACCCATTCATAAACAAGAAAGATGCCCAATCTCTGTCTAGTTTACTTAATTCTTCCAGTACTATTAATTTCATAAATCCATGGTGAAAGATGGAAGTTTCACTTCTTTTAGGTCTTCCTTGCACTTTGTATGCCATCTTTCCAAGACTTCTAAAAAGATAAAAAATAATATCTATCAAATTTTTCCCTATAAAATGAAGCAACAATTTGAAGTGATACATGCAGATTGTTTAGAATCTACCTTCACATGAAAAGTATTTCTGTATGACTGTCAATAAATTAGAATATTATATCTAACGCAAGTTCTGGGAATCCCTACAGTCATATTTATCCCTACATGTTCAGGCTTTAGATAATCATCACAACTTTTCAAGTTAAACTTGGTAGCTTTAAACCATTCTTCTCCAGTCCTCGGAATCCCTGTTGCTTTAGAAATGCTATCAGGAAAAATTGGCACATGAAGAAAACTGACCTTTGTATATATACCTTTGAAATTGAGTATGAAATCTTGTGAGATCTGTTTGTGATGACCTTGCACCTTTGACAAGATTGAATGCAACCTGCTCTTGTAAAAACCTCAATGAAATATGGATCCTCCATGATTAAACTTGGAGTTGTAGGCTCGTACCTGAATGGAAGGCCTCCTTTATTAAATTTCTTTGCTGTAGCCATTTCTTCTTGTTCTGCAGTGGTGGCCTTCTTTATGAATTTACACCTGTTCATGAAAAAACTTTAATGACAGTGAGCTGTTATGGTAGAAGAGGGTTGGCATGATGTAGTATTACAACAGGAGATGTTGATGACATCAAGCTGCTTTGGTAGCAACTTACAAAGAAGAAAAGAAAGTGTAAGAAATGAGGGATGAATTTGAAAAGAAAAATGAGATGGGATTTATTTAGAAAATGATGGTTGATGCTAAAACGTGCCTAACATTCAAATGATAACTCAACTCTGACAGCATGACCTCAAAACTCTCAAAGCTTAACCACTCATCATTATGCAGAAAACCATTATAGGATGACACAACTTTCGTAGCGCATTTAGTTTTACAAGTGTCATTTTTTCTACAGAATTACTAGGTGTTTCCGCAGCAAAAACTGTTAATTTTGTACTAAAATCACTGCGGATTTAGAGAAATTCTGACAGGTGGCCAGATTTAAGATTTTAGGTCGATTGGAAGTATTTATTCAAAATATATTCCTTTGATATGAATTAAGATCATCCATAACAGCTTAAAACAAACGTTGAGACATATGTTAATCCTAAAATTTATCATTTCATGATGTTATGCAACCTAATCAATCTAAAGACAAACTTGAAACATTTCAAGTTATGATTTTGAAATTTTAGGGTGTGATAACACCTGCCTTCAACATTTTGTCTATCTCTTCTTTAACCTTTTCTTTTACTCTTGGATTCAGGAGGTAAGGTCTATGTTTTACTGGCCTTGCATCTGGTTTTAGGATTTATGTGCATCTACCCCAGATCTCCTTTGATTCCTTTGAGCTCTGCCACTGATGATGGGAATAAGTCTTCATACTCTTGTTGCAGGTCAAAGATTTCTTTTGTTGTCTTTGTATCCCAATAATCTTCGATAGATGCGATCTTGGGCTTCTTTGTGCTTCTGATATTCTGCTTCTTTGTCTTCAAGGGTAACAAATGCAATCCATCTGTAGTTGGTTCTTCTTGTATTTCCCATTCCCATTCATTTTCTTCAAAATATAGATGTTGAATATTTTCTAAATCATCATCGTCCATCTCCTAGTATATCGTTTTACATGCCACTGAATCCTTGATTTTATGCTCTGATAAAGATATTCCCTCACTCACCTGAAGATCTAGGAAGAAAAATATTGTTTTAATTATTTGGAGGGTATCTGTAATTTATTCTGTGTCTCCCTTGAAAGAAAAACATTGCGTAAATTTTTCCACAATCGTTTCCCAAGTACCTGTTCCTTTATTCTTCTCTTTTTTTAGGTGCCGAGCTTGTGGAATGGTGTCTAGTGAATGTATGAAGTTGTGTGCCCATACATATTCTGGATATCCCTCTTTCTTCCACTTATACTCGCAACTACTTAGATGTGCTAGGGGATCAGAATTCCCTCGGTACTTTTCTCCTAGTTGCGGTTCTGAAGCCACATGAAATCTTGTTCTTAATGCTCTAGAAATATCCTCCCATTGCAAAAGAGAGTTGTGATGGGTTCTCTGCCACCTTGTTGATGTGGATTGTAGTGCTACGTCCATGAGAGGGAATCTATGTTCTATTGGTTCTTTTTCTTCCACTTTGGTAATAAATGTATTCACAACTTGCATATTTGAAATATTTGGGTATTCTCTTACCTCTGTACCAATCCATTTGAATCCACGAATGTTGGCACATCTTCTGGTGTTTATTTGACATCCTCCCTACTGCCAATCATCCCATGCTACTTCTGATCCTAGATCAGAACTCTGAACACTTCTCCAACTTAATGTTCCTCCTATTGTAGGATTAATATAATATTCTCTCCTTCCTGCCATCATTTGGTAGAGTTGATATAGAAGTTGTGTGTCTTCTTTTTTTCAAAAATCTCTGTGTATCGGGGTCCTTGATATGGGTCTAATGGCTGAACTATTATGACCTCACCATCTTCAAATATCATTAATTCCTTCTTTAAATCAATGACTGCATAATTTTCAAAGGCCCAATCTATCCTCAACAAGGTAGGATAGGGATCCTTTTCAACCATGATATCCATTACTTGAAAATATCTATAGGTATTTACTCCTACGACATCAACATCGACTTCTTCTAGCCTTCCTATTGATAAAATGCAATATTTATTTTCCATTCTGAGTTGTATTGATGAGTATGACAACTTTGGTTTTCCCAGTGATTCCCATGTCTTTCGGGGTAAAATCTTGACATCTGATCTGAGATCTAGCATTGTGTCTCTGATTTGGAATCCCACAACTTGAGTGTTTACACATAAATCCTTTCCAGTCCTTCTCTTATTTCTTTTCACTCTTCTTATGTATTTTTCATTTGAGTTACCTGAGTCTCTAGGCCCTGCTTCTCCTTGCATGACCATTTTTAGATTTTTCTTTAGTTGTTCTAGCATATGTCCATTATTTAAAATTTTCAGGAACAGTCAGAACCACTCTTATATCAGTGTGCTTGCATGTCTTATCTTCCCTCCTTCACCGGATTGTTGCAGAAGTTCGATACTCTGATGTCTTCCTATCTGTAGTGCTTATTTGAAATACTGCTTTTGTCAATCTGGGATGAAAAATTTCTTTGGGAATGCAGGTTTGATTAATTTTATTGGGTCCATGTCTCATGCATCCTCTCCTATCTTCTTCCCTCCTCATGTGACTATAGCTACACTTTGTAGAGGCTGAATCTCTACTATCCTTGGTTCTGCATTAACTAGGTTAGCTCCCCCTTTTCTGGGTCTCTCTTCCCATATCTTAATCAACTTTGGGCAGTCATCAATATAATTTTGATTGAATCTGCATTGAGAGAAACATGGTCTCCCGGGTAGAAGAAATTCTCTCGCTACATGCCCTTCCTGATCATAATTATAACACTTTACTGGTCCTCTTCCTCCAGTTCTGCTACCTCTCATTCCTCCTCCTCCTCGCAAACTTGGAATCTCATTTACTCTATAGGATGGCATGTATAATCATTTTTCCAATGCATCAAGGGCTCTGCATTGCTCCATATTATGGGTTTTAGAGGCAAAAAAATCACAGTAGATTTTTTTTGGAACATTTGAGTATTTTTGCAGGATTGGACATAGTCATGGAGGATTACCAATACTTTGCATATTTCACAACATTCTGCTGTTGTTTGATTATGTTGATTGGGGAACCCTAGGAAGTGGGGTTGTGGTTGGTATATCCCTTCAGTATTTATCTGCGCAACTCCACCAACTGGTGGGGCCCCCTGTGTTCCGATCGCCGAAGTTCTAACGTTTGCTCCCCACAACCTTGGACATTTTGTGGCCACGTTTCCTTCCCTCAAGTAGTGTGTGCACCACATGTTGGGCCTTGCAGGTTGTATTGGTTGAATATCCTTCAGTTTCTCCATCAAACTAGCTATTTTATGTTGTAGTCCTAGTATGGCTGGATCTTTTACCGCTGCCCATCCTCTGAACTCCTGTGGGTATCTCACCATTGCTTCTATCTTCATTGCTTGCTCGAGAGCATATTGAAGGGTGTCAATCTTTTGTTGTGTAATGGTGTCCTTGTCAACGATAGAAGTGTTTTTATGAACCAATCGTGCTGGTGATTTGGATCGATTGGGTAACTTAGCTTTCCAATCACGTCTTTAAATCTTCTCATCAAATCCCAGGAGGTTTCTACTTCCCGCTGTTTGATTTTCCATAGCTCAGACAATCCTTGCTGATTCTTATGAGGCAACTTGAATTCTTAGACAAATTCTTTCTTAGCATCATCTATTGATGGGTTCTAGTGCACTTCCGACCATTTGATGAACTAGTGCAAAGCTCTTTCCCTTAGTGTTGTTTGAAACTCAATTAACTTGACTACATCTGGTGTCTGTCGAGCTCTCCAAATAGCTTCACAAAGATACCAATGATGTTCTACATCGTCGTTACCTTTTCTAGAGAATTCTGGGTACTGGGTAAACGATCCCGCCATCTTTCCTTGTGTTGGTGGTACTAAAACAAAACCTTTGCTTCCCGGCTGAGAGATTTCACTACCAACACTATTGCTAGTAAATATCTGTACTGTGGATTTATTACTACTAAACTTACTAAACTCCCTTAACTTAATAAAGAAATTATCAAGTGGATGATAGAGTACTAGGGGAAGGTTAGGACTAGTGCTACTTGAAACCTATGGAATAGGATTACCTTGCGTTATGGGTGCCAACCTCTCTTGGAATAGTTGCTCCATCGCAACATGCAGCTCCACATTAGACTCCTCCTCGGGGTGCGCATCATCCTCATTGGACCTTTCTCCTTTTTCTCTTTGGGTTGGGCTCCTATAAAATTGCATAACTTCCTTAATGGACCCTTCCATTCCTTGGGATCCCATCTAACCTTCTATTTCCTCTATCATCTATGACATCTTTTCCTTGTTCTGTCTATTCTTCTCCTCCTTCTTAAATTCTTTCATCGCCCTTTCCCACTACTTCTCAACAATCTACACCCCTGATGTGCTCTCCTATCTCTCAACCTACTGGAGGTTCCAAAATCCATACCCATATTCCCCCTTTTTCCTTACTTGTAGCATCTTTCCCTCAACTCCTTCCCCCAGTACTGGAGATTTAGGTCTCCATCTCAAGATTTTGGAATGACATTAGGCCCTCGTCCACCGTTATATCTTTAATCCACAACGAGATTTATTTCAACAGCTATCCCCGCAACCTAGATTTAAATATGTCTTTGGCTTTTGTAAAATATTGGTATCACTCGGCTATGAATTCTAGAATGTACCCCTCCAAGGTAGTTTTTACCCAAAAATACACTACTCAGGTTAGATATGTATCTAACCGATGTAGCACTGCTAGATCTATGTGCGTCCAATTGCGAAAAAATTTACGCAATCCTTTAGGGATTGACTTGATCTTGAGACTCCACAACCAGTTGTAAAACTCTTCAGGAAAATTTCCCCAGAAAATTTCATACAATTCACTCACAGAGTCAGAAAACAGGACTTGATCCTTGACAATATTTTCGCTCTACTGCTGAAGCTCTGATTGTTGCAATATGAACTGAAATATGTGCTTATACCACTAGCTTCTTAGTTCCTCCTCATAGATCCTCGATACCATGATATATCCTCTAAATAAATTTTTGGGTCCTGGCAACTGTTGGGTGATAAAAGGTGCTTTTTAAACTCCTAATTATCCTCACATTAATTATCAATCTGGGCAAGTCCTTCTATTTCAAGAGTGTACACAGTATCTGGATGCTATTTAAACCAGAGAGTAATGTTTCATAGATTTCAATATAGATCTTTTAATACAAGAGTAAATGGATGCAGCAAGTAAATTCTAATTGCAATTAAACGAAAACTCAATCCTCTAATGAAATCAAATCCTATAGCATTTCAAGCAACAACAATATCAATGAAGAGTACAGTAGTGATAACTCTTCTCTTCGAAACTGATTGAATCTAAATCAAATGCATTCTTCAGTAAAACAACAATAATATCAGTCTAAGAGCCTAACAGCAGTAGTTAATACTCGTTATAGTTGATCACATTGAGAAGAATAATTATCTAAGAAACTCAATCCGAAAGCGGAAGTAAACTGAATAGATAACAATATTGTAAATTATACAAAACAGAGATATTCGATTAAAACAAGAAAATAATGAACAACAAAGGAAATAAAATCACAGAAAGCGATAATACTATCAAACCATCACACTTGCAATAATCGGAAATGTATGACAAAGATGAAGCTGTGAATTCCACTGGAAGCCGGGCCCTTAGCCACCAGCAGGCACTGCTAGATTACTTCAGATGATGCGAATGAAAACATCAACTTCAATTAATGATCGAACTTGAGTAGCATTACAATGTAATTTAATTCTTCAACTATACAGTCTGTAATTAAGCTTACAATTTGGAAAAACAACAGGCCTTCCCTTCTTCCTACAATCGTTTCCTTTTATAATCAAAAAGGGTAAAAAGTAATAGTAAATTCCATCCCTCAGGATCTCCCGATCCTGAGGGATTCGCAACCAATTTCTATCTTTAAGACATCTCTTCTATTCTGCACTGATCCCTATGATTCTTTTTTAGCCTTGTTCGCTACCAACTCATTCCTTTCTTTGCTTGTTCGATTTGGCTGTGCCAACAGCAGGGAACAACAATCATTCCTTGTCCATTTTCCTGCATGAAGAAGGGTAAATATCAGTTAAATCACAACTGCAATCATTCCTCATTTCTTACCATAATTCCTTAATAGATTAGCGCATTAAGACATGAAAAAGATAAGAATTAAGGATAACGAGGATGAACTTACTAGAAAATACATACCCATTTCACAACCCAACAGCAACGGAACCATTTGTTGGTGAAAAAGGAGGTCTTTGGGCAAGACCCAGTTTCAAGCTTGAGGCCAACAAGGATTCCGCAATAGTCTAGGACAACACCAGCATTTTCACCTTGCTCAAAGGAGCAAGGAGTCTCACCCAAGGCGTGTCGAGACCTTACTGATATTATAAGCTAGATAATTGACGTCGAGGAAATATTACTAACACAGATCATATTCATGAACATAAGACACATATGTATCTCAACTCTAAGAAGTAAGTTATCATTCATCGCTACATATTCAGAGTACCGAATTAAAATTTAAAATAGGCATACATTCACCATCAATAATTAAGCATAGACCAATTCATAATAGAAATCACAACAACAGTATGATTCCATTAGCTTGGATCAAAACAACATAAACATACTTCACGGAGTCTATTACAGTTCAGTTCAATACAAAAGGCTCCGCAGAGCTCTCCCTAGGCTCTACTTCTTATCATCCTCTTTCTATAACTGACAAACTAACCAACTAACTACAAAGTCACTTCTTTCCTGCCTATTTGTTCCTACCAGCTAACACTGTCAGTCCTTGCCCCTTTTGTGCTTACCTATTCCCTTGCACTCCGTTACCTTCTGTTTCTTCTTTATCACTAGGATTTCTACTGTTTCTTTCTTGCCTCCCATCTCTTCCATTTATGTTGTTATCTATCTATGCCTTGCCACTTGTCTTCTCTCTTTCTGCAACCGTGATAGCTCCATGTCTACTGATCAGGAGCTTAAGTCCGAGCTATGGAAAAAGCTCAAAATTGAAAGTGTTTAAAATCACTTGCAACTTGAACGACATGATAGACCTCGACGATACGATCATGATGCCATGAACAACACTCAAATTCGACATTGTATGTGAAATTTATTCAATTTTGAAAATTCACAATTTCATGCAAAAGTCTAGTTTGACTTGGGTTGACTTTGATTATAAAATATTAAAAAAGAATATTCCAAGGAATATTCCTCAAAATATTCCCTGGAATATACCTCGAAATATTCCACTTGATCCAATCCGGTTATGACAAGTGGCTTCCGTTCATTTGTTGGTTGGTTGACTTTGTGGATTTCGGGCCAATAGAAATCGACCACGTGGCAGGCCTCCAAGCCCAGAGGCCTGCCACGCGGCCCCAGGCTGTGAAAGGTTAGGCGTATTAAAATTTTGGCAAGTACGCAATGGAATCAAACCCCAGACCTTTCTACCATAAATCCCACGGCTTACCGTTCGGCCACAACATTAGAGCTTAATATTTAGTGGGCAGCAGTGATATTTGAAGTTTCAAAACGTTTGTTTAGGCAGCAAATGGGGGCCAGCCCCCTCACCACATGACCCGAAGGCCCATGACCAAGCACCAGACCTCTAGCAATAACCGTGCAGTTAGAGCCACCACATGTGGCCATTTTTAAACTTATGCCACAGTTTTGATTAAACAATAAATGAGAAGTTTGTTAACGGTGAAACCACAGTCTTCTCGGCGGTTCCGGCGGGTTCTCCACATGTGACCAGCCCACAATTGAACATTAAATTTAACTTATAGTTTTTCTCGACAGTTAAGGTTGGCAGCTCCGCTGTTTTGGCATTTGGGCCAAAATTATTGGCACTAACTGAAGTTTCTCCACAATTAGTGGAGGTTTTCAAGGGTAGATTGGGAAAAAAATGGTTTTGGCCATAAATTTTGAGAGGCAAAACCTTTTTGGACGCATTTTTTATTTATTTCGGGTATTAAGAGGATTATGGATCCATTGGAATAGGTTTTAGAGCAATTGGAGTTTATATTCATTCCCTTTTTTCTTCAGGGAAGCAATGAGAGCCATGAGGGCCAAGAGGGAGTTGGAGCTGTGTTGAGCTATGGTTAACCATTTGAGGTGAAAAAAAAGTAATTTTTGACTATTTTAATCATTCCAGAGACATTTGGGTAGGTTCTAGAGGTATTATACGTTTTATACAGCCATTTTAGCTTCAGGGAAGCTTTTTGAGCCATCAAGGCCATTTTGGGGTTGGAGCTGTTTTGAGTTTTACCTCTCTGTTTGAGGTGAACCAAAGATCATTTTCAGCTAATTTAGACCTTATAAACCTAATGGAAGAGGTTTAAGACCTGTTTGAGGAATTCTACAGCCCGAAAAGCTACATAGGAGTTCATAGAGCCGTCAGGGCCTTATTGAAGAAATCACTGTTTATGGTAATTCTTCACTATTTAGTGAATTTGGAGAGGAATTATTAGATTTTTCATGTCTTCTGAATCAGTATTTACATTTATATTTGTCTATTGAGACAATTTTAAACTTGTATTAGCATTTGAAATCATTATAATACAAGAGGACAAGCTCATTTTGGGAGGCTTGATCTAGCAGACGTAGCCCAGGAGGGGTGAACTGCTCACCAAACATCTGTGTCATGTTATGCTGAAGTTATCTTGCTGAAAATTTATGATTTAATATGTTAAAAAAAAATTAAATTAACTTTCCTTCACACATAAACTCTTATACGGTTACCAAAAACACTTTGATTTATGCAACAAGACATGGAGAATTTTGCACACATTTAATTAATGGAAATGGATGCCTTGCACACATTTTCAAGTACTTCCATTTTCAGATCATGAGTGTTAACTTCTACAAGTTCTAAAGACAGAGTCTGTAAAGGGCTAGGTAGCCTCTGGATCTCATCCTTTTATCAATTTAGGTGACATATCCAGTAAATGCCCCTACTGTCAATCTCTGGAACAGATCTAAGAAGTAGCATTTTTAGATCAGATGGTATCAAAGCTTTGGTTAAGCTTGGTTGTGCTTATGTTGAGCATTTTTTTTTGTACAAAAGGTGTTAAAATAGTGTAAAATATTGACTGTTTTACTGGTTGCAAAATGGTTGCTTGCATGAGTTTTCTTGAGTTGAAAAGATAGCTGTTGATAGCTAAGTCTTGGAAAGGAAAAAAGATTTTTAGGATATTTCCTTATACCAAAGTAACTCAAGATTATCTTTGGAAAAAAAACCCACTTGATTAAGTGTTTGCTACAAGATATTGGAGTTTGTGTTTTATGGCTGCTTGAATAAGAAGGGGTCTTTACTGAAATTTGGTTAAAAGATTGTCATTTGTTGGAAATATTTGAGAACTTTTTTGGGAAGTTTATTTTGTTAATTTGACCATTTACATAATGTCAAATTATTCTACAAGTGAAGTTTCCTCCTTCACGAGATTCTTCAATTATGACATGAAGAATGAGTTCATTAAGGTGAAGGACATGGTGCAGATTCTCATTGAGGATCAAAGAGAAAGTGTTAAGCTTCATGCACAATTTTTGGCTATGAAAGATGAGAAGGAAGCAATTCTCCAAAGGTTGCATGACATGGAGAAAAAAATTCTTCAAGCTCAAGAAGCTTTGTCCAAGAAAAAGTGTGAGGAAGAGGTAAATCATTCCAACTTGTCTTCAATTTCTTCCATTGAAAAGTGTGTTGGTTCTTTTGAAAAACATACAAGGGGAATCGGGTACAAAATAATGTTTAAGATGGGATATCATGAAGGCAAAGGTTTGGGCTCGCATGCACAAGGCATGGTTGACCCTATTTCAGTTGTGGAGCAACCCAAGAATGTTGGTCTTGGATATGTGCAATTTAATGGCGAAGACTCCAAATCCTTGAATGCATGTGATGCAAATTTAAAGAGAGCTTTTATTCCAAGTTCTAAAATGCACATATGTAAAAATTGTTTTAAGGGTGATTTCCATTGTTTTAAGCCATCATTGCAGCAAATAGAGGGTAAACATGCTGCTTATGGCGAGCCTTCAAGTTCAAACAGTTTTCAAGACAAGAATTGTGATGAAAGTCTGAAAAAGAAAGTTGTCTCCTCTAATAGTTCATTGTCTTTCGAAGACAAAAAGGATGGATATTCCATGCAACAAAAGAGGTATAATTATTCACATGATCAATTTGATTATGTTTAAGTAAAGAATGATAATTTTTCTTGTTCAAATGAAAGAAATTTTGCTGCACATTTTGTGGTGGATTTAACCATGTTGCTTCAAGTTGCTGGTTGAAAAAGAAAGCACACAGGAAGCAGAAGAGGCAAAGAGAACTTTCTCAAAAAGTGCTTAAGAGTTTCACATTTTTTCAAAAGAAGGGACATGATGTATCTCATTGTTGGACTTTGCTTCCAACAAATCGTCCAAAGAACATGCAACTAAAGGAAAAAAATCTTGGAGTAAGTGGATCTATGGATTCCATTATCGATGTGGAAATGGAAGATTCACATGTAGAAATGTTGCAGCAGGAAAATACGCCATGGAGTTGGCTTGGTAGGAAGTGGATTAAATTCTTAATGCAGTAAGTCATCTTCATTTTGTACATGCAAATTTTAGATTGGTATGCATGTATTTCAGTTGAAAACTTGATGCAAGATCACATGTAAAAGTAGTTTCAGTTGATGGAATTTCTTTGTTGTTGCAAAATTTTCACCATGGAGGTGTAAAAGATGAGTATGATACTCACTTATATTGCAGCAATGTATTTTGGTTCAGCTCTTAGTCACCCACATGTTTTTTGGGATGATGTACTTGTTGGTATTTGAAAAGAAGAGTTGAAGTTGCACATGTACATAGAGATTGTATGTGTAATTAGAAAACTATATATAGTTCATTGTACATGATACATACATATGTGTTTTTCAAGATGTATCTTTTTGTTTATCGACTTGTGTCGATTGTGTCACACATGTTTGTCGACTTGTGTCAATTATGTCACACATGTTTATCGACTTGTGTCGATCGTGTTACACACGATTGTTGACTTGTGTCGGTTGTGTGCACACTTGTTACAGATTTTGTGTGTCAATTGTATAGCACATTTCATTGTCAAACTTTTGTTGATGTCGTATGTTGCACAAGGTGCCTTTGATGTCGATTGGTGCAGAGAACGAAGTGTCAGTGCAAAGCAGTGCAAGATTACATGAGATGGAAAGGCATGCAGGAAAAGAGGGCACAAATTTCAGCAAGGGTCATTGCTGGTTTCAGAATGACAGACTGGTATGGAGAGAAAACTTGGTTGGGATTCGGCACAAGAACATGGCTCATTCAGCAAAATTCGCCATGAGAACAGTGGCAAGTCAGGAAAATTTTTGGAGGCTGAAGAGAAGAGGATGTTGTTATTCTCTCATTTTCTGTACTACAGTTCAGTTTCATCATTTCAGTGAGCTTTTGGGGTCCAAAATCTTCTCATTTGGGAGGTGTGATCAGGAGCTCAAGTCCGAGCTATGGAAAAAGCTCAAAATTGAAAGTGTTCAAAATCACTTACAACCTAAATGACAGGATAGGCCTCAGCGATACAATCCTAATGCCGTGAACGACACTCAAACCTGACACTATATGTGAAAGTTATTCAAGTTTGAAAATTCAAAATTTCATGCAAAAGTCCAGTTTGACTTGGGTTGACTTTGATTAAAAAAATATTAAAAAAGGAATATTCCAAGAAGTATTCCTCAAAATATTTCGGGAATATTCCTTAGAATATTCCCTAGAATATTACTCGAAATATTCTACCTGATCCAATCCAGTTATGACAAGTGGCTTCCGTTCATTTGTTGGTTGGTTGACTTTGTGGATTTTGGGCCAATAGAAATTGGCCACGTGGCCCCAGGCCGTGAAAGGTTAGGCGTATTAAAATTTTGGCAAGTCCACAACGGACTCGAACACCAGACCTGTCTACGGTAAATCCCACGGCTTACCGTTCAGCGACAACATTAGAACTTAATATTTAGTGGGCAGCCGTGATATTTTAAGTTTCAAAACGTTTGTTTGGGCGAAAAATGGGGGCCTGTTAGTATGAATCTTTCGTCGAAAAAGACCACTTTAGTTACGCATAAAAAATATCCCTAACATCAATTATGGCTGCCAATATCTTTAAATTTGCAATTAGTTGATCCAAATAAAGCTGCACAAATCCAGATCTATGCATAAAAAGACATTAAGCAGTGAAAATGAAATATTGCTCCATGCATCCAATAGATAAGACAAGAACCATATGGTTGAAAGAATTTTTTATATTAAAAGGGGCACCTGAGAGGAAAACAAGAAAGGTGTTTCCAATTCTCCTCAATGGGATGGGTTCTTGAAATTCCTCAACATTTCAGATCTAAAATTTCTCTCTCCTACTGGTGTAGAAAAACCCAAAAAAACATAGAACTCAAAGGGAGCTCACAAAGCAAATAGAAAATGTGACAATGATAATGGCTCAAAGTCAGACCAAGAGTATAGATCTAGAGTGATCTAATACAAATGAAAGGTGACAAATGAATGGGAAAACCCTTCTATTTATAACAAAATATTAGGGTGATCTAGAACTTGGTGCATGAATACAATATTATTAACCAAATTCTAGAACCACCTTTTAGGAATATTTTATTATATTTGTTGGAGGGAAAAGGATTTTTGACTTGGGTCAATTCCTTTATTTATAAATAATAAATAAATAAATGATTTATTTATTATTTTAAGGAAATGGTGGAAATATAATTAAATAAATAAATAATTATTTAATTATTTATAAATGATTTAGTCAGATTTAACTAGGAATATTATTTAAATAAGGATTAAATAATTTATTCCTAGGAAATAATCAAATAAACAAGGATTTATTTAATTGATTTCCTTGTTTTGGGTTAAATATGACCAGGAATAATAATTAAATTAATGTTTAACTAATTATTCCTAGAGGAAATATAAAAAAATATAGATTTTTTTATTATTTCCTTTTGGGGTTTCCTATTTAGACCATAAACAACTTAATAAAGGTGTTTTACTAAGTTATTTCACATAGTGAAAGCAATTTTACTTAGGGTAAAATTGGTCTTACATGGTGTACTTGGGTCCATCTAATGATAATAGTTTAGATGACCAAAAAATGGTGTAACAGATTTCCCCCTAGCGTACGAGTGTTAGGAGCAAATTGTATGACCGAAGTACGTTGTAAGAACTCAATCACTAGAAATCGAGAGGGAATTCAGAGAGAGAAATGTAGGGTATTCTAATGTGCTAAAGGACTAGACCCTAAGGAGATGAGACTTACAGGGGCAACAAGTCTCTAGTTTATGGTACCTGTACGAAAGGCAGCGGGGGAGGCATGCCTATGCCCACTGAGAAAAAGTACAAAAGAATAGTGTGTCCAGTAAACAAGGAACCAAACTATAAAGTACATGCTAGCATAAACACAAGCCAAAAAAAATAGAATGATGAATCCCACATACATGCTATGCCTGGGATAACATCCAGGACTTATACAATAATATCTGAGTACATGAGATACAAATACAACCCAAATGCCCCCTAGAAATGGGGAAGGGCTCGCAAAATCCGACTGATACATGCAAATCGAAAAGGCGCTGCAAGCGGCTAAGGTCGAGATCATCAAATATAGGGAGCTGCATCAAAGGCTGGAATGAAGAGGTCATCCAGGCATGTGGGTGGCTACCTGCAGGGCCACCCCCTCATGAGGGTTGAGACATCTCACACACACCCGGGAATCACCAATAGCTACTGCTGTATCATTGGACCATCAAGTATACGGATCTCGATCATGCTGAAAAGAGCTGGAGCAAGGTACACCACCCTCTAGACCTGTCTTCTGGAATGAATGATTTGATGTCAATAGAAGGAGGCCCGCCATAGGTGAGGCAATAAGGGATCCCCAACTAAGGCACAAGAGAAAATAGTAGAGCAATGAATAGGCGGACACTAATGATGATGATGAAGTGGGGGATACTGAGTAGCGGATGGATGACTTCCCTTGTTAGAGCATAAAGGGCATGAATGGCTTGGTAGCGACTGACACAATATCATGAGGGATAGGGGCCAATGGGACTGAAGGCCATAATGTGCGACATGAGAGAGGGACCAAGTAATGAAGGATGGAGGATTATAGTGGGATACAAAGGGACTCGGGATAGACTCCGTAAATGCGATGATGACTCAACTCGGATGCTCTAAACAAGGGCGACTCGATGGTGTTGCCACACAGTAAAGGTCCAATGGGGGACCATGAAAACATGAGTACAAGATGGTAACTCATGACGAAAATCAACATGGACAAGGAACAAGTATGGAGGCAAAGTGGTGCCTCAAGTACAAGTGTTGTAAGTGAGGAAATCCAATTTTGAGGAGAGGTGAAGAGACCCTTCTTGGGAAAAATGTGTCCTGGTGAAGTATCAAGGTACTAAAAACTAACAGGTACCCAAAGCTCATAAACAGGCCAGGTCACACTTTTTGGGGTTTTTTCTGCGACCGGGGTAGCAGGTACTGGGCAGAAAACTGCGACTGGTCCTAAGAGATGACCTGAAAAGTGCGACCTGTTAGAGGAAGGGGGTTGTAGCGCTGTTTTTGGCTGAGATCTGGGATTTTTATGGTTGAGGGGCATAAGTTCCCCCAAGCATGTTGTGATCATGCCAAAATGTATTTAGAAAAAGGCGAATCTAAGCACATTTTAATGATATGGTGCGCCATTTCTTTTTGTTATGGTTATGTAGTTTGAGATTACCAATCTCTTTTAGTACTGCATATATGAATCAAATGGAATTTAAGTTCTTGGGTTGGCATACCTGGTGTCACTATCCCAAAAAGAGGATTTGGATATAATGAACTGATGCTCTCTTAGAAAACCTATAGGTTGGTCAACAACAATGCCTAAAAGACTGGGTTGCTGATGTAAGATGAAGGAATGATAAGGGGTATCATCCCTAGAGTGATCTGAAGTGATATGGGACTCTATAGGTTCTTCTAAATGTGGAAGAATAATGGTACTGGAGTCGACAAGACTAGATACACTAGGAGAGTTGTGGAGAATTGCTTCTCTTAGTCTCTCAAATATGGGTGCCCCCTTACCCAAACATTGGGTGTCAATGTAATGGCCGCAAAGTGTATGTGGTTCGAACCCATGGGTTTGATGTAAGGGGGAATAGATAAAGTCAGGGGTGGGGATGTATTCCATAATGTCATCATCGTGATAGAAGATGGGGTGACTGGTGGAAGAAAGAGCACCTGACGCGACAAAGGTACCTGACTCATTATCATGACAAGAGAGGTTCACATGCGCATCGCCACAAGGGGTGACCGAAGAGTAAGCAGATAAAGGATCTACCGATGTTGAGCCCAAGGTGATTGCTGAAGGAAGGTCAAGCGAAACAACAGGGGAGGATTCAGAGGGAATGTTCCCCGAGGGTCTCATGGATGATGATAGGTAGAAAATGGTGGATGAAGGCTCCTTAATCTTGACATCAGGAGGGGGAATGTCAATGGGAGTAGTCATGTCTGGTAGTGCTACTGAAGCAAAACGCACAAATAAGGGAGAGGTGGACTCGTTGCGCTTGGCCTCAACGTGGCGGACCACAGCTAGAGAGGTGCAAAATTATTCGAGGCGGGGACAAAGGTGGGTGTAATGGCCATGGAGATCACACAAAGCACAAGGGTGGTTGGTGTGAATAGTCTTGGGGTTCTTGGCCGCAGTCACGGAAGGAACAGAGGCTTCTGGGACCGTGGACTCAGGGAACGTGACATTAACCATGGGCTTGAGATGAGGCAGTTCAGGACAGGTGTGCGTGGCATGGCCAAAAACATCACACAAATCACACTGGATGGTATGCTTTGGAGGCTGAGGAGGGGTAGGGTTTGTCAGGGCAGCCTTGTCCTTTGATTCCCCCCTCCGAGTTTTGCCATTCTTACCCGAAGCGGTCACAACAGGAGGTGGTTCCTGTTGAGGTGACTAAGGCACTGTTGCAGTGGGAGATGTCATGGGGACCGATTGAACCAATGTTAAAGCAAGATAAGGTTTGGGTTGACTAGGCCGGGTAGTGGCTGGAGGGTCAAGGTACCAGACGGGTATGCTCAGGGTCAAATTGGGGAGGGAGAGGGTGGCCATGATGGGAACCGAATAGACTTCGCGAGGGGGAGCAAGGAAAGATATCTGACCAGCAGAGTAATGGCCAGGAGGGATGACTCCAAGATGGTTGAGACCTGGTGGAACCGACCCAGGAGGATAGAGGGGCTCATGGGTACCAGCTGTAGGAGAAGGGCCAGAAGGAAGAGGTTTGGCTGGCTGAGGCGAAGGGCTAGGAGCAAGTTGTGGTGGGTGAGGTTGAGGTTGAGGTTGCTGACTAGCCGAAGCGGGCCGTTTAAGGTCAGCCTGAGACGATTGCATCATGCAAACATTCGCTAAGCTGGGATCAGAGACAGGAGAAGGAGGAATACCAGGGAAAGTTCCAAGCAAGGAGGAGTCTTTGTAGATGCTGGGGGAGACATTGGTCAAAGAATTGACGGTTTGCTTATTGGCTACAGAAGAGATGGTCGACTCAGGGGAGGTCTGAGATTTTGGCTCATGATATGTGAACTGGTCAATGGTGACTATCTTTCCATTATGAGGGAAAAAAATCTTGTGGTGGACCGCGGATGGGACAACAGACATGGCATAGGTGTAGCTACGTCCCAAAAGAATGTTATAATCAAGAGGGGTGTCGATGACTTCAATGTCAATGAAAACAGTCTTACCTGCAAGAGTGATAGGAAAATTATGGAATAGGCCAATGGGCTGGGAGGCATGGCCGTCCCATGCATGAAGGGTGATTGTGGAAGGGGACAGCTCAGGAGATCCGAGTTGTTTCCAAACCGAAGTAGACAACACATAGGTGGATGCCCCCTCATTAATAATACACCGAGAAACATGAGCGTTTCAGATGTTGACTGGGATTTGGAAAGCTACGGAAGCAGAAAGGGGAGGATGTTCTAATTGACAGGCGTCAAAAACAATCAATTGGTCATCAGCAGGATCTACAGAGCCCATGGCAGATAGTAGAGCCTTCTTTTGAGAAGGACACAACTAGAGGAGTTCCAGTGTTGAAATGGCAGCAGGAGACTGCGCCAAATCATCTACTATGCTATACAAATGAGCAGCTCGACCAGAAGCAGCATTTCGGCGTAATGGTCTTTTAGGAATCTCAGTATGAACCTCAACTTTGGGTTGAGGGATATTCAAGGGACCATTGGATGACGAAAGAGGCTCTGTAGAACCTGAAGAAGGTGGCTCGGGGACAGACAGAGCGGGAGGCTTGGGGTACTGACGAGACCGAGTTTGAAGGTTAAGGTCAACAGGTAAAGGTTGATCAGAGTTCATCATGAGAATATGGTAATCAAAGGAACTAGAAGGGAAAGGTTGAGTGGCCGACTATCTGTCAGGTGGTTGGGTAGCCACAAATCCCTGCTGTGCATCCACCTGCTCTCGAGGGGGCGGTGACTACTGTTACGGGGGTTGAGAAAGCAAGGGAGGCGGAGGTGCGGATGTTGGAGGAGCTGGAGCACCACACTGTGGATACTGATAATAAGGGGGTTGGGTAACAGTGTGGTAAGTAGGAGGTTAGGCCAAAAGAGGGGGAATGTCGTGTCCTAGAGACGTGCTACCGGGAGGGGCAAAAGTGCGGGAAGTGCTGCCTCCCCCCCAGGAAAACCATGACCCATGGGAGGCTGGGCGTATGAATGAGAGATAGCTCCAACGATACCTTCATCGGCATGAGGTGCCCCCGGTGCATGGGCATCACCGGGTCTGGGGAGATCAGGTAGAACAGTATAAACATAACCCATCTGAGCATAGATCAGGTCATATTTTAACGCCATTTGGAGGGCAGCTTCTTCAGTTTGAGGAAAATGCGATGCGACATCTTTCCCGATAGGGGGAAAGAGATATCTAAGGAACCAGTCCATGTAGACACAGTCGTCGAAGGTGGGAGATTGACATAGGCTCTTTCTTCTTCACCATTCCTAGACATGATCAGATAGGCGAGTCGCAGATGATTGACGGAACGAAGTCAAAAGTTCGATACTAGTGTCATAACGAAGGGGAAGCTGGAAGTAAGATAAAAAAGCCCGAGCAAGAGTCACAAAGGTGGTATGAGAGGAAGTGGGCTGATAAACATACCACTTAGAAGCTTTGCTTGTAAGCGTGCGTTGGAACAATCTAATACAGATGGAATCATCAGTAATGGAATGGGAGGAACACCACATGTGGAAAGATCGGATATGGTTGGAGGGATCCTGTCCAGCAAGGCCTTCAAACTTGGGAATGTCAGAGGGGAGCTTGGTTGGCATAGCAAGCCAACCAACATCGTGGCATATAGTATCATTGATCAACTGATTGAAATCAGGGAGACTGAGGCCTGCCATGAAGGGGAGCAAGGGAGCAGTAGAGGTAGTTCCTGTGGCGGTTCCGCTAGTAACAGTCCCAGCATTAGGGCCGGGGTTGCTGCTAGCGTTAGGCCCTGGACCAGACATGGTGAAGGTAACAGTGGGAGAACCAAAAGTAGGGGGAGAACCCGAACAATCAGAAGAGGAGTCGGAGCGTGGACTCGGGGAAGGAATAACTAGACGATGGCGCGAACGAGTAAGTCATCTAAACGGAAACCGAGGGTGAAGGCCAAGAAGTCTCCTGGATAAATGCCTTGGTGGCGCAATGATGACGGGAAGAAGAATAATCGACAAGGGTAGGGAGGTGCAGAATCAAGTGAGGTCAATGTCGAAACAAGGGTAGAGAGGTGCAGTGTCAATTGATTTTAAAGTCTGTGCCAGGCGGTGTTAACCAGGCTCTTCTTCACTTAGGGTCAGTGTGTGGCATGTGTTAATTTTAATTTTTAAACCCAGACGTTTTGAGAGTAAAAGAAAAAGTGTGTTGCGTAACTGAAAATAAATCTGCAGAGAATAGTAAATAAGACTGAAATAACACAAAATTAACAGCTAAAAATGCATCGATCTAAACCAAGAAGGCGGGTCTCTCAAAACTAGTCTAAAAGAGGGAAAAAATCTAATCAAAACACACTAAAAAGAGGCCAATAGATGTAAGGTCGAGAGGGATAGGGATCTAAAGGAGAAATCTGCAGAAAAGAGGTGCAAAAAATAGCAAAGAGGGAGAGGCAAGGTTGTTTTAACAAAGGGGAAAATCCGCTAAAGGTAGGAGGGGCAAGGAGGTGACCCTAGAGGAAAACCCAAACAAAACTATATGAGGTGATTTGAAAGGGAGAAGAGTTGATCTAGAGGGATCTGAAAATGAGGTGTCAGATCTAAAAATAAGAAGGCTGAAACTCTGAAATTGCAGACGTCTGAAACAGCTTAAACTCGCCCACAAAAATTGGAGGGTACTAAAGCCCTAAGGGGAAATATTCCCACTTAGTTGAGTGAAAAATATCAGAAATAGGTATAAACGGGCAGAGATGGAGGCTGGAAAACCTGACAAAAGCTTCAGAGAAACCAGAAAAATTGCTGGAAAATTGCAGAAAAAAGTGCAGGTCGCAGGTTCTGACCTGTTTTCAGTCCAGGTCACAGGTTTGGGGCAGACAGTGTGCCCTCCAGTCCAGGTCGCATTTTTTGGTCCGATAAGTGAAACCTACAGATCTGGGTCTCTCGGCGGTAGATTTCAGAAAAATTTGTTGTCACAGCTGCAACTGATGTCTGTCACCTGCGCAATAGGGCCAGAAACGCACGGAAGTTAAAAATTTTAATGTTTGAGTGTTTTATAGGTGAAAATCACCATAAAAATAGGAAAACAGAAAACTGAAGAGAAACCCTAGGGTCTGAAATAGCTGGATATGTAGGAATATATAAAACGACAACGGTCGCAAAATAAAACCCGTGTGGAGTTGCCAATTGTTAGTATGAATCTTTCATCAAAAAATACCACTTTAGCTACGCATAAAAAATAGCCCTAACATCAATTATGGTTGCCAATATCTTTAAATATGCAATTAGTTGATCCAAATAAAGCTGCACAAATCCAGATCTATGCATAAAAAGACATTAAGCAGTGAAAATGAAATATTGCTCCATGCATCCAATAGATAAGACAAGAACCATATGTTTGAAAGAATTTTTTATATTAAAAGGGGCACCTGAGAGGAAAACAAGAAAGGTGTTTCCAATTCTCCTCAATGGGACGGGTTCTTGAAAGTCCTCATCATTTCAGATCTAAAATTTCTCTCTCCTGTTGGTGTAGAAAAACCCAAACAAACATAGAACTCAAAGGGAGCTCACAAAACAAATAGAAAATGTGACAATGATAATGGCTCAAAGTCAGACCAAGAGTATAGATCTAGAGTGATCTAATACAAATGAAAGGTGACAAATGAATGGGAAAACCCTTCTATTTATAACAAAATATTAGGGCGATCTAGAACTTTGTGCATGAATAAAATATTATTAACCAAATTCTAGAACCACCTTTTAGGAATATTTTATTATATTTGTTGGAGGGAGAATAATTTTTGACTTTGGTCAATTCCTTTATTTAAAAATAATAAATAAATAAATGATTTATTTATTATTTTAAGGGAATAGTGGAAATATAATTAAATAAATAATGATTTATTTAATTATTTATAAATTATTTAGTCAAATTTAACTAGGAATATTATTTAAATAAGGATTAAATAATTTATTCCTAGGAAATAATCAAATAAATAAGGATTTATTTAATTGATTTCCTTGTTTTGGGTTAAATATGACGAGGAATAATAATTAAATTAATGTTTAACTAATTATTCCTTGAGGAAATATAAAAAAATATAGATTTGTTTATTATTTCCTTTTGGGGTTTCCTGTTTAGACCATAAACAACTTAATAAAGGTGTTTACTAAGTTATTTCACATAGTGAAAGCAATTTTACTTAGGGTAAAATTGGTCTTACATGGTGTACTTGGGTCCATCTAATGATAATAGTTTAGATGACCAAAAAATGGTGTAACAGGGCCAGCCCCTAAGGGCTAGCCCCCACACCACATGACCTGAAGGCCAGTGACCAAGCACCAGACCTCCGGCAGTAACCATGTGGTTAGAGCCACGACATGTGGCCATGTTTAAACTTATGCCACGGTTTGGATTAAACAATAAACATGAAGTTTGTTAACGGTGAAACCACGGTCTTCTCGATAGTTCCGGCGGGTTCTCCGCATGTGACCAGCCCACAATTCAACATTAAATTTAAATTATAGTTTACCCGATGGTTAAGGTTTCTGGCTCTGCCATTTTTTCATTTGGGCCAAAATTATCGGCGCTAACTGAAGTTTCTCCACAATTAGTGGAGGTTTTCAAGGGCAGATTGGGCAAAAAATTGTTTTGGCCATAACTTTTGAGAGACAAAACCTTTTTGGACAAATTTTTTTTTGATTTCGGGTATTCAAAGGATTCTAGATCCATTGGAACAGGTTTCAGATCCATTGGAGTTGATATTCAGTCCCTTTTTCTTCAGGGAATCAATGAGAGCCATGAGGGCCAAGAGGGAGTTGGAGCTGTGTTGAGCTATGGTTAATCATTTGAGGTGAAACAAAAGTCATTTTCGACTATTTTCAGCATTCCAAAGCCATTGGAATAGGTTACATAGGCAATAGAGGTATTCTACAGCCATTTTAGCTTTAGGGAATCTTTTTGAGCCATCAGGGCCATTTTGGGGTTGGAATTGTTTTGAGTTGTACCTCTCTGTTTGAGGTGAACCAAAGCTCAGTTTCAGCTAATTTTTACCTTATGAACCTAATGGAAGAGGTTTTAGACCTGTTTTATGAATTTTACAGCCCGAAAATCTACAGAGGAGTTCGAAGAGCCGTTAAGGCCTTATTGAAGAAATCACTATTTATGGTAATTCTTCACTGTTTAGTGAATTTGGAAAGGCATTATTAGCTTTTTTATGTCTTCTGAATTAGTATTTGCATTCATATTTGTCTATTGAGACACTTTTAAACTTGTATTAGCATTTGAAATAATTTTAATACAAGAGGACAAGCTCATTTTGGGAGGCTTGATCCTGTAGACGTAGCCCAGGAGGGGTGAACTGTTCACCAAACATCTGTGTCATGTTATGCTGAAGTTATCTTGCTGAACATTTCTGATTTAATATGTTAAACAAAAGATTAAATTAACTTGCCTTCACACATAAACTCTTATACAGTTACCAAAAAAACTTTGATTTATGCAACAAGACATGGAGAATTTTGCACACATTTTCAAGTACTTCCATTTTCAGATCATGAGTGTTAACTTCTAGAAGTTCTAAATACAGAGTCTGTAAAGGGCCAGGTAGCCTCTGGATCTCATCCTTTTATCAAAGGTGACATATCCAGTAAATGCCCCTATAGTCAATCTCTAGAACAAATCTAAGAAGTAGCATTTTCAGATCATCTACCTTGATTGTGTTCCACCATTTGTCTTCCAGATCTCCGGAACTCCAAAAATTTTATATCCAAAACAAAGGCCCCAACAGTTATCATGAATAGTGCTCCCTTAATTAGATTTAAGCATGGTCAACATATCCTTTTTTATGGATTTTTTGAAGAGAAATTTTATTTTAATTGTTCAACATATTTTTCAGAAAAAAGATTGCTTCTTACATTCAAAAACATCTTCACGAATAAATTTTCTATGGTTCCCTTGAATGCTTGTTACATTATCAACATTCAATAGAAATTCTTGAAGTTCTTTCTCACTAGTTTCTTGAACACGATCATCATAGTCTTTAGTTTTGTTTTGAAAATCCTAATACTCACAAAATTTTTCAAAAAGAAACTCTTGTGAATATAAAGTTATGCAAAATGAATTAAATGTAGCATGGAATTCATTCAAAGAAGAAATAATTGAATGAGATAAATATCTATATCAAACCCTTTCTTCCTGGTCCAATGAAAACATGAACAACTTTATCTTCACATATTCATGAACAATACTTTGTTGCTTCATACATTCATGAAAGCTTCTAAGATGTTGAAACATATTATAATTTGCATCTCCGCTGAATCTTGGAAGATACTCATTCCACTCATGAAATGTAGCCATATGATGATGATAGCTAGGGATCACAGTAAAATCCAGTGGGGAAAAATTATTTTCTATGAATGCAGGGACATCCATTAAAGGCCCAAAAAATAAATGATCAAAGGAAAAAAAATTAGATGAAAATTTTATAGCCTATCACTGTTTTTTGTCACATTAAAAATTAAGACAAAAATATTTAAACCCAGGGAATATATATTCAATTTCATCCCCATAAATGGTGCCAAAATATGTTGTAACTCTTGGAGAGAGTTCCTGGTTGTGGGGCAACCAGTGTCCGAGACATATTAATATTGAATAGAAATAGTTAAAATAGATGGCTAGAGGGACATGCCATGAGGGCATGCAAAAAAAATTTCTAATTCTAAAACCATATATCCTTCAAAACAAAATGGCCAGATAAATTCTAAGGGTTACATGGTCTTTTCATCAAGGGAATGATTTGAAGAAAAATATAGAACAAATTTTAAATTAGGCACTTAAGAATCTGAATTTAAACTAATACAAAAAGACTAATGCAAGACAAAGAAAATGTGAATGGATTTCCTGGATGTGGAGAGCTTCATTAAGGGTTTTGAAATTAATTATGAATACAATTAATTAAATCCATGAAAAAATTAAATGAAGCACTAGTTGCATCTTACATTGTCCAAGAGAATAAAAAACATAGATGAATGTTGAATCATGAGAGAAAAACAATGACTATAACTACACCCAAAGCTAGAATCAAAACTATTGGGTTTTATTTTATTTAAGAGATAATTTCTAATTATAGTGTCAGACATGGATATTGGTGATGGGCCTCTAAATTAGACATAAATTAAGGCCCATATAACCTTTATTAGTCCCATCTACCTTTCTTATGCACATGAAAAGATATATTAAATATATCCTTTTGCATTTAATAATGTTTTCTTATTCTTTAATATTTTCTTAGGAAGGTTTAAAGATAATTTCATATTTGTGCCTAATATTGGTTAATTTTGTAGAATATTTTGAGAATACTGGGAAGATTATGCAGATTTGGAGAAGGAGATAATTTAGGGACTTTCTCCCAGCCACTGGAAGATCAAGAGTGAAGAATAAATGAGCACAATATCAGGAAATTAGGGAGAAATCTTGGAGAGATTCAAGGGGGTTTTCCACCATTATTAACTCCCAAAGGAAGCCAAAGGATCCTCATGAGTTCCCCTCCAGCAATTCGAATTCAAAAGGCAACCAAGCAACTCAAGACCAAGTCCACTCAAAC
Source organism: Pinus albicaulis (assembly GCA_034641835.2). Taxonomy (NCBI): domain Eukaryota; kingdom Viridiplantae; phylum Streptophyta; class Pinopsida; order Pinales; family Pinaceae; genus Pinus; species Pinus albicaulis. The sequence goes on along the minus strand of CM076576.1, from coordinate 560,990,075 downwards.
CATACTTCAGTTGGAGTCAAGTGGACTCATTACCTATTTTTTAGGGAGTTGTTGGTAGCTACCTTTGAGGATAAATAAAGATAATAAAAAGCTAATTAGGGTTGATTCTGGTGGATTATGGTCCATTTTATCCAGTCCATTCCATTCCATTTTCATTCCGTTCCATCCCATGCCATTCATTTTCCATTCTATTAGGATTTTTTTGTTTAAGACCTTCGATATGTAATAAAATTGTAGTTTCAATTCAATGATTATTCAGATGTTGTTTTACTGATCTAGTTTCAGGGAGAGAGGCTTGTGGGTTAGGGCCCAACCCATGTGCCTCATCTTATCTGTTGTTTGCATTATTTCCTTTCTGTCATTTAGCTAGTTTTGTTTCTGTCATTTAGTTAGTTTTTCTTATGATAGTTTCATTGTTGTTTATTTTTTTCTTTCACTTTTCTGTTGTAGTTCTTCATTTGCTTATGAGTAATAGAATAGAGGAAAAAACTCTAAAATATGTGGATCTAGACTTCCCTTCCCATATCTGTCAATAGAGCTTGAGGGGGGTGGACTCTCCCACAGGTCAAAAAGAACTTCTTTCTGTTCACTATTTTTATCATACACTTGTTTGTTTTTTTGCATAAGTAGGCAGGGTTGGTTGCAGGTACAAGAATCTTCGCTCGAAAGAAGTTCATTGACACCTCCCTGCTTCATTTCCCATATCCATTCCATCTTTACTGTTACGCTTCTATTCCTATTTATTTCACTTATTGCAGCTGCCACACCCTTTTATTCCCAATAACAATTCAAAATGACTAAGTCTGCCTTCTATTCCTTCGTTTTCTTGTTTTACAGTTAGCACAGCCATTTTAATGAAAAAAACACTTCAAAACCTTATAGGTTTACCTCCGCCCTTTTCTTCTCTAGTTCCACACTTATCGCATTTCACATCTCGCAAATCCTACCCGCTCTCCCTTCTATTTCCTGCTCGTGATTGCAATTGCGATAACACTTCCACCTTACAACTTACCGCAAATCACAATCGAATTTCCTTTCCGTACATCGTAATAAAATTTTGAAACCTTTTCCCTTTTACCGTTAAGACTTATCACTCCCTTTTTCCAATTGCAATATGGTTATCGCACTCCTCCCTTTCTCCTCGAGCTACCATACTTCACAAATCGAAAATCGCAGTTTTTATTTGGTTCCCGTTAATACTTATTGCTCCAAACGATGATTGCAATACAATTATCACACTCTTCCCTTGCTCCTAAAAATTCCTACTACCGTACTTCGCAAATTTCAAATCACATTTTTCTTTGGTTTTTGTTAACACTTATCGCTTCCAAACGTCGATTATGATAATTCTCCATACCCTGCCACATCACAAATCGCATTTCACACTTCACAACATTTTCCTTCTTTTCCTTTAAGACTCACTGCTCTCGAAGCCGATTGCGATAATTCTCCATACTCTGCCACATCGCAAATCACATTTCACACTTCACAACCTTTTCCCTTTTTCCTCTAATACTTAGTGCTCCCGATGCCGATTGCGATATTGTCATTGCACTCCATCACCGGTCCTACCGCCATGTCACCCATCACATTTCTCACTTCGCAAATTTTTCCCCATTTCATTTCGCACTTCGCAACTTTTACCCCATCACATTTCACATTTCACAACTTTTTCCCCATTGCATTTCGCACTTCACAATTTTTATCCTGATCGCATTTTGCAATCTTTATCCTCTCTTTGTTAACACTTACCGCTCTTGTCTGCTGATTGCGATACTAGTATCGCGCTCTGCCACCTGTCCCACCGCCACATCATTCGACTCATCGCAACTCACAAATCGCACTTTTATTTGGTCCTTGTTAACACTTACCACTCCTATCTGTCGATTGTGATATTGCGATATCTCTTTTCACAGATCACAACCTTTTCCATTTTTGCAAATCGCATTTTGCTCCCACTCCTGAACTGTACTCCCGCTTCTCTTCCATCACACTTTTCAAAGCATTCCACTCCAAAGGATTTTTTATGCTATAATAAAGTTTTAGTAAGGCTTAAACCCCTTCCTTCCACTTATAAGCCTTGTTTCATGTGTTAAGCCCTCCATTAGCCTCTTTAGCCTTTTTCCTCCAAGCTGCAAATCAACACTTTTTCAATTAGAATTAAGTCATGGATATATTAACTGCATGGATAGAAGCTTGGTAGATAGAGCATAAATTAAATTATTTTCATTCCCATCATTTCCTTTCTGCAATTTAATTCAGTTCCCTTTCTGCCATCTATTTTCTGCAAGTTAAATTAGTTTCCTTTCTGTCATTTCCTTTCTACAATTTAAATTAGTTTATTGTCTGCCATTTCTTTTCAGTAATTTAAATTAGTTTCCTTTCCTCTCATTTATTTTCAGCAATTTTTTTTAGTTTCCTTTCTGTCATTTCCTTTCTGCAATTTATTTTAGTTTCATTGAAGTGTCACAGACTTCACTGAGAACCCCTAGAATTAGCACCCTTTCGTATAGCGGAAGAGGATGACATGGGTAGAATGCATCTGTTGTGTATATAGCATTGTCACCTCTAGTTTTGTACGAACCCAAGTTTGATAAAGTAAAGTAGGGCAGCCCCTGGGAGTTGCAGCACTCTTGGTGCAATACCAGGCCTCACCACTTTTTGGTGTCATTTCTGGGGAGGTGTCTAGTAGATTCTTTGATTCTGTTTTAAAATTCGTTTCTACTTTCCTTTTTCATGTTGTTTCCAAAATATTGAAAAATATAAAAAAAATATGATTTTCATGCCCCATAGGAGTAGGGATACTCATAATTTAAAAAAAAATACTTCTCCAATACCAACCCCCCCACTTGACCACATGGTGCAGTAGGAACCACATCACCATACACTTTTGAAGGTAGAAGAGATAGATGGATATGATGACAATGAAGAAGATCTTATTGGGTTTTCCATTCAAGATATGGACATTAGTGTACATATGAAGAACATCCCTCCATATTTCCTTCCCAAATTCCATGGTATGAGGACAGAGGATCCATAAACATTTATCTTTGAATTTGAGATACTTTGTAGATCTTATGGCTACTTATCACACACTCAAAAATTTAGATTGTTTCCTGCAACATTGAAGGATAAATCTCTTTAATGGTTGATGAGTCTAGGTACTAATTCAATAAGATCATGGAATGATATGAAAAATATAAAGATCGTGATCTTAGAGAAGAAATTTTTAGAATGAACCAAGAAGAAGATGATAGCCTTGGGTATATAATATAGAGGTTCATGTATAATGTTAAGAGGGAAAAATTGCATCACCTAGGATTTGACACACTAAAAACCCTCTTACTTAGAACAATTAGGGATGAGTGGATTGATCTCCTTAATATCATGAGTAGAGGAGACATATACCAACTTTCATTTGAAGAAATTTGTGAAACATGCAAGCACATATCAAGAGGAAGGGAAAGAGTAAGTAAGTCAACATCAACATTGGTAAGGAAAGATGAACTTGGAAATTTGCTTGATAAATTTAAAACATAAATTCTTAGAAATCTAAGTGAACAAGTAGAAATGTTAAGAATGAAAAATGAACAAAAAGAAGATGCTGATACTTTTGTTATCCACGCAGAATCATTTTATACTAACTCTTGTTCATCATTCCCCAGGTTTAAAAAAATTTACCAGGAAGACAATGGAGCAAGACAATCACCAAAGAAACTATGTTATGTAGCTCCAAGTATACCCTGGCAGCCTAGTCAACTTGATGTGATGCAAGGTCCCACTTCACAATTTCAAGCTTATTCACATCCATCTCAAACTAATTGGGACACACTCCCTCCTTGGAAACCTTGGCCATCTCAACCCAAAAACCAATCTTGGCAACATTGTTGGTAAGGACCTTATTGGGAAAATCCACAACATCCTCAATATTTCCCTCAATATCCTCCATACCCAACTCCATGCTATCCCTACCATCCACCTCCATCACAACCACAACCTCAATCACATCCATCTCATATATCCACCCCCACTCAACTACCGATACCGCCATTTCCAAACCCACACCATGAAGTATCTCATCCCACTTACAATGCTGAGGTACAACACTACCAACCATATCCTCTTGATCTAAATGGTATTCATCTTAGTTCAAGAAATGTATTGCAAAGAAGAGATATCCTTTATGTCATTGAAGGACAACATCAAGAAGAAGAAGATCCAAATGAGGAGATAAAATGATCTAGGGCTGCACTTGATGAAGATTCAACATTAGAGTCCGATGTTGAGAAATTTTCCTCATGTTTACCAGCATTTCCTCCATGTGTTCAAGAGAAAAATCAGAAAAAAGAGGTATATTTGAATTTCATAATAGAAGAGGACATCCAAGGTGATCCAACTCAACAAGTGGACCAGGGGCATCACAACTATATTTACATATGGTTCCAAACATTCATTAATTTGCAGCAACACACTCTTCTCCAAGAATACTTGATACAATTCCAGTCAAAGAAATTCATCTCTCATATTCAGGTACATGTCAAAGCATGCATTCCAAGTGTGCACATGATTTTATTTGTCATATTGATGTGTACATGGCTCCATTGGAAGTATTCCTATAATTGAAAAATGTTTTTTTTTTTTCAAGTAGAGTAGGAAAGTGAAAAAGAAATTAAAAAAAAAAAGGGAAGAAGAATAAAATCTCAGGTCAAAACCTATTTTGAGGTGGCTGAGATTGGACCACTGATTGAAAACCTCCATGAGGCGGTCATTGGGTTGAAAAAATAAGAAGAGAAAAATAAAATATCCTAGGTGAAAACCTCCTTTGAGGTCCCTAGGAAGACCTACTAGTGGAAAACCTCATTGAGGCAGCTAGTAGGCCTTAAAAAAAAAATTGCATTTCTCCATGTATCTCTCTCTAATTAATGCATCTTCTCTCCAACCTCTGTAATCTGAAAAAACAACAAGTTGGCACAAAAAGAAAAATTTATTCAACACCCTTGTTAAAGGTACTCAAACTTGGACTTCCTCCTTCTATGCTCAGAAGCTCGAAGAGGACCTCAAGTAGATTATCGCATGCAGCTTCAGAGCAGCTTCAGAACCACCAAAGACAACTTCAACATCCATATCAGCAGCTTCAATATCACCTACAAAAGAAAATAAATGGTAAGGCAAAAGTATTAAATCATCTAACCCTTTCTGTGAATCTATTTTAGCTTAATAAGACATTAAAAAGTGTGAGAAGGAAAGTTTTTTATATAGCCAAAATTAGTAGCAAAACAACCTCAGCCTTATCTAGCGACCAACCTCACTTTTTCCACCAAGAAGAGGAACAAGATAAAAGTATAAAGGACTTTAGAAATTGGTTAGTAAGTATTTCATTGTAATGGAAGACAAGGAGTTCCAAGGGGTAACCAAGGGTGAACTCAGTTCACAGAAAAAATAACTGTGAGTTTATTTGCATGCAATAAGAGAGAGAGAGAGAGAGAGAGAGAGAGAGAGAGAGAGAGAGAGAATTAACAAAAAAAAAAAGGGGGATCAACCACCTCTTGGAATACAAAATAAATTTTCTTAAGGTATCTGAGGACCTCCATGAAGCACCTATGAGAAGAAATGCAAGAAGAATAGCAAGAATATTAGCAGGAGGAGTAGTGCATGGGCCAATAAACAAAAAATGAAATAAGCCAGCATGCAGGAAGAACCATAAGGCAGGGAGGATGAATAGGTTTCCCAGAGGATGAGCAACAGTTTCAGTAGGGGGGTGATGATGGGCCTCTAAATTAGACATAAATTAAGGCCCATTTGACCTTTCTTAGGCCCATATACCTTTCTTATGCGCATGAAAAGATATATTAAATCTCTCCTTCTACACTTAATAATGTTTTCTTATGCTTTAATATTTTGTTAGAAATGTTTAAAGGTAATTTCATATTTGTGCCCAATATTGGTTATTTTTTTAGAATATAGTGAGAATATTGGGCAGATTATGTAGATTTGGAGAAGGAGATAAAAAAAAAAGGGAAGAAGAATAAAATCTCAGGTCAAAAGTGAAGAAAAAATGAGCACAATATCAGAAATTAGGGAGAAATATTGGAGAGATTCAAGGGGGTTTTCCACCCTCCTTAACTTTCAAAGGAAGGCAAAGGATCTTCATGAGATCCCCTCAACCAATTCAAATTCTAGAGCCAGCCAAGCAACTCAAGACCAAGTTCACTCAAGCCATACTTCACTTGGAGCCAAGTGGACTCATTACCTATTTTTTATGGAGTTGTTGGTAGCTGCCCTTGAGGATAAATAAAACTGATCAAGAGCTAATTAGGGTCGAGTCTGGTGGATTCCAGTCCATTTGATGTGGTCCATTCCATTCCATCCCATGCCATTCATTTTCCATTTTATTAGGCTTCTGTTGTTTAAGACCTTCAGGATGTAAGAAGATTGTATTTTCATTGCAATGAGTGTTCATATGTTGTTTTACTGATATAGTTTCATGGAGCCAGGCTCGCGGGTTAGGGCCCAACCCATTTGCCTTAGCTTCTCTGTTGTTTCGTTCTTTCCTTTTTTCCATTTAGCTAGTTTTTTTTTCTACCATTTATTTAGTTCTGCTTCTAATATTTTCATTGTTGTTTAGTTTTTTATTTCACTTTGCTATTGTAGTTCTTCATTTTCTTATGAGTAATAAAATAGAGGATAAAAATCTAAAAGTTGTGGATCTAGACTTCCCTTCTCATCTCTGTCAATAGAGCTCGAGGGGGGTAGAATTTCCCACAGGCCAAAAAAAACAACTTTTTGTTCATTGTTTTTATCACACAGTTGTCTATTTTTCGTTGCATAAGTAGGTAGGTTTGATTGCAGGTACAAGAATTTTTGCTCGGAAGAAGTTCATTGGCACCTCCCCACTTCATTTCCCATCTCCCTTCCATCTCTACTGTTACGATTCTATTCCCTTCTATTTCACTTATTGCAGCTGCCGCACCCTTTTATTCCCAAAAACTCTTAAAAATGACTAAGTCTGCCTTCTATTCCTTCGTTTTCCTATTTTACATCTATCACATCCATTTTTATGAAAAAAAACACTTCAAAACCTTATAGTTTGACCTCTGCCCTTTCTTCTCGAATTCCACACTTATCGCATTTTACATCCTGCAAATCCTCCACACTCTCCCTTCTATTTGCCTACTCGTAATTGCGATTGTGATAAACCTTCCACCTTACAACTTACTGCAATTCCTTACCACAAATCACAATCGTAGTTCCTTTCCGTACATCGCAATCACATTTTGCAACCTTTTCCCTTTTCCCTTTAAGACTTACCGCTCCTTTTTTTGGATTTCGATATGGTTATCGCACTCCACCCTTGCTCCTCAAACTTCCCACTACTATACTTCGAAAATCATAAATTGCAGTTTTTATTTGGTTCCCGTTAGTACTTATTGCTCCAAATGCCATTTGCGATATAGTTATCGCACTTTTCCCTTGCTCCTCGAACTTACCGCTACCATACTTCGCAAATTTCAAATCGCATTTTTCTTTGGTTTCCATTAACACTTACCACTTCCAAACACCGATTGCGATAATTCTCCATACCCCGCCACGTTGCAAATCACATTTCGCACTTCGCAACCTTTTCCTTTTTTTCCTTTAAGACTCACCGCTCTCGATGCTGATTGCGATAATTTTCCATACTCTGCCACATCGCAAATCACATTTCACAGGTCACAACATTTTCCCTTTTTCCTCTAATACTTACTTCTCTAGACGCGGATTGCAATATTGTCATCGCACTCTGCCACCGGTCCTACTGCCATGTCACTCGTCACATTTCGTACTTCACAACTTTTACCCCATCACATTTCGCATTTCACACTTCACAATTTTTACTCCATCGCATTTCACATTTCGCAACTTTTTCCCCATCGCATTTCACACTTTGCAGTTTTTATCCCCATCGCATATCACAATCTATCCACTCCTTGTTAACACTTACCGCTCCTGTTTGCCGATTGCGATATTGGTATCACGCTCTGCCACCGGTCCCACCGACACATCATCCGACTCGTCGCAAATCACAAATCGCACTTTTATTTGGTCCTTGTTAACACTTACCGCTCCTGTCTGTCGATTGCGATATTGCGATATCGCATATCGCAGATCGCAACCTTTTCCCTTTTCGCAAATCGTATTTTTCTCTCACTCTCGAACTGTACTTCCGCTTCTCCACCATCTCACTTTTCAAAGAATTCCACTCCAAATAATTTTTTGCACTATAATAAAGTTGTAGTAAGGGTTAAATCCCCTCCTTCCACTTCTAAGCCTTGTTTCATGTGTTAAGCCCTCCATTAGCCTCTTTAGTGCTTTTTACTCTAAGTTGCATATCAAAACTTTTTCAATTAGAATTAAGTCATGGATATCTTATTACATGGTAGATAGAGAATAAATTAAATCAGTTTCCTTCCCGTCATTTCCTTTCTTCAATTTAAATTAGTTTCTTTTCTGCCATTTCTTTTCAGCAAGTTAAATTAGTTCCCTTTCATATCATTTCTTTTCAGCAATTTAGTTCAGTTTCCTTTTTGTCATTTCCTTTCTGCAATTTATTTTAGTTTCATTGAAGTGTGATAGACTTCACTGAAAACCCCTAGAAGTAGCACCCTTTCATAGAGCGGAAGAGGATGACATGAGTAGAATGCATTTGTTGTATATATAACACTGTCACCTCCAAGTCTTTATGAACCCTGGGTTGATAAAGTAAAGTAGGGCAACCCTTGGGAGTTGCAACACTCTTGGTGCAATACCAGGGCTCACCAATTGGACTCCAAACCTCTGAACCCTTTCAAAATGTCATTTTCAGAATTTTATTTTCCCTCCCAACCTAACTGACTAATTATCGAAATTGAATTAGTTCTAAGAATTGAATCTTGACTTGGTAAGGAACTATTTTAAACAACTATGAAAATTTTTCATCTAAAATTTTTTAAAAATTAGAAAAAATAATTTAGTCATTATATATATTTGACATACATAAGATTAAATTTAAAAAAAAAACCCTTATATTTCTTTACAAGGAACACACATAGATATATATAAAAATTTTCATTTTCACACATAAGCTGGAGGTGAGCTGGAGGGTTTTGGTATATTATGTGTGTGTCCCAGTGGTTATATATATATATATATATATATATATATATATATACTAACAAAACCACATACATCTCGATAGAAACCATAAACTACTTATAGGATCACTTCTGGTGGTTTCTAGAAAAGAGAGGATGTGATATCGAGTCGATTAATGGTTTTCAATTTTTTGATGGGTAGTTTTTTCTGCATTGGCTTCCAATACCACTCCACATCTTATCGTTCACGCACTTCATCCTCCTAGAAAGCCTTTGGATCTAGGAATGAATGTTGTACATCGTTGATAGCTTTTTTACCTTTAGGAAGTATAAAACCTAACTCTTTTCATTGGCTTGTGCACATAAAATATGTGATCAATTATCGTGATACTAACGCACCTAAGTACTGGTGATATTTCCTTCTTTTGTTTTGGACAAAATGTCACATTAAATATTTGACATTTTACAACTTAGGTGAATTTCATAAAGCTGCCATCATTTAGAGAAGAACTACATTGAATTTGTTTGCTAGCGTTGTGTTAGGTCCCTATATTACTACTATAGTCCCTTATCGTTTTTAGTGTAGCCCCCATATTGTTATTGGTGTACCCCTGTAGTCCCCATATTATTATTATTGTGCCCCATAAAATCTCACTATTGTTATTGTTGTGCCCTTACATTATTATTGTTAGGTTGGCTAGGATTATATTGTGACCCCATGGACTCCTATATATAGAAAGGAGGTTTTGTCATTTGTATCATCGAAATTTTTTTCATTTATGTAATGTAAAGGAGGTTTCCCCCTAGAAGAGGTTGATTTATAAGTTTTTGATCTATATTTTCTTCTATTTTGTGATCTAGTTTTGTAACATTTGGTATCAGAGCTTTGGATTCTAGTGTTTTGCTGCTTCAAATAGATCATCGTGGAATTTTCACTATAACTATTTTTATACGAATATTCAGAAACTAAAAACAAAACCCATTTGTGAAGAAATCATAAGGAACGTCATGTAAAAAGTTCAAATCTTGGTTTAGAAATATTTTTGGAGATATGATCTATGGAAGTTACGGATTTTATAGGCCCCCGAATTTCTTATCAAAGAGGTGACCTTGGGAAAATCATCATAACTCTCTCTCTGAGCATCAAATTGGAATTCTGTAAAAATTGGGCAAAAGTACACATATTTTGTTTTCCTGTGTCTTGATTTCAAATTTAGAGGAAGCAGTGAAATGTCACATGCCATACGATTTTTCTCTTCTGAACTAGTCCATAATTAGGTCATTATGGGATATTGTGCATAACTTTGTCTTGAAGAATCCAAATCAGGTCAGACCTATTGCATTGTAAAGAAGATTCAGAGGGCTACTAATGGACCAAAGATAAAATCTTGTGGATCTAAAATTACAGAGATACATAATTTTCAATATCGAGCTCCTCAAAAGAAAGAAAAAAGTGTGTATTTGTAATATTCCAAATCTGGAACAGCTAGCAAGGCATGACTGGAAAATGCATTTTCCAGGAATGGCTGCTGCAGAAATGAAAACCAAAACTTGGATCCCTTATATATAAGTATCTAAGTCATAAATCCAAGAGGGTATCAAAAATAAATCCTTCTAGGTGGGTTAAACAGATCTCCCACACCTAGTTTCCTTGAAAAGATGCCCCAAAGAGGGACTGCAGCAATATATAAAATAAATAATGGATAAGCAGCATCAAATAAGCCCATAGGAAATTTTAGAAACACATATCCATCAATAAAAGCTACAAAAACAAACTGTACTTCATTTTATGAGCCAAAAGTTGGGGAAAAACAACAATTTATGCCCTAAAAAGGTTAATTTCAGAGATGAGTGTAAAAATAATGGAAATTGATGGTGGGATATCGTATATTAGGTCATAAGAGACTTAAATATCAAATTTTAGCCCAAAAAAATGACTCTAGCTATGTTAAAAAGTTCTACCACCCCCGATATAGCTTAAAAATGCCCAATCCCCATGACTTGTGGTATGCAGAAATTTCTGAAGCACAGGTAGCGTGATTTTCTGAAGGTGATGGATCCAATATAGTATGTACTTCAGTAAATCAGATCTATAGCATGGTTTATAAAATTTTCAATAGGTAAACAGAATAATTACATGAAGAAACCCTCAAGATTAAGGTGTTGCAACAACAAGATGGGACTGCAAAGCTTGAAAACATTATTTTATTGATGCTACAACTGATATGTATTAGAAATCAGATCTAGAGTAGATATTTACACCAAAATATAGATCCAATACAGATCTTTGTACTAGATGGGCTCCTTAATACATTCCCCTTGGGGATCTGAGCAAATCATGAACATCAGTGAGTAGATCCGAGATCTAAGTTGCAGTCTTGCAGTAATATTAGGAATTCTGTAGTAAATAGAACCATGTGAAAATAATATCTGAAATGAACATGGATTGGATGGCCAATCCATGGATCACCACAGTGCAAGGAAAACCCCTCAACACTAGAGATCACTTCTCCAAAACGTTGCTCAAAACCCCTGCAACTTCCTTCTTGTAGATAACGCAGTTGTGGGAGAGAAACTACACTATTTGATTTAGTATTGAATAGGCCTGATGCATAGATCTGAAAATGTAGCTCCAATGTTCCAATACACTCTTCTAGGAGGTTAAAAGGCACACTCACTGAGAAGAGGCACTAGATTTTCCTAGATCTGAATAGATCTAGCTTCCACTGCTACAGCGTACAAAAACAATAAAACCCTCAACAGGATCTGAATTGTGGTTGGAAGATGAAGCTTGGTCCAAGCCTGATAGTGGGCAAGATAGAACAAGTCTCCTCCAAGAGCTACTCAAGAAAGTAGGTGGGATTCCTGACCAAGAACACCCAAGTGCTAAACAACACTATTCTCAGCTAAACAACTAGAGAATGAGGTTTGTCTAAATAGAAAATACCTTCAGAAATATCAAATGATCAACCCCTCTCTTGGTGTCCTTATCCTTCTTTTATAATGTGGGAGCCTTGCCAAACCCTAAACCACCTTGATGATTTAGCCTCATTCACATGAGTGACCTCCAACATGAACTGCGTTGTGCCTTTAGGAGATACATTGCATGTAGACAATGTTGTGGATTTGGTCCTATTGACCCAGTCAAGTGGCCCAGCCTTGTTCACACTTAAGTGCGTTTATGAAAGTAGCTCAGATTTAACTTGTTCCACATTGAGCATTGATTTATTTTGATGTGTAGGAGTCATTATTGGTCCTCCTTTACAATTTTATTCATAAGTATGAAAAAAAAAAACAAAACGTAATATCCCTATTAGCTTGGGCTAATTAGGAATATTACAGTCCTCCCCCTTCAAAATGTTGCTTGTCTTCAAGCAACTGCAAGGTAGAGCAAAATTTCTCCCTCCCTCTTCTTGTGGCCTCATCAATGGATCCCACCATGGCTGAAAATTATAGGCAATGAATATTTCCTCCAATGATTCCGTCCAAGTGTATGATAACAAAGTGTACATCATGAGAAAATGGAAGGTACAAGTGGTGATATCCCTATTTCTCAATGGCCTCCTCAAGGTAGGAGTGATGAAAACATGGGAAGTCTTGTTCCCAGTGAGTGACTCCCTCACCCATGCAATCATCCAAATGAAATGAGCCATTCTAGGTAGCTCATCAAATAAAACTTCAACCCCGGATATATTCAATATGTTGGGGCTGAATGGAGAGTTTAGATTTTTCCATTCGAGTAGTTTCTCCCTCCATTTATGGTAAGTGTGTGGAGGTTGTTTATATTGAGCTGAAATGTTATGGCCTCCAAGATTGGCCCAAGCTACCCCACAAAATGAATCAACCTGAAGTGCCTCCTCAAATAATGCATGTTCTCCCAATGGCTCCTCCTACATGAAGGAAAAAGGTGGGATATGGCAATCAAGGTATGCCCATTGTTTCTCCTGAAACATACATCATGTGAAATAGGGAGAATCATACTCCCAATGGGCATCTTCAACTTCAAGCCCACTTAGAAGCAAAATACAATGAAAACAAGTTTCCAAATGACAACCGGAGAGTGAATCATAGTTCCACTCATGGAATCAGCACAGTGCATCCTTTGCCTGCATCAAACCAAATAATAACAAGTGCTTTTCCAGCCACTTGTTTGCTGCCACAATCATTTTACCAGATAGCATCATGAAAGTACAAAGTAGTGTCAATGGTGCACACCAAAAATCATGTGGCTCCCCCCACAAACCACCAATGAGATAGCCAATCTCAGTGCTACAAAAGGCTGCAAGTACATCATTATACAATATGAAAGAAGGAACAAATATTCTTGATACATCATGATGCTCAAACAAGGAGAAGAAGTACAATACAAAATGTGAAATTATACCTCCTCCATCATGCACTTGAGATCTTGAGCTGAAATGGCTCAACTAGAATTTCTCCCTCACCTCCAGAGACTAGGGAAGTGGCTATGACCTCCTCATCATTAGCATCTGGGATATTCATCTCTCCATATGCTGAAATATTTCATGCTAGATTCCCTTCCAGGTGAACTCCTCCACCAACTGGAAATATGCATCAAAGTGCATAGAAGAGAAGTCCTCATGTGCTGCATGTAGAAGCTTCTCCTTGAGACTAGAAGATCTAGTCAAGAATATCCTGCCATAGGAATAGATCACCACATCATCCACTATGTATCTGTCATCTCCATCTGGATCATTAAGAATCATGCATGCACCAAGATCCTTGGAGTACTCTACCAAAAGTCGAGACCTCCAATAGGGATCAATCCTCCTAACAGACAACGCTGGTGATATAGCATACAAAGCTCTCCTCATGCTGTTGCCTACTACTTTGACATCCCTCATGCCAAAGTCATCCTCCAAACCCCTCACCTCCCTGGAATCCATGAATGGTGAGCCAAGAGGCAAGATGTCTCTCACCAATTGTAGATCTGGTGGCCTCCCAGGTGGAATGCCTCCATGTAGTGAGACATCAAAATATGAAGTGGACTGCATGTATGAGTGGACTGATTTTTCCCTCTCTTCTCTGCGCAGTGCAGTCTCCTTCCTTTGTGTAGAATTCTTCTGAAATATATAAGGGTGAATACTCATCATCCCTTGATGCTGATCCTTCTCCTCTTCTTCCATGTGTGAGAATGCCTCATCCTCAATGAGAGACCCTTGATATCGGTCATCCCTTGAAGAAAAGGACCCCATGTCTTCAAAAATAGAAGACGCATCTTCAATAAATGGGGATTTTTCCCTTGGCAAGCTATCTTGCATGTTTTTATCCCCTTTAAAATTATGGAGTGGAGTTGGTTCAATAGGTCTCTCCAACTCATGCAAAGTGTTTGAGTCTTTTCTTTTAACAAATGATGGTTCACAATGCTCTTTATCAAATCTCCTCATCAATCCTTTAGTGAACTCAACATAAGTTTCTACATTTGCATGAAAAAATAAAGTAGAATAATTAAACCACCAAGCATGGGCCATACCTTTGAGGTGCAGCGCTACTAATCTGATAGCTTCCTTCTCTGAAACTTGGTGTAGCTAAAAATAGGAATCTAACTCTTCTACCCAATCTTTTGTTGTGCACTCTTCTGATCCCTCAAAGTGAGATAGGAAGATTCTACCTCTCTTGCTTCTTTTGTGGCTGCTGGATCTTACCTCCTTGAGTTTGTAAAACCCTTGGAAGTCTAAGTGCTCTCTGAATCTCCATGATTGAGATTCATTCTCCTGAAGATATTCACTCAAGGTCTCCTTCCTTGATGCACCTTCTTCCTCCATCCTTCTTGCAGTCAATATGGGCAATAGACTGTGCTATGGATCTGTATGTGTGGCTGAATGCTCACACCCATCATGAAAATAGTTAGGGCTTGTTTCAAACCCTTCCATAAATCTTCTACACTCCTCCCCTTCCATCTCCTTGAGATCTTCTTTAATGCCTTCCAAGGTTTGGAAAAGAAGCAGGGAGATCTCCTCTTCCATCATTCCTCCTTCTCCTCTTTCTCTCAACAAGAAAGTAGGCATGTCACAGCATTGCAGATCAGATTGTGTGGCTTAATTCTCACATGCAGCATAAGAAGTACTGGGGTTTTATTCATGAGAAGAATTCCTTGAGGGATTTGCACGTCTTTCCCTCCTAATTCCCTTGATTTCTTCCTTCAATTCATGCATGGCTTGAGAGAGTGTTAGGAAAATTATTCTATTTTTCCTATGTGTAATATTTCTTTAGTATTCTTCTTTATTCTTCTGATGGCTAGATCTCATAGTATGATCCAGAGATCATGCTTTGATACCACTGTAATATTCCAAATCTGGAACAGCTAGCAAGGCATGAATGGAAAATGTATTTTCCAGGAATGGTTGCTACAGAAATGAAAACCAGAAATTGGATCCCTTATATATGAGTATATAAATCCTAAATCCAATAGGTTATCAAAAATAAATTCTTCTAGATGGGTTAAACAGATCTCCCACACCTAGTTTCCTTGAAAAGATGCCCCAAAGATGGATTGTAGCAATATGTAAACTCAGTAATGGATATGCATCATAAAATAAGCCCATAGGACATGTTAGAAACACATATCCATAAATCCAAGCTACATAAGAAAACTTTACTTCATTTTATGACCCAAAAGATGGGGAAAAGCAGCAATTTATGCCCTAAAAAGGTTAATTTAAGAGATGAGCGTAAAAATAAGGGAAATTGAAGGTGGTATATCGTATATTAGGTCATAAGAGACTTACATATCAAATTTTAGCCCAAAACAATGAATCTAGCTATGTTAAACAGTTCTACCACCCCCGATATAGCTTAAAAATGCCCAATCCCCATGACTTGTGGTATGCAGAAATTTCTGAAGCACAGGTAGCGTGATTTTATGAAGGTAATGGATGAAATATAGTATGGAATTCATTAAATAATATCTATATCATGGTTTATACAATTTGAAATAGGTAAACAGAAGAATTACATGAAGAAACCCTCAAGATTGAGGTGCTGCAACAACAAGATGGGACTACAAAGCCTGAAAGTGTTATTTTATTGATGCTACAACTGATATATATTACCAATCAGATATAGATCAGATATTTACACCAAAATATAGATCCAATATAGATCTGTGTACTAGATGGGCTCCTTAATACATTCCCCTTGGGGATCTGAGAAAATCATGAACATCAGTGAGTAGATCTGAGATCTAAGTTGTAGTCTTGTAGTAATATTCAGGAATTCTGCAGTAAATAGAACCAGATTCAAATTATATATGAAATGAACATGGATTGGATGGCTAATCCATGGATCACCACAGTGCAAGGAAAACCCCTCAACACTAGAGATCATTCCTCCAAAACATTTCTCAAAACCCATGCAACTTACCTCTTGCAAATAACACAATTATGGGAGAGAAAATATGCTATTTTCTTCAGTACTAAATAGGTCTGATGCCTAGATCTGAAAATTTAGCTCCAATGATCCAATACACTCTTCCAGGAGGTTAAAAGACACACTCATTGAGAAGAGGCACTAGATTTTCCTAGATCTGAATAGATCTAGCTTCCACTACTGCAGCTTACAAAAAAAATCAAACCCTCAACAGGATCTGAATTTTGGTTGGAAGATGAAGCTTGGCCCAAGCCTGATAGTGGACAAGATAGAACAAGTATCCTCCAAGAGCTACTCAAGAAAGGAGGTGGGATTCCCGACCAGGAACACCCAACTATTAAACAACACTATTCTCAGATAAACAGCTAGAGAATGAGGTTTGTATAAATAGAAAATACCTTCAGCAATATCAAATGATCAATCCCTCTCTTGGTGTCCTCATCCTTATTTTATAATGTGGGAGCCTTGCCAAACCCTAAACCACCTTGATGATTTAGCCTCATTCACATGAGTGACCTCTAACATGAACTGCGTTGTGCCTTTAGGAGATACATTTCATGTGGACAGCGTTGTGGATTTGGTCCTGTTGACCCAGTTAAGTGGCCTATCCTTGTTCACACTTAAGTGTGTTTATGAAAGTAGCTCAGATTTAACTTGTTTCACATTGAGCATTGATTTATTTTGATGTGTAGGAGTCATTATTGGTCCTCCTTTACAATTTTATTCATAAGTATGAAAAAAAAAACAAAATTGAATATTCCTATTAGCTTGGGCTAATTAGGAATATTACAGTATTATTATTTTTAATTGTATAAGTCTTGTTTGAAAAATTAGTTTGAAGTGATTCCAAGGACATATTGAAGCATAGATATCAGAGTTTGGTTCTAAAATGGCCCCTAAAAATAATTCAACACCCTTTAAGCCCTCATAAGGATCTACTATGAGTCATGAAGAGGGATAAGGGCAAGAAAGGCATGGAAGCGAAGATGGGAAGTTTTAAGAAAGTTGTGGAAGCTACGATGGATGGTTTTAAGAATGGGATGGAAGCTAATATGGATGGGATGGAAGATATGATCGATGAAAAAATGAAAGGAAACATGGAAGACATGAAGAATGAAGGTTTGAAAAAGTTGATGCAAGAAATGATTCCTAATGGAAAAAAGGTAGTAGAGTAAACTCATGATGAGAACAAAATAAATTTTAATCATGATTTCATAAACTCTAATGTTTTATTGAAGACCCACCTGTTGTAGCCGCTACAACACCCTCCAAAATTTGGCACCCATTTGAAATTTTAGAGCCCCTAACCGCTTTGATAAAGGCAAGTCTATCTCACCCTCAGCCATGAACCTTGAGAAAGTCCACCTCCCGCAGGTGTCTTTAGAACCAATTGATAACTCCAACTTTTCCAAGTTGGTCACAAAGTCGCAAATTCGTTTCCCTTGAAAATTTTAGAAAGTTTCGACCACGCGACCTTGCGACCCAGCGACCTTGAGGTCACTAGGTTGTAAGGTCGCAATCTTGATCCAAACTCCACATTTGCGACTACGTGACATTGCGACCTTGTAACCTCTAGGTTGCAAGGTTGCAAGGTCACATCCTCGCCCAACTATGCCCAAGTTACGACTTTGCAACCTCCATTAATGACCACACGTGTGACTGCTTTATAAATAGAAGGGTCACGTAGGTTTCATTTGACCTGCGCGACGGAGCAAACGAGACACTTGATGAGGCAATTAGAGCGCGATTTTTCCTGGGTAAGTTGCCTATACCTCCTACTATTTCCTTTTTCCTTTTTCTGTTTCCCTACCTGCTCCATCCTTGGGCTATTAATTTCCCTTGATCCCACTCATTTGGAATCCCACCCCTCACTATCACTCCAGCTAGGGTTTCACCTTCCCTTTTCTAATCCCATCATACCTTGACCCTTTTGAGCCTTTCTATTTTCCTCAAGCCATCACATGCATCCCTCTTTGGCCTTCTTGTGTGCTTTCTAACTCTGGTTCACCCCCTGCCTTAGATTTTTCTCCCTACTTTCAGCATCTTCCCTGTGGGTCACGATTGCCCAATTTTCCTTAGAAAACCCTAATGCGACCTCATGACTTTGCGACCTCGTGGCTTCGTGACCTCACGACTTCACGATCTAGTCGCAAATTCGCGAGGTTGCAAATTATTAACTAACTACATGATCATGACTTCACGACCTGGAAACTTGGTGACCTTGCGACCATGCAACCTTGTTACTAGTAAACCTAGTCGGAGCTATAACAACCAGTGGAGGGCGCAACGACATGACCTGAGAAGAAAATCCTTAGTAGGTCTAGTCAGTCTTTTTATTTTTGTTTTCATGCCATTTTTCTTATCGTGGGACTGTTTTCTAAATGTGCCATGGGATATCGAATCTGATCTCGAGTGTGTCTCCATATCTTCGACCTCAAGTGACATGAGGCCTCCAGCAGTTCGAAGGAGGGAAAAAAGCCCAGAGATAAAGCTATCAGGAGGAGACATGCCTCCTCTGCCACCCCTATCTATGGGGACACCTCCTGCATCTTCGGGAAAGGCGATAAGATGACATGGTATCAAGTCTGCCAGGAATTCACAAAACAAGAATTCCCGGAGGATGTCGTGGACCGGCCGGTGTACATTCAAGTCAAAAGGTCCAAGCTTCACTATGTGGGCACCAAATCACCAATATTACCTGTGCACAAAAATAGTCGAGTGGATCCTCCAGAAGGTCGATTCCAAGTTCTAGGTCATTCGTGATCACGCAGGGAAGAATTTTTCCAACTTGACTGGAAACGACGCAGAGGTATACTATGCACTCCCTGCTAGGGGGGAACCTTTCAATGCCAAATGGGTCACCACACGTGAAGTACCAGTACAAGACACCTTAAAGGGTTTGTGGGAATACTTTGAGAATTTTAAAGGGAAGAAAGATCAGGAATACAAAATTAATGGCGTTAGGAAGGTTTACAAGCTCTTGGTAGCAATGATGTGTAGATTGTATGGTAGGAGGGACGCCACTACTTTCAATGGAACATGGCTCCCACTCATGTATGCGATCACCTTCTATGGAACTCGGTTCAACTGGGCATACCTAGTAATATCAGCTCTCAGGGCGAACATATCAGTAGTCTAGGTACCAGAAGAGGGGTGTGCATCAGGATTCTACATGGCCTCCTACCTCTTAGATGTACTGTGTGCACAGTGAAATTTTGAGGAATGGTCACACAACTGGGATGTGAAGCACGTTGATCCCATCCAAAAAGAGTTGAATGTGTTATGGGCTACTAGATACAAGTAAGATATGGAGTCCATCTCAGACAAGTTCATCCCTACACTCTACCGACATATTTTCGGTAAAGATCCCTCCTACATATCCAGTCGGGCTATGGAGAGAGTAACCAAGGTAGCCAACTAGTTCCCCATTCCAAAGAGTACTTTTTTCAGGGTCTTCAAATCATTCAAGGCACCTCACACACTACCCAATTTCATCACTAAAAAACTGCTACTACAAGAGGTGTGCTATCAAATGACGAGTGGATTCTCCATGACCCCCAGCAAAGGCAAGAAGAAACCGTGGCCTACCCTCCCACTTACTATCGGTACCTGAACTGTCAAAGAATTCAAAGAATTGGAAGCGGAGGCAGAAGAAATCAAAGGTTTTCACTTCGTAACCTTTGCCCATAGGTCTTATGATCCTGAAAGGATCGTCCCTGCACACTGCAAGTAGGCCAAGTTTAACTGGAACTACCAACACACAAAATGCCCCGTTGAAGAATGGGTTAGAAACTGGTACAATGTAGATAGAGAAGCTACTCCTGAAGGATCATATAACTTTAATGGAGATCAAGGGAGTCAGGATGAAAAAACTCTAGAAGAAAGGGCTAACGTTTTGAAAAGGAAGGACCCTGTTAGAGGAGTGTTGTCTTCCAAATCCAAAAGGCCAAAGGATACTACAAGTAGTAATCCTCCTAAGGATCAACGGGAAGGGACAAAGAGGCCAAATCACAATAAGAGGTCGAGAAGAAGCTAAGAGAGGAAGAGCTCAAAAAATCCCAAGATACCTTGGCACAACAACAGGAAGAAGAAAAAAATAAGCATGCTGAAGAATAGGAGAAGAAGCAAGAGAGAGAGGAATAGAAGAAGAAGCAAGCAGAAGAGGCCTGCAAGAAGAAGGAAGAAGAATAATGACAAAAGAGGGAGGTTGAGCACAGTTTGAAGGAGGAACAGGATAAAGAAGAATCTGAAAAGAAGAAAAGGGAAGAAGAAGCCGAAAAGAGGAGAAAGGAAGAAGAAACTCAAAAGTTACAGGAGGGTGCATCCAAAGAGGCAGAGGGAAGCAAGTCACAACCCTCAAAAACTAGGGGACAAGTAGACCTACCACATATCGAGGTACCCCTGGAAACTCCCATGACAAGGGGACACCTCCCACTCTCAGAACTCGGCATCCAAGAGGAGCATGAGGATGATGTAATGGATCTAACAGGGCTATCTTACGACTAGTACACTCATCAAATCAGGTAGGAAAGGAGAAAATGCCTTGCGTGGAATCTATTTGAACCCCTCACAGTGACTACTGAAAAAGACATAGTCCTGGACACCAGGACTAACCCCATGATGATAGCATCGGTCAGAATCGCCTTTGCAGTTTCCACAGAATAAAATGTCAATAGAATGAGAAGATAGAACTTGTTTTTGCATGGAAGACTCTAGGCATCCGAGTAGAGGGCTACTCAAGCAGAGAGTGAAAAGAAAGCCTTGGAGGCTTAAAATAAAAGGCTCAAACTCATGATAACTCAGGGCAGCGGGCTATAGACCACCATTCAGGGAGAGTTGGATACCTTAGAGAACACCATGAAGCAGGTGTATGAGGAGATGTTTACCAATAGATAGTCACTCCTTCATTAGGTGCCGACGCAGAAACTAGGAAAAGAGCTACACTTCTAAAGGAAGACTCCAAAAATTTGGATAGCATACTTGAATGGTTAGAGAGATACCCATAGGCTCCAGAAACCCTACCAAAGAAGGACTGAATCTGCTCTCAGAATGACAAGGTGCAGATACAAATGAAGCTGCAGTCTAGGGAAAAGCTTGTAAAAGACGTGGAGAAGGTGATGTCTGCCTATGAACACTTGATTAGTGGCATAGATTTGATGGCAGAAGTACATCTCATTCCCTCCTTAGGGACATTGGCCACGCAGAGGACAAGGGAGGAGGTAACCTAGGACATCCAAACATTTTTGGGACCCATCAGACAAGCAGTTGCTTCCCAAGACCTCCTAGTTTTCAAGGATAACATCGACCAGTTCATCGTCACACCGGTCTGGATCTACACTAAGTTGACCTCCCTATCCAATTAGATCACCATGAAGAGGTGCACTTTAGTTCCATATGCTCTTGAGTGTTTTCATAGGTTGGGAGAAGACACACCTCAGATCACCCCATTAGCTACTGACTATCAGGCCTGGCAGACTTATCTTAGAGAACAACAACAGATAGAGGTCCCGAACCTTTTCATCACATAGTTTCTCCCTTGAAAATGGATAATTTTATAGGTAGCAGACACAGGCAGGTCACAAGTCGCAAATAGTACCCAATTACAGGTCACAACCTCAGGCAGGTCACAAGTCGCAAATCCTCCCAAATCGCAGACCATGCCAACATTCAGGAATCTGAAAGGACAGGGAAACCCAAAGGTCACTTTTGGTTCTATAAGTACTCCCTCGAGATATAATGTAGGTGAAATTTTTTTTTGGACTCCACAGAGAGAAAATATAATTGTACAACATTAAATCACGATTTTGAGAATGAATACAAACCAATGTTTTGACTCCACTATTGGATCTAATGGAAACTCATGTGTGTTAACATTATGAATATTGTGTCTTTATATATCTGTTATCTTTTATAATTGATTTATCTGCGTTTAAGTTCATGTATCATTTATACGTTTAAGCTCTTTGGATGTATTAATGATATGTATATGTTTAGTACAGGGATATGTTAATAACTTGGTTGTTGATCTTGCCTTAATATTTTGGAAACATGCTTAACGAATTGAAGGGTGTTTCGACCATAGTGCACTGTTTCTCTTTTGGTCAAATAAGACACTTTATGAGCATGACCCTAATGATGTGTTGCTAACAATACTTCTTTGGGATGCTTGATTTGAATCTCTCTTTTCTATTTATAATGTTTCATTTTCAGGAGATCCCGTCAACCGTTTGTTTCATATCATTCAAGTAGCCGTGTATCCTCTTGTTCTCGAAAAACATATCCATCTGAGAAATGCATATTCAACAGTAGCCGGACCTACATCCTGGACGAGATTCCTATCACAAATGTTCTAGAGTCTAGTTGGAACTTTATACTGGGGAGATCCCTTTACTGTTGGCAAGGGATTTTCCCCCGTCAACATATTTGGCACTAGAAGAAGGGCCTGAATGGAAAGCTCCCACCATGCAAGTAATATCCCTGTGCAAACTTCATAGGAAGAAATCATATTTGAAAACACTAGTCCTCCACCTCCTGAGAATACCCCCGAGGAAGACCCACCTTTCTATGAGGTTACGTCGGACCAACTAAGGGCCTTGCGCCCACTTGCCCATGATATCATCAGAGGTCTACAAAACCTCCCTGCCACTAGTTCCCCAGCCAATCCGCGAACTCCCATGACACATCATACTCACCATGGTGTCCTAGTCAACTCCGTGCCTCAGCTTATAAGTCTAATTCTCGAATATTATGCAGATGTAGTTAATCGGCTCTAAGCCAAACCTCTAGATAGCCCCCAAGGGATCCATGGAGGTGGCCCTGAAATTATCGGACCCCAACCAAATACCGGCCCCTAGCCCAATCAAAATTTGAATGACAACACCCAAGTGAACGACCCACCTAGGGGAGTGGTTAGAAGAGGCTGGGGAAATAGAGGTCGGGGACACGGTCGAAACACAGACCATACTCATCACCACCACTGAAATTGAGAGAGACTACCCTTCCTTTTCAACCAAAAACTTCAGTGGTTTCAGGAACTTGATAAATTATAGAAACATCAAATATCTTAGAGGTAACGGAAACCAGGATATGCACTCTCAATATGAAGGTGAAGCTTCTGGGTCTGGCACCGGAAGCGAGCCCGAAAATAAGATTGGGCATGTTTTCATCCTGCCCCATCGTAGGGCCAAGTGGGTTCAGCCCCTAGCCTCGATGGCTTAGTCTCCTCTGGGCCTCCATGGTCTTCTTCATGACATGCCCCAACACCCGGAGAAACATCTCCCTAAGTTTGATCCTGAGAAGGGGACGTTGGCCGAAGACCACATTAGTAATTTCTACCTGGCCTTACAAATGATGAGGGGTCAGTTTGATGACATAGCATGCCGACTCTTCCCACATGCCTTATAAAACAAAGCTACTACTTGGTATCGTTCGTAACCCGTTGCTTCCATCAATTCTGCCACACCTTCCTCGAAAAATTTTCTGAGGAAAAGACTCCTTCTATGCTCCTCATAGATTTTAGTACCTTGAAGTGCCAGAAGAAGGAAAAGGTTAAATATTTAAACCAACGCTTTGCAACCATCTTGAAAAAATTTCCCCTGAACATGGCCCTTGACGATTCCATCACCATAGATTACTACACAAGAGCCCTACCTCGAGACATCATTGTTTTCGTGAAATGCAAGGCGAGAGCCACCTTAGCATAAAATCTCACCACTACCCTTGCCGTTGAGAAAGAATTGTTTTCCATAGGGGCTATAGACCATGATAGTCGGGATGACCAAAAATTAGACAGAAAGAGAACACAACCTTCAGCCCATAAATCTGAAGACAAGGATAAATATCCTTTCAAGTTCGAGAACATCGTGAAATCCCTAAAGCTATTAACGAATGAGGTCTTCCATTTGAAGAGAAATAACAATGAATCTGCCTCAGGTAGAAAAACTCAAAAGCCTTTCTTTAGGAAAAAAAACCTTATGCCTAATCACCCTCCGTCGAACCCCAATACAAACTTCAACGTAGAAGAGATTGGAAAATATAATTCATGCTCTCTTCATCAAGCTTCCCACTTGGAAAGGACCTACCCTCAATGGGTTAACAATATGACCGTTGTGGTAAATCATTTCCTAGAATATCTGACAGTAGGAGAGCTGGAAGAGGAAGCCAACTCAGACGACGAAAAAGTCTCTCCCCCGGATGAAGATATGGGATCAACAGTCCTCGCCTTTGAAGTAATTCATGGAGATGAGCCTCCTCCCATGACAGAGACAAACCTGGCCAATGATCCCCAATCCAAACCCCCTCCCCCCCCATGAAATTATAGCCTAAAGATCAAAGGTCCGGTTGTTGATCACTCTTTTGAGGAGAATATGAAAGCCTTCTTGAGGAAAATCCTACCACCAAACAGGGAAAACCAGACTGCAACCCCAACCATTGAAAAATTTAGCCCTGCCATGGCCTGAGGCACCCCTAAGGCTAGATTGTCATCAATTTCATCGAGCACTTCTTTCGATACCCCTTCGCACCCAGAATCTGGGTATAACATCATCAAAGACATGAAGAAAATGTGAGCCAACATATCCCTTTACGAGTTAGCCTGGATAGCCAACCAATGTGACTTGATTCTCAAATAATTCACTAGCCCATCCCCGACCAACAAGCCAACCTCGGTGGTAAAGCCAATAAGCTCGACATCCTCCCAAGCCTCAGTGAACCTCCAATCGATTGTCAATGCCATCAATGAAAACTCGCAAGGATCCACACCCCCATTCCTTTTGTCTATTGAGATCTTCAATTTCAACATCCATAACTACCTCATTGATTCTAGTGCATCCACCAGTGTCATACCCTTGTCCATATGCAATAAATTGAACATCTGCCTCGAGAAAACCGACGCCAAGATCATTCAGTTGGATAGGTCCCATGTTCCCATCGTGGCTGAATTGAATAACGGCCTGATACGTCTCTCTTTAGACTCTCAGGTCATTCAGTGCATTGAAATAGTTTTCATGGATATCCTGGAGCCCTAAAGCCTACTGTTTAGTTGGGATTGGTCAAGAAAACTATAGGGATATTTCGTCACCGACTAGTCCCATTTTTTGTTCCCATACAAGGGTAGGAATAATCAGATCTGGTTGAAAGCGAACCTTACATGAAGCATATAGTGAACAACCTTGAAGCAACCAACTAACCCATCAAATTTGCACAAGAAGATCTGGGCATGTGCTTCTTAGAGGCTTCTTTCGGCTGCTACCAAGCCACTCAGTCCCCAGTCTCCCCGAACACCCAGTTAGAACTTCTCCCATCTGCTGCTTTTCACCCTACTGCACCAGGGGGTCCACCCGATGTCTCTACCTCGAGTATCCCATCTGTGCACACATGTGATCATAAAGCACCTGAAGACAAGATATGGACCCTATACTACGACAGTTGCAAGACCCATGACAGGGCTAGTGCTGGCTTCATCTTGATAGATCCCCAAAAGAACAAGTTCCTAATCTCTTGTCGGTTAGAATTCCAGTGCACCAATAATAAAACCAAATATGAAGCACTGATTTTGGGCCTCAAGAAAGCAATCGACCTCAAAATCAGTTGCTTGAAGGTAATTGGTGACTCAAAGATCATCACCCGGCAGGTACACAACATTATTCACTGCCTATCCCCCCATTTGAAGGGATATTAGCAAGAGGTATGGCATTTTATTTATGCTTTCGATTCTTTCAGTATTAAGTGAGTACTTAGGATGAATAATGCGACAACTGATATGTTAAAAAATGCTGCAACTAGGTTTACCATATTAAGGGATGGTTTTTCTTTTGAAATTTTTTAAAACCTGCAGTTCTGGATAATGTAATTAATTTTCTTGTTTTTAATGATGATAAACAGGTATTGGATTTCATGCTAAACACAAAAGTGTTCAAGGACACTATGATTGAGGAAGAAGATCATGATCTAGCTTTACAAAAGGAAAGGTAAGAACATAAGGGGAATCCCATACCCAAAGGGGTCGTATCCCTCGAGAAGTTATTTGACCTACAAAAGTAGTTTCAGGGACCTCCCAATACGAAGATGCAAAGTTCCACCCTACTGCACTAGCAAGTGAACCTCATGATGGAAGAAAATCCAAAGTTCGTAAATCTTAGTACCCAATGCACCCCATAGGAGTTGTTTTCCTTTATTGAATTATTTAAGAAATACCGAGATTTTTTGGCCTAGACATACAATGAACTATGGACTTATGACACACAAATAATCCAACACGTGATACCAATGAAGGAAGGTATCAAGCCTTTCCAATAGAAACTAAGGAAGGTACATATGACTTTGAAGCCAATGATCCAAAAGGAACTTAGGAAACTGTTGGACCCCCACATCATCTTCAAAGTCTGACATTCAACATGGGTGTCAAATTTGGTCCCAGTCCGCATGAAGTCTGGTGAAATTCGCTTATGTATGGACTTTCGAAATTTGAGCCATTCGTCAGACAAGGATAAATACCCAATGCCACCCATGGAACAGATTTTTCGAGTGGCATCTCGATCATAAATGTTCTCTTTGTTGGATGGTTTCTCAGGAGATAACCAGGTATTGGTGGTGAAACCCAATCGTCTAAAAACAACGTTCAGGACCAAGTGGGGTACGTTCACATTCAAGTGCATGCCATTTGGCATGGTTAATGCTGGGGCGACCTTCCAAAGGGCCATGGGAATTTCCTTCTGGGGGCTAATGGGAAAAAGTGTGGTGGTCTACCTTAACGATGTCACCATGTTCTCCAAGCAAAGATACGATCACTTGCACCACCTCAAACAGATCTTTGAAAGGTGTCGAAAATACAGAACCTCACTTAACCCTAAAAAACGGATCTTTGCAGTCTCGGAAGGGAATTTTTTTGGCCATATCATAACCTGAGACGACATAGTAGTAGACCCGAACCGTGAAAAAGCCATCACCCAAATTTCTACACGGCAGTAAAAATCATATGAATTCATTTCTGGGAAGAAAAACTAACTTCCTCGAAAAATTAATATCGGTTTTCGCACAAATCCTTGAAACCTTTGCGAAAGATTAAGCCATGATCGAAGACACAAAAGCAAATAGAATTCGCTTGAGAAATAAGCGTTCGACAATATCAAGAAAGTACATCATGGGCTTTTTCCATACATGCTTTTGTTTTCTCCCCTATATACAGTCTAGAGTTGCCATAGACTAGTGCCTAGGACATCTTAGCATAGCCAGGAGCATATAATAAAGCTGGAGTGTCAATCCAAAGGCTCTCCTGCTATCTCTTGTAAAATAAGGAAATTGATTTGAATGGGACCAGGATTTACAGAAACTGCCACAGGGAAAGTAATGTTGTAGAGATAAGATGCAAAACTCCAACACAAAAGTATCAGACAGCTAAGAGACAATTTACTGTAAAGAGGGCCGATTCAAATAATATGCCACAGAAATTAAGTATCAGAAGGTGTATGTAGTGAAAGAAATATAAGAAGATATTAGTTAACTTTGGTCTGATACCCAGATACACAACAGAACCATGTATGGGCTTATCAATCTAAGAATCCATACATGACAATGGCATTAGAACCCTCCCAAAGCAACTAATATAGCAGAAATATGGATGAAATGAACATGAAACAGTATATCATGCCTGAGCCATATTTAAAGCGCTTGACTGATCCAAGTATGGGCATCAACTAGGACGAATCCTTACCTAAAATTAGTGAGCCACTCGCATTCCAGTACATGATACAAGAAGACATATGAAATGAAATGTTATATTAATCACATAAGAGAAGGTTACATACTGTGAAATACCAGAGATCAGAATCCTCAGTACAGATAGAACTCCTCCTCACTGAGACCCTACGGGCTCTGAGCCTTCATATAGAAGCTTTACAAAATGTATACAAACGTGCCTTTCACTGCACAATTTTCTGATACAAGTCTGGAAAACTTTACAATGTATTTCTTCCTCGTTTTTATAGAAGAAGGATAAGAGAAACTAATAAAAGAGGTAGGTGGAAAACAATTAATTGTTTGATTAAAACAAAATGGCGAAAAATTTCCCGCCCAGACTGTTTGATGGTGCAAGAACAATGTAAGTACTCTGTGGCTGCTCCATGAAGTAAATGTAGTACGTGCCACTCACTTTCCTGAGGGTAAAATCTGTTGAATTAAAACCTGGAGGATATGATTTTTGAGCACTTGTACTTTTTGCCTTCCATCTTTTGAATTCACATCTAAGATCTTAAATGCCGGAGGTTGAATTTCTCGATCATTCCCTGATATTTTGTTGTTGCTCCATTAATATCCCTATCTGAAAAATCTTTATTTTAAAAGGCTCTGGAGGGTTTGATAGATTTCGAACCCAACTGTTTTAATTAGAGCTGTGTCGTGACGACTTTCCAGATCTTTCCTTATGTATTTATTTCTGAAAAAAATCGTCCTTCGGAGCAACCTCGGCCTCTGAAGTGGTGGCCTTGAGTAATAGCCATTTCTTCATCGCTGCAGACCTGCAAAAATCACAATCATGTCAAAGAAAAACGAAACAAGGATAATGGCGTGACGACATCCATGGACATGGTGGTGGAGTCCAGGCGGAAGGATGAAACGATGCGAGGTGATAGGAAATGCACATATTGGAGGGTGGAAAATGAAAAATACAGTGGAATTACGATGGATGAATGAGGCGGAGGTGTTTGACATAAACAAGGGAGTATGACACGTAAAAGGGATATATGGATGGCGGAGGGTAATGCAGATGACACGTGGGTGTACGAAAATCCAAGCGGGAGGGAAGACGTGGAGGTGGACTCGGTCAACCAACGGGGTGTGTGAACAATTCTGGGCCATACGATCAAAAACGAAATCAACGGTTAACATGGTGTCGGGCGGTGATGCGATGGTGGGCCACGGGCATCATTCAACTTGGGCTATCTTCCATGCAGCTCTGAAGAATGATAGCCGTCGGATGAAGACTCACAAATCTAATGGCTTGCGTTGATTTTGCTGCGCGACTACGACCGGACGATAACGTGCAAAATGGAGCGGTTTTGGGGCCGTACAGAAGGACACGTGGCAATCAGCGTATGGAATCGCTGGACAAAGGGGGAAAACTGCCTGCCCGAAAAAGGTGGTGCGGAATGAACAGGACGATTTTCACAATGGGAGCGGGCGAGGGGTCCACCATGGCGGGAATACTATGAACCGTCGATTTATGATCGGATCGGACGACGGAGAATGCACCCGACGGTCATAGATGATAAGCGCCTTTGGGACTTAACACGTGGTTCTGAGCTTCGGTCATGTAGATAATAAGATATAGGGGGCCATAAATAAAAGGAGCTAGACCTGTCATGACTTTGAATACGCATTTGTGGCGCTTTCTAATGCGTTTCATGGGGGCGAGAAAGGCCACGACATGCAAAAATGGATTTCGTGAGCCATGATAGGGAACCTAAAATTTTTAGGAGGAGTTTGAAGACCAAAAATTTAAAGAAGGAGCTATCATGAACAACACCTTACATAGCCTGGATTTCAGCAAAGGCTTTATTTTGTATAATTTTGCGTTGGATTCATTTCTTGTAGTTGTCCTCACTCAAAAAGACGACAATAACGACGAACGAACCATATCTTTCATGAGCGCAGGATTGCAAGGTGTCGAGCTGAACTACCCAGACATTGAAAAGTAAGCCTATCAAGTATTTAAGGTGGTTAAACATTTCAGGTCATACATTTTGAAGAACCACGTCACGATGTTCGTACCTCACCCAGTAGTATGCTCACTATTTGTGCAGCAACAGTTGGGTGAGATACAAGGCAACTGGATGGCATGTATTCAAGAGTATGACTTACAATTCAAGCCTGCACACACTATCAACGAGCAAGGGTTATGTTGGATGGTTGTTGAAGCCGCAGACCCACGAAGCAACGATGAGTGTTTGGATCACGAAATAGAGATGTACCAATCTAACATCACACCTCAACAAGATGCCCCATCATGGTACATAGATATCCTATAGTATCTTGGTCGCGGTGTCATGGACCCCACCTTAAGAGCCCATCAGAAACGAGCAATAGGGCTAAAGCCTACATCCTACCAACTGGTACAGGGTAAAATGTTTCACAAGCATCACAACGGTGTCTTGCTATGCTGCCTAGAGCAAAGTGAGGCCCAAAATGTTCTGAAGGAACTACGTGACGACCCGGTCAGTGGGAAATATGCGGGAGATGCCATAATTCACAAGGTTATGTGAGCCAGTTTTTATTGGCCCACTCTGTTTAAGGATGTGCACGCTTATTTTCAGAAGTGCCTTTCCTGTCAAAAATTTTCCAGTAGAGAATCCTAACCTTTTGCCCTGTTACAGTATATCGCAGTGGAATAACCATTCAAATAGTGGGGATTTGATATGATTAGGGATATATTGCCGCACTCCTCCAAGCAGCACCGATATATCCTCATGGCGACAGAATATTTCACGAGGTAGGTTGAAGAAATACCATTACGCAAAATCAACGACCAAGAGATAATAGCTTGCTTCATTCATTACATCATGACCAGGTTCGACGTTCCAACCTCCCTTGTTTTTTATAATTCTACTTGTTTTTCATTGTTTAAATTATATGAATTTTCTTTGGAAAATGGCATAGTACTCAAACATTATGCCAACTACTATCCCCAAGGGAAAATGTTAGCGGAGACCAACAAAAATCTTATTTAGATCATCAAAAAGACCCCACTATCCCAACTCCAGAACTAGCACAATGCCCTCAATAACGCCCTCTAGGCTGATCAGGTCACACCTAAACCTTCCCTGGGAACCTCCCCATTTTTTCTAGTCTATGGGAAAGAAGCAATCCTCCCCCCTAACCTTTCTCTCCTCACCCTTCAGTTGTCACAAGAAACACATGGTACCTCATGCCCTTCCTTGCAAGCCCACATAGACACCTTGTTGAAATCGGAGGAGGAAAGGCTGAAACCCCAAGAAACATTTGCCATCCACCAGAGCCGGAAATAATTCCGTTGTGAACAAGGTCTTTGAAGTTGGTGACCTCGTCCTCAAATGGGACAAGGCTCACGAAGACAAGGGAAAACACACCAAATTTCAGGCCTTGTGGATAGGCCCATTCCAAATCAAAGAGAAGGTCGGTTCATACACATATAGACTCCAAACCTTAGAAGGGAGGATCGAGGTCCTCCTGGTAAATGGGCACGACCTCAAGCATTATTTCATCGGCCCCTAGGCTGTCATCACGCTATGTACCATAGTTTTTTTCCTTTGCTTTATTGCTTTTAATTTTAGTTTATTTGTGTTGTTTCAATAACAACTTGCCTTGAGAAAGTTCTCGGAATTTCATTCCCCAAGTGCCTCAAGTTGAAGGATCAACGTAGCAGTTACTCAATGGGAAAGCTGTACCGAAATCTCTTCCTATTAAGAATCAGCCCTGAAACATGAAATGGCCCAAGTTTTTCTGTGATAGTCGCCTCATGGGGAAACACGACCAAGTCACAGGACTCAAGTGCAAGTAGCTCACTCAGCGCACCAGGTCGGAAACTGTTGTTAAAGAAAAGAAGTTTTGGTGAAATAGGTCACTATATGGAAGGGGGAAAGAGCCAACCTTAGATGAAAAAATGATATGCGGGAAAACTCAAAAGTCCCCAAATATAGACCAGGAGCAACCTCTCTTTCAAGTAACATAATTCTGGATCCCTCATCCACCCAGGCATTGCTTTCCACATAAAAATAAGTGCCCTTAGCACATTCAAATAAGTTCTATTAGAACATGAAATAAAGGGTAAAGGATTGAGAAAGGCTTCATGTGGAGAGAGGTAATGCGACGACTCTGTCGGGGTACTGACAAGGCTCGCTGGCAGTGGAGCAACGTCTATGAATCTTAGGTAGTGACTCCACCGGGGCCCATCAGGCTCGCCGGAAGTGAAGCAACACAAGGGGAACAAATAGCTATATTGAATCCCTTGAAGTCCATGAGGTTACTCCAACCCCTCCTGTCCAGTCTCTGGAAATAAAAGCATGGTGAACAAGCATTCCATGCAGTGAAAATGAGTGAAGCAAATGCATGAGGGTCAGAGATGAGGATGGTGGGACCCACGGAAGTGAAAGGAATATCCTGCTAAGACCCCCCGCCCCCTTAATATTAAGCACAGGTAAATATTATAGATTTTACCAGTGAATTGCCATTTGTTGTAGCCACTACAACACCCTCCGAAATTTGGCACCCATTCGAAATTTCAGATCCCCTGACTGATTTGATAAAGACAAATTTGTCTCACCCTCATCCATGAACCTCGATAAATTCCACTTCTAGTAGGTGTCTTAAGAAACAATTGATAACTCCAACTTTTCAAAGTTGGTCGCAAAGTCGCTCCCCTTGCAAATTTTAGAAAGTTGCGACCACACGACCTTTTGACCCGCGACCTCCATTTGACCAGGTCGCAAGGTCACAATCTTGATCCAAACTCCATATTTGCGACTACACGACCTTGTGACCTTGCAACCTCCAGGTCGCATCCTCGCTCGACTAGGCTTGATTTGTGACTTTGTGAACTCCATTAATGACCAAACGTGCGACCCCTTTATAAATAGAAGGGTCACGTAGGTTTCATTTGACATGCATGATGGAGCAAATGAGATGCATGATGAGCCAATCAGAGCACGATTTTTCCCAAGTGAGTTTCCTAAACCTCCTGCCGTTTCCTTTCTCATTTTGTTGTTGCCCTACCTGCTCCAGCCCTGGGCTATTAATTTCCTTTGATCCCACTCATTTACAACCCCAACCCTCACTATCACTCCAGCTAGGGTTTGACCTTCCCTTTTCTAATACCATCATGCCTAGACCCTTTTGAACCTTTCCATTTTCCTCAAGCCATCACAAACATCCCTCTATGACCTTCTTGTGCGTTTTCCAACTCTGGTTCACCCCCTACCTCAGATTTTTCTCCCTACTTTCAGAATCTTCCTCGCTGGTCATGATCGCCCAATTTTCCTCAGAAAACCGTAATCCGACCTTGCGACCTCGCGACCTTGAGAATTCACAACCACGCAACTTCGCGACCTCACAACTTTGCAACCTCATGACTTGGTCGCTAAGTCACAAAGTTGTGAGGTCACAAATTATTGACTGACCACATGATCGCAACTTTGTGACTTGGTGACCTTGCAACCTAGTCGTCGGTCACTAAGTCACAGAGTCGTAGAGTCGGAACCATTGACGCAAGCGTGACCTTGCAACCATGCGACCTTGTTACTAGGTGTCCAGGTCACAGCTATAGAAACCAACGGAGGGCGCAATGGCCTAACTTGAGTAGCCAAATCCTTAGTAGGTCTAGTCAGTCTTTTATTTTTGCTGTTATGTTGTCTGTATTATCGTGGGACTGTTTTCTAAACATAACAGGGGATATCGAATCTGAGCTCGAGTGTTTCTCCATCTCTTCGGCATCAAGTGACGTGGGGCCTCAAGCATTTTGAAGGAGTGACAAAAGCCTAGAGATAGAGCTATCAAGAGGAGACATGCCTCCTCTGCCACCCCCTATCTATATGGACACCACCTGCATCTTTGAGAAAGGTGACAAGATGACATGGTATCAATTCTACCAGGAATTCACAAAGCAAGAATTCCCTGAGGATCTTGTGGACTGGCAGGTGTACATTCAAGTCAAAAGGTCCAAGCTTCACTATGTGGGCACCCACCCACCAATTTTCCCGTGTGTATAAATAGTCGAGTGGATCCTCCAGAAGGTCGATTCCAAGTTTTGGGTCATCCATGATCACGTAAGGAAGATTTTTTCCAACTTGACTGGAAAGGATGCAGAGGTATAGTATGCACTCCCCGCTAGGGAGGAATCTTTCAATGCTGAATAGGTTGCCACACACGAAGTACCGGTACAAGACACCTTGAAGGGTTGGTGGGAAGACCCTGAGAATTTTAAAGGGAAGAAAGATAAAGAATACAAAATTGATGGCCTTAGGAAGGTTTACAAACTCGTGGCAGCAATGATGTGTATATTGTACAGTAGGAGGGATGCCACTACTTTCAGTGGAACATGGATCCCACTCATGTATGCGATTACCTCCTACAAAACTCAGTTCAAATGGGCATACCTAGTAATATCAGCTGCTCTTGAAGAATCATCCGACCTGAATGGAGATCAAGGGAGTTAAGATGACCAAAATCTAGAAGAAAGGGTTGACGTTTTGAAAAGGAAGGACCCTGTGAGAGGAGCGTTGTCTTCCAAATCCAAAAGGCCAAAGAATAATACAAGCAGTAATCATCCTAAGGATTAATGGGAAGTGTTGTCGACAATTGTTGTCTCCCCTAGAGACAGTCTAGAGTTTCCATAGACCAGTGCCTAGGACATCTTAGCATAGCAAGGAGCATATAATAAATCTGGAGTGTCAATCCAAAGGCTCTCCTGCTATCTCTTGTAAAACAAGGAAATTGATTTAAATGGGACTAGGATTTACAGAAACTGCCATAGGGAAAGTAATGTTGCAGAGACAAGATGCAAAAATCCAACACAAAAGTATCAGACAACTAAGAGACAATTTACTATAAAGAGGGCCGATTAAAATAATATGCCACAGAAATCAAGTATCAGAAGGTGTATGTAGTGAAATAAATATAAGAATATATTAGTTAACTTTGGTCTGATACCCAGATACACAACATAACCATGTATGGGCTTATCAATCTAAGAATCCATACATGACAATGGCGTTTTAAAAGCACCCTCCCAAAGCAAATAATATAGCAGAAAGATGGATGAAATCAACATGAAACAGTATATCATGCTTGAGCCATATTTAAAGCGCTTGATTGATCCAAGTATGGGCATCAACTAGGATGAATCCTTACCTAAAATCAGTGAGCCACTCGCATTCCAGTACATGATACAAGAAGATATATGAAATGAAATGTTGTATTAATCACATAAGAGAAGGTTACATACTATGAAATACCAAAGATCAGAATCCTCATTACAGATATAACTCCTCCTCACTGAGACCCTACGGGCTCTGAGCCCTCATATAGAAGCTTTACAAAATGTATACAAACGTGCCTTTCACTGCACAATTTTCTGATACAAGTCTGGAAAACTTTACAATGTCTTTCTTCCTCATTTTTATAGAAGAAGGAGAAGAGAAAATAATAAAAGAGGTAGGTGGAAAACAATTAATTGTTTCATTAAAAAAAAATGGCGAAAAAGTGCCCGCCCAGACTGTTTGACGGCGCAAGAACACTGTAAGTACTCTATGGTTGCTCCATGAAGTAAATGTAGTAGGTGCCACTCTCTTCAGGGGTAAGGTATGAAGAATAAAATATGTAACATTCTGTACTTTCCTGAGGGTAAAATCTATTGAAGTAAAACCTGGAGGATATGATTTTTGAGCACTTTTACTTTTTGCCTTCCATCTTTTGAATTCACATCTAAGATCTTAAATGCCGGAGGCTGAATTTCTCGATCATTCCCTGATATTTTGCTGTTGCTCCATTAATATCCCTATTTGCAAAATATTTATTTTAAAAGGCTTTCGAGGGTTTGATAGATTTCGAACCCAACTATTTTAATGAGAGCTGTGTCGTGAAGGCTTTCCAGATCTTTCCCTATGTATTTATTTCTGAAAAAATCGTCCTTCGGAGCAACCTTGGCTTCTGAAGTGGTGCCCTTGAGTAATAGCCATTTCTTCGTCGCTGCAGACCTGCAAAAATCACAATCATGTCAAAGAAAAATGGACCAAGGATAATGGCGTGACGAGATCCATGGACATGGTGGCGGAGTCCAGGCGGAAGGATGAAATGACGCGAGGTGATAGAAAATGCACATACTGGAGGGTGGAAAATGAAAAATATAGTGGAATTACGATGGATGAATGAGGCGGAGGTGTATGACATAAACATGGGAGTATGACGCGTAAACGGGATATATGGATGGCGGAGGGTAACGCAGATGACACGTGGGCGTATGAAAATCCAAGCAGGGGGGAAGATGTGGAGGTGGACTCGGTCAACCAACGGGGTGTGTGAACAATTCTGGGCCATACGATAAAAAACAAAATCAACGGTTAACATGGTGTTGGGCGGTGATGCGATGGTGGGCCATGGGCATCGTTCAACTTGGGCTATCTTCCGTGCAACTCCGAAGGATGATAGCCGTCGGATGAAGACTCACAAATCTAACGGCTCGCGCTGATTTCGCTGTGCGACTACAACCAGACGATAACGCGCGAAATGGAGCGGTTTTGGGGCCATACAAAAGGACACGCGGCGATCAGCGTATGGAATCGCTGGCCGAAGGGGGAAAACTGCCTGCCCAGCAAAGGTGGTGCAGAATGAACAAGCCAGTTTTCAAAATGGGAGTGGGCGGGGGTCCACCATGGCGGGAATACTATGAACCGTCGATTTATGATCAGATCGGACAACGATGAATGCACCCGACGGTCATAGATGATAAGCGCCTTTGGGACTTAACACGTGGTTCCGAGCTTCGGTCATGCAAATAATAAGATATAGGGGGCCATAACTAAAAGGAGCTAGACCTATCATGACTTTGAATACGCATTCGTGGCACTTTCTAATGTGTTTCATGGGGGCGAGAAAGGCCACGGCAAGAAAAAATGGATTTCGTGAGCCATGATAGGGAACCTAAAAGTCTTAGGAGGAGTTTGAAGACCAAAAATTTAAACAAGGAGCTGTCATGAACAACATCGGCTCCATCTGGGGACGGCGCGTTCATACTTGGATGCATCGAGAACCTGCAGACCTCCTTATCATAATCTTATGTAGACCCTGTGGACTCTGCCCTTCAAAACCCTTTCTCTTCATAATTGATTGTGACACCCGCATCATTCGGTCAGTAACAAAACAAAACGAAATTAATATACAATATGATACAATCAGGCCACCTTGACCTGAATCAAAATTGGAAGTAGGGCTTTAAAAATTGGCCATTTACAGGGGCATCCAGTGAGTCACCCTGTAAATCCTCCAATATAAACGTGTTATTGCCTCCGTGTTCCACAATTTTGAAGGGACCAAACCAGAGGGGGTCAAATTTTCCATGCTTTCCTTTTTCATCCCTCCGGACATCCCATCTGAGAACCAGATCACCAATCTGCAGCTTTCTGTCTTTAGCATGCTGATCAAAAATGTTTTTCATTTTCTCTTGATACTCCGTTAATCTCTGATTCACTTGGCCCCGTGTTTCCTCTAATTCTACTAATTGATTAATTCTCCTGATCATGTCATCAGGTTCCTCCTGACTGTCTTGCATGAGTTGTGCCATTGGTAAGGCCAGCTGCACAGGAAACACTGCTGCTCATCCATATACCAACTCATAAGGAGATTTCCCAGTTGCTCTCTTGTTGGTGATTCTATTCGCCCATAGAGAAAATTTCAATTGGGAGTCCCAATTTTTCTGATTTTCATTTATAGTATTTTTCAGGGCCCTCACTAGGGTTTTGTTGGAAGATTTTGCTAAGCCATTTCCCTGCAGATAGTAAGCTATGGAGTGTTTCAATGTGATATTATATTGTTGGCAGAAATTCACAAATTTGGAAAATTTGAAGGCTTGTGCATTATCAGTTACTATTCTGGCAGGGCAGCCAAACCTGGAAATGACGTTTTCTTCCATGAATTCTATGATGACAGTGTCAGTAGCATTCCTTGCAGGTATGGCTTCCACCAATTTTGTAAAGTAATCTGTGGCTGTTAATATCCATTTATGTTTTCGACTTGATGGGGGATGTATTTCTCCAATAAAATCTATTCCCCATTGTTGAAATGGCTCATTCACATGAATTGGAATCAGGGGCAGAGCTGCCAACTTCTGTTTCTCAGCAAATTTCTGACACTTGTCACATTCTTTGACCCAAGCAAATACATATCCAAATAATTTAGGCCAAAAGAAACCATCCTTCAAGATTTTATGGGGTGTGGCCCTCCAGCTATAGTGTCCTCCACGAATTCCTTCATGAAATTCCATCATTATACTTTCTACTTCATCTTCTGTAAGGCCCAAGAGTAAAATGCCTGAAGGGTCCCTCCAATACAGTTGTCTGTTAGCTAATATATACTTTTGTGATTTTAATCTTAATTCTCTATATTTTTCTTTATCACAACTGGGAGGACAGCTGAGTGTCAAAAGATATTCAACTATTTCTTTGTATCATGGACTAGTGAGATACTTCATGTGTACTTTCTGAGTAGCCATCTCCAGTCCTTGCTACTCTTTCTCTTCCTCACACTCTCCATTTGCTATCATAGACAAATTTATGCCCAGATCCTAGTAGTTTGATTCTGATAAGATCCTGGCCAGCCCCTATCCTTTTATCAGCTTGGTGGGGCGAATATCCAGATCATATTCCTATATTTTTGCAATCCATCTCCCTCTTTTCCCTTCACTGTCTCCCTGAATTAGAATATCTTTAACAACTACGGTGGGGACAAATGCAGTAATGTGGGACTGCAAAATGTACATGTGAAATGCTTTGAGGGACTTTACTAGGGCATATGCCTGTTTCTCTAATATGTTATATTTCAATTCCGCATCATGGAGAACTTGGCTGAAAAAGGCAATAGGCTGTTCATATCCATCTTCATTTTTCTGCAACAAAACTCTAGCTGTTGTATGAGGTGAAGCAAATGAAAAGATCATAAATGGTTTAGTATAATTTGGCCCAGCTAGTACAGGAGCTTCAGCAAATGCATGTTTTATCCTGGTGAATGCCTCTCTAGATTCTTGAGACCATTTTACTTCATTATTATTTTTCAGCATATCAGTTATATGCCTAACTATCTCAGCATAGTTAGGAATAAATATTCTCAGGAAATCTATCCAGCCTAAAAATATCTGCACTTCCTTCTTATTTCTGGGGAGAGGGATGCTATTTATAACTTCTACTCTTTTGGGATCTATCCTTACCCCATCTTTAGTCACAATATGTCCCAGAAGTTTGCCTTCCTCTAATGCAAATAAAGACTTTTGTGGATTAAGAGAAAGACCATACCTTCTGCATTTTTCAAAAGTTCTTTGTAAATGCTCAATATGATCTGCATCATTTTTTGAAAACACTGTAATATCATCAAGGTACACCACCAAAAATTTATCTTGCTCCCCGACAAAGGCTATGTCCATAGCCCTCTGAAAAGTGGCTCATGCGTTAATTAATCCAAAAGGCATCCTGGCATACATGAATGTTCCCCATGGTGTAGTGAAAGCAGTCTTCTTCTGATCCTTTGGAAGTACAGTTACCTGATTATAACCAGAGAAGCCATCCATCATTGACATCCTAGAGGCTCCCACCACTTTCTGCAGGATGTGGTCCATCTTAGGCAGTGGATAATTGTCTTTTAAAGATGCTCTGTTTAAATTCCTGAAATCCACACACAACCTTATTTCCCCATTCTTATTTCTGACAGGGACCAAGTTTGCAACCCATTCTGAGTACCTTAATGGCACAATTATTTTGGCCTTTAGCAGCTTCTTGATTCATTTTTCAATGGAGGGAAGCAACAGAGGATTTATCTGTCTGAGCTTCTGCTTATAAGGTCTTGCATATTCCCTCAAAGGAATTTTGTGCTGCATTATACTAACATAAAAAGTTTTAAGGTCCTGATAGGACCATGCAAATACATCTTTGTATGATTGAAATAATTTCAGGTATTTTTCTTTATATTACTCTGGGACCTTCTTAGATAGCTTTACAATTTTAGTCTCAACATTGGTACCCAGATTCAGATCTTCCATTTGATTTTCTTCTACTACTTCATTATGCTGCAATGGGACATCATTTTTGTCAAATAATATTTCTAGAGGGACCAACCCTCTAGGTATAACATTCCCTTTCAACTGAAACACTTTACTTCCTGCCATTTTCTCTTCCCACTTATTTTTTGAAATACCCTCAGCCTCATCTTTTTCACCATCATCAATCTTTATATTAGAGAATTCCCCCACTGTTTCCAGGAATCTCTTCATCTGTTCATCATCTTCAAATACCTGCCAGTGCTTGATATTATCTGGGATTGATGGCCTATAACGTACTTCAATTTCATATCTCAAGAGAGGATTCTGAGGAGGACGAAATGTACTGGCAGCTACAGCAAGAGAATCTGCCATTCTATTCTGCTCCCGGGGCATGAACTGGATATTGAATGCTAAGAAGAAATTCTCCACCATGTCCCATACTTCATTTATATAAGCTCTCAAATGAGGATGCTTGGTTTGGCATTGATTTCTAACCTGTCTGACCACCAGCTCAGAATCCCCTAGGACCTTTAAACTCTGTATACCCATACTCTTGGCTATCTGCAGTCCCAAAATTAGTGCTTCATATTCAGCCACATTGCTAGTAGCCTCATATTCCAATTTAAAAGACAGTGGGAACCATTTTCCTGTAGGAGAGATTAATAATACTCCAGCCCCATTACCTTCTCTTGAATTTTCTCCATCAAAATGTAGAGTCCATACTCCTGCTTCACGGTCTTCTAAAGGCTGCTCAGTTTTAATTTGACAGAATGATGGTTTCTGAGCCAGGTTTTGATCTTCTTCAAGCATAAAACATGAAAAATCTCCCTCCTTGCTATAGACTGGTGAATTCTCTGAGCTGTCATCCTTAGTCACCATCTTGACAAATCTGGTCTCTCTGTATAACCTCCTCTCCTAGCCACCAAAAATAGGGATAGTGGCATATGTCAAATCCATTTTGAGTGACCCACCAATTTTTGTTCCCCAGGACCTTGACAACAGCATGCCAAAGCGAGCTGGGATGTCAGCCACCACAATGTCCATTACTACACTTTTCGCTGGAATTTGGGCCAGATTGACCACTAAATCTTTAATCATCCCCAAGCATTTAACTCTTTTGGAATCAAATGAATATAGGTATTTATATGGACGTGTGATTTGTAGATCTGGTTGTTACATGACTGACAAAGGCATAAGATTATGGGAAGCTCCAGAATCTAACATACAATTGTGTAACAACAGGTCATGAATAAATAGAGACACATAGAAAGGAGGAGTAGAGGGGTCTATCTCCTCGACATGTGGGCCAAAAACTACCATGGGTATTTCTTCTTGAATATTAAGACTTTCTGGAACTATTGGTGCTTCAGGAGGGAGAAATAAAGAAGTGACTTGAGATTGGTATGTAGGTTGTTTCAATAGTTCAGTCAAAGGGACTGGCATTTTGACTTTCTCAAGTTCTTTTTGCAAATTGAAAACAGGAGGGGACTTTTCTATTACAACTTCTTTTGACTCTTTATTTTCAACTGAGGATTTTACTTCTTTTGA
The DNA here is from genome assembly GCA_034641835.2 of Pinus albicaulis. Lineage (NCBI taxonomy): Eukaryota > Viridiplantae > Streptophyta > Pinopsida > Pinales > Pinaceae > Pinus > Pinus albicaulis. The sequence continues at coordinate 560,948,264 of CM076576.1, read as the reverse complement.
TACAAACTTAGCATTAGGAGGAGTGACTACTTTTGAGGAAGAAGGAGTTTGATCATTATACTGCAACGGTTTGTTTAGAGGACTCTTACCTTTATCTGTGACTTTCTGCATTGTTGAATCCTATTGAGCAGGTGATTCCTTTTGCAGTGGCTTCTCTTCTTGATCTTGAGTCTGAGTTCTCTTCCTTGAAGATCTGAGATCATATTTTCTGTTAAAATGTGCTTGCATGAAATCATTAAACTACTTGCAATAGTGATCAATTTCTGCATATTTTGTGTCTCTGATCTCTTCTTCTTCTTCTTACAATGGACATTCTATTTAATCATTGTTTGAAAAGGAAAGATTTTCATCTTTTAGTTCATAGGAAGCATCTTCGGTGGAGTCATCTACTGGGCCTTCCAAGTATAATGGGTGTGGCACCTGATCCTGTTGCTCTTTAGTTTCCCTTGGGAGTATTTGCAGGGGTGGCTTTCTATACTGGGGGTTGTAACCTCTGTTTGGAGCATTCTGAAAGTTCTTGGGAGCTGAGCTCTTGGTCTCCAATTCAATCTTGACCAGTTTATTAGAAAGATTCTTTATCATTTTTCTCATTTCTTCAATTTTATCTGAATCCTTATCTTGATTAGAAGTAGATACTTCCTCTTTACCTCTTCTTCTGGTATCTTGTTCAACTTTCCCTCTTAATTTTCCAGTGGAAGAAAAGTTTTCTTCCAAATCAAGAGCATCTGATTGAGCATCTTCTAGAGTGGCAGACTTTCTTTCCCTGAGAGAGAAACCAAAATCTGAGTCAAAGGCTGCTATGAAAACTACTTTGGCAGCATTCTGATGAGGCTTCATATCTGCAGGGAGGTTTAGATATAACTTATTAAATCTTTTGTTTAATTCTAACACCCCTTCATTATGTTTCTTCTTGAGTGTATTGAACTCAGTAAGACACTGTCCATGATCTTTCCTTTCTCCCCATTTCTTGAGAAAAGTATTTTCCATATCATCCCAAGTGGTTACAGAACGATTTCCAAATGTTTTGAACCATTTTCTGGCTTCACCATCCAGAGATTGCACAAACAGTCTTAAGACCACATATAGATGTTCTACATTAAAGTTTTATGCAAAAGAGCAGAAAGTCTCAAGATGTTTCTGAGCATCAATTTCATTTTCTCCAGTGAATCTGGGCAACATCTTTAAATAATCTTGTGGCATATCATTTAGCACTTGAGGTAATGCTAGGGGAGTATATTTATTCAACAAAAAGGCTGGGACATTAGCCATTGGAGGAGGTGGGGGTTGTGCAGCAATCTGATGTACAAATGGAGGAAGAGGTGGAGGAGGAAGTGGAGTATGAATAACAATGGGAATATATTGTACAACAGCCTGAGGTGTAGATGGGAACAGTTCATGGTTGAGAGCAGCTACTTCGGTGACTTCTTTAACCTCTTCGACCTCAGGAGTAGGGTGAAGATTAGCTTTAATCCTAGCACTTCCCCTGGGTGGGATATCTGAGTAATATTCAATATTTTCCTCAGTGGAGTCGGGATTTTCAATTTGAATTTCTTGAGAAGAAGAGGATGGATAATATTCTACAGAATATTCAGGGATTTCAGCACAGACTGATTTCCTTTCTTTCCAACTTCTTCTATGTATAATCTTCTCAGGGTCAGAAACTGAAGGTGTTTTTGACTGTGATGTATCTGACCTCAAATGTGGCTTACGAAGAGCCAGGATTACCAATAGATTTATCAAATAAACAACAGTGGAGTCACCAAGGTGAGAGATATGCAACTCTTCAACTCTCTGTGCTCACCTGATTAGAGAGTGAATACGATTTGTCGAGGCCCAGGGAAATTGATATTCTTAAATTCGTCCCCAGCAACGGTGCCAGAAAGATGTTGTCGACAATTGTTGTCGACCCTAGAGACAGTCTAGAGTTGCCATAGACCAGTGCCTAGGACATCTTAGCATAGCAAGGAGCATATAATAAAGTTGGAGTGTCAATCCAAAGGCTCTCTTGCTATCTCTTGTAAAACAAGGAAATTGATTTAAATGGGACTAGGATTTACAGAAACTTCCATAGGGAAAGTAATGTTGCAGAGACAAGATGCAAAACTCCAACACAAAAGTATCATACAGCTAAGAGACAATTTACTGTAAAGAGGGTCGATTCAAATAATATGCCACAGAAATCAAGTATCAGAAGGTGTATGTAGTGAAAGAAATATAGGAAGATATTAGTTAACTTTGGTCTGATACCCAGATACACAACAGAACCATGTATGGGCTTATCAATCTAAGAATCCATACATGACAATGGCGTTTTAAAAGCACCCTCCCAAAGCAACTAACATAGCATAAATATGGATGAAATGAACATGAAACAGTATATCATGCCTGAGCCATATTTAAAGTGCTTGACTGATCCAAGTATGGGCATCAACTAGGATGAATCCTTACCTAAAATCAGTGAGCCACTCGCATTCCAGTACATGATACAAGAAGATATATGAAATGAAATGTTGTATTAATCACATAAGAGAAGGTTACATACTGTGAAATACCAAAGATCAGAATCCTCATTACAGATAGAACTCCTCCTCACTGAGACCCTACGGGCTCTGAGCCTTCATATAGAAGCTTTTCAAAATGTATACAAACGTGCCTTTCACTGCACAATTTTCTGATACAAGTCTGGAAAACTTTACAATGTCTTTCTTCCTCATTTTTATAGAAGAAGGAGAAGAGAAACTAATAAAAGAGGTAGGTGGAAAAAAATTAATTGTTTCATTAAAACAAAATGGCGAAAAAGTGCCCGCCCAGACTGTTTGACGGCGCAAGAATGCTGTAAGTACTCTGTGGCTGCTCCATGAAGTAAATGTAGTAGGTGCCACTCTCTTTAGGGTTAAGGTATGAAGAATAAAATATGTAACATTTTGTACTTTCCTAAGGGTAAAATCTGTTGAAGTAAAACCTGGAGGATATGATTTTTGAGCGCTTATAATTTTCGCCTTCCATCTTTTGAATTCACATCTAAGATCTTAAATGCCGGAGGCTGAATTTCTCGATCATTCCCTGATATTTTTCTGTTGCTCCATTAATATCCCTATCTGAAAAATATTTATTTTAAAAGGCTCTAGAGTTTTTGATAGATTTTGAACCCAACTGTTTTAATGACAGTTGTGTCGTGACAGCTTTCCAAATCTTTCCCTATGTATTTATTTCTGAAAAAATCGTCCTTCGGAGCAACCTCAGCTTCTGAAGTGGTGGCCTTGAGTAATAGCCATTTCTTCGTCACTGAAGACCTGCAAAAATCACAATCATGTCAAAGAAAAACAGACCAAGGATAATGGCGTGACGGGATCCATGGACATGGTGGCGGAGTCCAGGCAGAAGGATGAAACGATGCGAGGTGATAGGAAATGCACATACTGGAGGGTGGCAAATGAAAAATACAGTGGAATTACGATGGATGAATGAGGCGGAGGTGTATGACATAAACACGGGAGTATGACGCATAAACGGGATATATGGATGGCGGAGGGTAACGCAGATGAAACATGGGCATACGAAAATCCAAGCGGGAGGGAAGACGTGGAGGTGGACCCGGTCAACCAACAGGGTGTGTGAACAATTCTGGGCCATATGATCAAAAGCGAAATCAACGGTTAACATGGTGTCGGGCGGTGATGCGATGGTGGGCCACAGGCATCGTTCAACTTGGGCTATCTTCCGTGCAGCTCCAAAGGATGATAACCGTCGGATGAAGACTCACAAATCTAATGGCTCGCGCTGATTTTGCTGCGTGACTACGACCGGATGAGAACGCGTGAAATGGAGCGGTTTTGGGGCCGTACAGAAGGACACGCGGTGATCAGCGTATGGAATCGTTGTCCAAAGGGGGAAAACCACCTACCCGGAAAAGGTGGTGTGGAATGAACAAGCCGGTTTTCACAATGGGAGCGGGCGAGGGGTCGACCATGGCGAGAATACTATGAACCGTTTATTTATGATCGGATCGGACGACGGAGAATGCACCCGATGGTCATAGATGATAAGCGCCTCTGGGACTTAACACGTGGTTCTGAGCTTCGGTCATGCGGATAATAAGATATAGGGGGCCATAACTAAAAGGAGCTAGACCTGTCATGACTTTGAATACGCATTCGTGGCACTTTTTAATGTGTTTCATGGGGGCGAGAAAGGACACGGAAAGCAAAAATGGATTTCGTGAGCCATGATAGGGAACCTAAAAGTTTTAGGAGGAGTTTGAAGACCAAAAATTTAAACAAGGAGCTATCATGAAAAATAGGAAGGAAGGGAAAAAGAGACCAAATCACAGCAAGAGGCTGAGAAAAATCTAAGAGAGGAAGAGCTCAAAAAATCCCAAGATACCTTGGCTCAGAAACAGGAAGAATAAAAACAAAATAAGAAGGCTGAATAACATGAAAAGAAGAAACAGAGAGAGGAATGGTAGAAGAAGCAAGCATAAGAGGCCCGCAAGAAGAAGGAAGAAAAATAATGGCAGAAAAGGAAGGTTGAGTGCAGGTTGAAGGAGGAATAGGATAAATAAGAAGTTGAAAATAAGAAAAGGGAAGAAGAAGCTAAAAAGAGGAGAAAGGAAGAAGAAACTCAGAAGTTATAGGAGGGTGCATCCAAAGAGGTAGAGGGATGCAAGTCACAACCCTCGAAAACTGGGGGACAAATAGACCTACCACATATCGAGATACACCTGACAACTCCCATGACAGGGTGACACCTCCCGTTCTCAGAACTTGTCATCCCAGAGGAGCATGAGTATGATTTACTAGATCTAACAAGGCTATCTTATGACCAGTGCACTCATAAAATCAGGCAGGAAAGGTGAAAATGCCTTGCGCGGAATCCAGCTGAGCCCCTCACAGTGACTACTAAAAAGGACATATTCCTGGACACCAGGACTAACCCCATGATGATAGCATAAGTCAGAACCACCTTTGTAGCTGCCATAGAAGAACAATGTCAACAGAATGAGCAGAGAGATCATGTTTTTGCATGGCAGACTCGAGGAATCCGAGCAAAGGGCTACTCAAGTAGAGATTGAAAAGAAGGCCTTGGAAGCTTAAAATCAAAGGCTCCACCTCATGATCACTTAGTATAGTGGGCTATACATCACCATTCAGGGAGAGTTGGATACCTTAGAGAACGCCATGAAGTAGGTGTATGAGGAGATGTTTACCATAAAACAAACAATCTCTCCTTTGCTAGGGGCCCAGGCAGAAACTAGGAAAAGAGATGCACTTCTAAAGGAAGCCTCCACAGCTTTGGATAACATAATTGAATGGTGAGAGAGATACCCACAGGCTCTTGAAACCCTGCCAAAGAAGGATTGGATCCGCACTCAGAACGATAAGATGTAGATACGAATGAATCTGTAGTTCAGGGAAAAGCTTGTAAAAGACATGGAGAAGGTGATGTCTGCCTATGAACACCCGATCAATGGCATAGATTCAATGCCATAATTACACCAAATTCCTTCCTTAGGGACACTGTCCATGCAAAAGATAAGGGAGGAGGTAACCTAGGACATCCAAACATTTTTGGGACCCATCATACAAGTAGTTGCTTCCCAGGACCTCCCAGCTTCCAAGGATAACATCGACTAGTTCATCGTCACATCGATCTGGATCTACACTAAGCTAACCTCCCTATCCAATCAGATCATCATGAATAGGCACACTCTAGCTCCAGATGCTCTTAAGTGATTTTATAGGTTGGGAGAAGACACACCTCATATCACCCCAATAACTGTTGACTTTTGGGCCTGGAAAACTTATCTTAGAGAACAAAAATAGATAGAGGTCCCGGACCTTTCCATCACACAATTGCTCCCTTAAAAAGGGATAATTTTATAGGTAGTAGACATAGGCAGGTCGCAGGTCGCAAATAGTACCCAATTGCAGGTCAGAACCTCAGGCAGGTTACAAGTTGCAAATCCTCCCAAGTCGCAGAACATGCCAACAGTTGGGAAGTTGAAAGGACAGGGCAGCCCAAATGTCACTTTTGGTTCTATAAGTAGTCCCTCAGGAGATAATGTAGGTGACATTTTTTTTTGGACTCCACATAGAGAAGAGATAATTGCACAACATTTAATGCATGATACCGAGAATGAATACAAACCAATGTTTTGACTCCACTATTGGATCTGATGGAAACTCATGTGTGCTAACATTATGAATATTGTGTCTTTATATATCTTCTATATTTTATAAATGATTTATCTGTGTTTCTGTTCATGCATAATTTATACGTTTACGCTCTTTGGATGTATTAATGATATGTGGATGTTTAACACAGGGATATGTTAATAACTTAGTTGTTGATGTTGCCTTAATCTTTTGGAAACATGATTAAGGAATTGAAGGGTGTTTTAACCATAGTGAATTGTTTCTCTTATGGTCAAAAAATCCACTTTATGAGCATGACCCTAATGATGTGTTGCTAGCAATACTTCTTTTGGCTGCATGCTTTAAATCTTGATTTTCTATTTATAATGTTTCATTTTCAGGAGAGCCCGTCGACTGTTTTTTTCGTATCATTCAAGTAGCCATGTATCCTCATGTTCTCGAAAAATATCTCCATCCGAGAAAGGCATATTCAACAGTAGCCAGACCTACACCTCGGATGGGATCCCTATAACAAACGGTCTAGAGTCTAGTTGGGACTTTATAACGAGGAGATCCCTTTACTGTTGGCTAGGAATGTTTCCCCGTCAACACCACCATATTCCAAAGATAAATATGAGGAATTTTGATGGCAAGGATCCCGTAACATGGATACTACAAATGGAGAAATATTTTTATCTCCATAATGTGAAAAACACACAAAAGGTACACATTGCTATTTTATATTTAGAACAAAATACATTTGTATGGTATATATGGCTTTTCTCTCGTAAAAAAATTATCACTTGGTCAATTTTTACGGAGGAAATGATAGAACATTATGAGGATACAAAGAGAAACACCTTCTTTAGCCAATTGATAAATCTAAAAAAAAATGGTTCAATGGTGGACCACATTGAGGACTTAAAAAAATTGAATATAAGGGTAACTGATATTCCAAAAGAACACAAGATTTATGTCTTCATAGGGACTTTAAAGGATAACATCCAACATGAGGTTTGTATTTAGGAACCCGATTCATTGGAGAAGGCATTCAGGTTGGAAAGAAAAATTGAAAGTAAAATTATGGCGACAAGGAAGCCTACCACTCACATCTATAAATATGGAAGTGTTGCTACTCCTATACTTCCACAACCTACAAGGTTGAAACCACAAAAATTGGAAGAAAAAAGAGAAAAAGGGATTTTCTATAGTTGTAATAGCAAATACACTAATGTTCATGTGTACCGAAAAGAAATTATTTTACATAGATTGTGAAGAGGAGGAAGAAAATGAACAAGAAAATTCAAAGAAGAGGATATACACTAGGAACCAACCCTAGAGAAAGAAGAAATGAGTCCAACCATATCCTGTAATGCATTAGCATGAATTACCACTCCTAAAACTCTCAAGATAGAAGGACATATCAAGAAGAAAAATGTAATAGTGTTGATTGATTCAGGTAGTACCCATAATTTTATTCATTGTAAGGTAGCCAAGGAATTGAATTTATTCCTATACCCATCACCAGAGTGTCAAGTGATGGTTGAAAATGAAGGAACTATAAATTTCTCTGGAAAGTGCCATAATATCAAACTAACCATGGGGGAATATGTATTTAATAGTCTAATGATTTCCATTCCAATGGGAGGTGCTAATGTTGTACTAGGAGTACAATAGTTACAATATTTGGGTATAGTAGCTTTTAATTTTCAAGAAATTTCTTGATTTTTTTTTCAGAAGGAAAGGAAGTTGAATTACAGGGTATCAGAGGTAAGATAGGAAAGATAATATGCTCTAATGTCATGACAAATCTTCTGAAGAAATAACAATGAGGCATAATTGCACAATTATGCTCACTAGAAGTTCCAACATCAAAATAATCTATTTCTCCAGATTGCCAACAATTATTGGACAATCATTCCAAGGATATTGTATGTCATTTTATGTCAAGGATATTGTGCAAAATATATGCAGGAAATATTGGTAACTAGTGCTAATAAAGTCTCAAAAATAATAGTTGTAAATATCACTCTCAACACTCCATACACACTTGTTATTACACTTCAAATATTTCTCACACTTCTGAAGGAAAAGACACATGTTTCAAAATAAATCACACTCGTCACTCAATCACTCTTATTCGAAAGAAAAAACATTCCTGAAAATCATTCAGCGCTCAAACGATGAAATAATAATTGTTGCAACGATCACTCAATCAATTAATAATACCAAGGAACTGTAATAGTAATCAAACAACCATCACACCTAACGAATAGACCAGTCTAGTACCTACGTTGTTACACAATTTCAGAGGCTACAACCCTGCAACTATTTAATACATGAACAAGATCTATAATAGTAACAATAAATCACACATAACTCACAACTAAGAGGAAATAAATATAAAACTACGATAAATCTATAACTAGTGATCCCTACTAAGAAGGAGGAACCTTCCTCCTTAGCAGGGGCTAAAGAGTTACACAACACTCAAGCTAATCAAGAAAAATATATGGACACATGAACAATAAAGAGTTGCATTGATGAAAGTTTCAAATACAACATTGTTTACAATGATGGTTCTCCCCCTCTAGCTATCTTTATCTATGTATGCCTTCATGGGAAGGGATTCCATTGATTTATAGTTTTAGATTACATTCCTTTTACAAATAATGGGATCATCATGATCATATCTCGATTCTCATGTGATCCAAATCGAGACTATACAGAACTATCTCATAACAAATTGCCTTAATTGAAACATAGTTGTAACAACTTTCTAAATTACAATGGATTCACATTTGGAAATCTCAATTGTTCCAACTAAGTTGGTTGTGTTGTTAATGAGTGTCTCTCTTCAATGATAAAATTGAATTTGACCATGTGTATGTATGTATCAATATTTGTTGCCAATCACGGAAGAAAATAACATCCAAAATAGGCATTGGTGTTGTAACAACAACATTAACAAGATATTAATTCCATCTTTAGCAAAGAAAAACTGAGGATATATCATCCTGTAACAACATCTCAACAAGCCATATCACTTGAAACAACCCTATGTCAATTCATTAGTGGAATAGCCTAAAGCAGTTAGATTTTGTATCAATTACAAGAAAAATTGAATAATAAAGGTGACATGCAAAAGGAATGTGATTTGTCCAATAATAACTAATGAAGTGACAAGCTATGGCTATTTAGGGTCAAAACGGTAGGAAAATATAGGGAAAATAAATTTAAAAAATACCAATTTTTCTTCCCAACAACTATCACCAGTGGTACCGAAACAATGAGTTTGGAATGACAATAAATAAGGCAACCACATACCCCTTCGGCTGAACCCTACAAATCACAGATAGAAAATAAAAATCCTAGGCCCCCACTCCAGAATAAGAGTGATGACACCACCAGAACTTGCACAAAAAGTCACAAACACCTTAATGCATAGATTAAAACTAGAAACGATGATGATTACATGGTAATACGAAGCAGAGAAACCATTTTTACATACCTTCCTCCAATCCAGAGGACCCAATAACACATTCAGTTGATTCTCCAATGTGTAGAAAACCACCGAGAACATTGTGTTCCCCAACACCCAACATTGTACAGCCACAAGGCGTATCCTTATACCAGGGTCCTAGGCACGCTTTGATTGGGAAATTTTATATTTATCCCAAAATATCCACATTCCATGGCATTTTCACCATGAAACCACCCTCAAACTGTTAGAGCAGGCATCATTCACCAATTTAATTCTTTGCCCATCCAGAACCAACCAGACTCATACTCTAGTTCGTCCTTTACAAAAAATGATCCCACAAAGCTAATAATATTATCACCATGCCTAAATCAATGTTGCTACTACCACACCCATCATCCTAGTATAGGTATTAAATACTTTGAGCATTGAAACAGAAAACTTGCGCATGAGACTTCATGGTTGGGGTGTGCCACGCCACCTTGCCTTAATTGTTGAGCAGGTTGGTGGATGGACAAGCACCCTCCTTGAGCCCTACATCACATCAATCCACCACCCCCATCGAGGAAAATGACCAATAAACATTAATAGACATCAATCCAAGATAAAAATAAAAAACTTCATGATACATCTTACCTTCCTAAAATTAAAAGAATCATAAAAGTTAAATAAACTATCTTTATTTTACATTATTATTAATAATTAATATATAAGTTAAACATATATACATTTAAAAAACGTGTTACAAGATTCTTAACCATAGATATTGACCCCCACTTTACCATGGAGGTTCTTAATTTGTAGATAAGATTTGTTAAATACCATGGACCAATACCACAACTTATCAATAACATATGCTCAAAAAACCATATCTCATTTCATATGGCACTTGTTCATATGATATTTTTTTAATCAATAGATTTAATTAGAAAGAAAAAGGAGGAACAACTACCCTGCAAATAAATTGTAACATTTGATTCATGAATACCATTATGAATATTCTAAAATATTTCGTAGAGGCTAAATCCCTACCATCCATCTAGTAATTATTGATAATTAAATTCCAAAATAGAGAGGCCTATCACATAAAAATAAGCCTCAACCTTTGAGTTGTGAATAAACTTTGGCCTAACTTATAGACAAAATATCCTTTTTCACTAGAATTCACCAAAATCCAGCAATACAATTTCAGATTTTTCATTGTTTAAAATACCTTTTTGAATAAATAAATGAATTCAACACCCTGAAAACCACTGGGGCACTCGAATTATGCAGATTAAACAATTTAAACTCAAGTTTGTAAAAATATGTCGGATTTTGATTAAAATTAACCAAAAAAATAGTCGCGAAAAAGACTATTTCGTCTACAAGTTAGACTATGCCTGTGAACACTTCTATGAATATTCTGTGGAAGCTAAATCACTACCATCCACCTAATAATTATTGATACTATTGATAAATAATTGTCTAACTATTCTACGTTTTGGATTTTTTGGCCTCAACCAAACAATTTCTTGTCACATCATAACATTTTGTTGTTCAAAATTCATTTTTGACTACATAAATAGATTCAACCTTAAAAAAAACCTTTAGAGCACTAAAATTATGGAGATTTCACGACTCAAAATTGTGACTCAACAAGTCTTACCAAATTTTAAACAAATTCAATTAGAAAAAATGCTCAAAAATCTCAAAAAACATAATAAATAAACTACAACTATTATTACACTCTAATTTATACTTAACTTATTAATGAAAAACTAATATCTCTATATATATATATATATAACTAAAATTCTAGACCATAATTATATATCTTTACGTAGGAAAATAAATTTCAAACTACAACCAATAAGAATTTCTATATATAGTAAAATAACAATCATAAAAAACACAAAACATTATAAAAATAACCATTTTTCCTTTACCACTAGATTTGGAATAACCATTTTATCCCGGAATAGTTGTGTTAATGTTGACTAGATCAATACGTGCAATAATTTTGACTAGATCATACGTGCAATAGGATTGAAAGGTGTTGAGCTGAACTACCAAGACATTGACAAGCTAGCCTATGAGTATTTAAGGCAGTTAAACATTTCAGGTCATACATTTTGAAGAACCACATCATAGTGTTCATACCTCACCTAGTAGTACGCTCACTATTCGTGCAGCAGCAGCTGGGTTAGAGACGAGGAAACTAGATGGAATGTCTTCAAGAGTATGACTTACAATTCAAGCCTACACACACTGTCAACGGGCAAGGGTTATGTTGGATGGTTGTTGAAGCCGCAGACCCATGAAGAAACAATGAGGAGTGTTGGGATCATGAAATAGAGATGTACCAAGCTGACATCACACTTCAACAAGACGCCCCATCATGGTACATAGATCTCCTATAGTATCTCGGCTGTGGTGTCATGGACCCCACCTTAACAACTCAACAGAAACGAGTAATAATGCTAAAGGCTGCATCCTACCAACTGGTACATGGTAAACTGTTCCGCAAGCATCACAGCGGTGTCTTGCTACGTTGCCTAGAGCATAGTGAGGCCCAAAAGGTCGTGAAGGAACTAAATGATGACTGGGTCAATGGGAAATATGCGGGAGATGCCATAACTCACAAGGTTATGCGAGCCGGTTTTTATTGGCCCACTGTGTTTAAGGATGTGCACGCTTATTTTCGGAAGTGCCTTTTGTGTTAGAAATTTTCTAGTAGAGAATCCCGACCTTCTACCCTATTATAGTCTATCGCGGTGGAAGAACCATTTTGACAGTGGGGACTGGATATGATTAGGGATATATTGCCATACTTCTCCAAGTAGCATCAATATATCCTCATCGTGACAAACTATTTCACGAGGTGGATTGAATAAATACCATTACGCAAAATCAACGACCAAGAGGTAATATCTTGCATCATTCATTACATCATGACCAGGTTTGACGTTCCAACCTCCCTTGTTTTTTATAATTCTACTTATTTTTCATCGTTTGAATTATATGAATTTGCTTTGGAAAATGGTATAGTACTCAAACATTCTGCCAACTACTATCCCCAAGGGAAAAGGTTAGCCGAGACTAAAAAAAACCTTATTTAGATCATCAAAAAGACCCCACTATCCCAACACTGGAACTAGCACAATGCCCTTAATAATGCCCTCTGGGCTGATCGGGTCACACCTAAACCTTCCCTGGGAACCTCCCCATTTTTTCTAGTCTACGAGAAAGAAGCAATCCTTCCCCCTAACCTTTCTCTCCCTTCCCTTCAGTTGTCACAAGAAACACATGGTACCTCATGCCCTTCCTTGCAAGACCGCATAGACACCTTGTTGAAATTGAAGGAGGAAAGGATGAAAGCCCGAGAAAAATTTTCCATCCACCAGAGTCGGAAAGAATTCCGTTGTGAACAAGGTCTTTGAATTTGGTGACCTTGTCCTCAAATGGGACAAGGCTCACGAAGAAAAGGGAAAACACACCAAATTTCAGGCCCTGTGGATAGGCCCATTCCAAATCAAAGAGAAGGTCGGTTCATACACATATAGACTCCAAACCTTAGAAGGGAGGATCGAGGTCCTCCTGGTAAATGGGCATGACCTCAAGCATTATTTCACCTGACGGCCCCTAGGCTATCATCACGCTATGTACCATAGTTTTTTTCCTTTGCTTTACTGCTCTCATTTTTCGTTTATTTGTGTTGTTTCAATAAAATCTTGGCTTGATAAAGTTCCCGGAATTTCATTCCCCAAGTGCCTCAAGTTGAAGGATCAACGTAGCAGTTACTCAATGGGAAAGTTGTACCGGAACCTTTGCCTATTAAGAATCAACCCTGAAACATGAAATGGACCAAGTTTGTCTGTGATAGATGCCTCGTGGGGAAACACGACCAAGTCATAGGACTCAAGTGCAAGTAGCTCACTCGGCGCACCAGGTCGGAAACTGTTATTAAAGAAAAGAAGTTTTGGTGAAATAGGTCACTGGATGGAAGGGGGAAAGAGCCAACCTCAGATGACAAAATGATATTTGGGAAAACTGAAAAAGTCCCCAAATACAGATCAAGAGCAACCTCTCTTTCAAGTAACATAATTTGGGATCCCTCATCCCCCTAGGAATTACTTGCCACATAAAAATAAGTTCCTTTAGCACATTCAAATAAGTGCTATTAGAACATGAAATAAAGGGTAAAGGATTGAGAAAGGCTTCATGTGAAAAGAGGTAATGCGATGACTCTACCGGTGTACTAACAAGGCTCGCTAGCAGTGAAGCAATGTCTATGAATATTAGGTAGTGACTCTGCTGGGGCCCATTAGGCTCACTGGCAGTGAAACAACACAAGGGGAACAAATAACTATATCGAATCCCTTAAATTCCATGAGGTTACTCCAACCCCTCCTGTCCGATCTCCAGAAATAAAAGCACGGTGAACAAGCATTCCATGCAATGAAAACGAGTGAAGCAAACGAATGAGGGTCAGAGATGAGGATGGTGGGACCCATGGAAGTGAAAGGAATATCCTGCTAAGACCCCCTGCCCCCCTTAATATTAAGCACAGGTAGAGATTCTAGATTCTACCAGTGAATCGCCATTTTTGGTAGCCGCTACAACACCCTCTGAAATTTGGCACCCATTCAAAATTTTAGATCCCCTGACCGATTTGATAAAGGCAAGTCTGTCTCACCCTCATCCATGAACCTTGATAAAGTCCACTTCTAGCAGGTGTCTTAAGAACCAATTGATAACTTCAACTTTTCAAAGTTGGTCGCAAAGTCACTCCCCTTGCAAATTTTAGAAAGTTATGACCACGCGACCTTGCGACCCGCGACCTCCATGTCACCAGGTCGCAAGGTTGCAATCTTGATCCAAACTCCACATTTGCGACTATGCGACCTTGTGACCTTGTGACCTCCAGGTTGCAAGGTTGCAAGGTTGCATCCTCGCTCGACTAGGCCCAATTTGCGATTTTTTGAACTCCATTAATGACCACACGTGTGACCCCTTTATAAATAGAAGGGTCATGTAGGTTTCATTTAACCTGCGCGACAGAGAAAACGAGATGCATGTCGAGACAATCAAAGCACAATTTTTCTCAAGTAAGTTGCCTAAACCTCCTGCTGTTTCCTTTCTCATTTTGTTGTTTCCCTACATGCTCTAGCCCTGGGCTATTAATTTCCCTTAATCCCACTCATTTGCAACCCCAACCCTCACTATCACTCCAGCAAGGGTTTCACCTTCCCTTTTCTAATACCATCATACCTGGACCCTTTTGAACCTTTCCCTTTTCCTCAAGCCATCATAGACATCCCTCTCTGGCCTTCTTGTGTGTTTTCCAACTCTGGTTCACCCCCTACCTTAGATTTTTCTCCCTAATTTCAGCTTCTTCCTCGCTGGTCATGATCGCCCAATTTTCCTCAAAAAACCCTAATCAGACCTTGCAACATTGCGACCTTGAGAATTCATGACCACGCAACTTCGCGATCTCGCGACCTCATGACTTGGTCACTGAGTCACAAAGTCGTGAGGTCACAAATTTTTGACTAACCACATGATCGCGACTTTGCGACTTGGCAACCTTGCGACCTAGTCATCGGTCGCTAAGTCGCAGAGTTGCAGAGTCAGAACCATTAACGTAAGCTTGACCTTACAACCATGCAACCTTGTTACTAGGTCGCCAGTTCACAACTATAGCTACCAACAGAGGGCGGAACAACCTGACCTGAGAAGCCAAATCCTTAGTAGGTCTAGTCAGTCTTTTTATTTTTGTTTTCATGTCATCTGTATTATTGTGGGACTATTTTCTAAACATAACAAGGGATATCGAATCTGAGCTTGAGTGTGTCTCCATCTCTTCGGCCTCAAGCGACATGGGGCCTCGAGCATTTCGAAGGAGTGAAAAAAGCCCAGAGATAGAGCTATCAAGAGGAGACATGCCTCCTCTGTCGCCCCCTATCTATATGGACACCGCCTACATCTTTGGGAAAGGTGACAAGTTGACATGGTATCAAGTCTACCAGGAATTCACAAAGAAATAATTCCTTGAGTATCTTGCGGACTGGCAGGTGTACATTAAAGTCAAAAGGTCTAAGCTTCACTATGTGGGGGCCCACCCACCAATATTCCCGTGTGCAGAAATAGTCGAGTGGATCCTCCAGAAGGTTGATTCCAAGTTCTAGGTCATCCATGATCACGCAAGGAAGAATTTTTCCAACTTGACTGGAAAGGACACAAAGGTATACTATGCACTCCCCGCTAGGGAGGAATCTTTCAATGTTGAATAGGTCGCCACACATGAAGTACCGGTACAAGACACCTTGAATTGTTGGTGGGAAGACCCTGAGAATTTTAAAGGGAAGAAAGATCAGGAATACAAAATTGATGGCCTTAGGAAGGTTTACAAACTCGCGGTAGCAATGCTATGTAGATTGTATAGTAGGAGGGATGCCACTACTTTCAGTGGAACATGGGTCACAGTCATGTATGTGATCACCTCCTACGAAACTCAATTCAACTGGGCATACCTAGTAATATCAGCTCTAAGGGTGAATATATCAGTAGCCTAGGTACCATAAGAGGGGTTTGCATCAAGATTCTACATGGCCTCCTACCTCTTAGATGCAGTGTGTGCACGGTGAAATTTTGAGGAATAGTCACACAATTGGGATGCGAAGCACAGTGGTCCCATCCATAAAGAGTTGAATGTGTTCTGGGCTACCAGATACAAGCAAGATATGGAGTCCATCACAGACAAGTTCATCCCTACACTCTACCGACATCTTTTCGGTAAATATCCCCCTTGCATGTCCAGTTGGGCTATGCAGGCAGTAACCAAGGTAGCCAATTGGTTCCCCATTCCAAAGAGTACTTTTGTCAAGGTCTTCGGATCATTCAAGGCACTTCACGCACTACCCAAGTTTGTCATTGACAAACTACTACTACAAGAGGTGTGCTATCAAATGATGATTGGGTTCTCCAAGACCCCCAGCAAAGACATGAAGAAACCATGGCCTACCCTCACACTTACTATTGGTGCCTACACTATCAAATAATTCAAAGAAGTGGAAGTAGAGGTGGAATAAATCAAAGGTTTTCACTTCGTAACCTTCTTCCATAGGCCTTATGATCCTGAAAGGATCATCCCCACACACTGCAAGCAGGCCAAGTTTAACTGGAACTACCAACACACAAAATGCCACGTTGAAGAACAGGTTAGAAATTGGTACAATACAGATAGATAAGCTACTCCTAAAGGATCATCCGACCTGAATGGAGATCAAGGGAGTCAGGATGACCAAAATCTATAAGAAAGGGCTAACGTTTTGAAAAGGAAGGACCTTGTGAGAGGAGCATTGTCTTCCAAATCCAAAAGGAAAAAGAATACTACAAGCAGTAATCCTCCTAAGGATCAATGGGAAGGAAGGGAAAAAGAGAACAAATCACAGCAAGAGGCTGAGAAAAAGCTAAGAGAGGAAGAGCCCAAAAAAGCCCAAGATACCTCGGCACATAAACAGGAAGAAGAAAAAAAAAATAAGAAGGTTGAAGAACATGAGAAGAAGCAACCGAGAGAGGAATGGAAGAAGAAGCAAGCAGAAGAGGCCCGCAAGAAGAAGGAAGAAAAATAATGGTAGAAGAGGGAGGCTGAGCACAGGTTGAAGGAGGAATAGGATAAATAAGAAGTCGAAAAGAAGAAAAGGGAAGAAGAAGCTGAAAAGAGGAGAAAGGAAGAATAAACTCAGAAGTTACAGGAGGGTGCATCCAAAGAGGTAAAGGGATGCAAGTCACAACCCTCGAAAACTGGGGGACAAGCAGACCTATCACATATCAAGATACACCTGACAACTCCCATGACAGGGTGACACCTCCCATTCTCAAAATTTGTCATCCCAGAGGAGAATGAGTATGATGTACTAGATCTAACAAGGCTATCTTACAACCAGTTCACTCATAAAATTAGGCAGGAAAGGTGAAAATGCCTTGCACGGAATCCAGCTGAGCCTCTCGCAGTGAATACTGAAAAGGACATAGTCCTAGACACCAGGACTGACCCCATGATTATAGCATCAGTCAGAACCACCTTTGCAACTGCCACAGAAGAAAATTTCAACAGAATGAGTAGAGAGATCATGTTTTTGCATGGCAGACTCGAGGAATCCGAGAAAAGGGCTACTCAAGCAGAGACGGAAAATAAATCCTTGGAAGCTTAAAATCAGAGACTCCACCTCACGATCACTCAGTGAAGCGGGCTACAGATCGCCATTCAAGGAGAGTTGGATACCTTAGGGAACGCCATGAAGCAGGTATATGAGGAGATGTTTACCATAAAACAGATAGTCTCTCCTTTGCTAGGGGCCCAGGTAGAAACTAGGAAAAGATATGCACTTCTAAAGGAAGCCTCCACAGCTTTGGATAGCATACTTGAATGGTTAGAGAGATACCCAAAGGCTCCCGAAACCCTGCCAAAGAAGGATTGGATCTGCACTCAGAATGATAAGGTGCAGATACGAATGAATCTGCAGTCCAGGGAAAAGCTTGTAAAAGACATGGAGAAGGTGATGTCCTCCTATGAACACCTGATCAATGACATAGATTCGATGGTATAATTACACCACATTCCCTCCTTAGGGACATTGGCCACGCAAAAGATAAGGGAGGAGGTAACCTAGGACATCCAAACATTTTTGGGACCCATCATAGAAGTAGTTTCTTCCTAGGACCTCCCAGCTTCCAAGGATAACATCGACCAGTTCATCATCACATCGGTCTGGATCTACACTAAGCTAACCTCCCTATCCAATCAGATCATCGTGAAGAGGCACACTCTAGTTCCAGACGCTCTTGATTGATTTTATAGGTTGGGAGAAGACACACCTCAGATCACCCCAATAGTCGTTGACTTTTGGGCCTAGAAAACTTATCTTAGAGAACAACAATAGATATAGGTCCCAGAACTTTCCATCACATATATGCTCCCTTGAAAAGGGATAATTTTATAGGTAGCAGACACAGGCAGGTCGCAGGTCACAAACAGTACCCAGTTGCAGGTCACAACCTCAGCCAGGTCGCAAGTCACAAATCCTCCCAGGTCGCAGACCATGCCAACAGTCGGGAAGATGAAAGGACAGGGCAACCGAAAGGTTACTTTTGGTTCTATAAATAGTCCCTCGGGAGATAATGTAGGTGACCTTTTTTTTTGGAGTCCACCTAGAGAAGAGATAATTGTACAACATTTAATGCACGATTTCGGGAATGAATACAAACCAATGTTTTGACTCCACTATTGGATCTGATGGAAACTCATGTGTGTTAACATTATGAATATTGTGCCTTTATATATCTGCTATCTTTTATAAATGATTTATCTGTGTTTATGTTCATGCATCATTTATACGTTTACGCTCTTTGGATGTATTAATGATATGTGGATGTTTAACATAGGGATATGTTAATAACTTAGTTGTTGAGGTTGCCTTAATATTTTGGAAACACGCTTAAGGAATTTAAGGGTGTTTTAACCATAGTGAATTGTTTCTCTTCTGGTAAAAAAAGCCACTTTATGAGCATGACGCTAATGATGTGTTTCTAACAATACTTCTTTTGGCTGCATGCTTTGAATCTTGATTTGCTATTTATAATGTTTCATTTTCAGGAGAGTTCGTCGACCTTTTTTTTCGTTTCATTCAAGTAGCCCTGTATCCTTGTGTTCTCAAAAAATATCTCCATCTGAGAAAGGCATATTCAACAGTAGACAGACCTACACCTCGGACAGGATCCCTATAACAAATGGTCTAGAGTCTAGTTGGGACTTTATACCGAGGAGATCCCTTTACCGTTGGCAAGGAATTTCTCCTCATCAACACCACCATATTCCAAAGATCAATATGAGGAATTTTGATGGCAAGGATCTCGTAACATGGATACTACAAATGGAGCAATTTTTTTATCTCCATAATGTGAAAAACACACAAAAGGTACACATTGAAATTTTTTATTTAGAAAAAAATACATTTGTATGGTATATATGGCTTTTCTCTCGTAACAAAATTATCACTTGGTCAATTTTTATAGAGGAGATGATAGAACATTATGAGGATACAAAGAGCAACACCTTCTTTATCCAATTGATAAATCTCAAACAAAATGGTTCAATGGTGGACCACATTGAGGACTTAAAAAAATTGAATATAAGGGTAACTGATACTCCAAAATAACACAATATTTATGTCTTCATAGGGACTTTAAAGGATAACATCCAACATGAGGTTCATATTTTGGAACCCGATTCATTGGAGAAGGCATTCAGGTTGGCAAGAAAAAATGAAAGTAAAATTATGGCGACAAGGAAGCCTACCACTCACATCTATAGATATGGAAGTGTTGCTACTCCTATACTTCCACAACCTACAAGGTTGACACCACAAAAATTGGAAAAAAAAAGAGAAAAATGGATTTGCTATAGTTGTGATAGAAAATACACTAATTTTCATGTGTGCCGAGAAGAAATTATTTTACATAGATTGTGAAGAGGAGGAAGAAAATGAACAAGAAACTTCAAAAGAAGAGGATATACACTAGGAACCAACCCTAGAGAAAGAAGAAATGAGTTCGACCATATCCTATAATGCATTAGCATGAATTACCACTCCTCAAACTCTCAATATAGAAGGACATATCAAGAAGAAAAATGTAATAGTGTTGATTGATTCAGGTAGTACCCATAATTTTATTCATTGTAAGGTAGCCAAGGAATTGAATTTATTCCTATACCCATCACCAGAGTGTCAAGTGATGGTTGAAAATGAAGGAACTATAAAATTCTCTGGAAAGTGCCATAATATCAAGCTAACCATGGGGGAATATGTATTTAATAGTCCAATGATTTCCATTCCAATGGGAGGTACTAATGTTGTACTAGGAGTACAATACTTACAATATTTGGGTATAGTAGATTTTAATTTTCAAGAACTTTCTTCATTTTTTTTTCAGAAGGAAAGGAAGTTGAATTGCAGGGTATCAGAGGGAAGACAGGAAAGATAATAAGCTCTAATATCATGACAAATCTTCTGAAGAAATAACAATGAGGAATAATTGCACAATTATGCTCATTAGAAGTTCCAACATCAAAATAATCTATTTCTCCAGATCTCCAAAAATTATTGGACAACCATTCCAAGTATATTGTATGTAATTTTATTTCAAGGATATTGTGCAAAATTTATGCATGAAATATTGGTATCTAGCGCTAATAAAGTCTCAAAACTAATAGTTGTAAATATCACTCTCAACACTCCATACACACTTGTTGTTACACTTCAAATCTTTCTCACACTTCTGAAAGAAAAGACACATGTTTCAAAATAAATCACACTCTTGTCACTCAATCACTCTTATTCGAAAGAAAAAACATTCCTGAAAATCATTCAGCACTCGAACGATGAAATAATAATTGTTGCGACAATCACACAATAAATTAATCATACCAAGGAACTGTAATAGTAATCAAACAACCATCACGCCTAATGAATAGACCAGTCTAGTACCTATGTTGTTACACAATTTTAGAGGCTACAACCCTGCAACTATTTAATACATGAACAAGATCTATAATAGTAACAATAAATCACACATAACTCACAACTAAGAGGAGATAAATATACAACTACAATAAATCTCTAACCAGTGATCCCTACTAAGAAGGAGGGACCTTCCTCCTTAGTAGGGGCTAAACAGTTACACAACACTCAAGCTAATCAAGAAAAATATATGGACCCGTGAACAATAAAGAGTTGCATTGATGAAAGTTTCAAATACAAGATTGTTTACAATGATGGCTCTCCCCCTCTAGCTATCTTTATCTATGTATGCCTTCATGGGAAGGGATTCCACTGATTTATAGTTTTAGATTACATTCCTTTTTCGAAGAATGGGATCATCATGATAATATCTCGATTCTCATGTGATCCAAATCGAGACTATACAGAACTATCTCATAATAAATTGCCTTAATTGAAACTTAGTTGTAACAAATTTCTAAATTACAATGGATTCACATTTGGAAATCTCAATTGTTCCAACTAAGTTGGTTGTGTTGTTAATGAGTGTCTCACTTCAATGATCAAATTGAATTTGACCATGTGTATGTATGTATCAATATTTGTTGCCAATCACGGAAGAAAATAACATCCAAAATAGGCATTGGTGTTGTAACAACAACATTAACAGGGTCTTCATTCCATCTTTAGAAAATAAAAACTGAGGATATATCATCCTGTAACAACATCTCAGCAAGCCATATCACTTGAAACAACCCTATGCCAATTCATTAGTGGAATAGCCTAAAGAAGTTAGATTTTGTATCAATTACAAGAAAAATTGAATAATAAAGGTGACATGCAAAAGGAATGTGATTTGTCCAATAATAACTAATGAAGTGACAAGCTATGGCTATTTAGGGTCAAAACGGTAGGAAAATATAGGGAAAATAAATTTAAAAAATACCAATTTTTCTTCCCAACAACTATCACCAGTGGTACCGAAACAATGAGTTTGGAATGACAATAAATAAGGCAACCACATACCCCTTCGGCTGAACCCTACAAATCACAGATAGAAAATAAAAATCCTAGGCCCCCACTCCAGAATAAGAGTGATGACACCACCAGAACTTGCACAAAAAGTCACAAACACCTTAATGCATAGATTAAAACTAGAAACGATGATGATTACATGGTAATACGAAGCAGAGAAACCATTTTTACATACCTTCCTCCAATCCAGAGGACCCAATAACACATTCAGTTGATTCTCCAATGTGTAGAAAACCACCGAGAACATTGTGTTCCCCAACACCCAACATTGTACAGCCACAAGGCGTATCCTTATACCAGGGTCCTAGGCACGCTTTGATTGGGAAATTTTATATTTATCCCAAAATATCCACATTCCATGGCATTTTCACCATGAAACCACCCTCAAACTGTTAGAGCAGGCATCATTCACCAATTTAATTCTTTGCCCATCCAGAACCAACCAGACTCATACTCTAGTTCGTCCTTTACAAAAAATGATCCCACAAAGCTAATAATATTATCACCATGCCTAAATCAATGTTGCTACTACCACACCCATCATCCTAGTATAGGTATTAAATACTTTGAGCATTGAAACAGAAAACTTGCGCATGAGACTTCATGGTTGGGGTGTGCCACGCCACCTTGCCTTAATTGTTGAGCAGGTTGGTGGATGGACAAGCACCCTCCTTGAGCCCTACATCACATCAATCCACCACCCCCATCGAGGAAAATGACCAATAAACATTAATAGACATCAATCCAAGATAAAAATAAAAAACTTCATGATACATCTTACCTTCCTAAAATTAAAAGAATCATAAAAGTTAAATAAACTATCTTTATTTTACATTATTATTAATAATTAATATATAAGTTAAACATATATACATTTAAAAAACGTGTTACAAGATTCTTAACCATAGATATTGACCCCCACTTTACCATGGAGGTTCTTAATTTGTAGATAAGATTTGTTAAATACCATGGACCAATACCACAACTTATCAATAACATATGCTCAAAAAACCATATCTCATTTCATATGGCACTTGTTCATATGATATTTTTTTAATCAATAGATTTAATTAGAAAGAAAAAGGAGGAACAACTACCCTGCAAATAAATTGTAACATTTGATTCATGAATACCATTATGAATATTCTAAAATATTTCGTAGAGGCTAAATCCCTACCATCCATCTAGTAATTATTGATAATTAAATTCCAAAATAGAGAGGCCTATCACATAAAAATAAGCCTCAACCTTTGAGTTGTGAATAAACTTTGGCCTAACTTATAGACAAAATATCCTTTTTCACTAGAATTCACCAAAATCCAGCAATACAATTTCAGATTTTTCATTGTTTAAAATACCTTTTTGAATAAATAAATGAATTCAACACCCTGAAAACCACTGGGGCACTCGAATTATGCAGATTAAACAATTTAAACTCAAGTTTGTAAAAATATGTCGGATTTTGATTAAAATTAACCAAAAAAATAGTCGCGAAAAAGACTATTTCGTCTACAAGTTAGACTATGCCTGTGAACACTTCTATGAATATTCTGTGGAAGCTAAATCACTACCATCCACCTAATAATTATTGATACTATTGATAAATAATTGTCTAACTATTCTACGTTTTGGATTTTTTGGCCTCAACCAAACAATTTCTTGTCACATCATAACATTTTGTTGTTCAAAATTCATTTTTGACTACATAAATAGATTCAACCTTAAAAAAAACCTTTAGAGCACTAAAATTATGGAGATTTCACGACTCAAAATTGTGACTCAACAAGTCTTACCAAATTTTAAACAAATTCAATTAGAAAAAATGCTCAAAAATCTCAAAAAACATAATAAATAAACTACAACTATTATTACACTCTAATTTATACTTAACTTATTAATGAAAAACTAATATCTCTATATATATATATATATAACTAAAATTCTAGACCATAATTATATATCTTTACGTAGGAAAATAAATTTCAAACTACAACCAATAAGAATTTCTATATATAGTAAAATAACAATCATAAAAAACACAAAACATTATAAAAATAACCATTTTTCCTTTACCACTAGATTTGGAATAACCATTTTATCCCGGAATAGTTGTGTTAATGTTGACTAGATCAATACGTGCAATATTTTTTGACAAGCAATAGTTGTGTTGATGTTGACTAAATGGAATTCCTTATCATTGAGAGCTTAGTTGCTTTAGATGGTACTGGGACCAAATAGATGCTGTCAGTTTTGTAGAAATAGGGAATTGGAATTGGTTAAATAAATATCTTTACAAAATGAGAATGGTATTTTTACAGCAATTCTCTTTTTTGTTTTTACAATAATTCATTTTTAGCTTTGGCTTTTTCGAATAGTCACACTCACCTTATAAGGACTATAAGGATATCTTGGGAAATTGAGCCTCTTTTATCTCCATATACATGCAGCATTAATTAAAATATTATTAGGAACTTTAATTTATTTATTTTATTTTTAAGTGGTGATATTATTTGATTTTTTTTGTTGGATTGTTTTTAAATATAATAAAAAAATATTTTAAATTTAATTATAAATTACAAGTAAATTTAGTTATTATTAATTATTATATATAAATGTAGATTAATTTAATTTCATTATTTAAAGAAAATTATATTTTTTTTAAATGATTTATTTTAGCTTTTGCTAGATATTTTTAGATTTTAAGCTATCAACATATTAAAATCAAAAGTAATTTCAACCAAGATATTATATATAAGAAATCTAATATTCATAATTCTATAGTGCCATCACTATTGATACAATAATGAGATCGTGTAATTTCAAGAAATCATATATATATATATATATATATATATATATATATATATATATATCAAGGTATTTGATAACATATCTATGTTGTTAGTATTTTATTTATATTATCAAGTTAATACTATAAAATAACATTATGTAGAGTTAGAACTCAAATTGTTTAATTTATGAATATGGAACTATAACAAAAGCAACACACTAGGATGTTTGACAATTTATTTATATAATCGGAGATTTATTCCTATATATAGAGTTATTAAAATATAAAACATTAACCTTGAGGTAATTTGATAAAAAAAATATTATTGGTAATTGGTAAGATTATTGATATGATATATTGATAAAAAAATTATTCACAATCACATCAGTTTCATATATTGGTATCTCTATCATTAATTGTTTACTAAATTTGTATATAATTATTGCGATGCAATGTCACCAATTGAGGTTTTTGAACTCAATACCTTTTACCCATAGTTATAAAACTCAACACAAAATTAAAATACTTGGCCAAATGCATATATCATTAATATTTTAACTAGAATTATTGTGTTGGAGTAACACCACTTGAGGTTTTTGAACTTAATACCTTTTACCCATAGCTATAAACTTTCAAAACAGAAAATTAAGATATTTGGTTAAATACATATACCATTAATATTTTAAGTCTTTACATAAAACCCCACACAATATCATTATCATTAATGAAAAGTTACATCTCAAAATCATTACAAAGGGATATAAAACCTAAACCAAAACATCAAACTATATTTAAAAAATTATTAAATATTTATTTTTTATAACATCAACCTACTTTGCAAACCTATTTTAATATTGAAAAACATTCAAGTTAATCAACACAAAACTACTCCTACATTATTAAGCTTTTTTTATAACATCAACCAACTTTGCAAACCTACTTTAAAATAGAAAATCATCCTAACTTAGTCAACACACCATTACTCTAAAGTCATATATATGTGTGTTTTTTTTTAACCAAGAACATTAAATCACATTGTTATGTAGGTAAATCCTCTCTGCGGACATAGATGATCCCTCTAGCCTTAGGGTGGGTCTAGTAACAAGGAATCATGCTAAGGTGTAGGTTCCTAGATATTCGAATGAAAAAAGACGCGATAAGATAGCCTACCTGTGGTCCAATGTTGTTGTCGGCAATCGTAGTGGTGATGAGAATTGCTCGCTCCCGATTCGGCAAGTCAAAATCCCTTCGCTTATCATGCTTGGAAACCTACACAAAGATCAGAAAACAACAACCACATCCCACATACTAATTTCATCCAAAATCTACTAGTAAGTCAAAGAAGACTAGCATATTGCATTCGATAAAGATAAAACACAAGACGAGAACCAGACAATATTCACTTATATTAATAGGTAGAAAGAAGAGATACAACCATGCTTTGATGTTGTGGTCTCCTCCAATGGGGCTCAGCTGAAGCACGTCTCAAAGCTCGTCAGGGAATTCAAACGGGATAAGGGACCTCTCCATGGATTTCTTCTTGTTCTACCTTCTCAATAACTCAGTTATTCAACTATAGCTTAGTCTTTCAATTTCACCACTTTAGCTGTATAATTCTCTTTGTTCAGCTAGTTTTCATAAAGAGAGAAGGCTTATTTATATAGAGGCAAAGGAGGAGGTTGGGATCCCTACAAAGGTGGAAGTGAGACCTATCCTTTAGGAGTGTTCCAAGGGAGGTGGAAACTACTAACTAAAGGAGGAGGCCCGTGGTTGTTTTAGTTCAATCACTCCCAATGACTCATCCCCGAGGTGGTTGGAATGGAACCTCCGCCTCTATTTTTAAAAACCATTTCATAAATATCTTGGCGCAGGCATTACACTGGGACAGAGTGCCAGGTGGCGCGGACCCTAGTGTTAATCTTACACATCGGCGCGAGGGCAGAACTGGCTACTCACGCTAAGGAAAAAATAGGGATTTTTACAACTCTGCTTAGGGAAATTTCAACAAGAAGAATGTTTCCTTCATCAAAAGGGATGCAATGATGTTATTTTCAAATCATGACACTGCTTATTGGTCACATAAACAACCCTCCAATGTGCGAGTTGGGGATTGCAGGGATAGTGATAAAATGTTGTGTAACACACACACACACACACAGATATTCAAAGAAAAATCGTAATTTTATTAATGAAAACAAAATTACATGTTGCAAGAGCTGGTAATTTTCAATCAAAATAAACTATGAAGTTGCAAGTAAACTTATAGTACATGGGGAGAAAAATTAAGTTTTTTTCCCTCTCTATTTTTTGACCTTACGCCAAGCACATTATGTTGGCATGGCTGAGATAAGGGGGAGCTGAGTATCATCAGTGATTACTCTATTATCCTTATCTAAATCTTAGGTGTCTAAGTTGTGTTGTATTTTATTCCCCCCTGTTTCTAGTGCCCCAAGGTCCTTTGCCGGCTAAACTGTGGAGGTTGTGTCATAAGGGTCTTGCATATCTTGTTCTTTTGTCTCTGGTCTAGTGGTTGTCTGATTGTTCTCATTTGGTTTGAGGATGCCCTCTTCGTCATTTGTCTCATGATCTAGTTCATTTGAGGGAAATTTATATCCTTTTGGAGTTTTCCCTATCTTCTTCTTTTATCTATTATCTCTTTTTCCTTTTAGACATGTATTTTGTAGATGGCCAGTATTCCTACAAATACGACATCCGAATGCAGTATTTTTGAAGTCAAGATGTTGTGTCCATTTCTGTTTTTTGTGTATCAGTTGTATGCTTTCTGGTAGCCCTTTATTGAGGTACACCTCCACACAGATTCATGCAAAAGCGAAGACTTGCTCCTCCAAGCGTTGTGTGTCAGTTTTGATATATCTCCCAAGGATGTTTCCAATACATTCTAATAGACCTTCATTCCAAAAGTGAAGAGGAAGGTTGTAAAGCCAAACCCAGATCGACATTCTGGTTACTTCCCTGGTGTTTGTGTCGAAATTCGGGAACCAAGGAGTGATGAAGAGCCTGGTGGATCCCTAGAACCACGGTCCCTCCCTAAGGATGATGTCTCTGGCTTCCAAGGTTGAGAACTTGACTATGAAAAACCCCTTAGAACAGAGGTGGATTTCATAGTCCATAGTCCATTTGGTGAATATCCAATGGAAGAGTTCCATTGGTTTGGGCCAAAAACTGTTAAATCTACAGATTATCGCTTGGGATTCACAAGAAGTTTGGTAATCATCTATCTCTGGAAGTTCTATGTTCAGTTCTGGAATGAAATTCAGTTGCTCCACAATATATGGTTTGGGTGCATTATCAGCTGGTTCAGATGGAGTAGCCGCTTTGATTCCCCCCTGTAAAATGTTTCTATATGAGGGAACTTTTAGGATGTTTGGTTTTGGAGTGCTGGTGCCCCTTGTTGATCCTTGAGTTCTGTGTATCTCGACAGTTCCACCCCTCAGTCTCAGATTGAGAATGATGGTGGAAATAGAACGGATGCAGTAGTCTCTTAATGAGCCAAAGTCTTGGAGGGATCTGCCACCATGTATCAAAGGTTGCAGATGGCTAGGGTAGCCAGATACATGACTGATAATTTGTTTTAGATCAGCCACACCATCATTTTCCTGAGCCCATAGTAAAATATTGTTCCCCACAGGGGGCTTAATAAAAATCTGATAGCGAATAGAGCATACCTTATTATTGATGATAACTGTGTTTTCCACAGGGGGAGGCAATGGATGCTGAGGCCAGGTCCGTAGAGAATTAGGTGGCATGATGCCACCGTATGAATATGTAGGAGACAATGTGAAGCCATCAATCGATAAGATATGAATAGTACAGTCACCCAGTATATACCGAACACCCCAAGTCCCCAGGGAGAAGTTGTGTGTCCAACCCAGCCAAGAGGCCACCTGCACTCATATTGGGAAGATCTGCAGGAAGTCATGGGAGACCAATAAAAAACCTCAGCTCACAGAAATAGGAGCACCCCTATAGTATTGGAACTATTAAATAAAGGCATGTCTGGAGCGTTCAGTCGAAACCAGCCATGGAGTGAGGCCGAATAAGGCGCAGGCGAGGTGGAGAGAGGCCATGGTGGGTTCTATGGGGCTAAAAATCTAGTCCTGCAACAATATAACCACATTCCATCTGAGCCGCAGGCCCTAGAGGCCACCAAAAAGCGTCCCTGGTATCCAGTTCAGAAAACCCTAGCCGACAAGGAAATCGCTGCAGAGCTCATTCTCTCTTTCGCAACAATTTTGTTTAGGATATATATATATATATATATATATATATATATATATATATATATATATATATATATATATATATATATATATATATATATATATATATATATATAATAGAAAAAAATGAAACATTTATTGTATTTATAAAATTCATAGTCTAATTTATAGACGAAATGACTTTTTTCACGATCATTTTTCTAGTTAATTTCAATCAAAATTAGATAGATATTTTTTAAAAATTGAGTTTAAATTGTTTAATTTGCATAAGTCGAGTACCCTAAGGGTTTTTCAAGTTGTTGAATCCATTTATACATTCAAAAATGTATTCTAAACAACAAAAAATCTGGAAATTGTATTGCTCGATTTTGGCGAATTCTGATGAAAGGGGTTATTTTTTCTATAAGTCAGACTGCGTGTAATATTCCAAAATTAGCTTACAGCCAATTGGAATATTAATTTTTTCTTTTATCACTTAGTAAATAAATAAATGGGGGAGGAAGACCCATACTTATCTTGTTTAGCATAAAAACCTCTTGGTATGAAAAGAGGTACATTCTAGTAGCTGGATTTTGCATTGTCCATGTGTGAACAGGAAGAGGATCATGTTGATTTAGTCAAGTTTGACTTATTCAACTACATTCATGAGGAGGAATAGATCATCTATGCAAATAGCTCCATGTGAACAAGGATCAACCTAGACAAACATATGAGAGCTAGTTTGGAGACACCTTAGTGTGAAAGGGGGCAATACAGGTGAACTAGATCCAGTTGACCAAGTCAACAGTGTTGCTACAAGAGGAGGGAAACCAACAAGGACAATGAAATTTTGAAGGAATAATATTTTCTAGGAAGTCACCTCATTAATGAGTGGGGTCAGGGGTGAGGAGGCTCACCAAGGATAAGAAGAAGGGGATAGCAACAAGGAAGGTATTGAGTATTCAACTATCATTGGTCTCTTGACTACTTGCATGCTTCAGCTATTTAGCTGTAGTTGCAACACTGTTTAGTGCAAGGGATTTCCATGCGGGAATTCCTTCCTCTCCTTTGGATCATCTTGTTTAAGGGATCAAAAGGGAAGGTTCTGAGCTAATTTTCCATCATCTGACTTGAGTTCATTCAACCATCAACATCTACAATGCAGTCACTTCCAGTAACTGCATATTTTCTGCAGGTGCAACAATAGCAGGGTTAAATCCCTTGATTTTGTACTTATGTTTGAGGAGGGGGTGTCTATTTCTCTCCGGGAAGTCTAATAAGGAGGGCCTTGGGCCATTTTTTGTATTGATCAGCTATTTCATGTTATATTCAGTCCTGTAAAATACAGAATTGTAGTAGACTGTGTTATTTTCTGTAGTACTGCCTTTTATACATGTGTAATGCCGGAAACCCTTATCGGGTTGTCTTATTTCTTGTGTAAAAGAGGTTAAACCTCCATTTCTTGGCTACATGATTAATATAATCTCCAGATAAGTAGTGATTCATCATTTTCTGTATAAAACCTCATGTAAATTACGCTATTCTTCATAAATTCTATTGTTGAAAGTCATGGGATTGGGGTGTTTTTGAGTTGTTTTGAGTTGGGGAGGTCTGTTTAATGTAGCTAGAATGATTTGTTTCTGATTCCCTTTGGTATGTAGGACATAAAAACATATATAAGAGGATCCAAGTCCTGTTTCATGTTTTAATAGCGTAATTGTCTAAATACAGCGTTTTCACTATCCAGAGAGAGGCAATTCCTAAAAAGGAATATTACAATGGTATCAAAGCTACCATCTTGGCTCAACCTATGGATTTCAGATCCAATCCAGAAGATAAGAAGAAGAGGAGATCAGAATGATGGAGAGGATGATATTACTCTCATCAATTTTCATATCTAAGAAGAGCCTCTCCAAGGAGGTTGAACAAAAGAAAAAAGAAAGATGAAAGGAAACTCCTAGAGAATTTCGAGAAGAAGAAAAATGCAATGAGACCTACAGGAGGTTTCAAGAAGAAGAGGAAGTACCATGCAATTCCTACTCTCACAAAGAAGAAGAAGAGAAGCATGAAAGACACTTGGATCATCAGATTCTAAGTGATTACTTTGTTGAGTACAAATCTCAACCTAGAGCCTTTAAGGAGACTCTAGCTTTTCCTCAATTCCTCCAGCTGAAGGAAGAGAAGAGGCCGTGTAGAAAAAGAGAAATCAAAGGAAATATATTTCTATTGTCTACATTTAATGGATCACACACGTGTTCAGCAAAGACTTGGGTGATGAAGCTTGAGTCATTTTTCCTACTACATCCAGTGGTAGAGAAAGAGGCTGTTGAGATCTCAGCGCTGCACCTAGAAGGTGAAGTCCACATTTGGTGGTTCAGCCATTTGAGCCATGCAAGAGTGTCTACTCTTGCTAAGTTTTCTCAAAATATGATCAAGGAGTTTGACAGTAGAGGATCAGAAAAGGAGGAGTCCTCACCACCACTTGAGGAGCCTTGTACTAACACTGTCACATTCATGGAGGAGCAACCACCTACATTAGTAGTTGGGGCAGCCATTACATTAGAGGAAGGAGCCCTTGTAGCCCTACAAGAGGTTCCCAAATCTCATCAAGGTATGAAAGAATTACCACTTTCTATTATTGTAGCAAATCCTTCTGGAAGTTGTGGAAATTTGTCTTTACATGACCAAGGGTCAAATCACATTGCTAATCTAGAGCAGCAAGATTGTACTACGCTATGAAAATTTGAATGGTTCAAGGAAGAGATGAACCATCATCCACATGCATATTTTTTGAGTTGCACACAACCCTTGAGGTTGGGGTGTAAGCTTTTGGAGGATGAAATAAACCTTGTCCTAAATACTCCTACAAAAAATCATAAGTTCATCTTTGAGATGGAGTATGAGGTAGCAACTATATCATTGGAGAGAATATCAGTGCTGCCAAACAATAGAAGTGAGGAGGCTTTGCCTTTATTACATTTGGATCTTGATGGATTCAAGGTGGACATGGGTGTGACATCTTTTCCAAGAGATCTCCAAGGAGATGCATTGCAACATTCCATGAAATGCAAAGAGGAGAATTTGGTTTTGGAGGATGGAAGTCCTCATTGGGGGAGTACCAAGAGGGAAGATGATAGGAGGCATCCACAAGGAATTGAGTGGATGTGGATGGGAGGCATGAAGCTGGTGAGCCACTTGCAGATCTATGACATAGGGCATCAAGAGGCAAAGCTATGCTGGCTACTCTTGATAGAGTTTGGCCATCATGAGGCATATCCTTTTCCTAAGGGTATGAGGGTGGAAGACATTTGGTAGGACACTATCATCATATGGCAACCTAGAGGTTGGGTGTATCATGTTGATTTGATCCTCTTCATATCAATCAAAATATTTTTCACCTCATGATTTGTAAGATGGAGGTGTGAGAGGGTAGCAAGAGTCATTATTGTTGTGGCTTCTCTTGGGAGAGTATGGGTAGAAGTTTTTCCATACTCCTTATGATATTTCAGGAGGAAGGAATGACAAAATCAAGGTGCAAAAAGGCTACCCTTCAGCATTGAAGGAAAAGGAGAAGCTTCCACATAGGAAGAAGATCTTCTCACATAGCAGCATGTTGGTGGATTGCTTTGACATGTGGAATGTCCAGGGAAGGAGTCATGGAGTGACTAGATCCTTATCACTAATGCCTACAGTGCTGTCACTTCGAGGAATGTCTTCATTGGTGGAGTGTTCCAAGAGGAGTATGTATCCATCCTTTCTGCAGATTTTTATGAGAGGATTCTCATGGGAGGACTCATTCATGGACCTCACTTTGAGACTAATCACTATGTATGGTAAGAAATGCATTTATGTACTCATGGATTGTTCCATTGAGTATTTGCATCATTTTACCATTTATACACAGTGCATTGCTCCACAAAGGAGAAAGATTATTTTTGGGTTATATGGTCACTTTAGGGCCAACCTTTGTGATAATGATAACTCATTTCTACATGACTTTGGGAAAGTGTATTGTTGTTTTGATCATGTACAACTAATATATATTTTTTATTGTTACCTTATAGTAGATGAGAAAACATACATAGCTGGTAGCTCATTGGAGAACAACTTGCCACATGATGTTCTAAATTAGCAGTTGGAAAGACTGTGTTGTATTCACCAAGGAAACCATGTGTATCATCCTCACTTGCACATAGCGTTCAACAAATTTCTGATTTGGATGACATATGATAGTGATGTGCCATTCACATTGAATGGAATGGTTTGGGCCAACATGATCCATAACTTTGGAGAGAGGATCTTTGAAGATCCAATCTTTTTCTTGCCACTTGAGGGAAACTTGTTTGCAGCCCATGATCAACATGCACTCTACACTTATCATGAGTGGAGAGGAAGACAACATGGGGTAGGCTATCTTGTCTACCATGTTTAGATTTTCAGCCCACCTACTTTACATGAGCCAAAGGTGGAAGAGATTCTTCATGAGTTGCCATTCTGGAGGGTGACTCATTTTGTATGGTTGATAGCTTGGGGATGGGAGATTCAAATGGGGATGATGAATCCCAATCTATATCAGCCCTCATGCCTCAAGAGGACCTTTAAAAAACCCATTTTTTCCTCCATGGATGTTTCACTGTTACATGATGTTAGCTATTTGGAATGTTCGCCAAAAGCTAGCTTACACACTTCGGAGGGGCAGCTTGGAGATGTAATATTGATGGAACAACACCTTGATATTTGGAGGATCTTATCATATGAGGATGCTATAGGGGAATAAGAGGAGGTTCTTCAGTTCTACCTTTGAATTTTCTTGAGGACAATCAACATTTGTGAGGGGAGGACTGTAATATTCCAAAATTAGCTTACAGCTAATTGGAATATTATTTTTTTCTTTTATCACTTAGTAGATGAATAAATGGGGGAGGAAGACCCATACTTATCTTGTTTATCATAAAACCTTATTGGTATGAAAAGAGGTACATTCTAGTAGCTGGATTTTGCATTGTCCATGTGTGAATAGGAAGAGGATCATGTTGATTCAGTCAAGTTTGACTTAGTCAACTACATTCATGAGGAGGAATAGATCATCTCTGCAAATAACTCCATGTGAACAAGGATCGGCCTAGACAAAAATATGAGAGCTATTTTGGAGACACCTTAGTGTGAAAGGGGGCAATACAGGTGAACTAGATCCAGTTGACCAGTTCAACAACGCTACTACAAGAGGAGGGAAACCAAAAAGGACAGCGCAGTTTTGAAAGAGGAATATTTTCTAGGAAGTCACCTCATTAATGAGTGGGGTCAGGGGTGAGGAGGCTCACCAAGGATAAGAAGAAAGGGATAGTATCAAGGAAGGCATTGAGTATTTAGCTATCTTTGGTCTCTTTACTACTTGCATGCTTCAACTGTTTAGCTGTAGTTGCAGCATTGTTTAGTGCAAGGGATTTCCATGCGGGAATTCCTTCCTCTCCTTTCGATCAACTTGTTTAAGGGATCAAAAGGGAAGATTCTGAGCTAATTTTTCATCATCTGACTTGAGTTCATTCAGCAATCAACATCTACAGTGAAATCACTTCTAGTAACTGTGTATTTTCTGCAAGTGCAGCAGTAACAGGGTTAAATCCCTTGATTTTGTACTTGTGTTTGAGAAGGGGGTGTCTATTTCTCTCCGAGAAGTCTAATAAGGAGGGCCTTGGGCCATTTTATGTATTGATCAGATATTTCATGTTATATTCAATCATGTCAATTAGAGAATTGTAGTAGACTGTGTTATTTTCTACAGTACTGCCTTTTATACATGTGTAATGCCGGAAACCCTTACCGGGTTGTCTTATTTCTTGTGTAAAAGAGGTTAAACCTCCATTTATTGGCTACATGATTAATATAATCTCCAGATAATTATTGATTCATCATTTTCTATAGAAACCCTCATGTAAATTACGCTATTGCAGTCTTTAGAAATTCTATTGCTGAAAGTCATGGGATTGGGGTGTTTTTGAGCTTTTTTGAGATGGGAAGGTATGTTTAATGTAGCTAGAATGATTTTTTTCTGATACCCTTTGGTATGTAGGACATACAAAACATATATAAGAGGATCCAAGTCATATTTCATGTTTTAATAGCGTCATTTTCTGAATACAACGTTTTCACTGTCCGAAGTGCAGCAATTCCTAAAAAGGAATATTACACTGCGTATTTATAAAATGGTATTAGAAAAAATAACTAAAATAAATTTATTGAGAAAAAATTCAAAATATTTAAAAATAAAAATAAAAAATAAAAAATATCTACTTTAATGTTCTTGTTATATATTAAATATTAATATAAGAAAAAATAAAATAGATAAAACGTTTTACAAAATTATTGTTGAATATATGTGTTGTGAATAATATTATATGTATGTCAAGTCCCACTAGCACAACTGGTTGAGGATGGACCTCATCAGAAGGGAGACCTAGGATCAAACCTCATGGAGTTTGTTGCGCCCATGCTAGGTGGAGGAGACAAGTTAAACCCAGTTAACTTAGTGTTGGTGTGGCCCTCGAGTGATTTTTATGGTTTAGATGCCCCTGGGTCACGGTTTCTTAAGCATACATGTTATGATAATTAAAATTAAAAAGATTGTTTATAATAATTTTATATATGATAATTATAATTTGGAAAATTTTTCCTTTTACAAATATATTGGAACTGATATCCATTACAAGCTGAATTTAATTATAACATTGCAAAAATGATAAATTTAGGGTGTAAATTTTGTTATAGGCTTGAAGACGATTGTAAATCAATGGATCTTTGGATATGGGACTAAAAAAAACTCATCTATGGGACTAAAAACACTCATTATTTCTATTATGTTAAATGAATGTGAGGTTTGGGGATGGAATATCTCTAGAGAGCCATATAGAAAGATTAAACATTTTATAACCTATAATTTAAAAATTTAAGGAAATACATCTTATCATATCCTCCTCATAGAAACAAGCCTTTCCCTCATTAACGGAAAAATTATGACTATGTATCTAATGTGTAAGAATCATTTAAATGTAGCACCTCACAACCATCCAACAAAGGGACATTACCACTCAACTCTACTAGGTTACCACATTTGTCCTAGTATTCAACTCACTCAACAATACTCCACTTAATAACCTACCCATTGAAAAAATAATTAGTTTTCTAACTATTGATTTCCCCTCGATTAGGTATGTGAATTGATTGATAATCAAATGTTTATTAACCATCTGTGTGAATTAACTATCAGTCAACGTCATAAAAAACATTGTACATCAAATTCCCATTGACAATATGATGAAGTTGTTGTTTGTCAACTTTTTGACAAATGAATACATGAATTCATTGTATAATTATTGTGGCCACTAGGTTGTAATGATAGTAATTTTTTTTTAACTAGTACATAATATTTTATGGGCACATTACTAGACAAAATTCCTTTATTTTTCCACCCCTATACCATAATTCAAAATTTTCATGGATATTTCATGTGTTCTACCATGTTATGCATCAATTAACATGTTCAAAATGTCAATATAAATATGTACAACATAGAAAATTTACATACATCATGTATAAACAACGTATACTCCATCATAAATAATTCAAACACATAATAAACACACTTATACTATGCAATTTTCCAACTGAATATAAACATTCCACCTAACCATGAACCTTATTACTATGAATCTCTCAATAGTGGGTCATCCCTAAGTTAGGTCTATGATTCCACCAAAGAAAATGATCACCTAAACCCTTCTATGGTCATACAAACAAATACCAAAAAATTACTAGGCGATGTACCAACTCCAATATCCACCCTAACTATGATCTTATATCCATTATCCTACATAAACCAACAGAATGAAACCTTCTCGACCTCTATATTCCATTATATATGTCACTAATCTTCTTTGGTTTTAAACATAGAACAACTAGGAAGTCTAAAAGTAATATACCTTCAAGAGTTCCAACTACACTAAAGAGTCTTATAAGCACTTATTAGGCCTCATGTTGGGCAATCTTAGCCAAGAAATTATCACTCCAAGCTCGATCCTTACCCAAGATGAGTAAGAAGGTTTCGACATAGAATTCCACCAAGGAATTCACAATATTTTACTAGGCTACTATAGTTTTCATTCATATGCTCAAATATATGGAACGAACCACCAATGAACCAATAATTAACCGATAATGAACTAGGAATCAATCATGATTAAACGATCATGGAATATAAAAGAGGATAATGGGAACGTAACTTTTGTATCCATGTGATATTTTGACCAGGTGTTGCATGATGAATTGACTCCCACCACTTACAGAATTAGGTAGACCACTTCCCCCTCACTTCTTATACTTAGGATTACATCATGTATGCATAACTTTGGGTTATGTTCATAAAGTCACTTTTGAAAGATAATATTATTTTCATGCCGAGGAACCATGTCATAATTCCACCCCCCTCACCTTTTATTTCTAAAATCCTAAGCCTCCATCTATTGTTTCTACATCAATATTCAACAATGGTGTATTTTATTAACATGGGTGTGATTACATTACCTTTATGGGTTCGTTGGCCTTTTAGCACATAGGCACTTTGACCTTAATGACACAAGCACTTTAGCCTCAAAACATATATACATAGACATGCAAGCCTTGAAATATATACACACACATGGGCTTGGAATCCCTATAGAACCTAGCTCACTAGCCTAATATGATATATATACAAATACATATAAGGGGCATCCTAGAAGTGATACCTTCCCCTCCCCCTTATTTGTGCACTATCCTTAGTGCATCGTATACATATATATTATCAAAATAGGTGCAATTATTCCTCCTACAAAGGCTCCCACAACTACCATGTAGTATCCTTAAGGTTGTAAAAAATACATTGGACCCTTATCCCTATCGCCTTCTTCTAGATTTTTTCGACTTTATAGTCCAAGATGCACATTGGTTCTACCTATAAGTTCCATTCAGGATCTACCTTAATCGTGCTCTATTCAATTACATGGTTACCATTAGGCACATATTTTTTAAGTAAATAACATGAAATACGTCATGAATATGCATGGATGTAAGTTATGTGAACTAGGACAATCCATTCTAGGATCTCAAATGGACCATTAAATCTAGTTTCCAACTTTAAACAACTTCCTAGTTTTAATGAATTTGTAGTGCTCTACTCTAGTTGAATGACTTTGATATTAAATTAACCTTGATATAACCTTATGACATAAATTATTATTTGAGGACCTCAGGCCGAGGATTTAATTATTTTACTTTTATTATTAGTGGATATGATAATAATTGTGATGTACTAGTTTGATGTTATTTTGGTGATGATGATGGTTGTGACAGACGTGTTTGATGACTATGTGTAATCATGTTGATTAATTCATTATGTTGTCTTGTTTACATATTATGAGGAATACCTTCTTGCTTAAAGTTAGTGATTATGTTGATGATTATATCATAATAATAATTTAGCATTCAACTTATATCAATGGCTAAAATTATAAACAAGTATTACTATTGATTATTGAGTGTGGTAGGAGACTACTTGGATGCACCCACATGTGATCAGTTAATGGCATTTGGCTTGATTTATTTCATACTATTGACACTAGAATTTAAATTTCTAATTAATATTCTACTATGATTACTATTGGCATGATAGTGGCTATAGGCACATGTTAGTTGCTTGGCCGAATGACGCATAGATGGGTGATGAGGTTGTATAGGATAGTTAAAAATTCATTGGAGGGGTGGGGATACATCCCTAATTCCATACGCTATCACTCACACCGTGACTAGGGATAGAAAGTATTGGGATAACTTTCCTTGAAGCTAACAATTCCATCATGGTAAACCTTAGATTGGGCTTCTCAAAAATATTTACTAGGTGGTGCACATCAAGGTGGATTCCTTAATCCCAAACACCATTAGTATCACCATAGAGGGAATATAAAATAGGACAGTGGTCTCCGTCATCACACCTAATTTCCCCTCACAGTTATGGATTCCTAAAGGGAAAGTGGCGTGGCATCCTTGGATCTTTGAAAGGAAGTTCTTGAAGGGAACATCTGACTTGGCACCTTTAGCATTAGGAATAAAAAGTTGGAAGACAATGAAGGGTTGGTGATCATGCAATGATAAGCACTGATTCACATAATGTAGTAAGTGGGTTTTTGAAATAAAAATGATTAAATAAGAAGTAGACATTACGAAAAGGGAGAATATGTAGAATTACAAAAACTAAACTAAATAAGTAACACTGCCATCCTCAAAACCTTAAATACACAATGTATATTTAAATAACTCTTATGTGTGTGTGTGTGTGTGTGTGTGTGTGCTTCTAATAACAAAGGGGAAATGGGACATAGATTTATATTAGAAACATTAATCCAATGATAATTTATTCTCATTAACAAAGGAGGGTTGCGCATGAAATTAAAGAATAATACTATTAAACTAGAGAAATTGAATTTTGTGAGAGAACCTCCATGTGGCAAGAGCATAACATAAATATATCCAACTAAGACTTCAACTTGAGAAAATTAGGGATTAATTGGGGAAAAATATCTAATACCTACATGTTGAATTACGTTAATGAACAAAAAATAGGGAGTATAAATTGGGATAAAGGGACATCTAGGAGAAGAAAATGGAAGAATTTGTGGGAGAGGGAAAGTAACATTTTTAATAAGAAATTAAATAAGTAATTTTAGGAGAGATTTGGTTAGATTTTACCACATATAAAGATGAATAATTAAATTATTGGATTAATGAAAATAATTATTTTTTCATGAAGTGACATGTTTCATCACTGAAACCCTCTATAAAAGAAGGATCAAGTTATGCAAAAGGGAGTCTTTCTTTTCCCTATTTTTGGATGACTATCTTAAAGCTATTGTGTATTTATAGTGAATATTGAGTTATATGGTGAGTTTGGTGAAAGTAGAGGTTCTTTAAAGGGGAAATTTTTGAATTGGATTTATCTCATCCACTTTCTAGTGTTTTTATTCTTTCGAACAACCCATTGTAGCTCAAGGGTCCACGGGGAGGAAGAGGACCCAATGAATAAACTGGGAGATTAACTAGTTGGGTGATAGCAACCCCCTTGTACATACAGAATCTAATTAAGTCGATTCTTACACCATTGGAAAGGTATATATGTGTAGAATAGTGCTAAGGCTTGTAGCACTTAAACAAAAAAAAATATTACTCGCAAAAAATGGCATTTTAAGCCTCAAACTTATTCTAGAAGGTTTCAAACCCTAAGTCGAGAGAAATGGTCCAGTGAGTATATTCCTCCTCTTTCTCCACACTAAAAGCATCAATATGGAGAATGGCGTGATCCAACCAAACTTGCCAATAACCACACCAATTTCCCAAAGTCTCAAAGGTAGGTAGGTATTCTATCATTTTTGTCTTTTTTATTTAATTTATTTTGTTAAATTAAATAAATTAATTTGAAAAAAAAATATTTATTATACAAAAAATATGAGAGCACAAAAAAATATCAAAGATACCCTTCAAAACAACTCAGAAAACCACAAAAAATGACCTATAAACTCACAAAAAACAACTTAGAAAGCCATAAAAACAACTTAGAAAATGCTTTGAAACCACAAAAAAAACTATAATTTAGGTTTTAATTTTTTTTCTTACTTGCAATGGTAGCATGTTTTATTTATTAAATGCACATTTTATGATTTTGAATGGTAAAAAAGTTATTTTCTAATTATTTTAGGATATAAAGTTTTTTGTTAGGAATTTTGTGAAATAAATTTTCAAGTGCTTTTTTTTTGTTATTTAAAATTCATTTTAAATTTCTAACAAATTTGACCAAAAATATACTCCAAAATACTCCAAAACAGAAACAATGAAACTATAACGAATAAATAAATAAATTAGTGAGCTTGAGATTGACATGATGAATATGGTTTCTCATGATGAACTTCTATTTATCAAATAAATTATTTTATTTTATTTTATTATTTCAAATTTAAATTAATTCATATTTAAAATATTTTTTTAATAAAAAATATAGTAAGATTAATTTTAAAAATAAAATATTAATCTTTAAATTTAAAAATCTAAAAAGAAAATTCTATTATATATATAACAAAAGATTTAACTTAGTTATGTAGAATATTTAACTATGTATAATTATAACGATAAAGTTGCGAGCTACAAGAAACGTCATGAGCTGTTAGGGTTTTGAAGCTTTCTGAACAAAGTAGCATAAGATTTGATAGGAAGAAAAAGTCGAGCCATGTCTGGAGGACCGTATGGTAGTGACGTCGGTGGGGGGAGGCTCGACCCCCTCCTACAGAAATATTATTGCAAGTGAACAGAGTAGCAGGCAAGCAAACCCCCATTGGGGCCCCACTCAAAATGTAGGACCAGTGCTGGGGGTTGAGTGGCAAGCCAATCTAAGAGGACAATGCTTGCCACGGGCAATGAAGAAACCAAGATTTATCATTCCTGCTAATAAAATACATGAGTAAATGAGTTATATGAAGGACCATGCCATCATCTGTAAATTCATAGGTATATGGCCAACAGAAAAGGACTTACGGAAATGGATACAAGAAAAATGGTAGCCCAAAGGCCATATTGATCTGAAATTCAGAACACAAGGATTTTTTACTGTCATTTTTACCAACCTCCTCGATAAAGAAAAGATTTTTGAAGGAGGACCATACTTTTACAATAGTGCAGGGCTCTTTCTCAGACAATGGGAGGGTGTTACAACCAAGACCAAGAACAATTTTTGGTTGTGCCAGTATGGGTATGAATCTTTTCCCTTCCAATGGATTTCTAGGACTCGGAGATTCTGGAGGGTATTGGAAATTCTTTAGGAAGCTTTGTTAAAATTGCAGAAACAACATGCTGAGGTCAATATACTTCTTTTGCTCGTATTTGCGTGTACATGAATATCTCAGAACCACTCCCAGAATCCATAGAAATAGAATATGAAGGAAATGTTTGGCAGCAACTTCTTGATTATGAATACATTTCGTTCTGATGTTGCAGATGCCACGAATATGGCCACCTTTACAAAACCTATCCATTGAATACTCCAAAACAACAACCAGGAAGAACAACAAAAAATACAGAACATGTGCCTGAAAGAGAGGATGGATTCAAAATAGTAACAAACAAAACGAAACAATATACACCTAAATAGAAGATTTCACAAAACCGTTATGAAATTTTACAAGAAGAGGGAGAAAAATCAAATGCAGAGGAGGAAATCCCTATTCAAGGGCAAGGAACGGTCCATCAAAAAAATCTGACTGCAAAAAGAAAATCACCGCAAGAACCTAAAGAAGTAGAAGAAAATAGTATAATGGAACAATCACCAATGGACATTGAGCATACCAAAGAAGACTTAAGCTCCGAAGAACTAGTATTAAAACATCTACTACATGAGTGGAGGAACTTAGACGATCGATTTATTACAGAATATCAGAAGAAGCTATACAAAGAAACATTTGAACATTATCTAACTTATCAATCTCAAAAAAATGTAAGTACTCATGATAATATTTCTTCTAAAGAGTCTAATTCACAGCAAAAAGGGGCTAAGAAAAAAGGAAGAAGGACTCTGAATGATTCGATACAAATGGTAGGCAAAATGTTAGTTAACTCCGAAAACATAATATCGTTAACAATGGTATTCCAAAAAATACCAGAAGTTAACTAATTAAATTAATCTCCTGGAATATTAGAGGCCTTAATAGTAGAGGTAAACAGAGATATTTAAAAGAACAACTAAAATATGAGAAACCCCAAATAATGTTGATTCAAGAAAAAAAAGTTTCTAGCCAGAAACTAGAA
Organism: Pinus albicaulis; assembly: GCA_034641835.2. NCBI lineage: Eukaryota > Viridiplantae > Streptophyta > Pinopsida > Pinales > Pinaceae > Pinus > Pinus albicaulis. Next base: position 560,905,185 of record CM076576.1, on the reverse strand, counting down.
AGTATAATACAATCGTTTAAACCCCATTTTGAGGTAATGTCCATATACTCTCGTGGCACAGAAGGGGGAATAGCCATTATATGGAATCTAGCAGAGATAATAGCAGATGGATGGATAGGTCTGCCACACATTCTTACTGGATGCTTTAGACAAGTGGGAACAAAGGAGCACTTACTCATCTATGTTTTTTATGGGCCTCCAATTCCAGGAGAAAGAGAGACATTTTTGAATAGTATCAGGACTCTTAGCAACATGCATCAGGAGAAATCTTGGTTGGTAGGAGGATATTTAAACATGATCATGAACCTCACAGAAAAGAAAAGAGGAATTAAGAGAGAAGATCCGTAAATGGAACTCTTCTGGGACCTACTCACAAACCTCAAGCTAGTAGATATACCAACATTGAATGGAAAATTCACTTGGAATAATAGACGAGGCGAGGCTCATCAGGTAGCATCCAAATCAGACATATTTCTAGCCTCTGAGGCCCTAGTCAACCTAGATTTATAGTACGAAGCAACTATTCTCCCTACTTTAGGGTCTGACCATTGGTTGATAAGCATGGAAATTGATATAAAAGAATGTCAAAAGAACTAGCCATTCAGATTTGAATTATTCTGGCTAATATTCCCCACCTTCTTGGACAAAGCTAAGCAATGGTGGGAATATAACAACATCCAAGGCAGGAATAGAATGCACTCTTTTCAACTCCGATTGAAAATTTTCAAAAAGGAAATAAAGAAATGAAACAAAACAGATTTTAGTAACATTCAAATTTATCACGAAAGATTAGAAGGAGAGATGAACCGTGTTAAATAGAAAATGATTCTGAATGGTAGGGTGGAGGCTCTTGCCTTAGAAGAAGGAAATATACTCAACCAACTGGAAGAATGAAGAAAGAAAGAAGAAATTCTATGGAAACAAAAATATCAGGTGCAATGGCTCAAGAAAGGGGAAAAAACACAAACTTCTTCCATAAAACATTGATTCAAAGGAGATAGCATAATCAAATTTTCTTGTTAAAGGATCCAAATGGAAACCGTGTTCTCCAACATGCAGATATGGAAAATATGTTAGTAGATCACTTCAGATATATTATTAACAAAACAGATCATAATAGACAGGCAACTATTAACAGAATAACTAGAAATATCCCTTCTATTATTAGTAGAGATCAGAACCTATCCCTACCGAGGGAAATCACCATAGAGGAGGTTGAAGAGGTGGTAAAAAATATGCCAAAAAATAAGGCCCCAGGCCCTAATGGTTTTATAATAGAATTTTTCCAAGAAATTTGGAATTTCATGGGGCATGGCATCTGGGAACTGGTAGAGGAATCCTGGCAGTTCCGAAATGTTTATCCTGCTATCAACACCACTTTTATATCTCTCATCCCCAAACAGGAAAACACCGGTACTCCTGCAGGATGGAGGCCGATAGCGCTGTGTAATTTCATCTATAAGATTACATCGAAGATCATGGTAAATAGATTAAAGCCTCTTCTCCCCAGCCTGATATCTCCGGAACAAACAGGTTTTGTGAAGGGTAGAAAAATTTTGTATGACATAGTCACTGCTCAGGAAACAATTCACTCCCTACGCACCTTAAAAGTGAGAGGTATGTTAATCAAACTTTAACTCTCTAAAGCCTATAATTGTTTAGGTTGGTCCTATTTGATATCTGTTCTTAAAGCTTATGGTTGATGACATTCATTTCATCCCCAAATTTTTCAATCCTCCTAAATGGTGTTCCATCTCCCCCCTTTAATGTATCCAGAGGTCTTCGTCAAGGGGACCCTTTTTCTCCTTTTTTTTTATATTGGCAGCTCAAAGCCTTGGTCGATTAATCAAATCCCAGCTATTGGGAGGACATCTTAAAGTATTGAATTGAACCTCTGGGGACCAGAAATAACACTCTCACACCAGCAGTTTGTAGATGATATCCTGCTCTTTTGTCGGGCATCCTTCAGGGAAGTTAAGGCTATCTTAGCTATTCTGAAAAATTTTATGGAGGCATCGGGCACTCTGATAAATAATGATAAATGGAATGTCTACTTCTTCAAATCTAATGATGTCAACTAGAGGTTCCTCACACAGGCTTTGGGCTTTACTCTAGGTTCATTCCCCATGAAGTATCTGGGTTTTCCGCTCATCATTACCTCACTCAGAGTTTTGGGATGGAAGGACCTCCTTAACCGCCTTTAGAATTGACTTCAAAATTGGGCTCTCCATGCTTTGAACACCCCTAATCAGGTTATATTGTTGTGCTTAGTTCTTCAAGCCATCCCTATATATCAACTATCAGGGAGAGCTGCCCCTAAAACGGTATGCAAAAATATGGTGAAGATATTCAAAAAATTCCTTTGTCAAGGGGCACAAGAAACTCAAAAATGGGCTCTCCTCTCTTGGGAAAAGCTCATAAAATTGAAAACTGTAGGTGGATTGGGCCTTCAAGATCCATATGTGTTAAACCAGGCCATGGGAGAAAAATTATGGTGGAGATGGCTTAAGGAGGATGGGACCTATGGAAATTGATCTGGGAAAGAAAATATGATATGCCCAGGGCACTAGCAGGAAAATTGAAAATATATATCACCCCCAAAGGTTATAATATTTGGAATCTAATAGCCATTAATAGGGATATTATTCGATAACACATTTTTTGGGAAATACGACGAGGAAGGATGGCTCTGTTTTGGGAGGATTCATGGAAATAGAGGGAGAAGCTATTTAGCCGATTAGACATAGGTGAAATCTTCCTTTTCACAAAATTACCAACTACGAGAATGATTGATAACTACTAGTACCATAAAGATGAAGTTCAACAGTAACAATGAAAGGAACAAAGACACTGGCAGCAAGCCCCTGAGACAATCCAATGGAATAACTTTGAAAAGGAAATAAAAACTAGGAAATTGGTTTTAGCAACTGGGGAAGATATACTGAGATGGGGTTATCAAAGTAAATGAATGTTTACCATATAGGAAGGCTACTACATAAAACATAAAAATCCTCAAATCATGGCAGTACCAATATGGAAAAACATTTGGTCATCCAAACATTGGCCAAAAATTGAACACTTCCTTTGGCTTTTAAGCCATTGCAAGATCCTTACCTGGGGCCAGTTGCAATGGAGAGCAATGAAGGGCCCCTCACTTTGTAAAATGTGAAACAGGAAAGAAGAGACTATAGCAAATTTACTCAACACCTGTGAAATGGAAAAAAATCTATGGCAGAATAATGCAATGTTATTCTAGCAAACAGATAAAGATAACACAAGCATTAATCCGACTATAATAAATTGGAGAAAAGGGGGATATAAGTTCGAAGTCTTGAAAATTTCATGGAGGTTGTCAATGGGATTTATTTTATGGGGCGTCTTGAAAGAAAGAAACCATAGACTCTATTCCGAGAGGAAGCTAGAAATACAAACCAAATATGGCAGGTGATCATAGATAATATCCGAGAGACCATATTGGTAGAAAAATGGACTGAGGATGACTGGAAGACAACTAGAACAGAAGGTCATATCCGGGCCAAGTTGAATTTAAAACCACAAATTCTGGCAAAAACATTATGAAATCTAAACCACCAAGGCAAAACACATGTGATGTCTTTCAGCTGCCCCAACGAGGATTTATAAAATTTAATTATGATGGGGAATCCAAAGGAAACCCAGGCCAGGTAGGTGCAAGAGGCATATTTCTAAACTCTCAAGGCACAACGTGCATGGTCTATGTGTTTGACATTGGGTTTTCTACGAATAAGGAAGATGATCTAACGACGGTTAAACAAGGGCTTATAATATCAGTTTGTGAAAAATACCATAGAATAATTATTTAATATTCCAAAAATTTAGCTTTCAAGCTAAATGGAATATTAGAGTTTTTTATCACTAGGTAGGTGAATAAATGGGTAGGGAGGCGCATTAACCTTTTTGGAAGGATCAATAACACTCATATTGTGAAAGGAGGAAGAGTAAGCAGCTAATTTGAGCACCCTTGGGTGTGAACAGAGATGGGATCATGTTGATTCAATCAACTTTGACCAAGTCAACAAAGCTGTCTAGATGCATTGAATCTCCTTGATGAACAACATAGTTTTGGTGGAGGACAACTTGCATAAGCTTGATGGTACATATGGATGGGACCCAATGTGAAGAGTTTCACTTGCTATATATGGAGGGGATGGGAGCCTTTGTGATTCATGATTTTGATTATCATTTGATATTGGTCTTTTTAGACTTGGCTTCCTCTTGCTCTTTAGCAGGGTTGCAGTGATGTCTAGCACAGGGTGTTCCTGAGCAGGAATCCCACCTCTTCCCTTAAGAGGCCTCTTGGGAGAGATATATTCTGTATTTATCCACATCCAGGCTTGAGGCCAAGCACCATTCTCCAGCCTCAAAATTATTTCTGTAGCAGAATATTGTTGTGTTGTAGGGCGTTGCAGTGGAGGTTTGATAACACCACTTCCGGATTTGTTTCTCACTAGAGGGTGCATTCCTTCTCTTAAGAGATCAGCTAGGAAGATTTCTGAGCTTATTTCACATATTGGCAGTTGGTCACACTATTCCTTATCTTCTACAGCATATTCCCTTGCAGGAACCGCGTCATTTTGCATAGATTTGTTGTAGCAAGGTTAAAGCCCTTGTTTTTTAGATAGTTTCCTTGGAAAAGGGCCAACCCTTCTCTCGGAAAGCTAGAGGAAGGGATCCTCATCCCTCTTTTGTATTATTCAGCCATATTTCTATAATTTAATAGTAAGACTACATTTTCAGAGCTGAATATTCAGATTTTCTCTTTTTGTACTTGTGCTCTCAAGAAACCCTTGTTGGGTTATTTCCATAATACATTAAAGAGGCCAGATCTCTGTTTTCTTAGCATATTGTCCAATGAAACTCCAAATACATGATTCCATATTATAATGTTGCAGAAACCCTCTAAAATCACGCTGTGCATTCTTTATGAATTTCTGTATAGCTTAAGTCATGGGGTTTAGTTATTTTTAAGTCAGTTTAAGGCCGAGAGATCTGTTTAACTTATCAAAAGAGATTTTTTTCTGTTTCTCTTTGGTATGTGAGGGCCTTAATACATATGCTAAGGGATACAACTATTATTTTCCCCTGTTATAACTCAATCTTCAGGAAATACGTTTTTTGGGTCTATTTTCTGAATTTTCCCCACTTGGGAGGATGTAGAAGTGCTTATTTTTGCTGTTGTTTCATTCATTTGATGGCTATGTTTTTCTCAACATATTTTATGACTTAATTTCACCCCACTATTCCAGTATTGTGCTTATGCATTGCTGCATTCCCATTTTGGGATGTTACAATGGTATCAAAGCATAATCTTGGCTCAGCCTGTGGAACTCAGCCATGATGCTATCAAGAGAAGGAGAGATGAACGGAAATAAGACTCCATTATGTGGAGGAAGGAAGGAGGAGAGGCTCTCAAATCTTCTTCAAATATCTATGCAGAGCATTAATTAAGATCTTAAGAAGATGAGAGAGGAGATGGAATCTCCGGAGAAGTTTGAATCTAGAGCTAGATCTAGATTGGCACATGATAGGTGTGATCATACAGCTACACCCTATTATGCACAGTGCAGTCAAATGCCCAGATCTTCTATGAAAGATATGAAAGAAGAGGAAATGCCAGGGAAGGAAACTCATAGTAATCTTCTGCAAGAGTATGAATCTGAAACTGAAACGTTTAGAGATCATATCACTTTCAAAGAGTTTTGCAAGATCAAGGTGTAGAGGAGCAAGCTGCATGACATGGATATATTTTCTCTATCTACCTTGATGGATCCCCAAATTGTTCAGCCAAAGCTTGGGTGGAGGAGTTGCATACTTATTTGCAGCAGCACTAAGTTTCTGAAGATGAAGCCATCAGAATTGCAACGCTACACTTTGAAGGTAAGGCCTATGCTTGGTGGATTTTTGGGTCATTTTCATTGAAGAATTTCAATATTTCTTCTTATGCAAAGTTCACTAAGAGAATTGTGGAGAGGTTTGATGGGAGACATTCTAAAACAATCTTGGTTGAGCCAAACAAACCAAAACTTGTGCATGGGTTGGAAGAACTCAAAAAATCAAAACCACTTCATAAAATTGAGGGAGAGGCTCACATATTGCATAACAACTGATAGAGGCAAAATCTATGTCTTATACCTTTGGACAAGAGGGCATTCAGGTTCCTTTTGCAAAAGAGGATCCTCTTATTGAGAAAATGACTCCTACTAATATTGAAGAGGAAGAGAAGGATGGGGGTTACAGTGCTGTCAAATCTAGAGCATATCTAGTACCTCATGCAGAGGGAGGATGAGCACATGCTCCAACAGGAGGATTTCTTGTAGCATTGCAAAAGGTTCCCCAGGATCTCACATATGGAGGTCAAGGCATAATCAATGGACAACATGATTGTGAAGCATTGTAGATGGAAGGAGAAGATAGGGAGGAAGGACATCATCATTTGATGAGGAGCACACACCCCTATCTATTTCAAAGAGTTGGTGCAAAGAAGAGGCAAACTGGTTTGTGCTGTGAGGGCAGGGGAAAAATTTCCCAACCATATGTACAATCTACTCTTGGCATTGATGTCTCACTACATGGAGGCATCCCACCTGGGAGGCCACATGATCTGGAGTTGGTAAGAGGCATCTTGCCATTTATTTCACCCCTCTTAGATTCCAGAGAGGTTAAAGCTATGGAGGAGTCTAGTACAACGCAGATAGTTTGGGATAGTCTCAAGGAGGAGGGAGACATTCTTCCATTTTCAGCACCACCCACTCTCACTAGATATACTGCACTGACAGAAGTTGCTACAGTGATGGAGGATGACACCTTGATTGTGCAAGGGAGTTGCTCCATGGACTTGGAGAAACAAAGGATACTTCCTTTGAGGAAGAAATCCTCCATACATTGGAGTATATGGAGGCCACTCATGCTTACATTGACCAATATTGAGAGATTATTTTTGGATGAGGACTTCTCATGGGAGACCAACTTCCAAATATCACTGCTTCTTTTTTAGCATGAGCAGCTGCATGATGGGCATGGAAAAAATTTGGAGGATGACTTTGGCATGAGGGATGTCAAAGAAAAATACAGAAACATGTGGGGAGCTTCACATTGCAGATCATCAACGTTGTCTCTTAGGAGGATTGATCCATATTGGAGGTCTCAACTCTCGGTAGAGTACTCCAAGGATCTTGGTGCTTGCATGATTCTTGATGACCCTGAGGGAGATGATAGATACATGGTGGATGATGTGGTCATCTATTTTTATGGCAGAGTCTTCTTGACTAGAGCTTCTAAGCTCAAGGAGAAGCTGCTCCATGCAATACACGAGGAATTATTTTCCATGCACTTTGATGCATATCTTTCCTTGGCAGAGGAGTTCATTTGGGAGGGAATCCAACATGACATATTTCAGCATATGGAGAGATGCATAGCCCGGATGGTGATAGAGAGGATGCCATAGCCACTTCCCTACTCTTTGGAGGTGAGGGAGAATTTCCAGTTGAGCCATTTTAGTTCAAGGTCCCAAGTACATGGTGGAGAATGTATAATTCCACATAATGTTTTGTACTTATTTACTTTATATGAGCAGCATGTTGTACTAAGAAGGATTATCCCTTCTTCCATATTGTATAATGATGTGCTTGAATCCATTTGTAGCATTGATATTGGCTATCTTATTGGTGGTTTGTTGGGGAAGCCACATGATTTTTGGTGTGCACCATTGAAACCATTTTGTACTTTCATGTTCCTATCTTGTAAAATGATTGTGGCAGAAAAAGAGTGGCTAGAAAAACACTTTTTATTGTTTGATTTGATGCAAGCAAAGGATGCACTACACTGGTTCCATGTGTGGGACCTTGATCCACTTTCCGATTGTCATATGACAACTTGTTTCTATTGGTTTCTGCTTCCATATATTGCTGATATTTTTATGTTCATGGGGAGATTTGTTTGGAGAGTGGGTTATGAGATGAAGATTCCCATTGGGAGTATGATTCTCCCTACTTTTCATGATGCATGTTTCAGGAGAAACAATGGGTAGCCCATGATTGCCAAATTACATCTCTTTTCTTCATGTGGGAGGAGCCATTTGAAGAACTTGAGTTTTTGGAGGGGGCACTTCATGGCTTATTTGGTTAGTGGGGTAGTTTGCGCCACTCTTGGAGGCCATGAAATTTCAGCCTAGGATTAGCAGCAGCCCCATACTTACCATAAATGGAGAGAGAAACCACTTATATGGGAGGATCCAATCTCTCCATGCAGCCCCAACACATTGTATGAACTGGGGGTTGAGAATATTTTTGAGCTAACTAGATTGGCTCATTTTATTTGGATGATAGCATGGGTGTGGGAGTTACTCATTGGGAATAATATTCCCCATGCTTGTCACCACTCCTACCTTGAGGAGGCCATTGGACAGTAAGGAGGTTTCCACTTACACCTTCCACCTTTCTATGGTGTGAGCCATATGGTTTTGCATGCTTGGGAGGAAACATTGGAGGACATATTTGTAGCAGATCATTTTGAGTAGTGGTGGGGACTTTTGATGAGGAGGCCACAAGAAGAGGAGGGGAGGACTTTTTATCTCCTTATATAGTTGCTTGAGGACAAGCAACATTTTGGAGGGGAGGACTGTAATATTCCAAAAATTTATCCTTGAAGCTAAATGGAATATTAGAGTTGTTTTATCACTAGGTAGGTGAATAAATGGGTAGGGAGGCCCATTAACCTCTTTGGAAGGATTGATAACATTCCTAATGTGAAACGAGGAAGAATAAGCAGCTAATTTGAGCACCCTTGGGTGTGAATAGAGATGGGATCATGTTGATTCAATCAACTTTGATGAAGTTAACAAAGCTCTACAGATGCATTGAATCTCCTTGATGAACAACGCATTTTTGGTGGAGGACAACTTACATGAGCTTGATGGCACATCTGGATGGGACCCAGTGTGAAGAGGTTCACTTTATATATATGGAGAGGATGGGAGCCTTTGTGATTCATGCTTTTGATTATAATTTTATATTGGTCTTTTTAGACTTGGGTTCCTCTTGCTGTTTAGCAGGGTTGCGGTGTTGTTTAGCACAGGGTGTTCCCGAGCAGGAATCCCACCTCTTCCCTTAAGAGGCCTCTTGGGAGAGATCTGTTCTGTATTGCTCCACATCTAGGCTTGAGGCCAAGCACCATTCTCTAGCCTCAATGTTATTTTTGTAGCAGAATATTGTTGTGTTGCAGGGTGTTGCAGTGGAGGTTTGATAACACCACTATAATATTCCCAAAATTTAGATTTTATCTAAATTGAATATTATAGTTGATTTTATCCTAGATAGGTAAATAAAGGGGTCAGAAGGCCCCATAATCGTTAAGGAGGAAGAATAAAACTCCTCATGTGAAGGGAGGAAGAATAAAGCAGCTGATTTGAGCACCACATGGTGTGAACAAGATTGGATCATGCTTGATCTAGTCATTTTGACCAAGTCCACATGCACTGTCTAGATACAATGCATCTCCTTGATGGACTGCGCAGCTTTAGAGGAGGATCACTTGCATGAGTTGGGAGGCACATGTGGATGGGACCCATGGTGTAGAGGAGCACTTTATATATATGGAGAGGAAGAGAACCATTATTATTCATGCTTGATTATTATTTGCTTGCGGCTGTTAAGACTACACTCCTCTTGTTGTTTAGCAAGGGTGCAATGTTGCATAACACAAGGGTGTTCCTGGTCAAGAATCCCTAACTCATCCTCAGGTAAGGAGAGGTTATAGATATACATTTCCTCATTCCGGCTTTCGGCCAAAGCTACCACCTTCAGTCACAACGTTATTCCTGAAGAAGGATAACTTTGTGTTGCAGGGTGCAGCAACAAAGGATCTCTTTAAGTCATTCCTTGGCTTGTTTTCAGTGGAGGGCTTAGATATCCATTGGAGGATCAGTGAGGAGGACTCCCAGGCATGTTTTCATATCATTGGCATTAGGCCAACCATCCATCTTCCCTCACAACGCAGTCTCCAGCTAGATCTGCGTTTTTTTTGCAGGCAGTTGTCAGGAGGGTCATTTGAGCTCATCAGGAGGGGTTGTTTTTGAGTAAGGGGATCAGCCTTTTGCTTAGAGACACTATCAGAGGAGGAAATCATTATTTCATATCTACTACAACCTCATTTAATATCTTGATTCAGTTGCAGTGAAAATTTAATTGTCACATTGTACATTCTCCGGCATTTCTAGCAATCTCTCCAAGATTGGCTAGAAATCTTGTAATGGAGCCCATTCCTCTATTATTGGGAATTTCTTTGTATATTTCAGCCACATTTCATGTATTCACATATATAGAAGCAGCTCCACTTCTATATACTACGCAGTTACTTCTATCCAACATTTTGTATAACTGTAGCATCTCATGTATTCCATGTTCTAATCATTGGAGATTGGTTTCCATTGCTTGAGTGGCTTGTCCCTCAAGATATTTCTGTATATTTTTGTTGATATATTAATGAAAATGATGGCTTCATTATATTCCCTTTATTTACATGTTCATATTTGCAGAGTTTAATGACTATGTTCATATATTGCTGTAGCTCACTCTTTGAGCACTTTTCTAAGATACCGAGGGGTGGGAGATCTTTTTAACCTCCCTTGAGGAATTTATTTGAGCTTAAATTATAGAAATGTAATTTATGATGTGTTAAATGAGGGGTCCAAGTCCCATTCCATATTATTTTTGCATTATCTTCCTTATACAACGTCCCTTTGGACCATATTGCAGAAATTCCTGAAGAAGGAATATTACAGTGGTATTGGAGCATCAATCTTGGCTCAGCGTGTGCATCCAAGATAATATGCCATTAGAAGGAGAATCTCCTCACATAGAAGAGGAGTTGTACAAAGGAAACAATAAAAGAGGAATGACAAAAGAGGAGATCTCCCTGCTTATTTTCCAAACTATGGAAGCTATCATAGAAGATCTCAAGGATATGGAAAGGGATAATTACAGAAATTTTCTGAGAGGGTTTGAAGATGAAGAAAACCCTAGCTATTATCATGATGGGTGTGGGAATTCAGCCACACATGCATATCCACAGCGCAATTCATTTCCCACTTGCACTGCAGGGAGAATGGAGGAAGAAGACGAGGCCATTGGAGGAGCAACACTGCAACTCAAAGGTATGGCTCATGGTTGGTGGTTTTAAAATTCGGTTTCATATTATCATGTAAATGTAAAAAAATATGATGAATTCACTAAGGGATTGGTGAGGAAATTTGATAAAAATCACTGTGAAACATCATGTATCAAAACCTCAGAAACTTTGCATGCATTAGAGGGAACCATGAAACAAACTCCATTCCATATTTCTGAAGGGGATGAAAAAATGTATGATGGCTTGCTAAGGGAAAGATCCCCACTATGTGAAGGGCCCTCTTGCATTTGTGAAGACATGGAGGTACTTCCTTCAAGAGATGACCAAGATCTAGGGTCTCTCCTTAATGAACAGTTATTCTCAATTATTGATGGGGAGGATGAGTATAAGAGATCTAACAACGCTATCCCATTGGGAGGAGATCCATCACCACATGGAGGTGAAAAGGGAGTCATTTCTTCCATTAGAGGAGCCCTTGTATATTTACAAGGAGTTCCAAATGATTCAACATATGGGAACCAATGCACAATTCTGGAACCATATGCAACAATTTTTGGGGATTGTGAGATGGAGGAGGAAGAGAAGGATCAGCATCAAGGGATGATACACCCTTATATATTCCGGGGAGTTTTTGCACAAGGTAAGGAGACTATAATGTGCAATGAATAGAGGGAAACATCAGTCCACTCATATATACATTCCACTTCTAAACTAGATGTCTCACTATATGGAGGCATTCGACCTACGAGGCCACCTGATCTAGAGTTGATGAGGGACATCTTTTCATGTAGTTCACCACTCTTGGATTCCGGAGAGGTGAAGACTTTGGAGGAGTCCAACATAGTGTATAGAGTTTGAGGTAGACTCAAGGAGGAGGGAGACACTATCTCATTTTCAGCATCACCCACTCTCATTACCCATACTGCGTCGACATAGATTACTGTAGGGATGAAGGATAGCATCTTCATGATGCAGGATGAATGCTCCATAGATTTGGAGAGACAAAGGATACTTCCTTTGAGGAATGAATCTTTCACACATGGGAGTGGATGGAGGCCACTCATGCCTACTTTGGCCCAGCTTGGGAGATTCCTTTTGGATGACAACTTCTCATGGGAGGCCAAATTCCAAAGGTCACCATTACTATTGGAGCATGAGCAGCTACATGATGGGCATGGAAACATTTTGGAGGATAAATTTGGCATGGGGGATGTCAAAGTAGCAGGCAGCAGCATGAGGGGAGCTTCACATGCTAGATCACCAGCATTGTCTCTGAGGAGGATTGATCTGTATTGGAGATCTTAGCTCTTGGTAGAGTACTCCAAGGATCTTGGTGCATGCATGATTCTTGATGACCTGAATGGAGCAGACAGATACATGGTGGATGATGTGGTCATCTATTGCTATGGCATAATCTTCTTGAATAGGGCTTCTAGTCTCAAGGAGAAACTATTACATGCAGCACATGAGGAATTCCTAGCTATGCACCTTTATGCATATCTTGTTTTGTTATAGGAGTTCACTTGGGAGGGCATCCAGTAGAAAATATATCAACATATGGAGAGATTCATAGCCCAGATGGTGATTGAAAGGATATCACAGCCACCTTCCTACTCATTGGAAGTGAGGGAGATTTTTCAGTTGAGCCATTTCAGCTCAAGGCCTCAATTACATAGTAGAGAAGGTATAATTTCACATTGTGCTTTGTACTTCTTTACTCTATATGAGCAGCATATTGTACCAAGGAGGAACATACCTTATTGCATATTGTATGATGTACTTGTAGCTACTTGTAGCATTGATTTTGGATTACTTAATGGTGGTTTATGGGGGAAGCCACATGACTCTGGGTGTGCACCATTGACACCACATTGTACATTCATGTTCACATCTTATGGTATGACTATGGCAGCAAACAAGTGGCTGGTAAAGCACTTGTTATTACTTGTTTTGATGCAGGAAAGGAGTGCACTATGCTGGTTGTAGAAATTATATAACTTCTATGTTATACATCCAAGATTCTCCTGATCACACACTATTTGACTTCATGCACAATACATAATCTCTTCTACCATTGATCATTAATTGCGGAAATAAAAAAACACTTGCATGCGCACATTAAAACCATAAACATTCACACATATGAACAAAATAATTTATGGGAAAGCTTAAAGCTGAAAATCCCCAACTATATATATATTATATGTCATAGAGATCATGTAACAATCATCATAAATCTCCTCACAAGCTCTTAGTATAATCTCCAATTGCTACACACTAATCAGGCCCTGATCTTGCAAATCCATGCACCGATCTTTAGCAGCCTTTAGCCTACTTCTACTATGCAATCCCTGCTTAAGAATGGCTCTGGTTGAGTTCAAATTTCCCCAGCCTTGCTCACGCAATATTCATAGGCATCTCCATCAATGTGTGGTGAAAAATCATGCAACACTATAGTCACAGCTGAGAGTCACACTGCTCTTTCACTTGCCTCTCCACTGGTCTCCACTGAAACTGTCCATGCACTATAGTTAACTGATGTATTCATTAGTTTATTAATGAGTTAATAGTTAGTGAATTAATTAATAATTAATTCACACCACTCTCACTAGTGTATCAATAAGTTAGACTAGATACAACTAACTCAACTATGTTTAACTCAGTTAAACTGAACACAACTCGACCAACTACTTCTACAACTCCACCAAACTCTGTCACATGAGTTCTAACTGAAGTCCTCCATGCAATAGCTCCATTAAACCCTCAGGAATAGCGTAATTCGTTATGTTAGATGTTGTGCCACATCTGTGCACTTAACTGAAGTGCTCCAAGAGAATAAGATAATGTTTAGAGTCCAAATATTATTAAGAGCTAATAATATTCGACATATCTATTTTTAGACTGGCAATCTAAAAATAGATTCCGCCCAATATGTCTAAAAATAGAAGTCCATCTATTTTTCCAACTTGACCAACCATCCACAAATAGCATCCTGCAACTCATAGAATATGATCGACATGTCTAAAAATAGACTTTGCGCCAAAAATCACCTGTGTGGTCCCCACCTAGTTTAGGTGATTATTTTCCAACTAGGATCAGGAATGATGTTTCAGGATGCCTCCTTCACTGTTTATTTTTGCAATCTTCAACACTCCTTCTCAACAAGAAAGGACTGTCTTTGCATGCGACATGCAACTCCATGCATTCGCCTTGCAATCTTTTCAAGTGCCATGCAACTCCATGCATCTGCTCTGCAACTCTTCCGAAACTGAATAGGCTCCAAAAAACTCAATCAATCTGATGCATATATCATCAAAGTCTTCAACTTCTACTGGTACCAACTGCACATGTCTTCAGGAACCACTGCACTGTTGAACTCTGCACCCATGCACTCTGCACTTGCTGTCAACTCTGATCCGTGCTCCAGTATCCCACACTGTCACTTTGATCTGTCTACATCAATCCCACTGATCATGCTACTGCTACTCTATGGGCACCTCATAGCTAGGTTCAATTCATGAGATACACACCATCTCAATGAATCCTTCCTAGAAATCTCCTCTTGGGATTACTCATGCATGTCGCCCCACATCTCACCTAGTGGTATAGCTTCATGCACTCCCTCTACCCATTTGGCACGAAATTCCTCTGCATGAGTGGTTTCTCCCACTCCATTATCCTCATCTTGTGGCTTCTCCACATCTCGAGGTTCACTCATACCTGCATGCAAAACTTGCTCCCTCTCAAGCTTCAATTGCATGGCTTTCTTGCACTTCCCAACAGTAGGAAGCTCTGTAGAAATCCCATCTACTTCAAGTCTGTAGAGATTATTTGCATGAACCCAAACCTTCTTGACTTGCATTGTTGCTTTGTGCTGAAGGAAAACTTTTCCTTCACTAAATACAACATCATAGCCTTTATCCTCTAACATTGCAACTGAGATTAAATTCTTCTTTAAACCTGGAACATGCACTACATCTTGTAAAAGAATGAGTTTACTTGACTCCCTCTGAAAGGTAATGGTACCAATGATGGTCACATTGTATCATCCATTATCGCCCAACTCAACATGCAACTGGAGATATTTCTCCACCACGTCATTGAAAAGATTCACATCTCCCATCATGTGAAAGGAAGCGCCACTATCAAAATACCACCTTGATCCCAATGCACTAGAAACCATGCATGCGATCATTGAGAAGTCCAGCTCAAATTGCGAGGCAAGAGCCTCACCAGCTGCAGCTCCAGTAGCCTAGTTTTTCTTCTTCTTCTGTGGACAATGTGTGGTGTAATGCCCATGTTCGTGACAGTGAAAACACTTCACTTTGGACATGTCATGCTCTTTTCCATCCGCACCGGATTGAGAAGGATTTTTCTTCCCCTTACATTTCCTTGCTTTGGCAACCAAAGAAAAATCCTCTTCATCATCATTCTTCGATGAAGATCCATCCTTGGTATCCTGCCTTATCTCCTCCTGCACAAGATCCGACCAAAGTCGCTCCCATCCTGGCAATTTCTCCCGACCATTGACAGAGTCCTGATAGGAATGCCAACTCTTCGGAAGCCCAAGGAGAGCCAAGCTCACCAATTCCTCGTCATCCACACTAACTCCTACACTCCCAAGCTCATTCCTGCAGTGGAAAAACTTTTTCAAGTATACCGGAATAGTGTCATTCTTCTCCATTTTTATTTTCCTAAGTTTATCCTTGAGCGCCAACTTCCTTTGGTCGCTCTTGCTTTGGAACAAGTCTGTCAATGCTTTCCAAATCAAGAATGGAGAAGCTTTACCATGAAGGATGGACACTAGTGATCCTTCACACCTTCCAATAGAATTCTTCAACACCTTGCTACGTTCTTTTGCCATGCGTCAAGTGCGGCAGCATCACTAGAAGCAGGTTTTGGAATTTCTGCATCTATGAACTCCTTCAAACCATTATCCTCCAGCACTGCCTCCATCCTGTCCTTCCATGAAATATAATTTGAGCTTCCCTCAAGGGCATAATCCAATCTAAATCCGCTGAAAGAAATTTCAATGAATGCTCAACTTCGACACTAAGAAAACACTGCAACTATTTCGAATTCCACCAGCACAAAACTCAACCGCTTCAATGCTTTGCAATTGCTCCAAAGATCAATATCGCTCTGATACCATGTAGAAATTATATAACTGATATGTTATACATCTGATATTCTCCTAATCACACACTATTTTACTTCATGCACAATACAGAATCTCTTCTACCATTGATCATTAATTGCGGAAATAAAAAAGCAATCGCATGTGCACATTAAAACCATAAACATTCACACATATGAACACAGTAATTTATGGGAAAGCTTAAAGCTGAAAAACCCCAACTATATATATACTATATGTCATATAGATCATGTAACAATCATCATAAAAAGCTCCTCACAAGCTCTTAGTACAATCTCCAATTTCTACACACTAATCAGGCCCTGATCTTGCAAATCCATGCACCAATCTTTACCAGCCTTTAGCCTGCCTCTACTGCACAATCCCTACTGAAGAATGGCTCTGGATGAGTTCAAATTTCCCCAGCCTTGCTCACACAATCTTCATAGGCATCTCCATCAATGTGTGGTGCAAAATCATGCAACACTATAGTCACAACTGATAGTCACACTTGCTCTTTCACCTACCTCTCCACTGGTCTCCACTGAAACTGTCCATGCACTGTAGTTAACTGATGTATTCTTCAGTTGATTAATGAGTTAATAATTAGCGAATTAATTAATAATTAATTCACACTACTCTCACTAGTGTATCAATCAGTTAGACTAGATACAACTAGCTCAACGATGTTTAACTAAGTTAAACTGAACACAACTCCACCAACTACCTCAATAACTCCACCAAACTCTATCACATGAGTTCTAACTGAAGTCTCCATGCAATAGCTCCACTTAACCCTCAGGAATAGCATAATTCCTTCTATCAGCTCCTGTGCCACATCTGTGCACTTAACTGAAGTGCTCCAAGAGAATAAGATAATGTTTAGAGTCCAAATATTATTAAGAGCTAATAATATTCGACATATCTATTTTTAGACTAGCAATCTAAAAATAGATTCTGCCCAATATGTATAAAAAATAGAAGTCCATCTATTTTTCCAACTTGACCAACCATCCACAAATAGCATCCTGCAACTCATAGAATATGATCGACATGTCTAAAAATAGACATAGTCTAAAAATAGACTTTGCGCCAAAAAATCACCTGTGTGGGCCCCACCTAGTTTAGGTGATTATTTTCCAACTAGGATTAGGAAGCAAATTTCGAGATATATCCTCTTCCAGTTCCAATATTCAACACTGGTTCCATTGGTGGAACTATGATTCACTCTCCGGTTGTCATTTGACAGCTTGTTTTCATTGTCTTTTGCTTCCATATATTGCTGATATGTTTATGCACATGGGAAGCTTTGCTTGGAGAGTGGGATTGGAGTTGAGGATGCCCATTGGGAGTATGATTCTCCCCTTTTCTCATGCTTTATGTTTCAGGAGAAAAAATGGGCACACCATGATTGCCACATCACTCTTTTTCCCTTCATGTAGGAGGAGCCATTGGGAGAAGATGCGTTGTTGGAGGAGGCACTTAATGGTTGATTCATTTTGTGGGGAGGCTTGGGCCAATTTTGGAGGCCATGAAATTTCAGCCCAATATCAGCAACCCCCTAACACTTATCATAAATGGAGGGAGAAACCACTTGGATGGAAAAATCTAAACTCTCCATTCGGCCCCAACACATTGCATAGATCCAGGGTTGAGGATTTCTTGGATGAGCTACCTAGGTTGGCTCATTTCATTTGGATGATTGCATGGGTGAAGGAGTCACTCATTGGGAATAAGACTTCCCATGTTTGTCATCCCTCGTACCTTGAGGAGGCCATCGAACAAAAATAAGATTCCTACTTACATCTCTCTTGGCCTCATGATGCACACTTCTATTTGATACACTTAGAGGGATTCATGGAGGATAGATTTATTGCATTTTATGATGAACCATGGTGGAGTATATTGATGAGGAGGCCACAAGAAGAAAGGGGGGAGAATTTTTCTCTACCTTGCAGTTGCTTGAGGAGAAGCAACGTTTTGAAGGGCGAGGACTGTAATATTCCCAAAATTTAGATTTTATCTAAATTGAATATTATAGTTGATTTTATCCTAGATAGGTAAATAAAGGGGTCAAAAGGCCCCATAATCCTTAAGGAGGAATAATAACACTCCTCATGTGAAAGGAGGAAGAATAAATTAGCTAATTTGAGCACCACATGGTGTGAACAGGATTGGATCATGTTTGATCTAGTCATTTTGACCAAGTCCACATGCACTATCTAGATATAATGTATCTCCTTGATGGACTGCGTAGTTTTAGAGGAGGATCACTTGCATGAGTTTGGAGGCACATGTGGATGGGACCCATGGTGGAGAGGAGAACTTGCTATATATGAAGAGGAGGAGAACCATTGTTATTCATGCTTGATTATTATTTGCTTGGGTTTGTTGAGACTACGCTCCTCTTGCTATTTAGCAAGGGTGCAGTGCTGCATAGCACAAGGGTGTTCTCGGTCGGGAATCCCTACCTCATCCTCAGGGAAGGAGAGGTTATAGAGCTACATTTCCTCATTTCAGCTTTTGGCCAAAGCTACCTCCTTTTGTCATAGCTTTATTCCTGAAGCAGGATAACTTTGTGTTGCAGGGTGCAGCAACAGAGGATCTATTTGAGTCATTCCTTGGCTTGTTTTCAGTGGAGGGCTTGGATATCCATTGGAGGATCAGTGAGGAGGACTCCCAGGCATATTTTCATATCATTGGAATTAGGCCAACCATCCATCTTCCCTCACAGCGCAGTCTCCAGCTAGATCTGCATTATTTTTGCAGGCAGTTGCCGGGAGGGTCATTTGAGCTCATCAGGAGGGGTTATTTATGAGTAAAGGGATCATCCTTTTGCTTAGAGACACTATCAAAGGAGGGAATCATTATTTCAGATCTGATACAGCCTCATTTCATATCTTGATTTAGTTGCAGTGACAAGTTAATTGTCACATTGTACATTCTCCGGCATTTCTAGCAATCTCTCCTAGATTGGCTAGAAATCTTGTATTGGAGCCCATTCCTCTATTATTGGGAATTTCTTTGTATATTTCAGCCATATTTCATTTATGAACATCTAAATCAGCAGCTCCACTTCTATAGACTGCGCAGTTACTTCTCTCTGGCATTTTTTATAACTGTAGCATCTCATGTATTCCATGTTCTAATCATTGGAGATTGGTTCCCATTGCTTGAGTGGCTTGTCCCTCAAGATATTTCTGTATATTGTTTCTGATATATTAATGAACATGATGGCTGCATTATATTCCCTTTATTTACATGTTCCTATTTTCATATTTTAATGATTATGTTCATATATTGTTGTAGCTCACTCTTTGAGCACTTTTCTGAGATACGGAGGGGTGGGAGATCTGTTTAACCTCCCTTAAGGAATTTCATTGAGCTTAAATTCTAGAAGTGTAATGTATGATGTATTAACTGAGGGTCCAAGTCCCCTTCCATATTATTTTTTCATTATCTTCCTTATACAGCGTCCCTTTGGACCATATTGCAGAAATTCCTGAAGAAGGAATATTACAACCACTTCCGGATATGTTTCTTAGTAGAGGGTGCCTTCCTTCTCTTGAGAGATCAGCTAGGAATATTTCTGAGCTTATTTCACATCTTGGAAGTTGGCCACACTATTCCTCATCTCCTACAGTGCAGTCCCTTGCAGGAACTGCGTGATTTTGCATAGAGTTACTGCAGCAAGGTTAAAGCCCTTGTTTTTGAGCTAGTTTCCTTGGAAAAGGGCCAACCCTTCTTCCGGAAAGATAGAGGAAGGGATCCTCATCCCTATTTTGTATTATTCAGCCATATTTTCATAATTTTGTAGTAATAATACGTTTTCAAAGCTAAATATTTAGATCTGCTATTTTTGTACTTGTGCTCTCATGAAACCCTTGCCGAGTTATTTCCATAGTACATTGAAGAGGCACGATCTTTGTTTTCTTAGCATATTGTCCAATGAAAATACAAAT
This sequence comes from Pinus albicaulis, assembly GCA_034641835.2. Lineage (NCBI taxonomy): Eukaryota > Viridiplantae > Streptophyta > Pinopsida > Pinales > Pinaceae > Pinus > Pinus albicaulis. The sequence continues at coordinate 560,884,923 of CM076576.1, read as the reverse complement.
CCATGATTCCATATAATAATTTTGCAAAAACCCTCTAAAATCATGCTATGCATGATTCAGGAGTTTCTATATAGCTTAAGTCATGGGGTTTGGCTATTTTTAAGTCAGTTTAAGGCTGGGAGATCTGTTTAACTTATCAAAAGAGATTTGTTTCTGTTTCTATTTGGTATGTGATGGAATTAATACATATTCTAAGGGATCCAACCATTATTTTCCCATGTTATAACTCAATCTTCAGGAAATAACGTTTTTTGGGTCTATTTGCTGCATTTTCCCCACTTGGGAGGATGTAGAAGTGCTTATTTTTGTTGTTGTTTCATTCATTTGATGTATATATGTTTCTCAACACATTTTATGACTTAATTTAATCTTGCTATTCTAGTATTGTGCTTATGCACTGCTGCATTCCAATTTTGGGATATTACAAATTGTTGAAGGGGATTCGGCGATGGTTAGAGGGGTGTTAAGAAAGCTGCAACAAGGGAATCCCTAGGAAAAAATATGAAAAATTTGGAGGAAAAAACGACTCATTCATGAGATAGGAATACTCATACATGATATTGGCTAATTTACACCTTCGCATGTTCGTAGTTCGGGAAATGAGGTTGCAGATTATTTAGCGAATTGGGGATGTAGCAATGAGGGGAGATAGTTGGATGTGAATCAAGATGATAGGGCATGTTATATTGAGCTACATCCCATACAGATAATCATAGAGAGAGATAAAGACAAAGCCGGAGACCCCCGATTGGGGTGCCATGTGGAAAATGAAGACCAACGGGTGGTGTCACACGATGGTGCACACCACACCGTCGCTCTCAGCCATTAAAACCCTAACCTGTAGCTGGATGGAGGAAGGTACCTTCACATGCTGGATAATAATGGCAGCAAATGAGCACCAACTAATTATGTTAGAAAATCATTGGACAAAGCAGAGTAGTCGGTTAAGGAAAGAAGGGAAGAGCCGACAGAGCATTCTTCTTGGCCGGAAAACTCACAGAGGATCCGAAGGCAAGGGAGCAATAAGTCTGCAATGGTTATGGCTCCAGCTCCTTCGATGTAGCTCAGTTGCTGTCAATTATTGTCTGTCCGAAAATAAATATGGTTAAAGGTCAACCTGTCAAACATCAACCTAAAGAAAAAGGGAAGCAGAAGCTTTCAAAACACACTGCTGGTCCAAGCAAGTGAGGCAGAAAGACGAAGTAAGAGGTCATGGAGAATCTCTTCAGTGTTTACTCCTCAGGAAATACACCACATATTTGCAATTTAATCCAAGGTTGGGAGAGGGAAATTAATAGCAAGGAAGAATATATATAAGTACAGGAGCATACCATGGATTTCGTTTCATACCCTGGGAACACAAGAAGGAGACTATCCCTCTTTCACTATTCCATCCATACATGTTGGACTCTCAAAAGTGTGTTGGTCAAATATTTTCAAAGTTTACAGGAAAATGAAGGAAATCCCACTGTGGCCTCAATTCTGTAGGAAATAAAAAAAGAAATTCAGGATATAAGAGTATCGCAATATCATGCCACAAATCATATTGGAAGAATTGAAAGGCAGCTTCAATCTATGCAACAAGTTGACATGCTGGGCTCTATTGCAAAAGACCGGGTGCATATAGAATCTTCAGATGATTAACCAATGATATTCTAATTTTCCATGAATTTTGCGGCTAACTTTTACTTTTCATGTTTTGTAATATTCCTAATTAGCCCAAGCTAATAGGAATATTCCTTTTTGTTTTCATTTTCTTATTCAACAGTAAAATTGTAAAGGAGGACAAATTAAACTCCTAAAACAGTAAAATAAATCATTGCCCATATGAACAAGGCTAAATCTGGCTTGCTTTAATGAAACTCCTTCATGTCTGAAAGGGGATTGTGACAATTGACTGGGTCAACAGGACCAAATCTACAATGATGTCTAGATGCAATGTACCAAGATAGACATCACAGATCTAGTTGGAAACTCAAAATGTGAAAGGAGTTAAAACTTTGAGATGGTTTAGGATTTTGCAAGGCTTTCATCCTATAAATGAAAGAGGAGAGCAACATGAGAGAGTTTTTTGAACGTATTGTATTGGAAAGACTTTTCTGTTTAGACACTTCTCATTCTCTGGCTGTTTAGCTGAGAATAGTGCTGTTTAGCACTTCGGTGTTCCTGGTTGGGAATCCCACCTCTTTCCTTGAGAGGCCTCTTGAAAGAGTATTGCATTTCTTGGTCCACTATCAAGCACTTGGCCAAGCTTCTTCTTCCAACTACAACTCAGATCCTGTTGAGGGTTTGGTTGTCCTTGTGAGCAGTAGCAAGTGGACGCTAGATCTATTCAGATCTAGACCATACTAGTGCCTCTTCTTAGTGAGTGAGTCTTTTATCCTTCTGGAAGAGTGTATTATCAGTCTTGAGCTTCAGATCTAGAACTTGGCATCAGGCCAAAATCTACATCAAGCCTACATCGCAATTTATCTCCCTATATTGCGTTATTTTGAAATTGAAGAGTTGCAGGGTGTTTGGCAACTGTTTGGAGGAGAGATCTCTAGTGTAAAGGAGTCTTCCTTGTACTGTGGTGATCCATGGATTGGCCAACCAATCCATGTATGTTTCAGATCTGATTCAGTCATTGCTGTATCTACTTCAAAATTTCTGAAGTATTCTGAAGATCTGCTGCAGGAGATCTCAGACTCACTGTGCTTCATGTTTTGCTGAAAACCCCAAGGGGGATGTAAAATAGAGACAGTCTAGTGTAAAAATATGATATAGATCTAATATTTTGTACACAGATCTGTCCTAGATTTGAATTTTAACCTACAACTATTTTTTTTCCATAATAAAACGTTGTCCAACTTGTTATGTCATTTCTCATGGTTGTAGCACCTCATTTCTAAGGGTTTCTTCTTGTAAATCCTTCTCCTTTTTGTTATACTTTGTATAAGCTACTGTATAAAGTTATTGTGCTGATGTATAACTGTAACTTGAGTTTCCATATTTATCTCCTACAATTATTGGGCTGAACTACGTTATTTTCCAGCAATTGTTTTGTATTGCTGCAGTCCCCTTCTTTGGGCATTTTCTAGCTGCACTAGGTATGGGGAGACCTGTTTAACCCACATAGGAGGGTTTGTTTTTTATCCCCTCTTGGATTTAGGTCTTATATAATCATATATAATGGATCCAAGGGCTGGTTTCCAATCCTGTAGCATACATTCCTGAAAAATGCGTTTTTCAGGCATGCCTTGCTAACAGTCCTGATTTTGGGATATTACAGTGGTATCAGAGCATATTTCTTGGCTCAGCATGTGATTATCAAGATAGAGATCAAGATGATGAAAATAATGAGCCTGATCTCATCAGTTTGAAGATCCAGAAAGGACCTCTCCAAGGAGGTCAAGGAGGTAGAAGAAGGAGAAGAGGAAGGACCATGCACTTCCTACTCTCACAAAGCAAAAGACAAGAAGCATGGAGGACACTGGGATCATCAGTTCCTGAGTGAGTACCTTTTTGAGTACAAGTCTCAACCTAGAGCCTTCAAGGAGACTCTAGCCTTCCCACAGTTCATTCAACTGAAGGAAGGGATGAGACCCTAAAACAAGGGAGAAATCAAGGGCAATAGATTTCTATTGTCGACTTTTGATGGGAAATCTGCAGCCAAAGTTTGGGCAAGAAGACTCGGTGCATTTTTCCTACTACATCCAGTGGGGGAGAGAGAAGTAGTGGAGATTGCAGCACTGCATCTGAAGGGTGAAGCAAGCAATTGGTGGTTCAGCCAAGTGAGACATGAAAAAGTATCTTCTTTTGCAGATTTCACTCAAAGGGTGATCAAGAGATTTGAGGAAGAGAAGTACTCATTATTTCTTGAGGAGATTTGTACCATAACTATGATAGCCTTGGAGGAGTAGCCTTCAACACCATATTTCGAGGGTTGCAGAAACCTGTTGTTGCATGACCCAGAATCATCACTTACTTCTAATATAGAGTAGCAGATTTGCATTGCGCTATCTAAGAGCAGTAGTGAAGAAAGGAGGACCCATTCCTCATGGGATCAATCAAATGTCAGCTTTGTTCAGGGAAGCAATGGAGACAAGGGGTAGACATCTTGAGATGAGAAACATTTTCTCCTCTGTAGATGACACTTTCTCAATGAGCATGCCACAGCTCAAAGAGAGACTTCTACTTGCAGCAGATCCAAGACCTCACTGGTTTTGGAAGACCATGCATGAGGAGGAGGTATCATCAAGAGATCCCATGGGAGGTGCACTTCAACACATCATAGAGTGCAAGGTTCTTCAATAGTTTGAGGAGGTTTTCCCCTTCTCACACTTGGATCATCATGGATTCAAGGAGGAGAAAATGGATAACGTCTCTCATGATTGTGTTGGACACTTCTTGAGCCATACACATCATGCTGGAAGGTTTTTTCCTACCACCTATTTGGGTCCTTATGGGATAAAATTGATCCTTGAGAAGATTACATTTCAAAATCCCATGTAGTGCAGAAATCTAATTTTGGATGATGGTAGCCCTCATGGGAGGAGTACCAAGATGGAGTGGATGTGGATAGAGAGAAAGAAGTTGGTGAGCTACTTGCAAAATTATGATACCAGGCAGCATGAGGCTTGGCTGCGCTGGTTACTCTTGAAGGAGTTTGGCCATCACTTGGCATACACTCCTATTAAGGATATGGGGATGGAGGAGATGTGGTAGGATGCTGGCATCATTGATCATCAAAGAGTATGGATGCATGGTGTTGATGTGACATTCATATCATTCATTGGGCCTTCATCACATGACTTGTATGATGAGAGCATGAGGAGGAAGCAAACACTTGTGTTGTTGGGGTTGCACTTGAGAGAGCAAGGGTAGATTTGCTCTCACATGTTGGATGATGTTGCAGGAGTAGGAGATGACACTATCATGGTGCAAAAGGGCTACTCCTTGGCCTTTGATGATCAGGAAGTACTTCCATTTTGGGAGGAATTTCCAAATTGCAGCAACATTGTTGGAGGAGTCTTTGACAAGGATCGAGTCAAAGAAATGAGCTATGTGGAGTTGGGGCAGCCAAGGGACTCTATGCAAGAGTCATTTCAGCCATCCATTCCTTCTTTTGAAAGAGGAGAAATGTCCATGCACAACTCCATGTGTATGAATAATTTTGATGGTAAATAATTTGTTCATGTAAAGCAAGTTTATTTTTCTGTTTGTACATGTTCTTTTACCATTTGTATGTAGGCCATGAATCCTAAAAGGAGAAATGTATCTGTAAATGTCATGGAAACTGTTGGGCCACTAAGAGTGTTGAATTTGGCCACTCCCTTGATGTGCAAAGGGAGATTTATTTTCATGATGGGTGCTTCCCAAAGGCACCAAATATATCGCACATTTTCTGCAATAGTGAGATGACTTGGGCAGCAAGTAAGTGGTGGGAAAACCACTTACCACATCTTGGTTTGATGCAGGCAGGGGATGCTCTGCACTGGTTCCACATGTGGGACTATGATCCACCTCCATGTACACATATTTCTATTTAGTTTTACATTGTCTTGATCCCCTATATTGATGATGTGCTTGTACTTTTCATGGGGATGAATGGAGGAAGGAGGGGAGGCATGCATGTGCCTTATGGGATGAATACACTCACTGTACTTCATGTTTTGTATTTCAGGGAGGGAATTGGGCAAACCATGGTTGTTTCATGTGATTCATTGTTTCCTTATGGGAGAATTTGGTTGCATCTCATGAGGACATTGTTGGGATAGTCATGAATGGATGGTTTGGTGATCACTTAGCTTATGAGAGAAGCTTATCCTTTGCTTGTGACACTAATGAAGGAGGAGATGAGTTGCGGCACTCACCTTATCATTTTCTTGAGGACAAGCAACATTTTGGAGAGGAGGACTGTAATATTCATAATTATCCCAAGCTAATAGGAATATTCCTTTTTGTTTTCATTTTCTTGTTCAAGAATAAAATTGTAAAGGAGGACAAATTAAAATCCTAAAATAGTAAAATAAATCAATGCCCATATGAACAAGGCTAAATATGGGTTGCTTTAATGAAACTTCTTCATGTGTGAAAGGGGATTGTGACAATTGACTGGGTCAACATGACCAAATCTATAGCGTTTTCCAGATGCAATGTACCAAGATAAACAATGCAAATCTAGTTGGAGACTCCAAATGTGAAAGGAGCTAAACCTTTGAGATGGTTTAGGGTTTTGCAAGGCTTTCATCCTATAAATGAAAGAGGAGAGAAACATGAGAGAGGTTTTTGAACATATTGTATTGGAAGGATTTTTCTGTTTAGACACTTCTCATTCTCTGGCTATTTAGCTGAGAATAGTGTTGTTTAGCACTTGGGTGTTCCTAGTCGGGAATCCCACCTCTTTCCTTGAGAGGCCTCTTGGAAGAGTCTTGCATTTCTTGGTCCACTATCAAGCACTTGGCCAAGCTTCTTCTTCCAACTACAACTCATATCCTGTTGAGGGTTTGGTTTTCCTTGTGAGCAACAACAAGTGGAGGCTAGATCTATTTAGATCTAGACCATACTAGCGCCTCTTCTCAGTGAGTGAGTCTTTTATCCTCCTGGAAGGGTGTATTAGCAGTTTTGAGCTTCAGATATACAACTTGGCATCAGGGAAAAATATACATCAAGATTATAGCATAGTTTATCTCCCTATACTGTGTTATTTTTCAAGTGAAGAGTTACAGGGTGTTTGGCAACTATTTGGAGGAGACATTTATGGTGTAAAGGAGTCTTCCTTGCACTGTGGTGATCCATGGATTGCCCAACCAATCCATGTATGTTTCAGATCTGATTTAGTCATTGTTGTATCTAATTCAGAATTTTTGAAGCATTCTACAAATCTGTTGCAGGAGATCTCAGATCTACTCACTGTGCTTCATGTTTTGCTGAAAACCCCAAGGGGGAAGTAAAATAGAGACAGTATAGTGTACAGATCTAATATAGATCTAATATTTTGTACACAGATATGTCCTATATCTGACTTGTAACCTACAGCTATTTTTTTTCCATAATAAAACGCTATCCAGCTTGTTCAATCATTTCCTATGGTTGCAGTACCTCATTTGTGAGGATTTCTTCATGTATTCTCGTCATGTAAAAGAAGCTTTCTCTCTATTTCCTTCCAGAATCTGATGTAATAAACTTAGATCTGATATTCATGCCATATTGTACCTAAACCATTCATAAAATCATGTTGTATATGCTTCATTCCCTTTCTGTTGAGTTAAGTCTTGGGGATTGGGCCTTTTTGAGCAATATCGTGAGTGGGAGATCTGTTTAACATAGCTAGAGTCATTTTTTTAATCTCAAATTTGGTATGTGAGTCCCACATGACCTAATATAGGGGATCCCACCATCATTTGCCCTTATTTTTATGAAAGTATATGAATTTAACCTTTTTAGGGTGTAAATTGTTGCTTTTCCCCATCTTTTGGATCATGAATCAGAATATAAGTTGTTGTTGTAGTTATGATTGGAGGCTATGTGTTTTTAACACATCAAGTGAACTTATTTAACATTCCATATCCATTATTTTTCTTACATATTGCTGCAGCCCTTCATTGGGCACTCTCTCAAGACAACTAGGTGTGGGAGACCTATTTAACCCACCTAGAGTGATTTCTTTTGAGACTCCTCTTGGATTTATCTCTTAGATACATTGATCTAAGGGATCTAGGTCTTGGTTTCAAATCTCGTAGCATCCATTCCTAAAAAATGCATTTTTTAGGCATGCCTTGCTGAGTAATCCCATTTGGGGATATTACAGTGGTGTAGATTTGTAACTTAGATCTCAGATCTACTCTTGTACTTTCATAATTTGCTGAGATCCCCAAGGGGAATGTATTGATGAGACTTTCTTGTACACAAATCTGAATTAGATCTATCTTTTCATGTACAGATATGCTCTAGATCTGAGTTGTAACATACTGCTGCTTCAGCCAATAGAAATAACGTTGTCAAGCTTATTTTATCATTTCTCATGGTTTTAGCACCTCATTTATAAGGGTTTCTTCTTGTAAATCCTTCGCCTTTCCGTTCTACTTTGTATAAGATGTTGTATAAAGATATTTTTCTGATGTATAACTGTAACCTGAGCTTCCATACTGATCTCCTACAATTATTGGGCTGAACTGTGTTATTTTCCAGCAGTTGTTTTTGTATTGCTGCAGTCCCCTTCTTTGGGCATTTTCTAGCTGCACTAGATGTGGGGAGACTTGTTTAACCCACCTAGGAGGGTTTGTTTATGATCCCCTCTTGGATTTAGGTCTTAGATACTTAGATCTAAGGGATTCAAGGGCTAGTTTCCAATCCTGTAGCATACATTCTTGAAAGATGCATTTTTCAGGCATGCCTTGCTAGCAGTCCCAATTTTGGGATTTACATGTTTTCAGTTATACTTTTCTTTTTACAGTAAAATGGACATAGAGGCTAGTAGACGAAAGAAACTATTTCAATACTAGATGACATTTAATGATTTAAGGTGGCCAACATGCCTGGTTTCCTTCGGGTAGGTTGAGGCCACCAAATTTGTTTATGTTGCAACTTGCTCTCTTTTTTGACAAATAGAAAATGGTAAGGCACTACGTAGTTTACAAACAAAAAAAAAACTATGTATGATTATAACATAACATAACGTGTATAACTATAAGATAACATAGTTTTATAATTATTTAACATAACATAAAATTATTTAACACACACATAGATATATAATAATTATAACATTAACATATCATATTACAATATAACAATAACTATAGTTCATAACATAACTATATAACTATACAATTATAAATATAATTATATATATTTAACTATTATAAAGTTATAGCATCAAATAGCTAAATATTATAGTTATATATATTGTTTATAACTATAACTATAACATAGCTCTATAACTATAACTATATCATTTAATATAATTTAATATAGAATAACTATCTAAAACAATATATATATATAGCATTTAACATATATATATATATATATATATATATATATATATATGTATATATATATATATATATATATATATATATATATATGTATATATATATATATATATATATATATATATATATATATATATATATTCTTGTTTCAACAATACTCAATAGATACATTAAATCCATCATGAAAAGTGCATTTGGTCCACTTAATAAAAGCATTTTGACTCTTCTCTATTCTGTACCATATTGTTTCATTATGTAGTGTGTTGTACAAGAAACATCGTCTCCGTGTGCTTGCACCTAGTACATGTCCTATGTCAAAGTCAAACATTAAGAAATTAGAGTTTATTGGATTATTTGGTTGACATGAAATTTTATTAGTTTTGTAAATATGTTTATTTCACTTTTTTACATATATATTTACATATTTATGCCTTATGAATAAAATGCGTTACTGAGAAATGGAAAAAGTATGAAGGTAGATTTGATCACTTCTTTCGATTGTGTTTACACAAAACTCAATAATTTGGTTAATAAATTATCAAAAAATGGAATTTAAAGTTTAGGACTTCATGGTATATTATTCTGCTTGAGTTTAGAAATGGTTTTTTTTGTCAACATTCTTTCTAAATCTACAATTTTTTCCTAGGTTAGTTTATATGTATTATATGTAATAGTTTTGTATTATATGTAATAGTTTAGTCAACATTTTTGTTCTTGGGTTAGTTTATATGTATTATATGTAATATGTAGAGGCATCCCATATGTGCACCCCAACTACAGGCCATTGCATTGTGAGGGAATCTGTTATACATGGTCAGGATTGTGATAGATCACCAAGGCCACCTAGAGCACACATTATACTCATAGCTCCCGCCTTCGATGCTAATCAAAGTGTTAAAGGCAGTGTTTTTGTCTCTATTGGTGACCATTCTAACTCCAGTGGACCTTCTTCACCTATTTTAGGTACGCCTCCTGCATTTTGAAATCGTATATAAGCTTTAAGTGTTTATGTCTTGAAATTGTCTTAAACTTTTAATTTTTCTTCAACTGATGTGTTTGAATTTAATGTATATGTTATTATGCTTCTAGTTTGTTAATTATATATGTTAAATTACGTTTATGATCTGTAGACCCTCGACAAGTCGAAGCTTTGGATCATAGTGCAACATTGATCCCTCCGTGGGACGATACTACAACTCATATCACATTGGAGAATATTACGACCCAACATACATGGATCACACAAGAGCCGCGTAACATCATTTCCAGTTCATTGATTAGTTGTAATTTGTATTTAATGTTGGATAAAATTAATAGGTTGATTGAGAAATACTAGAGGTTGGGCCCACAAATCCACCTCCTACAATCTATACAAAATATTAGGAAGCATAAGGTCAAAGGCCCACCTACTTGGAAGCTGGTAAATGAGGCCACCAAGAACATTGATGTTCATGGGGAGTTGTTCAACATCCCTCTACATCACCCTGCTAGACATAGAGATATGACTCCACTGAAATATTTTAGGAATGTTGATGCAACCCCTTTTATGTATGATAGATTCATTGGAGCTTGGGGCTAGTTCCACCACCATGACCAAGTTAGATTACATATGAGGTTGGATTACTCTGATACCAGATCTCATTATTATAGACTCAACATGGGATGTACCTATGATCACGAGGGGGATCGTAGGGACCCTGTGAATGTACCACCACCTTTGAGATTCTTTTTGCTAATGTATTGGAGCTTGGTATTATCGATAGTGCTAGAGGAGTTCTTGCATCTTGGTGATGAGACTGAGTATACTATTGTAGATAACATGCATGCATTATTGGCCAGTGCACATGTTGCATTGGATGGAGATATTAGGATGCCACCACCATTGCCTTGTGACTCGACAGTGCCTTCATATGATGATTCATTTCTCGCAAGTTTACCCATTGACCAGCTTTTGACATATGCATGTATGTATTGTGATGTCATTCATGAGACTTGGAAGGTGCACGACCTACCTGACATAGAACAGGTACATATATAAACAAAACTTTTGACTCTTATTTTTGAATTATGCATAGGTATTTATATTAATTTCTATTTCATATTGTATTTCAGTTATATCAATAAGTTCATCATAATATGTAGACACAAGCCAACTACATGGATGAGCTTATTAGGTCATCCGAGGGGGAAGTTGATAAACCAAGCCATCCTCCACCAGAGCATGTTTCCATGGATTCTTCTCCACCTCCACCTCCAAATCATAACACTCATGTGGAGGAGAGTCACTATTTTCAACCACATGGACCAAGAGTTGATGTACTTTTGTATTCCTAATATTTCAACTTTTTTTTTGCGTTACACATATATGATAATTAATTTGTAGAATAATTATAATTTGTCCTTGCCATTATGTACATAGGCCCATATGCAGAGTATTGTTGATGTCATTGTTATGTGGACACATGAGTGGGATGATAGGTTTATAGGCACTGATGATGTGGGTCCATCGATGCAAGCCCCAACCATTTAGCCACAAACATGGGAGCACTAAACCTAGATTCATCAAACCCCCATCCTATCTGACTTTCATTTGGACTCAGCTAAGGTTAGTAGATTCATGTATATGTAATTAAAAATTTGGTTCAAAATCATTTATTTCCAAATAGTTTATTTTGTACAAATAATGATCTAATTAGTTTGAATTTGAATGCATTGTATTGCAGTACCAGCTTATGGACACTTACTTTGAGTGGTAAAACTTACGTAGGATTTCTAGTGAAAATTAGAGTGGATAGTTTGTATACATTCACTATTTTAGTTTATGGATTTGTATTAATCTTGTTTATGGATGTTCATCATTTTTTTAATTTTATGGATATGTTAACATTTTTTTGATAATTTAAAAAAATTTCTATACACTTTAACTTTTATTACAAAATATGAAAATTTTGATTCTAGTTTCATAGACTAAGAAAATAACTAAAATCTTAAGTTACGATGAAAGTCACTTTGATAATTAAACTGAACTAAAATATATCAAGTATCAATTTAATAGTGAACATGGAAAGAATTACAATCATATTTCATATTGGCTTGTATAAAGTATCTTTTAATGCAATCAACATGTATGTTATTACAATTCAATTTTAAAAATAAATTATTTGAATTATAAAGTCATAAATATTATATATATATATATATATATATATATATATATATATATATATATATATATATATATATATATTGTGTGACCTGCCCATATACAATTGCATGGACATATTTTTAAAGTATGTCAACCAATTTCTTATCTCAAGTTTCAATTAAAAAACAAACATATGATTGAAATAATCGTTATTCAATTTTAAAAGATGTCATGTAAAAAAAAATTAGGTTTTATTCAATATTATTTCTTTTGAGATTATCTACAAGAGCTCAGTCATAACATGATATAAATCAATCGTATTGAAATTTAATATATAGGTCAAAAAACAATATATGACAAAAGTTCTATAATTTTATAAGGTCCCTATATTACTAGTGTTGTGCCCCTGTAGTCCTCATATTGTTATTATTGTGCCCCATAAAAGCTCACTATTGTCATTGGTGTACCCTTACATTATTATTGTTAGGTTGGCTAGGATTATATTGTGACCCCATGGACTCCTATATATAGAAAGGAGGTTTTTTCATTTGAATCATCCAAGAATTGTTCATTTATGTAGTGTAAAGGAGGTTTCCCCCTATAAGTGGCTTATTTCTAAGGTGTTGATCTCTCTTTTCTTCTATTTTTGGCACTGGTTTCATAACATTTGGTATCAGAGCTTTGGATTCTAGGGTTTCACTGCTTCAAACATGTCATCGTGGAATTTTCGTTATAACTATTTTTCTACAAATATTCAGAAGCTAAAACAAAAACCCATTTGCTAAGAAATCCTGATGAATGTCGTGTAAAAAATTCAGATCTTGGTTTGAAATATTTTCGGAGATATGATCTGTGGAAGTTAGGGTTTTTACAGGCTCTCGAATTTCATATCAAAGAGGTGACCTTGGGAAAATTTTCATAACTCTCTCTCTGAGCATCGGATTGGAATTCTGTAAAAAGTGGCTAAAATTAAATGGACGATAGTTTCTTATGTATCAATTTACAATAGAAGGAAGATATAGTGACACATGGCACTTTGTACAAGTTTTCTCTACTGAACTAGTCCATAATTAGGTAATTGTGGGAGATTGGGCATAACTTTGGCTTGAAGAATCCAAATCAAGTCTGACCTATGGAATTGGAAAAAGGATTCAGAGGGATAATAAAGGACCAACGACAAAATATCAGGGATATGAAATTACAGAGATACATAAGTTTCAATATAAACTCCTCAAAAGCAAGAAAAAGGTGTGTATTTTTTTTTAAATTGCATAAGTCTTGTTTGAAAATTCAGTTTGAAGTGATTCCAAGGGCATATTGAAGCACATATATCAATATTGGGTTCTAAAATGGACCCTAAAAATAATTCAATACCCATTAATCCCTCAGAGGGCTCTACTATGACTCATGAAGCGAAATTAGTGTAACATGATATAACAAAATTACAAGATCAAGTGCAACAAATTTTTCTCTTGCAAAGAGTAACAAAAAATGAGATGGAAGCTAAGATGGATGGTTTGAAGAAAGACGTGGAAGCTAAGATGAATGGTTTGAAGAAAGGCATGGAAGCTAATGTGGATGGTTTGAAGAATGGTATGGAAGCTAAGATGGATGACATCAATGGAAAAATTAAAGGCAACATGGAAGACATGAAGAATGATCTAAAAGAATACATGGAAGCTTTGAAGGAAGGTTTGAAAAATTTGATACATGAAATTATTCCTAATGGTGAAAAGGTAGTAGTGGAAACTCATGATGAGAACAAAATAATGTTAATCGTGATTTCATAAACTCTAATGTTGGATTGAATACCCAATATATTCCAAAGATTGATATGAGGAATTTTGATGGCAAGGATCCCGTAACATGGATACTATAGATGGAGCAATATTTTGATGTCCATAATGTGAAAAAAACACAAAATTTACGCATTGCAACTTTATATTTAGAACTAAATACATTTGTATGGTATCGATGGCTTTGCTCTCATAAAAAATTGTCACTTGGTCAAATTTTACGGAGCAAATGATAGCACATTATGAGGATACAAAGAGAAACACCTTCTTTATCCAATTGATAAATCTCAAACAAAAGGGTTCAATGGTGGAGCACATTGAGGACTTCCAAAAATTGAATATAAGAGTACCTGATATTCCATAGGAATACAAGATTTATTTCTTCATAGGGACATTAAAGGATAACATCCAACATGAGGTTCACATTTGGGAACCCGATTCATTGGAGAAGGCATTTAGGTTGTTAAGAAAAATTTAAAGTAAAATTATGGTGACAAGGAAGCCTACCACTCACATCTATAAAGATGGAAGTTTTTCTACTCCTAGACTTCCACAACCTACAAGGTTGACATAACAAAAATTGGAAGAATAAAGAGCAAAAGGGTTTTTCTACAGTTGTGATAAAAAATACACTAAAGGTCATAAGTGTGCTAAGAAGAAATTATTTTACATAGATTGTGAAGAGGAGGAAGAAAATGAACAAGAAAATTCAAAAGAAGAGGATATACACCATGACCCAGCACTAGAGAAAGAAGAAATGAGTTTGAACATATCATTTAAGGCATTGGTAGGAATTACCACTCCTCAAACCCTCAAGATAGAAGGACATATCAAGAAGAAAAATGTAATAGTGTTGATTGATTCAGGTAGTACCCATAATTTTATTCATTGTAAGGTAGCCAAGCAATTTAATTTCTTCCTATACCCAGCACTAGAGTGTCAAGTGATGGTAGCAAAAGGAGGAACTATAAATTTCTCTGGACAATGCCATAATATCAAGATAACCATGGGGGAATATGTATTGAATAGTCCAATGCTTTCCATTCTAGTGGGAGGTGCTAATGTTGTACTAGGAGTACAATGGTTACAATCTTTGGGGACGTAACTTTTAATTTTTATGATTTTTTCTTGATTTTTTTTCAGAAGGAAAGGAATTTGAATTACGAGGTATCACATGGAAGCTAGGAAAGATATTAAGATCTAATGGCATGAAAAATATTTTGAAGAAATAACAACGAGGTGTAATTGCACAATTATTCTCACTAGAAGTTCCAACATCAAAATCATCTATTTCTCAAGATCTACAACAAGTCTTGGGAAATCATTCCAAGGTGTTTGAAACTCTGAAAGTACTCCCACCTATTCATGATCATGATCATGCTATTCCTTTTATTCCAGTAAGTGTTCCTCCAAACATAAAGCCTTGCAGATATCCTTATGTACAAAAGAGAGAAATTGAACGTATGATTGCAGAAATGTTAGAGGATGGTATAATTCAACCTGGTCAAAGTTCTTTCTTTGCTCCAATAGTATTGGTGCACAAGAGGGATGGATCATGGTACATGTTTCTAGATTATAGGGAGCTCAATAAGCTCACTATTAAAGATAAATTTCACATTCATGTGATTGATGAATTATTAGATGAATTACATGGAGAAATTTATTTTACCAAGTTGTATCTCCATTCAAGATATCATCAAATTAGAATGAAGATTGAAGATATTCTGAAAACAACATTTTGAACTCATGAGGGTCATTATGAATTTTTTTTCATACCTTTTTGCCTTACCAATGGACCTTCTACATTTCAAGGATTGATGAATCCCATTTTCCAACCCTTCCTTAGAAAATTTGTGTTAGTATTTTTTATGATATACTAATCTACAACAGGTCTTGGAAGGATCATGTTAAACATGTTGACATGGTGCTCAAACTATTGGAGGAGAAAGAATTATATGAAAAAGCTCCAAATGTTTCTTTGGAGTAAAAGAGGTGGAATAACTCGATCATATTGTATCTCAGGAGGGTGTTAAGGTAGACCCTAACAAAATTAAATCCATTAAGGAATGGAAATTCCCCACAACCATAAATCAATTTTGAGGATTTCTCAGGTTAACATGGTATTATCACAATTTTGTTAAGAATTATGGGAGAATAGCAACACCTCTAACAAAATTATTGAAGAAAGATGCATTTTCAGGGACTTCTGAAGCCGTGCCAAGCACCAGTCTTAGACTTCATGAAAACCTTTATTATGGAATGAGATGCCTCAGGAAATTGAATTGGTGTTGTTTTAATGCAAGAATGAAGACCCATTTCTTTTGAAAGTCGTCCAATCAAAGGAAAGTATTTACAGAAAGTTATATACAAGAAGGAAATTTTGGCAATACTACATGCTCCAAATAAATGGCGACCTTACCTAATGGGAAGACACTTCAAGGTAAAACCTGATCATGATAGTCTTAAATACTTTTTGGAACAAATAATATCTTTAGAAGAGCGGAAAAAATGGGTCACAAATATATTGGGTTATGAGTTTGAAATCATCTACAAAAAATGGAAGCTAAATGTTTTTGCAGATGCACTCTCAAGAAAGGATGAGGAGGTGGAAGCATTGCTTTGTTCCATTTCTATTATCCAACCAGATTGGATAACCGAAGTAAGGGAGGAATGAAAGAATGGAAAAGAAGTGTGGACACTCATTCAAAATTTGCAGCAAGATCCCAGTACATCTGATACATTTAGTAGGAAAAATGATTCCTTATGGTACAAAGATCACTTGTATATTTGTAATAATTCCCAACTAAAACAAAAGATTCTATTGGAATTGCACACATGTCCCCTAGGAGGACACTCAAGATTTTTAAAAACATACCATAGGGTGAAGAAAGAATATTTTTGAGATGGCCTTAAATATGATATTCAAAAGTTTGTGGCAAAATATTTGGTTTTCCAGTAAAATAAAGTTGAGACAATTAAGACCCCGGGTCTGCTACAACGTTTATCCATTCCAAGTCAACGTTGGGAGGAGGCTTCAATGGATTTTATCACAGGTTTATGTAATTTTGAAGGAAAGAGTGTCATCATGGTGGTAGTTGATAGAATTACTAGGTATGCACACTTTTGTTCATTTTCTCATCCATTTAAAGCAAGTAAAGTTGCTACTGCATTTATGGAAACAATTCAAAAGCTACATGGAAACCCAAATATTATTGTAAGTGACAGAGATCCCATTTTCACTAGAAATTTTTGAACATAATTATTTTATTTTTTGGGTACTTAACTAGCTCATAGTTCATGTTATCATCCTCAATCTGATGGGAAAACTGAGATAGTGAAAAATGTTTGGAAGGATATCTTCTTTGTTTTTTATCTGATAAACAAACATAATGAGTCAAGTGTTACCTTCCATACTGTAGCAAAAATGACCCCATTTTTGGCACTTTATGGATATTATCCATCATCCATCACATCATATTTAAGACAAAATTATAAGGTTTAAGAAGTGGAATATCACATTGAGCATCAACAACAAGTTCTCCAACTCTTAAACAATAACCTAAACTTGGCACAAAATCGAATCAAACAACAAGCAGATCAACATCGTAGCGAGAGAAGTTGTGATGTAGGAGGCTGGGTATGTTTACGACTATAGCCATACAAACAAATTTCCCTCAAGAAAGAAAAGAAGGATAATAAATTTTCGCCAAAGTACTATGGTCCTTATAAGGTGTTGCAAAAGATTGGTACTATGGCATACAAATTGGAGCTTCCTGCTTCTTCCTGAGTATACCCAATTTTCCATGTTTCATACTTAATGAAGGTTATAGGTGACAAAATTCCAGTTATATTTCCATAAATTTACGAGGAAGGAAAAATCATATTAGAAGCTGAAGCAGTCATGGAAATAAGAACCCCAAAAGCTAAGAAATCGATAAATTTTAGAGTATCTCATAAAGTGGAAGAAGTTACCCATTGAAGATTCCACATGGGAGGATGAAAATTTTATACAGAAACATCCAAAATTACTCAAGAGTTGAGGACAACACTTTTTTGAAGGAGAGGGGTATGTTAGGTCCCTATATTACTAGTGTAGTCCCTTATTATTGTTAGTGTAGCCCCCTTATTGTTATTGTTGTACCCCACTAGTCCCCATATTGTTATTATTGTGCCCCATAAGAGCCCACTATTGTCATTTTTGGGCCCTTACATTATTATTTTTAGGTTGGCTAGGATTTTATTGTGACCCCATGGGCTCCTATATATAGAAAGGATGTTTTGTCATTTGAATCATCCAAAAATTGTTGATTTATGTAATGTAAAGGAGTTTTCTCCCTCGAAGTGGATGCTTTCTAAGGCGTTGATCTCTATTTTATTCTATTTTGGGAGGTGGTTTCATAACACATTTTATATAATGTTATCAAATTTCCTAAATTTACTAGTATTTATCCAAGTATTTCAATAAATCCTTATGATTGAAATAAGTTTTACTCAATTTTAAAAAACTAAAATATGATTGAAATAAGTTCTATCAATTTTAAATTATGTCGATATTTAAAAGTTACAAATACAAGTTTTATTCGACTTTATTTTGTTTGAGGTTACCTACAAAAGCTTAGTCATAATTCACGTTGTCAATAATTTTTTTATGCTTACACTGAAATCAATGCACAATGTTAAAATAATTACCTTGAAATTAATGTATACCATATATCTAGTTACATTAAATCATAAATCAACATCTTCATTGAAATTAATGCATCCAATGCAAGCAATCAAATAATATGAGAAATCAAAAATCAATGCATCTAATGCAAAAAAAAAAAAAACAAATAGGATTAGAAATCAAAAACTATGTTGAAATCATTGCATCTAATGCTGAAAGAAATCAAATAGGATTAGAAATAAACATATAGATTGA
Organism: Pinus albicaulis; assembly: GCA_034641835.2. Taxonomy (NCBI): domain Eukaryota; kingdom Viridiplantae; phylum Streptophyta; class Pinopsida; order Pinales; family Pinaceae; genus Pinus; species Pinus albicaulis. The sequence goes on along the minus strand of CM076576.1, from coordinate 560,866,083 downwards.
AATAAATTCATATAGTCCTAGCAATCAAATATGATTAGGAATCAACATAGACACTCAAATCAATGCATCTAATGCAATCTCAATAAAAAAATATTAGAAATTAACAACTTTAATGAAATTAATGCATCTAATGCAAGCAATGAAAGAGAATTAGAAATCAAAATTTACACAAAAATCAATACATCTAATGCAATAAATAAAATAGGATTATTAATAGGCATTTGTACACTGAAATAAAAGCATCTAGTGCAAGAATTTTTCTTTCCTTTCTCTACCCCCTCCATTTATATCGATATACCCCCCCATTCCTCCTTATTTTTATCTCTATCTCACCCCTCCAGAAACACACTCTCTCTATCTTCATATCTATCTATCTCTCCCTCCCTACCTCTACCTCTCTCTTCTTCCCTCTCTCCCCCTTCCATCTATATCTCTATATCCCTCTATCTTTCCTTCTTCATATCTCTATATCACTACACAAAAATACACATTGTTTCCCCATATCTATATATATCTCCCTCCCTCTTCCTCTTCCTCTCCCTCTATCTCTCTTTGCCCATTCTCTCCCTTGTCTCCCCTTATATCTCTCTTCCCTCCCACTCTACTCTCTCCCGCTCTCTCCATATACGTTGTCACTACCTCTCGCACTCTCTCCACCTTTCTCTCTCTATATCTATTTCTTCTTATCTCCCTCTCTCCTCCCTCCAACTCCATATCTATCTCTCCCTCCCTCTCAAGTCCTCTCTCTCTTGCTTTCTCTCCCACCTCCCTCTGTCACTCCCCCTCATCACTCACTCACTCTCTCCCTTTCAAGTCCTCCCTCTCTTCCTTTCTCTCCCACCTCCCTCTGTCTCTCCCCCTCGTCACTCACTCACTCTCTCCCCCCCTATCTCTCTTGAGCTTCATCTTGTAACTTTTTTGACTATCTCCCTCCCTCTCTCATTCTCTCTCCCCCTTTATCTCCATCTCTCCTTCATTTTCTTTCTATATCACCCCAAAAATACACACACTCTCTCCATCTCTCCCTTATCACTCCCTCCCTCTCTCTCCACCTTTCTCTCTCTCTATATGTATTAAACTTCTTCCCTCCCTATATTTTCCTCCAAATCCATATCTTGAGCTCCCTCTCCTTCTCCTACACTCTCTTGTCCTCTCCATCTCTCCAGATTTATGTCCCCCCTCTTCCTCTCTCAACCTTCTCTCCCACTCTCTCACCTCTAGATTTCAAAAATTTTAAAATAGTTTGACAATTAAAATATATATATTTTGATGTCATACAAAAATTTAATTTTTTTTATATAATACATATTTAAAATGTACAATTTCAAATGTGTGTTATACATTCACCTATGGGGAAAATGATAATTTTCCATGGAAATATTATCTAAGATTTTCCAAAATATTAATGTTCCAGCTACCTCCATCAAAGATAAATAGAGTTCTTCATGTCTTCCAATTGAAACTGTCTAGGTTTTATTTATTTAGGTAGCTATAGATTGATGATTACTTCAAGATTTTAAAAATATTATATATTTTATTATTCTAGATTTATAAAAAAAATTAGGTTAAGTAAAATTAACATATTAAGTCAGCTTGTATGACTCTTTTTGTGTTAGTGGCTCTTTTGTTGATGCCTATGGCATATATCAACCACATTTATTAATGTGGTTGTGCTAGTATATATTATAATATAACAAATTTTATATTATATTAAAGTTAATATTACATTAATCCAAAATTAATAAATTTTATATTAACATTAAAATATATTAATATTAATATCATAGTCCATAATTTAATTTAATAATAATAATAATTTTTAATTATTAATATTAAATTTAATAAGGTTTCTACATGACATGATAAAAAAATTATAATAAAACATGTGACAAAAAAATTTGTGGAAGGTAAATTTATCATCTATTCAAACGCAAGGTATATGATGAGGTATATTTTGAACATGAACATACATAGTTACACATTTCCCCCATAGTGGGTTGTATAATGTGCATCTCGGCGCAATAACATAAATTTTTTCTAACGTTGTTCATAACCTAGATTTAGTTGAGTTTTCATTTTTAGTAAAATAATATAATATCAACTTGGTTAAATTATTGATGGATTAAATTTGAGCTCTTTATTTATTCTAAAATCGAAATGTAATATTCCAAAAATTTAGCTTTTAGCTAAATGGAATATTATAGATTGTTTTGTCACTAGATAGGTGAATAAGTGGGTAGGGATGCCCATAAATCTCCTTAGCAACAATAAAAACACTTCAAGTGTGAAAGGAGACCATCTAACAGCTAAATAAAGCACCTTTGAGTGTGAACAGGGGATGGAGCATGTTGAATAGGTCAACTTTGACCAAATCAACAACGCTGTTATGGAGGAGTGGACATTTAATGAGGGACAACGCATTTTTGGTTGGAGACATATTGAATGGAGGTAGTGGCACTAATGGATGGGGCCCAAGGTGAGGAATCTCACCAAGTTTATAAGGAAGGGAAAGGCAGCCATATGGGGTTATGCTATTGATTATTGATTTGTGGTATGCATGAATTCTTTTATTCTTCAGCTGTTTAGTTGAGTTTGCAGTGTTGTTTAGCACAGGGTGTTCCCCAATGAGAATCCCACCTCTTCCCTTGAGGTATCCTATTGGAAGAGTATTGTACTATCATTCCCACACATCCAAAATTTTGGCCAAGCTTCAGTCTTCAGCTACAACGCAGTGTCTATTCAGATTTGTGTTGTGTTGTAGGGTGTTGCAGTGGAGGGTTTAGAAACCCACTTTCTGAGCTAGTTTTTCAGAGGAGGAAGCAGTCTTCCCTTTTGGGAGATCAACAATGAAGGTCTACGAGTATATTTCAGATATTTGGCATCAGGCCAAGCTATTACATCTAGTGACAGTGCAGTTTTATTCAGGAATTGCATTATGTTGGAGGGCAGTTTCAGAGGAGGATCTATTGGCTCTTTTAGAGTGTTTTCTTTTAGGTGAAGGGTTCAGCCTTTCATTGGAGGATACCTTTGGAGGAGATCTACATCAGATCCATATTATTTCAACCTTCTATTTCATGGGCTTCATTTTTAGTGACTGTTCAGTCCTAGGGCTATAGATCACCATTTGTATTTGAGTGTGTTTTCGAAAACCCTTTCTGGGTATTCCAAGAAAAGTGTTGTATAGCCTTATTCTTCATGTATATTATATTTTAAGGCTAACATAAGTCCTATTGTATCATTATATAGTCCTAGCAGCAGCTATTTCATAATAGACTGCGCTGTGGCAACATATCACTTTTGAGAGTGTTTATATATTGGGGGCTTGTGTGATAACATTCTATGATTTGTGCCTCAGTGTTTGTACTTATTTTCTATATATATGATCAATAAAATGGCTCCATATTGGTCTTATGGCTTCATGTGTTAAATATTTACTTCTGCTTTAATTTATGATCTGTATTACTTCTATTTCCAGTTTGGAATATTACAGTGGTATCAGAGCATAATATTGGTTCAGCCTATGCATTCAGCCAATATGTCACCATAAGGAGAATATTTTCAGAGGAAGAGATGATATACAGAAGGGAAAAAGATAAGACTCTAGTATTTGGAGGAAGGGAGGAAGAGGAGTTCTCAAAGCATCTTTTTCAAACTATGCAGAGCATCGACAAAGAGAACAAGAAGATGAGAAGGGGGAGTTGTAGGAAATATCCAAGGGGGTTTGAATATGAAGCAAACCCTATATTTTTACATGATGGGTGTGATCATGAAGCCACAAAATCTGATGCACACCACAATTTTATTCCCATATTCACAGCAAGAGAGATGGAGGAAGGAGATGCACCAAAGGAGGAGAATTTGAGTGACTATCTTCAGGAGTATGAATTTCAATCTTGGAGATTCAAGGAGCACTTGAACTTCCAAGGGTTTTGCCAACTCAAGTAGAATATAAGGTCCATCAATAAAAATATAAGCATAAGAAGTAGATTCTTTCTACCAAATTTTGATGGGTCATCTAAATGCACAACCAATGATTGGATAGAGAAACTAGACTCATACTTGTAGCTACATCAAGTTTCAGAAAAGGAAGCCCTTAAGATAGCAACACTGTATCTTGAAGGAGGCTTATACTTGGTGGTTTTATGAATATTATTCATTTAATCATGAAAATATAACAATTTATGCTTGATTCACTAAGATATTAGTGAAGAAATTTGATGAAAAACAATTTGAAACATCTTTGATTGAGCTAGCCAAACCTAAACATTCAAAACCTTTCCATGAGTTGGAAAGATCCATTATACCAAATCCACTCCAGATTTCTATTAAGGGGGGTAGAAACCTGTATGATACCTTGCCAAGGGCAAGATCCCCATTACAGGAAGAACTTTCTTCTCAAAAGGAAGACATGGTCATTCCTCCTTCAAGGGAAGACCAAGATCTACTATCTCTCATTATTGATGAGGTGTTCTCAAATATTAATGAGAAGGAAGAGCATAGATGAAGTAACAACATTGTCACTTCAGGAGGAGAACCATCACCACATGGAGATGGGCATGAAGCTATTTATTCAACTAGAGGGGCTTTTTCATCTTTGCCAAAATTTCCCAAGGAGAAGCATGTGACATTAGTGATGACTAGTAAGACATTGATAGAAGGAGGAGAAGAAAAGGTGGATCAACATCAAAGTATGGGGAGCATACACCCTTGTTTATTTTAGGATATTTATATACAGAATAAGGATACTGGTTTGCACAGTGAAAGGAGGGAAAAATCAGTCCTCTCACCTATAGAGTCTACTTTAGACTTTGATGTCTCATTACATGGAGGCATTCCACCTGGGAGGCCACTAGATCAGGAGATCAGAGACATCTCACAACAGGTTGCACCAGTCATTGATCTAGGAGGGGTGAGAACCTTGGAAGGATTTGGCACAGTGCAGAGAGTCTTGGGTAGGCTCAAGGAGGAGAGATTCATTCTCCAAATATCATCATTACCCACTCTCATCAGCTATTTTGCACTGGGAGAAGATGTTTCTGGGATGGAGGATGGCACCATCATGGTGCAAGGAGACCACTCCATGACATTGGAGAACTGGAGAATACTTCCACATAGGAAGGAATCTTCCCCATTTGGTAGAGGATGGTGTCCACTCATGCATGCATTGGCCATACTTAGAATATTTTGGATAGGTGATAGCTTCCTATGGAAGACTAGCCTTCGAAAGCTTCAACCTTCACTTGAGCATGAACAGCTATAGGAGGGGCAACAGGAACACTTTAGCAGCATACCGGTGCTTGACATTGGTATAGGAGATGTCAAGGAAGAGGGTAGCCACATGAAAAGGGCTACATAGTGTAGATCAGTAGTGTTGTCATTAGGGAGTTTAGATCCTTATTGGAGATCCTGGCTATTGGTGGAATACTCCAAGGATCTCCTTACATGCACGATACTTGATGACCAGGTTTCAAATGGGAGATATACAGTGAGAGATGGGGTCATGTTTTATCAGGGTAGGATCTTCTTGACTAGAGCCTCAAAGCTCAAGGATAAACTACTACATGTAGCCTATGATATCTTGCTCTCCAACCCCACTGGTTTCATTAGAGCATACCATACTATCTTGGAGGGATTCATGTGGAAAGACTACAAATAGGAGATGCACTATCATATGAGGAAGTTCATTGATTATTTGGAGGATGAGGAGAAACAAAAATATTGGGAAGATTTATCATCACCACCTCCTTACTCATTGGGTGTGAGAGGGAGCTCATCCATGAGATACCTCACTAGCTTGAACCAAGTGTATGGTAAGGATTGTATTTCTGAGCATCATGATATACTTACTTTATAATTGCATTTTCTTACCACGCATGTACAGGGCATTGCTCCAAGAGGGGGCACTCTTTCTTATTGGCTTCATGGGCTACTTAGGGCCATGAGCAGTGATGATGTTGGCCACTCCCTAGAAGATTTTGGGGAGATGATGTATTCTTCATGGTGTGCTTCATTGACACCAAACAACATACACCTTCTCCAAGCATGCAAGAAGAATGGGGCAGCAAACAAGTGGGGGAGGGGGGAACACTTGTTATATCATATTATATGACAGTTAGGAGCAAAAATGTGCTGGTTGAACTTGAGGGACCATTTCCCTTCCCCAATACTACACATGGCAACTAGCATGAATTTGATTGTGATCCCATATGTTGATGATTTTCTTATCTTTATTGGGAACATGATTGTAGGGGAGTAACATTGGTTGGATGTGTCCATTGGGAATGAAATTTCCCACACTTTTTATGCTTCATGCTTCAAGGTGAGTATGGAAGATGATATGGCCACTATAGTAGATCACTTATTTCTTTATGAGGTGAGCCATATTATTGTTTGGAGCACTTGGGAGATGCCTCTCATGAACATGTGGGAGGAACTTTTCTATGAACTACCATGCTGGAAGGTGATTCATTTCATTTGGATAATAGCATGGAGATGGGAGTCTCTCATTGGGAATGAGATCCCCTATGATTGTCATCACTCCTACCTTGAAGAGGCAATTGGACAACAAGAAATTTTCCACATATACCTTCCATTTTATCATGATGAGATCCATTTGGTTTATCCACCAAAGGCCAACTTGCACATTTGGGAGGATCCATTGGGAGACAGAATTGTTGTAGAATACTTGAAGTAGTGGTGGAGACTATTTGATGAGGAGGCCACAAGAGGAGGAGGGGAGAATTTTTCTCAACCCTTACAGTTGCTTGAGGACAAGCAACATTTTGGAGGGGAGGACTGTAAAATTCCAAAAATTTAGCTTTTAGCTAAATGAAATATTATAGATTGTTTTGTCACTAGATGGGTGAATAAGTGGGTAGGGAGGTCCATAAATATCCTTAGAAACAATAAAAAAACTTCAAGTTTGAAAGGATACCATCTAAGTAGCTAAATAAAGCACCTTTGAGTGTGAACAGGGGATGGAGCATGTTGAACATGTCAACTTTGACCAAATCAACAATGTTGTTATGGAGGAGTGGACATTTAAGGAGGGACAACACAGTTCTGGTTGGAGACATCTTGCATGGAGGTAGTGGCACTAATGGATGGGGCCCAAGGTGAGGAAGCTCACCAAGTTTATAAGGAAGGGAAAGGAAGCCATATGGGGTTATGTTATTGATTATTGATTTGTGGTCTGCATGAATTATTGCATTCTTCAGCTGTTTAGTTGAGTTTGCAGTGTTGTTTAGCACAGGGTGTTCCCGAGCTAGAATCCCACCTCTTCCCTTGAGGTAGCCTCTTGGAATAGTATTGTACTATCATTCCCACACATCCAACATTCTATCCAAGCTTCATTATTCAGCTACAGTGCAGTGTTTGTTCAAATTTGTGTTGAGTTGTAGGGTGTTGCAGTGGAGGGTTGAGAAACCCACTTTCTGAGCTAGTTTTTCAGAGGAGGAAGCATTCTTTCCTTTTGGGATATCAGCAAGGAAGGTCTATGAGCATATTTCAAATATTTTTCATCAGGCCAAGCTATTACATCCAATGACAACGCAGTTTTATTCAAGAATTGTGTTATTTTGGAGGGCAGATTCAGAGGAGGATCTATTGGCTCTTTTAATGTGCTTTCTTTTAGGTGAAGGGTTTATATTTTCATTGGAGGATACCTTTGGAGGAGATCTAAATTAGATCCATATTATTTCAGCCTTATATTTCATGGGCTTCAGTTGCAGTGACTCTTTATTCCTAGGGCTATAGATCACCATTTGTATTTGAGTGTTCTGGAAACCCTTTCTGGGTATTCTAGGAAAAGTGTTGTATAGCCTTATTCTTCATCTAGATTATCTTTTGAGGTTAACATAAGTCCCATTGTATCATTATATATTCCTAGCAGTAGTTATTTCATAATATACTGCACTGTAGCAGCATCTCTGACATTTTTATGGCAACAACATCTCACTTTTGAGAGTTTTTATGTATTGGGGGCTTGTGTGATCACATTCTATGATTTGTGCCTCATTGTTTGTACTTATTTGCTACATATATGATCAATAATATGGCTCCATATTGGTCTCATGGATTCATGTGTTAAATATTGACTACTGCTTTCATTTTATGAGTTGTATTGCTACTATTTCCAGTTTGGAATATTACACTAAATTATTAGATTCACAATTTTTTTATAATTGCTCGATTGACAGATTATGAAAACCTCGATCAAGTTATTTTACTTTTAAAATTAAGTGCTCGATTGAGCACTTTAAGTGGTTGATCGAGCCTTTGAAGTCCTAAAATCCACATTTTCAACACCCCTTCTGCAAAATGTCACACAACACCATTTTGTACCCTAGCGGACTTAGGGAAATTTTTTTCCTTAGGTGGTGGTGTTTATCATGTTGGATTCATCAAGGAATCCACTATCCAATGGCATATGAGTTTGACATTTTTGAATTCAAATGATATTTTTCATCTAATTTATTTTCAACATAATGCTTGAAATTGTTTTGAACAATTTTAAAGAAGTTGAATAAAAAATCAATATCATAAAATATACACAATGAAAAAAATTCAAAAAAGGCCACTATCTTCGTTTACGAGTCCTATTCAAAATGGACCCTTGATTTTTCAATTTATTTTAATAGTTGAAAAAAAACTTACGGTAACACATGTGTCTACAAAATACAATTGAAATATTACTTCGCCAACTCCAAAAAATAATAAAAAATATAATTTTGCAAAAAAAAATTAAAATTTTAATATGAAAAACTTAGCTCTCTCTGTGTAGACCATGCTCATATATATATATAGATATATATTAAAAATTACGTAAGTTATTCTACGAGAACACAAATACCTCTTAAGATGTGCGAATATTTGCAAGGACACACATTTCATTTAATGGAAAATTGCCATTTTATAAGACACTAAGGCTGAGAAGTAGAAAAAATATATGCTTAGCTAAAGTTGGTAAGGGACATAGCTTTTCATAATTCCAAAGGTATAAGATAGGGGTGTTGATCAGTGGTTGTCATGGATGTCAACCCAAGCAGCACCAAGGGCTACCCTAATCTTGCATGGGAATTTTGACTTGAAAAATTACTCTATTCCTAGTCAAGGATACTTGGGATGGTTTTTAATTTTTGAGATGTTTCCATTGATATATGGCATGCCATGTAATTGTTCACAGCTTGAGAGATATTTGTGTTTGAAGTTAGTAATCCCACTTAGTGGGCTAAAACCCCATGGGGTTGTGGCATGACACTAATCATTTGTTATGGTCATTGAATAATCAATAATTAATAATTTTTTAAGCTCCTAAAATCCCTCCAATGTTCACTTTTTGAAGACCCTATCAACCTAAGAATTTATATAAATTGTGACCCTCATATCCTCCTCATGTAAGGATTTCGCTACTAAAAACAGGTCATAGTGTAATTTTCGCTATAAATTTTTTTCTCTGAAGCTTCAGATGTTGAAACAAAAAAAAATAATTGGGAAAAATCCTGATGAAGCTCATGTCTGAATTTCAGATCTTGGTTCTCTATATTTTCGGAGATATGATCTTTGGGAAGTTAGGATTTTTGCAAAGCTCGAATTTCATCTCAAAGAGTTGACCTAGGGAAAATGAATCATAACCCTCTCTCTAAGAAGAGGATTGGAATTATTTAAAAGTGGTGGATAGTGCATGGACCCGTAGTTTTCTCGTACACTCTCGTGAGCTGCAGTTCGAGACCAACTGAAACCCAGAAGAAGGTCATTTTGGTGATTGATACACGCCTCAAAGAACCCAAATTGGGTCGTAATTCGTGGCATTGGAAAGAAGAAGACTCAAAGGGCTACTATAGATCGAATTTTAGATTAGAGATTCAACAAGATGATGAGATTAGTAAAAGAGTCGCCACTATGGGTCTACAGGCTATTTTTGGTGCAAAGTCTATTTTGACATGTCGATCATATTCTATGAGAGTTGCAGATTCTATTTGTGGATGGTTGGCTTTAAGTTGGAAAATAGATGGACTTGTATTTTTATATATATTGGCAAGAACTGGCTTAGGGATGGATAAAAATAGATATGTCGAATATTATTAGCTCTTAATAATATTTGGACTCTAAACATTATCTTATTCTCTTGGAGCACTTCAGTTAAGTGCACAGATGTGGCACAATAGTTGACAGAATGAATTACGCTATTCCTGAGGGTTTACTGGAGCTATTGCATGGAGGACTTCAGTTAGAACTCATGTGACAGAGTTTGGTGGAGTTGGAGAAGTAGTTGGTGGAGTTGTATTTAGTTTAACTCAGTTAGACTCAGTTGAGCTAGTTGTATCTAGTCTAACTGATTGATACACTAGTGAGAGTGGAGTGAATTAATTAGTTAATTAATTCACTAAATAATAACTCATTAATCAACTGAAGAATACATCAGTTAACTACAGTGCATGGCAGTTTCAGTGGAGACCAATGGAGAGATAGGTGAAAGGGAAAGTGTGACTATCAGTTGTGACTATAGTGATGCATTGATTGCATCCAACACTCAGTGGAGATGCCAATGAGGATTGCATGAGAAAGGCTGGAGCAATTAGAACTCATTCAGAGCTATTCTTCAATAGGGATTGCACAGTAGAGGCAGGCTAGCAGGTGGCAAAGATCGGTGCATGGATTTGCAAGATCGAGCCTGATTAGTGTGTAGCGATTGTATTGTACCGAGAGCTTGATATGATCAGATTTTTATGAGGATTGTCACATGATATCTATGACATATATTATATACAGATAGTTTAGGTTTTTCAAATTTTCAGCTTCCTACAAAAAATCGTGTCAATGTGTGTGAATTTTTATTATTTCCGTGTGCATTGCATTCTTGATTTAATTTCCGCAAATGATCAATGGTGGAATAGAATCGTATTTTGCATGAAGAAATAGTGTGGATTAGAGAATATTGACATATAACACATAATTTATATAATTTCTACATATCATATATTGGCGATCTCGAAATCATAGAGATACGCCGATTCAACAGATTCAGCTCCTATGAAAGAAAATTTAGATCATGTGTTTTCAAGAGCTGCAAAGAACCAGAATTTCTAGGGCAGCAAAGCAAAGCAAGGTGCAAAAAAATGATGCACCAGAGGTAAGATCCAAGTAAGTATATTCTGTATATGCATGTTCATCTCGTATTTTCATTAGGTTCTTTGTATTCTAATTTGTTGTTTTTGCTTAGCACTAACATATGCTCTATAGGATGATGTAAGTTTTGGTAAGTTTTTCTATTATAATGTCATGGGTTTTTCCTTGAAGAATTTTTGTAGGTATTATATATTCATCAAGATAAGACTCAATGCATGATATAATGTTTTGAAGAGTGAGAAAGGGTATCATGAAAAGAGAAGCAATCAAGGTGCAGAACAGCAACAAGAAGTTCACCACATGAAGTCTTCAAGTGGGCAACACTACATAGAGTCATTGTAAAGGCATCATTGTACTGATTCATTGTAAAATTTGTACAAGTTTCTATCAGCCAATAGTTGAAGAGATAGTGTCGGGAGGTCTAGGATCATCATTAAGTGGTTGTGTCATAGTTGGGGTTATGGTCTAGTGTATCTTCTTCTTCGACAACATTCTATATTATTGTAAAGTGGAACGTTTCCCCTGGTACAGGAGTCCATTCTTCTTTTGTTCTTCTATAGGGTGGTAGGGTGGTGCTAGATTGGTGCATGAAGTCACTGTTGAGATTCAAAAAGAAAATTTCATCACCCATGCCTAGTTTCATTAAGCACACAAACTAGGGTGGGGCCCACAGTGCTATTTTTTGGTGCATGTATATTTTAGTTATCCTTGAATTAAGATGGAAAATAAAATGTAATCTATTCTCAATGATGACTTGAAATAGTTAACTGAGAGTGATAAACTCAGTTATCTAGTGGATTTCGAGTTAGAGGCAATTGGTGAGGCATGCAGAGTAATTCTAGTTGTAATAGAGTTCAAAGTGCAATGGTGCATTAGTTAATGCAGGTTGTAATTAGTTTAACTCAGTTAAATGAGTTAAAATTAGTTGTGTTAGTTGTAACTAAAGATACACTAGTGAGAGATCAAGTGAATTAAATATTAATTAATTCACAATCAGTGATCTCACATGCAACTGAGGATTTACTATTATTAGCTACATGCAAGTCAAATACAGTGGAGACCCAGTTGAGTTCTAGGTGAAAGGGAAGTTGACTATCATTTGTAGGATTATTGGGTTGCACACATGCAAAAAAACACCCATTGGAGTACCCATGATACTTGCACATTCAAGGAAGGCAATAATTTCTATCTTTTAGGGATTACATCCATCAGGAATTGCGCAAGAAAGGCAGGCTTAGAGGTCACGTAGGAATTGCCATGTGTTGGCTGCCTTTTTTTTTTTTTCTGAAGTTGGACTAATTTCTATTATGCAAGAATATGATACAAGATGGTGATACAATCAAGAGAGACAGAAAACCGACAACCGGCAATGATAGGACTATCAACCTCGGTGCCGGAGAAGAGAAACAAGCAAAGTACTACAACCACAGACTGGAAAGCTAAAAAACTAATCTCTACCCAGAATGGGTAGAGGTCTCAACACGAAGCTTTTTCCCTTTCCTTTGTTTAACTTTGACCCATCCATCCAGGGGCGAGTGAGCAACAATAACTTGAAGACTAGGGGACCCCGAGGGGGGCCCCTCCTTTTCAGAGTCTGAGGAGGAGGTCAAATGAGCACGTTTCTGGGCGGTGGCTAAATCGGCGGAGTGTGCCGGTCCATCATTGGTAGGAACCACATCTTGAGGGGCTTGATCCACATCTGCATCGCTAGCCTCATCTTCAGAGCAAGAGGAATCAGAGTCCACGGCTGGAGGCAAGGAGCCCATCGCTTGGATTTGTGCTTGGAGAGATTCTCCTTTTTCTTTTTTGCCGGGAGAGAAGGGCAGGTGGACTGCAGATGCCCTGTTTGGTGGCAGTGGCGACAGCGGAAGGCTATATTTTTGTAGTCCAACATCTGGGTCCAGACAAAGTCGTTTATCTTGAGAATGATTTGTTCTGGAATTCCCTTGCTTAAGTACACCTCCACACATATTCTGGCATATGTGTAGAGACCTACTCTTTCCCTCCTGTAATCCCCCGTAATGAAGCTGCCCAGAGTGTTGCCTATAGCTTTGTAGACTGCAACATGCCATAAGTGGAAAGGTAGGTTTGGAAGTCTGATCCATACAGGTGTCCTGGTGATGATAGCGGTTGCCGGATCAAAATCTGGAAACCAAGGCGTTAAGAAGAGCCCTGCAGCTCCCATGAACCATGGGCCTTCTTCTAAAGCCTTTTCATAATGCTTAATGTCATCAAAAAGAACGATGAAATACCCTTTTGAACAGAAGCTGACCTTACAATGATGTGTCCAGTTTGCATGAATCCAATCATAAAGATCCTGAGATCGCGGCCACAGTCCGTTGAATCTGCAAATGAAGGCTCTTTCTGCATATTCTTGAAGTTGATTGACAGGATCTGCATGGGAAATTTCGACAGAGGGAACATCCTCTGTCTTGTTAACCAAAAAAGGTTTGGATTTAAGGGCTTCCGAGGGTTTGGGGATCTCGGAATGAACTGCATCTTTGTAAGAGAAGGGAGGAGCGGAGGATGACTGACCCGCTGCACCCCCTCTCAAACGTAGGGTTAACACCAAAGAGTTGTTCCTGTTAATGCTGTAAGAAGAGATAGGTAGAAGGTTTTCAAGTTGTTTACCTTGAAAGAGAAGTCTTTGAAGGCCCGAAGGGATCCCAATCCGCCGTTCGAGACCTAGCTTGAGATCCAACACCAAATCAGAGGAACTGACCCATTGCAGGATAGTATTTCCTTTTAGTTGAGAAATCTGGATCTGAAAGGAGTCAAGGAGGGGCCTGGACACAGAGCCAGGGTCTCGCGTGCATCCTAGAGCAGATCTGTCATGGCGGTGATAGGGAGGGGATTTCTCCTGCAAAAAAGGCCGATCCCTTGAAAACAAATACAGATCCAAGTCCAGAGCCTCCTGTCTGTGAGAATTAACAGAGACTGGGCGAGGAATACAATCACTGGCATTGTGTATTGCAACCCTTAAAGCATTTGCAAGCATATCTGGCAAGATAGAGAAGCTGATCCTCTGCGAGCTTGCAGCAGAGGAGAGATTTGAAGGGTTTGCCGAATAGATCTTGTTTTCTTTGTGACCCACTGTAAAGACGGCAGAAATGAAGCCGTCAGTTGCCAAAGCAGGGATTGTGGCTGCCCCGCCGGCAGCACCAACGAATCCAGGGAAGCGGCCAACTGTTACGAGTGGGGAGATGGAAACTTTCTTTTGTGAGAAATAGTCATTCAAGCAGATCCGATCCAGAGTTCTCTGTCCTTCTGCGAGTTCGAGAAACTTTTGTTGAGAAGCCTTTGGTGAAGAGATGGAAACAAGAAAGGCGTCGAGGGTGTATCCGAGCGTATGGCGGTGAAGTTCTTTTGGGGCAGAGCTAGCCCATAACCAGATCCAGAGAAGTTTCTGATGGTTCCCGTGTGCTTTGAAGAGGGCGGCAAACTGTGTGGCCTGTGAGGGAAAGCCAAACCCACGCATTCTGCGAATGGGAACTGAGCCATTACCGATGGCAGGGGAGCGAACTCTCCAAGTTGCGGCGGCCGAGATGGCTACAGAGGACCAAACCCTAGCCTCTTGCGTTCGGAGTTATATCCCTACTTCGATCACCTCATTATGAATATTTACTTGTATTGAAATGTTCTCGTGCATATTGCTTTGTCTATGTGATGTTGTGAGACACTGGTTCGCATCGTAGGGCTCTTGTGAGAAGTTTTTTGTATGTAATTGTTTCATGATCCATGCTGAATATAAAATAGAAGATAGTGGGGTTTTTAGTTGTAAGATTTCCCCAGGAAATTATCTGTGTTGTGTGTGATTTGATTATTATTTACTTCATGTGATTGGCGATTGTGTTTTTAATTCCGCGCCATATTTGTAGAAGCGATTCAGTATTTAACTTTAGTACATTGTTAGATCAGGAGAATCCAAGATAGACATGCATGTTGTATAATTTCTACATAGTATCAGAGCACAAAAAATTGTGGAAGTGAAGCAGGAGTTGATTTTGTCACTGCATAGAATTCAAATTTGCAGAAAGACTTTCTTGGTGCTACAGCTGATTCAAGATCGAAATGGATTTCAATGGATTTAGGTTGGATTATGCACTCGAGGGTAGCTCAAACTAAATTTCTTGGAAGGACAGGATGGAGGAAGTACTTGAAGACAATGGCTTGAAGGAATTCATTCACAATGATGTTCCTAAACCTGTTGTGACAGATGCTGCAGATCTTGATGCATGGAAAAAGAAAGTGGCAAAGGCAAGGAGGATCCTGTTGGAGGGAGTATGAGACCACATTGTCTCAAGCCTCCATAGGAAAGCCACACCATATGCAATTTGGAAGGCTTTGACGGATCTATTCCAAAGCAAAAATGACCATAGGAAATTGGCACTCAATGATAAACTCAGGAAGATCAAGATGGAAAAGGGTGACACCATTCCAAAATATCTAACAAAGTTTTTCCAATGTTGGGATGAACAAGGGTGTTAGCAATATGTCTCTTAAATCCTATCATATTGAATTGATTGTCCTTGATGGCAATTATCGCATCAGTCAAGGAGCAGAGGAAGAAATGTATTGTAGCAGAGGCACAGAGGTAGTAAACAGAGGTAGCAAGGCAGCATAGAAGGAATTGCATCGAGCAACAGAGGCAGAGGTTGAGGCGTTATTCCGAGGTTTACTACCCCAGCTGGTTGATACACTAAATAAGTACATTCCGGGAATCGTAACCCAGGCCAGAGACCCTTATCGCATTAGAGCATATAAGGCCAGCAGAACAAGTTAACAAGAGGATGCGAGTGCGATTGAAGCCCGGACCCGATGGGCATATAAACCAGGATTAATAAGTGTTTGAGTTCCAGTTTTAATCGCATCGAAAAAAAAAACTGTGCAGCGGAGTGTTTACTAAAAGACTTTTGATTGCGAGGAAAATTCGGACCCGATGGATCAATGAACTATATTTGAAATATGGTTGAATTCCGATAGAACACTGTTCTGAAACCGCGAGCGGGTTTACAAAGCCGGATTGCCCATATCGCACCGCCTTTCGGAGATAAGTGGTTTCTTCGAGTTGGGGAGCAATTCCATAGAATGGGCGACACGCGTCCCTGTACAAATCCACAAAACCGCTTATCACTGCGTGCCATCGCGCATTATTATTCGACCCAGGATGCCCAGCGAAATTGTTGAACGCCGTTGATCTGGGAAGGAGTCATCGGACAGTGATCGCTTGATGAAGATGTGCGAAGATTAACCAAAATACGGAGAGGGAATTTGATTGGGTCGCTGATCATATATGTGGGCCCAGTTTAAATTATATTAATTGGGCCTTTTCAAATTAATATTTGCGGGTTTAACCAAGGTTGTTTAAATTAAATATAAATTATGACAAAAAGCGATTGGGCCATCATTTTTACTCCAAATTTGGTGGAACGTATAAACCTGGGGGTCGACATATGAAGGTCTACGAAGTATGCTGAGGGTTTTTCATTACTAAAGGAGAAATTTGGATTAATATCTCAATCTCATATTGAGATATTAAAAAGCCTTAGATTAATTATCTAATTGCCAAAACCAAGGAAATAAAACAATGAGAAATTGTTTGGGGGCTTGGGTAGACCCCGCTGGATTATCTAATTGATCCTGTCCAGGAATACCATCAGCGGTTGGGTGGTATTGACTCATGGTATTAATAAAGGAAAAACTATATAAGGAGAAGTGCATTATGGTTCATGGTGTGCATGCATAAGGGTTGTTAATGAATAAATCTCTTTAAGAGATATCTGCATGATTGAACTCTGTTTTCTGAAAAAGCTGAGTCTATGATGCACCTATGGAGTTGATGAAGGTTCAAGACCTCTAGATCGAGAAAATGATGAATCTCTAGGAAGATTTGCAAAAGAAATAATGAAGACCTGACACAAGTTTGATGAAGAAATTGAAGAAATGTGGTGGATCTGAGGATTGAAGTGGAAGCTTTCTGCCAGTATAAGCTGGTGTTAAAATCAGGGGGTTGGAAATCCCTTCCAGCAGTGACTGGAGAATGAGAGAAGGTTGTAGCCTTCTGCAGGTGGGTGCCTACGTGCTGGTATAAGTCTGCGCTAGCACTAAAATTGTAAGAAGTTTTCTTTATAATAAATATTGAAGACATAGATGACAGCAGCGGTGGTTTTCTCCCAAATTGGGTTTCCACCTCAAATATTGGTGTTCATGTGTGTTGCTTATGTGTGATGGTTCATTCTGTTATTACTGCACTTGCTTACGGCCTACTAATCTTCTGATGAATGAATGATGCAATAATTTATGTAAAGAATTAAATGCATAAAAATATTTCTGATAAAAAGTTTTCAACAAATTTGGGAATACCGATTCACCCCCTCTCGCATTTTTCCTAACACTGGGAGCATTGGAATAACAGTCACAAATGATGATTTGGTGATCTTGTCTCTCCTAGGACTTCCCAAGAGTTGTCACAGTTATCAAGACTCTGTTAGTCATCAGTAATTTTTACTATCTGTAGATGACTAAATATCAGTTCTAGATTTATAAAAACAAGATTCTTGAATATTGTGAGTTTTAGAAATCTCACTGCCTTCCTTATCCTTATATCAAAATGTTCACTAGTATACTATTTTTCCATTCCATAGTTAACCTACCACCCCTGAAAGACCCCTCATGGGCTTGTGCCACTCATCTATATCCTATTTTCCCACCTATAACCTCAACACTCTATTTTTCCTTTGCCTCACCCCTCCACTTTCCATCTAGGGTTACCAAACAGTCTATTCCTTCCCATGTTCACCAGGTTCCTCAAGGGTTGATGGTCTAAAAAATATCTCTGTAGGCTCTTTAGATAAATCAAGTACATTGGATTTTGGATCTTCAATACATCAATTTGTCAAATACTCTGTTTTTACACTTGAAGACCCCAAGCCAAGTTTCAGTCAAAGACTAGGTCAAAGGATCCTCCCACTAGGTCATTAGGGTTTCATAGGTTGTAGGGTCTTCATTAGTGTTTAAAGCACTATTTTCACAAAGGAATGTTATAGCATCATTTTTCACCCTTATGTGATTCATGATTGTCTTTTTGGCCTTGGGCACCCATTCCCAAGGACTTGAAATTAAGTTCATAAAAAATAGTGTTTGAAATCCCATACGCGGATATGCCCAGACTTTTCTGCATGTATACGCGAGTCCAGAGATACTTTTCTGCATATGCAATTAAAATCATTAAAAAATATACAAAAATCCCTATTTTTGAGGTTGGGTTGATGGTTATTCCTATAATTCAACCACCCCAACCCGTGGCCAACTATTTCCAACTGATTGAAACTACTTTGAGGGAGTATAAAAGCCCCTCATATGCATGGCCTAAGGGAGAGAGGAAAATTATAGATATTATACTCTGTTGGAACCCGATTCAAGTCTAATTTCCCGTGCCTCCTGCACTTCCTAGATTTTTACAGGAAACCCTTGTTTCCTGGAGATGTTCATCAGCTTATATGTCATCTCGTGTGCACAAGGCTTGAAAGAGTCCTAGCGAGGCAAGGGCAGGACGGATCCGGACGACGGTCTGTTCGAAGATCGTGGAAGGATTCAGGTGATCTCTCCACCTTTCTATTATTGTACATGTTGTTTGTAATGAAGAAGAACCATCTTGTTTCTGAATTCACGTGTTAATATTTGCTTGCATATGTGAGAAGATTGTTAATTAAACATTTATTATTGTTTATATGATGTTTCACATGGATTACACTGACGTTTAGGAAAGATATATGATGTACAACTAGATTTCCATGCATGTCTCTTCTTGATTTCCAGGTTGAAGAGGAAGAAGAGTTGCTCGGGGTTTGGACCCCGCAGGATCTACATCAAACATAGGATCTACAGGTGAGTTCTACAATCTGTAATATCTAGTTTTTAGCGTACAAGTTTGATTGTGTGAGTCCTTCTTGAATAGCATGCCCCAATCTGTGGAGGTTTTCGACCCAACGACCTCTAGGGAGTTATTTCCCGAAATAGAACTGGCGACTCCACTAGGGATCGCATTCTTGTGATTCCCCTGTTGGGTGGTTTCAGTTGTTCTAAAGGTTTCCGACAGCTTTAATCATTATTTCTAGTCCAGTTAGTTTTTTCTCAGTCAGACTAAAGACCTGGTTTTTTGGCCAAGCTTGATATTTTTATTTTTCATTATTTACTTGTCCATACGCGAGTTTTCTTATACACAGTCGCGTATACACGCAGTTTCTGTCAAAGGAAGTTGCTTATACGCGGGTTTCCTTTGCCACAGTCGTTTATGCACGCCTGTTGCAAAACTTCTGAGTAGCGTATGCCTAAGCAAATTTTGAAATTTTTGATTTTTTGACTTTTGGGTCTTGTCTGCCTATGCTGACCTATTCCTGCAGTGTCCTTTTAGTCTCTGGATTGTGTTGAAGGTGGTTATTGGTATTTTTCTCTCTTGTTTGGTTGAAGACCGGCTCATTTGGAAAATCTTGTTTTTTCTAGTGCTTGCATTTCTGGTTCAAGTACCAAGATCTCTTTTTGGAGATTCTTGGTTGTTCTGCTTAATTAGGACAGAGAGCTCCTACTCATATTCTCTTTCCTAACTTTATGTCTTGCTTTGCACTTTAATTTTTGCCTGCTTTTTGGTTGGTTTTCTTGATTTCATTTGACTAGGTCTTGTTGCAATTTTTGAAGAGTCATTTTCGGTTCTTTGAACTTTTGTTTGCTGCAAGATTGTGCTATTATTCTGGGCTGAGTTACTAAGTTTCTTGTCATCCTTTTTCTCATATGAATCTTGCTACTAAGTGGCATTATAAGATTTGGAGCATTTTTTTTGGAGTTTAGCTTGAAATTCGGAGATTGTTTGGCTTGGTAATTGGATAGTTTTCTTGGTCTTTTTGAAGTCTTCTTTTTATAAAAATCAAAAGCCCAAAAACATTTTGTTTTTCCATTGCTTTTGTTTTGCATTTTGTTTTGGTTTCTTTTCATCTTTTGAAGCCTTGTTGAGATTTTTACCTTCAGTTTCTGACTTGATTTGGAAAGGGAATTTTCATTAATTTCTTTCTCTTATTTAGAGCATATTTTGGCATCTTTATACTGAGAGTTTCTGATTTGGGAACTAGCTTTGTGGACAGCTGGAAAAGTGATAGAACTGAGGGATTCTTGAAAATTTCTCTTTGCTTTATTAGATTTTGCATCTTAGAGTTGGCATGCTCTTAGTAATTTGCATTAGGTGCACTTGAACATTTGTAGTCTTTTTCATAAATTTTGCGAGTGTGAGGTTTGATATCTGAAAAGAAAAAATAGTCTCGTAGAACCCGTGTAGAAATTTCTTTTCATCAAAAGGCAATTACTGCATCTGCATGTAGTTTGGTTTTCATTAATTTCTTTTCTGCGTCATAAAACATCACAAGTTTCATTTCCATATTCCCTTGACTTAATATAACAGCCAACTAAAATAAGCGCATTAATTTAAAAACAACTAGCAAGTTTTTTATTAAGTGTCATACATCAACTAGCTAGGTTGTAGGGCCTTGGATTAGGTGAGTGGAGAGTTAACTCTCCAAGGCCGCTCAAACTAAAACATAGAAGTTTATTAAATGAGCGAAATCCAACACCGTTAGGTGGATCGAGAAAGCTATCCTCCAGATAGTCATCACGAGGGGAAGTGAAGGCTGAGAAGAGAGATAACCCCTCTCCGATTTACTGGATCTTGCCTTAAGACCGTTTCGCCCTGCTGCTAACACGGATTGGTGCCCTTAGTTTCCATTCCTAGGTACCACACAGATGACTGCAGGGGGGAATACCCATGGTACCTGAGGCAGACATCGTATCACTTCCAGAAGTACTTTTGGAGGGTGCCCTAGCGAAGCTTGGGTACTTGCACCGGCAAAGGCTGTTGTTAGGAGGTTGGCGTAACTATTTCTATTACCTTCACTAGTAGGCCTGGGTCGTAATTATCCCAGACTACTTTCGAGAGGTCCTATTTTTCACTTCCTCATATTTTGGTGTCCGGTCCTAATCACCAGGAGCGGAAATACCTGAAGGTTGCTTGCTTGGTTGCATCTTAGGGATTTTTTTATGAGTTCTCTTTGCTCCTAGATTTCTTAGCTTTATACTTTTTTGAGTCTAATTAATCTGTTAAAGTGGCTGATACGAAAATGGAATGTACTTGTTTGAGGGTGCAAGGTATCCATTTCCCATAATTTCAAATTGAGCTATACACTCCAAGTGACCTCTGAAAATGTGAGAACAAACTATTTCTTATACAGAGATGGACTGTAGGGGCATTCACCGGATGTTTCACCTTTCTAGGAAAGGATGAATCCGAAGGCTACCTGGCCCTCTACAGACTCTGCCTAAGGAAATAATATGTAAACACTTAGAAGTCTTTGACATTCACATACTTGAAATTTGATGTCTTGCGGAATAAGACAAATAACTTTCTGCAGCTGAGTAGGTGATTATGTGTATATGAAAGTTATGTATATTTGATGTTTAACAATTTATATCAGTTTTGTTTAGCATATCATCTTCAGCAAATAAAGACATCAAAATGATAAGCATTTCACCCCCTTCTCTGGGCTACATCTGCTGGACCAAGCCTCTCAAACTAGGCTTGTCCTCTTGTATTAAAAATGCTACAAAGGCTAATACAAGAATAAGAATGTCTCGAAAGACAGATCTGACTGTAAATACAGAATCAGAAGATAGGAATTAGCTGAACATGCTCTTTCCCAAACACTAAACAGTGAAATTTGTACCTGCTACAGTACTTTTCCCCAATTGTCCTTGGTGGCCCTTTAGACTTGCAGGGAGAATTTCGAGGTGAATATGACCTCAATTGGTTCTGAAACCTCTTCCATTCAACTCAGAAGGTCGAAAATATCAGAAATAGACTTCTGAATCACCAAAAATGGATGGACATAGCCCCCAAACAGCTCCAACACTGAAATGGCCCTCTTGGCCCTGAAAGCTTCCCTGAAGCTAAACAGTGAGAAGAATTCCTCAAAAGGAAAAACGAGCTGTATAAATGGATTCAGAATGCTGAAAAACTTCAGGAATGACCTTCGTTCCACATAAACTGGCTGCACAATTCCCAATGCAGCTCCCAAACTGATTTGGCCCTGGTGACTCCTGGAACTTCCACGGAGAAAAATCACCTGCAAACGACCTCAGATGGCTGTGAAACCTGTGCCAATGGCTTCAGAAGGTCGAAGAGACCCGAAATAAAAAAAAAATTCGTCTTCAAAGGCCTCTCCTAGCAGAAGTTATGGCCTCTTTAGTAAACTGCCTCTTTCCCCTTGAGAAACTCCACTAAATGTGGAAGACTGCAGTTAACGCAGACAAAATGGGGATAAGGCGCCAAGAATGGCGGAACCACCAACTAGGCCGCCAAACGTGGCATAAAATTTAACGGTTCGATCAAACGTTCACATGGAATCGGGCGGTTATTGTAACCGTTTGCATTTAAAACAATGATATATATTAAAACAACGTTTAATTATATAACAACCCACCATTTGACATTAACGAAAGTTTTGAAATGTCCGCCGAAATGATAGCGCGCCGAGCCTCTGGGATAAGGTTCCCTCCGCGTGGTTCTATGCATCGAGGGCTGGCCCTTCGGGGCTGGCCCCCTTCGGGCCCCGCCCAAACCTTCCATACACCATAAATAAACCTCGCCGCCAACACATAACAAGTCTCAAACGTGTGGTGCATTGGTAAAGTCGGATGGTTAATAACCCGGTGGTCGCGGGTTCAAATCCTGCGAGCCCAAACAAATTTTTAACATGCGCCATTTCAATCCACGTCGGGGCCCACGTGGCGGCCTCCGGGCTAGCCACGTGGCGCCTCCTGATTGGCCGATACGGGAATATTCCCCAGAATATTCTGCGGAATATTCCACGGAATATTCCCAGAATATTCTGTGGAATATTCTTTTTTTAATAAAATTTTCCACAAGCCAAATTTGCCCTTTTTTAATGGAAATTGAGAAAACTTTGAAGCTGAATAACTTCTTCATACGGAGACCATTTTTCGAACCGTTCGCGGCGCCGGAATCAGGAAGACGAGCTCTATCCGGTCGTTCAGGTTCAAACCAGTTCTGAGCACTTTCATTTTTTGCCATTTTACAACACTTGGTCCTGAGCTCCGATGGTAGATCAAGCGCCCTCATCGATCGGGGAGAATCCGGTGGTTATCTCCCGAGAGTACTGAACCTTCTTCAAGAAGGCATAGGAGTAATATAGCAGGTGAATATCACCCAGTGGTATCTGACGCAGCGGAGAGAGATCCTCTGCGAGGGCTTGAAGGTTCTGTAGTTGGTTCCGAGAGGAGCACTCTGCTCACCTTGAGAGTCTTATTTCCATGAGAAGAAGAAGTAGAAGTAGAGGAAGTACCTCAGCCTCCTGAGTCACTTCCATCTCCTCTTTCTCCTAATTCTCCATTTGTTGTTGAGTACATCAGACCTGAGTCTGCAAGACCAGAAAGTCCTTATCATCTCATTCATACCTTTCAATGGCCACGACTGGGAACGCGGCTTCGGCTGTGAGTGCTGCAGGCATTCAGACTCCTACTTCAGTAGAAGGAGGAGGCACAATTGCTATATCTTCAATTGCTTCTAGTACTGCTGTTTTTGGCTCTGGCTCCACCCAAGCAAAAGCTTCTCAATCTGGTCCCTTTTGTTTTGGAATTCCCTTTAGTGGGATTCCTTCTTTTTCCTTTTCCACTGTTGCAACTGCATCTGCACCCATGTCCTCTATGGCTAGTGGGTCGGCTTCTTTTCAAGGGTTCCCCTTCGGAAGTGGGCATATTCCTAGTTCGAATCCTTCCTTAGGGTCTTTTCCTTTTACATCCCAGACTCAGAGTTTTAACCCTTGGTCTAGAGGTCAGAGTTTGACTACCTTTACCGGTTGGAACCCTATATTTACAGCAGTGGGGGCTGGGAATCAGTTTTTCGCTGGTCAGCAAGGGAATGGTCCATTCACTTCATCGAGTACTTATCAGGATTTTCCCCCTTTTTCTAATGCTTGGAACCCATATCAGGGGGTTTCCTCTTCATTCACTACTTCATTGGGGGGAACTGGTCCTGTCTATGGTAACTCTACGTTGGGAGGGGGTCCTTCTCCAAATGCTAGGTCACAAGGATCATCCTATGGCCCAACATTTTCTACGAGCTCTTTCTAGCAACCTGGTGCCTCATAAAATCTAGGTTATTATTTTCAGAATGTTGGGAATCCATCCCACCAAGGATGGAACCCTCAGGCCCCTCCTCGTTTACCTTTTCTGGCAACTTTAAACTTGCCAGATTTATCGAAATTGACAAATGATCCAATCCGATATAGTCCGGGGTGGCCTTCGGTTCCTACCAAACTACCTTCAGACATTCCAAAGTTTGAAGGCAAGAATGGAGAGGACCCGGCTGATCATATCACCACTTTCCATCTTTGGTGTTCATCTAACTCCCTGATCGAGGATTCGATTAGGTTGAGGTTGTTTCAACGCACCTTGAATGGAAATGCTGCCAAGTGGTACATTGAGTTAACTGGGGGTATTTTTGCTACTTTTGGAGATCTGGCTACTATATTTCTAAATAATTTTCAGTTGCATGTTCGTTATGGTGCTGGGACAGAACTCCTGGCCAATTTTAAGCAGGACAAGGCAACCCACATTTCTGATCATATTCAGGAATGGCAGAGAAGGAAGAGGCTTATCAAAGCTTATATTCCAGGAGAATTCCTCTTGGAATGGTTTTTGAAATCTTTGCAGCCAGATATTTCTAAAGATGTATCCCTGTCAGGGGTATTTTCTGAGGAACATGCTATTTTCAGGGCCCAACAGCTTGAATTGATATATTCTCAGTCTGGTGTCCTTCATAAGTATTTGCCTGATGCTCACCACTCCAAATTAGACTTGTCCAAGACTAAACCCGGTCCTCATGGTGATGGACTTATTGGGTCGATCGATAGTGGTGCAGCTAACCTGCTTAGTCAATTGCAGCAGTTGTCTATACAATCTGCTTCCTCTGGTCAGGCTGTGCTTGCTGATTCATCGTCTTCTCAATCTTTGTCGGTAAATGTTGTCCAGACTTCCAACCCTAAAGGAAATCAACAATCCGAAGGGAAGAAGAAGGGACGGAATAATAATAAGAAAAAGGGCAAGGATGGGAAGGGTAATGCAAATAAATCCAACGAGCATGTTGGTGAGGGTTCCAAGGATAAAAAGAAAGTTAAGCTTCCATGCAAGTTATGTATTGGAGACCATCTTACTCACCTTTACCCTAAAATTCAGGATGCACAGTGCTTGTTAGCTCAGTAGGGTTCTTCCAGTTCCCAGGTTGTGTTGACAAACCCTTTTCCCCAAGGGCAACAGTTATTTGTTGGCGCAAATAAAAATTCTAGGGCTTCCTCTGGGGGTACCCAGGAAGGGGAAAATCCGTCAAACATATATATGATGAGTGCTCATGTGAATATCGCCACGAGATCCCGTGATTATGGCGAAACTGAGTCTTCGAAGGCTAAGGGTGCTCCCGATGGTACTGAGCCGCTTCATATTATGAGGCCTACTGTTGAGCCTATACCTCGGAAGCCAAAAGCATCTACTAAGCGTATGATGATTAATCCAAATGCCAGGGCCGCCCAAAACTACTATGTTGTAGAAGATTTGGCATAGAGCCCTTGTGCTATGTCTGCTCTTGAGGTGCTCCAGTCTTGTCCAGCTCAGCGCAGTGCTTTGCTCACTGCTATTGGGGCTATCAATCCAAAGAACTCTCTTGTGATTACATTCGATATGTCTAATTTTAAAAAGAGACTCCCGCATCATATGGCTTTTCATATCAAATCGTCGTATCGGAAATTCAATATCTTTCGAACGGTCGTTGATGAGGGTGCTTCCACATGTGTGATGTCTCTCGCATGTTGGAAGGGAATTGGATCTCCCGCAGCTGTTCCATCTGCTACTCTTCTGACTGCGTTTGATGGTCATTCTCACAGACCGCATGGCATTATCCCAGCTTTGCCCATCTGTGTTGGGGGAAAAACTGTAAATATAGAGGTTGAGATAGTTGATGCAAGCTTGGACTACAACCTTCTGTTGGGGCGAAACTGGATTTATGAGATGGATGCCATTGCATCCTCATTATTTCGAGTTATTTGTTTCCCTCACGAAGGGAGAATTGTTACAGTGGATCAAATGGATTGTTCTCCTGTAGACCCGAATGCATCTACTGATTCAACTATTCCAAAGGTGAATAATGCCAAGCCGCCTGTTGAGAATTTAGGGGTTGGAATGTATTCTTCTTTGATGGGTACTTTTGATATTCCACCTCCTACTATTCATATAAATGAAATTTCATCATCCAAGGCTCCTATTCGAAGAGAGTTCTTCAGAACTCATTATTTTTCAGATCCTTGGACCTTGCCTTCCCCTACCTCCACATTAGCGGAAGGTCAAGTGGGTGGAATGGAATTTCCGATGTCTGCAGCAGAGATTGCTTATCAATCTATTGTAGACTCTGCAGAGTCCATTCTAGCTCCTCTTTCTCCGGAGGATTTGGATGGTGATGTGGCTCTGGCTTGGACACTTAGTTCTTCTTCCGCCCAGGATTGCCTTGATACCACTCTTCCATCTGAAGAGGCCATCTTGGAAGCTATGACTGGTATAGATAGACCGTAGGATGATTTGCATCATCGGTCTTACTTTTTACCTGATTTGAGCGAAGTTGAATCAAGTTTTCCAAGTCCTTTGTCTCCTGGTCCTGTTCACCCAGTCCTAAACCCTTTAGCACCAACACAGGTATATGTTGAAGGGAACATGGCTGTGATTTCTCCAACTATCCCGGTGAACATTTCCAGGGATCCCAATGTTATAGAGAATGTCTTCATCGGAGCTGAATGTTCCCCTGAAGAGATTCAGATTTACACCGATCTCTTTAAAGAGTATAGGGATGTGTTCGCTTGGTCTTATGAGGAAATTCCTGGTATAGATCCATCTATTGTCCAGCATGAGATCAAGACTTACGAAAATTCTAAGCCTGTGAGGCAAAAACTTCGTCCGGTCAATCCTAGGAAGGCAGCAGCTATCAAAGCTGAGGTGGAGAAGCTGCTTAAGGCGGGATTCATTTTCCCTGTTCCTTTGACTGAATGGGTTTCAAACCCTGTTCCCATAGATAAAAAACAAGGAACAATTTGAGTTTGCATTGATTTCAGAGACCTTAATAAAGCATGTCCAAAAGATAATTACCCCACACCATTTATAGATCATATTATCGATGAGTGTGCCGGTAATGAGATTTTCTCCTTCATGGACAGTTTCTCCGGATACAATCAGATTACTATCCATCCTGAAGATCAGCATAAGACTGCCTTTATTTGTCCCTGGGGTACTTTTTCTTACAAGAAGATGCCTTTTGGTCTTAAAAATGTTGGGGCTACTTTTCAGCGGGCCATGTCATATGCCTTCCACGACATCAAACATATTATCGAGGCGTATTTGGATGATTTAGCTGCTCGTTCTCGAAAGAGAATTGATCATCCTGCTCACCTCCGTCAAGTATTTGAACGATGTCGTTTCTACAAGATTAGGTTGAATTCGAACAAGTGTGTTTTCGCGGTTACATCTGGTCGGTTATTGGGATTTATTGTGTCGTCGGAAGGGATTAGGGTAGATCCCTTCAAGGTTGAGGCAATACTTCGGTTGCCTCCCTCGTCGTCTATTCGTCAACTTCAAAGTCTACAAGGAAAAGCTAATTTTCTTCGGAGATTTATCGTAAATTATGCTGAAGTTACCAAAGGATTTATGAGATTGTTGAAGAAGGGAGTTCCATTATTTTGGGATGACTTCGCTCAACGCTCATTTGATGCTTTGAAAAAAGCATTGACCTCTACTCCTATATTGAGTCCACCTGATTATAGCAGGGATTTTCTTTTGTATCTTGTAGCAGCAAAATCTACCATCGCTATGGTTCTGGTTCAGGAGGACGATGCTCTTGCAGAGCATGTTATATACTATCTTAGTCGAGGCTTGGTAGGACCTGAACTCCGATATACTCCGATAGAGAAACTGGATTTAGCAGCTGTTCATGCTGTACAGTGACTCAGACATTATATTCTTCTACGAAAAACTTATGTTTTGGCAGCAGCCAATCCATTTCAGTTTGTTCTCAGTAGGCGAGTGATTGGGGGCAAATACAATAGATGGATTGTGATTTTGCAGGAATTTGATCTTGAGTTTATGTCTGCCAAGTCCAAGAAATCATTGGTTTTCACAGAATTAATCTCCGAGTTTCCCTATGGAGAAGAGATAGTTTATGATGAATCCTTCCCGGATGAACATTTGTTTCTCATCTCTTCACAGGATCCTTGGTATGGGGATATCATTGTGTATCTTCAGACTGCGAAGTTTCCCTCTACTTTTTCGAAAGATGAGCGCCGTAAATTGCGTCACTTGGCTAAAAATTACTTAATTATTGGTGATGCTTTATACCGTCGAGGGGTTGATTCAATCCTGAGACGTTTCTTAACTCTCGAAGAAGCTGAGGCTGTGCTGAATGATTGCCACAGTGGAGCTTGTGGTGGTCATTTATTTGGGCTTGCTACAGCCCAAAAGATCTTGCGTGCTGGGTACTTTTGGCCTTCGATTTTCAAAGATTGTATGGAGTCGGTCAAAAAGTGTCATCCGTGTCAAGTCTATACTCGAAAAATGTGCGCTCATCCAGCTCCGCTTTTTCCAGTCATTACTGTTGGTCCCTTTACAAAGTGGGGTATTGATTATACTACTTGTAACCCGCCTTCGGCTAAAGGTCACAAGTACATTATTGTAGCAGTAGACTACTTTACAAAGTGGGTCGAGGCTATGCCTACTTTTGGGAATGATGGTGAGACAATAGCTCTTTTTCTTTTCAACCAGGTTATTGCTCATTTTGGTATTCCTAGAGAGATTGTCACTGACCATGACAGTCATTTTCAGAATAGCATGATGGCTGAGTTGGCTCTAAAATTAGGTTTCCGGCAGGAGCATTCATCTCCTTATTATCCTCAGGCCAATGGGAAAGTGGAAGCCGTGAACAAATCCTTGAAGACCATTCTTCAAAGGACGATTGATAAAGCTCGATCCAACTGGCATATCATGCTGTATCCTGCACTTTGGGCATACCGGACGTCAGTGAAAACTGAAACTGGATTTACTCCATTTCAACTAGATTATGGGCTGGAATCCATATTTCCCATTGAATGTGAGATTCCTTCTCTAAAGTTAGTTGTTGAGCTTCTTCCTGACACTTCTAGTCTTGAAGAACGTCTCCTTCTTTTGGAACATCTTGATGAGCAGCGTCGGGATTCCACCACGATGAATGAGGCGCATAAGAAACACGTCAAAGCTCAGTACGATAAGGCGATCAAACCTAGGGTTTTCTCGGAAGGCGACCTCGTTTTGGTCTATGCCCAGGAGAAGGATGCCCTGGGTGCAGGAAAGTTTAAGTCTATGTGGTATGGCCCCTTCATCGTTAAAAGAGTCCTTAAAAAAGGAGCGTATGCCTTGGTTGATTTTGAAGGAAATGAGTTGGCAGAGCCCAGAAATGGGCTCTATTTGAAAAGGTATTATGCCTAGGCTTCGGCCTGGCATTTTGCTTTTGTATATAGTTAGTTTTGTTTTGTACATATCTGGTTTTTTGGTCTTTGATGTGATGGTGATGTTTTTGATCTGCTTTGGCAGGTTGTGTCGAATGTCATGAGTCATTATGGTTTCGCCGATGGTGCTAGTAGACACACCCGGAACTTGGCTTCCGCGGCTTGGGTGCTTCATTATCCATCCGGTAAGCTGTTAGTATCAAGAGGGGTCTACATTGGTCCTGCTTCCAATAATGTAGTAGAGTACAATGCAGTTATTTATCTACTCTCGGAGGCCATATCTTTGGGTGTTGATTCATTGGTAGTTTTCTTGGACTCCCAGCTAGTGGTGTCATAGTTGAACAATAATTATCGAGTTCGAGATCCATTCTTACTCCGGTTTTTTTTTAAGGTACGTTTGTTACAATGATAATTTCAGTTTTGAACATTCATTCATATTCCTTGTACAGACAATTGGATGGCAGACTCATTAGCTAATCAAGCAATTGATTGGCATATTAATCATTCAATTTAATCATAAAAAACATCATGCATTTTTTATACATTTGTCACATCGCATCATAAACCGCTGTATATATATATCATCAGAGTGTTCAAAAACTATACAAAATTTTTGGATCCATATGTCATACAAAATCAGGGCTTATGCCCGATCATGTTCAGTATAAAAAATATACAGTCATCCAGTAATCATGTCTATCTACTCCTGTGGCCCCTGCCCAATATTCGTGTTCTTATAGAACACGATGGCAGTAGCGACACGACGGAATAATCGCACCCAGTCATGTGGTACTCCCACTACCCGTCTCTGGATAGCCTTAGGTAAATATTCCATAGCAGCCATAGGCACTTGGCGAGTAAAACCCTCCAAGTTCCTCTGAATAGCATGGAGGGTCCTGCCTGGGTCTTCAGTATCTGCCTCGCCTCTACGGCGCTTGTGCCGTGGGTAGCCCTCAAGACGGACTGGTCCAGTATCTGTATCATGGTAATCATAATATTGTAAGTCATTTTGAATCCAATCAAAAAACATTTTTTGTTTTCACATTTTTTCACATATATTGAAAAAATCATCAAAAAATCATATAATTAAAAAATTGCAATCTCACCGATTGCGCCCCATGCCGCGCCAGGTGGAAGGACGAGGTCGGATCACCGCAGAAACCCATCCCAGAATAGGGATAGTCCTCCACTGCGATGACTTGTTCCTCCCACCATTGGAAAAACTCGTCGTCCCAAGTGGTTTGGGGAACTTCACCTCCCCCTAGTCTCTTCATTAGATCAACCCATCGAGCAATTCTTGGGTCTCTTGGGCTGTTGATTGAAGAGATCACTTTGGGTCGAAGCCCAGGAATATTCTCAAATAATAATGTCATCAAAATGGTTCCATACCCGAAATTCTTTGTTTTAGCTTTCCGGATGGAGGTCAGTTGTTTCTTCATGTTGATTAATAGAGTTGTACACCAATCATACAGGTGAACTAGGCATTCCACATCTATGCTCATTTGGGTCCTGGATGCCTGATGCAAAGAAGTAGATCTTGCTACCCTGCCAATGGTAAATAGGAGAATTTTCATGTGCAGATCTCTCAAATATTTTATAGCAATCTGAGTCCCTACCTTTCTGGACTCCTCTACACAGTAGACGTGGACATAGTCATCCACCGTAAGCCCTCCCAAAGGCTTGCCATGCAAATCTACTGGGTCTCCCCTCCGTGAGAGTCCAGTAATGAAGTAAATGTCTTCCACCTCTATGTGTATAGGCATTTGGTATATCACGAAGAAATCTTCCTCTGGTTCCCAGTAATTTACCAGCATTTCAAGCAACCGGATGTTACTTTTCATATTTGGCATTTTGAAGAATTTTAGCAATCTGCAATTGCAAAGGATATCGACCGATTGTTGATCTTGCATCACTTCATTATCAATTGCACTATGCTCACGTTCCCTCCAAGTGATGGTCATCCTGAAAAAATTCATTTATTTGTTCATTAGATGCATTTTTTTTACATTACGAATTGCGCATACGTGACTTCCCTTGCAAACAGTCGTGTATCATACGCAGGTTCGCCCACGCGAACCCGCATATGCGCAGAGCCCTAAATCAAAAAAAATCTTTTTTACGGTGAAATTTCCAAATTTTAATTCTATTAATGGACAAAATTGATAATAATTATGGATTAAGAGCTTACCTAACTGATTTGGCGAAGTTTGATCGCTGATTGCTCCTGTTTTGACGAAAGAGGGTTTTTCTCCAGAGCTCTTTTTCCCAAATCAGCAAGTAACAATGAACCAAATATGAGGTAACATGTGTATTTATGCCCAGAAATTGAAAATTTTTGCAAAAATTTGTTATGCCTATTTTTTCAATCTATCTTAAGCTGCATAACCCGGATGCTTGTAAGTGCCCAGATTGGTATATTTTCAGGTACATTTTGATGAAGTTGAGATTTTTCCGATTTTTGATCCATGATTGCTGACCTGTCATGGTAGGTATATGATCTTCATTGGCATATAGGTTAGGAAATCCACTTTCCGTTGCATTTTGCATACTAGCCTCCATTCTGATCACTTGCCATAGGGTCGATCCCATCAGGTCATGAGTATTTCACCCATTTCACTCACCGATTATTTAATCATGACTTGGTGGTAGAGCCTTCCCTTACATGGGCTTCCTAGTTAGTTCCTCGCTAGCACTTGTTGCCCATGCTATGTTTCATGTAGGCTCGGGAGTCCTCTTTAGTCCCGCCATGAATTATGTGCTGAAGCTTCATTCTTCTTCTTCACTATCATTTTTTCTAGATATTACCCTAGATGCTCCCTGGTGTCATTGAGTTGTATTACTGCATTGCATATTGGCTACTTGTTTATCCTGGCCTTTAGCCGGCTTCATTTGGACTCGATGTTTAAGCCATATTTTTGACCTTGACTGTCTGTACAAGTTAACCATTGCATGCACTTAGCTATCGCGACTTGACACCCTTTTTACCCATGGATGGAACATTCCTTTGAGTATCGCTTACCAGTTTCCACCACCTTGCATTGAGCATAGGATCATTCCTATCCCAGTAACTAGTGCATCTGTTTCTTGATACTCGTTCCATCCATTGTACCATAGCATTCTTTTATTATTTTTCAGGCTTATTATATGAAAAAGACAAAAAAATAAAATATAACAAAAAAAGAGAGGGAACGGGATGTTACTTCATAATTTGATGGCAGTACAGTATCAGTTTGTCGCCCTTGAACAAAGCACATACACTTATATATTTCCTTCATTCGGGATGGTTTTAGTTTTGACCGAGGTTCAGCCTTTGCCTTGTTTCACTGGTCAGTCCTCCCCTGGTTGGTTATCTCTTCCAATCATATGAAGAGTTTGTTTTTGCCTCCTGCATAACAGACTTATACAATGTCATTTTTACTACCATGGTCATCACGAGTCATGCTTTTGTTCAAGGGAAGTTTAACCAGAGTCGGCCATTCTGCGGTGTCTCTTGACTCATTATTCAGTCGGCCTTCCCGGTCTTGTCAGTATCTTGTTCTATCACATCAGATGTTTTGGTCCTCTGCTCGTGCTAGTTTGAGAAGGTCTCCATTGACTTCTTGCTGGCGGGTTTGTCTCTTATCGACTACGACACATTGCTCTGAGAGAAAACCTAGAGATGCACCCTGGCCCTATTTCCATCATTGATAGGTGACCTTGTGCTCAGCATTTGATCATCATTATGGGTCTTTGACTGAGTGGTTTCCCCTGTGTTCGACGTCAGCATACATTATCACACTTGGTATTCGTGCAGTACCTTGATTTCCATTTGACCCTATCGGTGGATTTCTCGCCTCTGTGTCAGCTTTCATTATTGGTTGGTTCAAAGGGTTTCTTCCGTGCGCTAGCTTCATCTTGTGCATGTCGGAAACGTACTTCGGTTTTGGTTCCATCACTCTACTTCATCCGATTCCTTCCAAATCTTGGCCTGCGGGTTACACTCGCGCTGGACTGATGTGGGATGCCTTAATGCCTTCCTTCCAGCAGATCTTTTCCCATCGACTCCGACTCATTGCTCTAGGAATAAGGTCTAGAGTATTTTGTCAGTACCTTAGGGTTTGTAGTCATCAGTGGCAGACTCTTCGCTATCGACAGTGGGGATTCATCATTGCCTCCTGATTGGTAGATTCTTCCAAGTGTTTGACTTCAACTCATTCATTCGCACTTGTTAGATTGTACTGGGGCACCTTGACACTCATTTTCATTATCGGTGGGTTGTCTCGCGTTTGTTAACGGTATACATTATTGACCGGTAATCAAACGATTTCTCACATGGTCGACTTCAGCTCATTTATTCCCATTGTGTAGAATTGTGCCATAGCGATCGGTGAAGACCTCAGGTTGCATCAACATCTTTCGGTTCACTTTTGACAGTCCTTTCAGTCTCTGCCAGTGATGCCGTCCACCCTTATATGTTGCAGTGTCAGTTCAGCAGCATCCTATATGTTGGCTCCCAAGTTGCGTGATTGTACCATCTGTTCAACCCCTTATGATTTGGTACCTGGAGATTCAGTTACTTTTGTGATCAGACATACATTTTCAGCATTATTGATTAGTTTTTCTATATGTGATACTTGGACATCGACTCCGACTTGTACTTCCGGGCCGTGCTCAGATGATTCATTATGTACTTTCAGCTATACTTGTATACATTCTAGATCTATTATGTACTTTCTATATGGATATATTTTTGACTGAGCATGGGTATGCCCGCCTCAGACATGAGCTGACTCTCTGTTTTCTTTCATTGGTTTTTTGGCAGGCTGAAATATGGTGAAGTCCTCTCTTGTCCTTGCAAAGTTATTTCTATGCACATAATACATTTCGGCCATTATGTACCCCTTCTGACCTCATATATTAGGGGGCATCTGTTATAGCATCATTTTTCACCCTTATGTGATTCATGATTGTCTCTTTGGCCTTGGGCACCCATTCCCACAGACTTGAATTAAGTTCATAAAAAACAGTGTTTGAAATCCCATACGCGGATATGCCCAGACTTTTCCGCGTGTATACGCGAGTCCAGAGATACTTTTCCATGTATGCCATTAAAATAATTAAAAAATATATAAAAATCCCTATTTTAGAGGCTGGGTTGATGGTTATTCCTGTAATTCAACCACCCCAGCCCGTGGCCAACTGTTTCCAACTGATTGAAACTACTTTGAGGGAGTATAAAAGCCCCTCATATGCATGGCCTAAGGGAGAGAGGAAAATTATAGATATTATACTCTGTTGGAGCCTGATTCAAGTCTGATTTCCCGTGCCTCCTGCACTTCCCAGATTTTTACAGGAAACCCTTGTTTCCTGGAGATGTTCATCAGCTTATATGTCATCTCGTGTGCACAAGTCTTGAAAGAATCCTAGTGAGGCAAGGGCGGGACAGATCCGGACGATGGTCTGTTCGAAGATCGTGGAAGGATTCAGGTGATCTCTCCACCTTTCTATTATTGTACATGTTGTTCGTAATGAAGAAGAACCATCTTGTTTCCGAATTCATGTGTTAATATCTGCTTGCATATGTGAAAATATTGTTAATTAAACATTTATTATTGTTTATATGATGTTTCACATGGATTACACTGACATTTAGGAAAGATATATGCTGTACAACTAGATTTTCGTGCATGTCTCTTCTTGATTTCCAGGTTGAAGAGGAAGAAGAGTTGTTGGGGGTTTGGACCCCGCGGGATCTACATCAAACGTAGGATCTACGGGTGAGTTCTACAATCTATAATATCTAGTTTTTAGCGTACAAAATACATTATTCAACTGAGTCTTCATGAATAGCATGTGATACGTAGGTTTGACCAAACCTCTGGGGAGTTATTTCCCAAACATAGAAGTTGGCTCAAATGTGAAAGAAGATCAGCACATGCTTGTCTAAGAAAGATCAGAAAATCTTCAAGGAGGAATACTTTATCAAGTTCAAGTTCTACAAAGGGTAAATGTGAAGTTTGAAATTTTTGCAGGGGTGTTAAAATGACTATCAACAGAAAATGGGTAAGGTAAAAGGCCTACTCCTCAATAAAGACATTCACAACAAATGGAGAGGAAGTAGTTTGTGCTCAAGAAGAATCATGGTTTGTAAGCCTGATTGGACTAGCAGTGTGCCAAGCAAGGATCCAATGTAGAAAATCACATGAAGGAGGCACACCAAGAAAACCAGACATGAAGAGAAGTTTTTTTCAGAAATTATGGATGATATAGAGAAAAAGGTGAGGTAAATTGGACATAATCGAATGAACTTGAAAGGGCTATATAGAACTTAGAAGACAACACTGATAATTGTTCTCAAGAATCCCAAAAACCTAGGGTTTTGGGAAGATAGTCAAAGGAGGTAAAATGAAGATGTTAGGCCTCCATGATGACAACAGAAAGGATATTTGAAGATATTGCTGTGTGTGACATCCCAGATTTTGTCAAAAGTTAATTTATCATGCCTAAGGATCAATGAGAAAGGTGAAGCCAAGGTTTTCAGTCACCTGCCAAGCACTAGATACTTTGAGCTCCAAGGTAAGAACAAGAAAAGTTTTGAAAATACTACTTTATGTTTAAGTTCCTAAGGTTGTCAAGGGTAAAGTTAGCATGCTTCAAAGATCAGAGCGAAAAGCCATTTTAGGGTTCTCATAGTCACCTGTCATCAAAAGTGTTAAAAGGATATCAACAAGCCAAAGATAGCCAATCTTGTGACTCAAACAAAATCTGCAGAACAAGGAGGTGAAGAGTATCAGTGAGCAAGGTTTAAATTATCATTTTATGGCATCTGCAAGTCAGAAGTGGCCAAAGAAGGTAATGGGCATATTTTGAATTCATAAAGCATATCAAAGGACAATTTTTGAAGGTGTTAATGTGTGAATTCCCCCAGAAGATGTTAAAATGAGCTTATTATGCTTCAAAGGGAAACAAGAAGGTTCAAGATCATCATATTACCTAGCCTGCATACAAACAATGTTAAAATTTAGTGAAAAAGATGAGAAAAAAGAGCAAGTTCATGACTCATGCAATCCTACAAAGTAGAAATTCATAGAATCAGTGACAAAAGAATATCAATTTAAAGTGACAAAGGCTTGAAAAACATTAGAAAAGTAGGTTTCATAGTTAAATTAAAGTTTCTAAGCCTATAAAGGTCCTCTCCACCCTTCAACAAATTATTGTTTCCTTGCAAAAATCCAAGAGCATTCAGGAGGAAAAAACTGTGAGTTTCAGGTCAATTTCAGGCAAGTATACTTGGCATTGTGCGTTCAGGACTGCGCTGCGTGCTTGGAGTCATGCGTTGTGCACCTGGGAAATTTGTCCGTTCAAATTTACACGATGCTGCGCACCTGTGAGTACGCACCCGGCTAAGCACTCGCGCTGGCCCGAAAGACCTGACAGGTCCGGTAAAAACCATATGCGTTGCGCGCCTGGAGCAAGGCACTGCATGCAGGCCAATTCGACAGTCCGTTCACACACTGCGTGTTTGGCCAACCCAACAATCCATTCACACGCTGCGTGTTTGGCTAGGAGGGCCTCCTGCACCTGTAAACCTTCAAGTTGGCTCAAAAACACCTCCAAGATACCATTAGAGGTTTCTAAGGCATCTTTGAGAGGTAAGTGGATGTCAGGCCCTTCTTCAAAGCATCTGTGGTGATTTATGATTGAGGAAATTTGAATACCTAGGAATAAAAACCTAATTATCATCTCAAAAACACCATTGTATAAAGACACTCACTCCATTTTCCAATTCACTCCCTCGCTCTGCAACAATTGACATTACATACCCCCATCATCTCAAATTGTCATCATTACTAAGGTGCTTTCACAGCAGGGTTTGACATATCATTTGGTTTGCATTTAGGTTATTTTAGCCTCTCATTCTTCTCAATTTCACCTTTCACTCATTCATCCCTCACTTGTAAAACTTCCCTTCATCACCATTCCATTACCCTCTTCATATCATTTTCATAAGCAGAGTTAGGGTTTCAAGGGAAAAATTGTCAAAATGCCAAGGGAAGGTGGCAGTGGTAGTAGTGAAGAAAGCCAAGTGCCAAGGAGGCATCAACACAGAGGTGGGAGGATTAATAGGTTTGAACCTCAAAACACAATGGAACTTAATTCCTCCCCTATGATTGTCACATGTTTCCAAAATGTGGGGTGTTTTCATTTTTTTGAAAGAGTACAATAGGTACAAAGTCATCCTGAGCTGACTAGGCTCTTTATCCTTAACCTACATGAGAAACAAGTCAATATTGTAGGGGTAAAATTTGAGCTGTCATCAGATGCCATTGCTATTGCCACTGGGATACCTAGTGTTGGTGAAAAGTGGTTCAAAGAGGCTAATTTAGACATAAGCCACTATGAACCATTCCTCAAACCCAGATACAAAGACTACATTAAATCTATATTTCATTTTTCACATTTTCTTGAGAGGTATGCACCCATGATGAGGGTCATTATGAAATACTTCACATGTGAGGGAAGGTTTTCTAGGCTTTATTCCTATCACATCAGATTTCTCATGCACTTTACTAGGGTTAAGATGTTACATTTTCCCTACTATCTCTACAGGAGTATTGACAAGATGTATTATATTGTACAAAAGAAAAAGAGAGACCCTTCACAACAAATGCAGAGCCTCTTTCACCACCCTCTCATCAAAATGGTTGTGATGCATCAATTGAAACAAAAGGGTATTCCATGGGAGGTTTTCATTGCCCATGAGGTGTTCACCAACCCACAACCCCATCCTCAGCAAAATGTGCCCTCATCATCTCATCCTTCTCTCCTTACTCCTCCATCATCTCCTGATGATCATGTTTCACCATCTACACATGTTCCTTCACCTCAAGACAACCCTCCTTCATCACCCTCTCCCACTGCATCAGGAAATGAGGAAAATGAAAATGAACAATCAA
This sequence comes from Pinus albicaulis, assembly GCA_034641835.2. Classification (NCBI taxonomy): domain Eukaryota; kingdom Viridiplantae; phylum Streptophyta; class Pinopsida; order Pinales; family Pinaceae; genus Pinus; species Pinus albicaulis. The sequence continues at coordinate 560,827,394 of CM076576.1, read as the reverse complement.
GTGACATTGAAGGAGAGGGTAATGATCAATTTGTTCATCATCAGTAAATTTTTGTCATAGAAAATGATGGCTAAAATAGATCTTGAGCCTTCAAGAGATTATTTTCATAGAATTTTTTTTCATTCTTGAAGCCTTATTTTCCTTTCTAAAAAGATTAATCTTCATTGTTGTTCCTTAACAGTGTTGTTCCCTAAGGTGCTGTTCCTTACTGTTGTTCCTTAGCCTATTGTTCCTTAACAATGTTTTTCCCTAAGGTGTTGTTCCTTACTGCTATTCCTTAGCCAGATGTTTCCTTCAAAAACCCACTAAGAAAATCTATTGTTCCCAAACAAAATTGTTTCCTAAAAGGCCCCATTTTCATCATTTTCATTTCCTCCATTCCCCCCCCCCATATCATTCATCTTCCTTGAGAAAACCCCTTTCTTCCTTCTCATTTTACCCTCATATTCCTTAAAAAAACCCATAAAAACCCCTCTGTTGGCCTAAACGCACCTTTTTTAATAACACGGGCTTTAGCCCCTTTTGGCTTAGCCCCGGCTCCTTCTCCGTCATGTGACCAAGCCCCGCAACCAGGCACTTGTGCTCATCGCATCACAACTGTTATATCGCATCGACATTTTTGCATTGTTCCTCCCCTCACCCTGCTTCCCTCGCTAATGCAATAAGCCCTTGCTTCTATGGCCCCTGGTCATATATCCTGCCATATGACCATACCCCAGCACCTATGCTAAGCCCCCATCACATTCAGCATTTTCATTTAAAACCTGCATTTTCTTTATATTTTACCCGCTCCGATAAACGATACCCAGATTAGATCTAAGCCGTAGATCTATATGATCTAACGGTGGTTATTAGCCCCCGCCCCTTAGCTTTGGGTTTATCCATTCACCCTCATAAACAAATCTCTACCATTGATTTGTTTTAATCCAATGGCTCTCGGTTACACCCAACACCCAATCTTGCCAGGCCTACCATCCATTACACAAATCGCTCCACCAATCATTGTTTGACACCTGGCCTCCACTTGTTCAATCATCCGTGCACCTTTCTATTTGTGCTCCTCCTCCACCATTGGATCTGCTCCCCTAGATCTAATGGTTGGCATTGCATTTCGCGCTCATTTCCCCAAAAAATAAATTGAATCTTAACCGCGCAAAAATAATGGTTTCTAGAGGACGCGTGGCGCATTCTAATTGGATCGCATTCCCTCCGGGCAAAACCATTTACCACCAGAGGGTTGCGCGAAAACCACCAACGGTATTTCAAAACCTCTTTACCCATCTCCGTGCCAAAATACAGTTTTAAACTGGATTTTCTCCAGTTTTCCTCAATAAAACTCCTCTGCCTGCATAATCATTCCCTCCGCACTGCTCCTCCCGCTCTCTATTAGCCTCTGCAAGCAGTTTTCCAATATCGTAGGGTTTATTAACATGTTTTGTGGTTTTTACAGGATTCGATGGTGTTTTTACAAACCAAAGGCTTTCTCCCAATTCATAATGAAATATGGCCAGAAGATAAGGGTCCTTGTGGTCTAAAAAAAGGCAAAAATCACGAAAAAGGGAAGTTACAGGGTTTGTTTTCATATTTTGACCGATGCTGCATGAGCGTTGGTTTTATTAAGAAATCCTCCAGCTTTGATGAAGCCTCCTATCCACAGCAAAGGGACAGGAAGTTAAAGGAATAGACTTAAAGTACCAAAAGACTAAAAAGGCAAAAGGCAGATGGCTAAAGCCAAATCAGTGAATCCAGTCAACAGATAAAGTTTAAGACTAAAAGATGATGGTAAAAAGCCTGAAAGAAATATTAAAGGTAGATCATTGTTTAAAGCCACAAGGATAGACAAATAAAAAAAGGAGCATCTAAATTCCATATCATTGAGGAAATTACTCCTCAAAATGCCACCTACCAGCTGATTTCACCTAAAAAGCATGCATATTAATTATACAGTTAGAGATATTTCTAAAGACAGCTCAGAATTAACTACCAGCCTACCAAAAACCCCCAAAGTCAACAAAAGTGACTGAAGTTGATGAACTTTAATGTAAAAATAAATTAGCAGAGTTAAAACATTGGAAAAATTCTCCATTTGGCCCTTCAAAGGCTGAGAAGTTCTTACTCTGCATTAATTGAACAGATAGGCCTTTCTTTCACTCCACCTCCTCATTCTTCTATAAATTCTTCTCTAGAAGATAGTATAAGGGTTGGTCTTTGGATACTTGTTAAATGTAAATAGCTTTGAAGCTGTTGAAGCTCTATTTTGTAATAGAAGAAAGATACGCTGAGATGAGAAGTCTGAAGCTGTAGAGACCCACTGGACTTGAAGATTGTAACTAGTTTGAACATCAAATACAAGCTGATTTACGGGATCCTGGTCTATGTCAATGGTGATGTGTTTTTTACTATAATTGTAATTTTCTTTATGTTTTCATTTTTTCCACTTTCTCTGATAAAGAACATCAAATATAGATTAGGATTTACTTTTGAAGTACCATAAATCTCACTGATAAATATTTATCCTTTACGTTTTCTTATAATTGTGTTTTGAAGGTAATTCAATAGAGTATAGCCAGTGAAGTGTTGGTAAGCCCATGCTTCTTGAGTAAAACTTGAGATATTGTCTTTGAATGTTCTTGAAAAGTCTGCTTATTAAAGTTTAAGCTAGAGAAGTTTATGTTTAGCCCTGTCCTCTAGTTTATCTCCAACAGTTGCTTTGAAAATTTCCCTTGAGAGTATGCCAAAATCAAGATAGGTTCAAAGTCCTTACCTGATCTTAGGCTATTGTTTGTTTATCTTAAATGTTGTCTTGAAAAGTATGCTTATTAAAGTTTAAGCTAGAGAAGTTTATGGCTAGCCCTATCCTCTATTTTATCTCTAATAGTTTCTTTGAAAAGTTCCCTTGAGAGTATGCCAAATGCAGGATAGGTTCAAAGTCCTTACTTGATCTTAGGCTATTCTTTGTTTATCTTAAATGTTGTCTTGAAAATTCTACTAAGTAAAGTTGAACTATGGAAGTCTATGGTTAGCCCTATCCTCTAGTTTACCTCCAACAGTAACTTTGAAAGGCTCCTTAAGAGTATTGCCAAAAGCAGGATAGGTTCAAAGTCCTTACCTGATCTTAGGTTATTCTTTGTTTATATTTAATGTTTTCCATTGAGAATATGTTGAAAGCAGGCTAGGTTAAAAGTCCTTACTTGATCTTAAGCTACTCTTTGTTTTCTTATATGTTTGCTTCTTTCACCACCCTTAATGTTTCATACCATAAATCAACTTAAGGAGATCTGTTGACCTAGATGACTTGCCCCATGGACCACTCTTGAACCTTGTTGTGCAATTAAATCCTATTATGAATCCATAGCCCAATGGATTGATGTTGTTCCTTGCTTGTATTATCAACTGAAACATTCTTTCACTTACTTACACCGTCACCCTTCATATAGACTTCCTTCATCTTCATGTTATCCTACCCAACCAAAACAAACAAAAACCCTTGTGCTTTATAACTAGCCTAATATCATATCATAAGCCTTAAAGATCATATCTTTGAAAACACATATATAGAGAGATCCCTCTCTGAATCTAGGAGGGCTAGATCCTATGATTCCAAAGTGGTTTTGATGTAGGCTCTGCAACATTTGTACTTGCCAATATTGCAAAGTACGGAGACCTAAAAAAATGGCGACCATACTCGGGACTTTCTGAGTGAAATTATATTTTATACATCTTTAAGACCTTAGAAGACCAAAAAAAATTTAGATTGGTATGTAAATCAATCAAAGGTGGTGGACCATAAAACATTTTACCTCCAAAGGAGCTAAAAATTTCCACTTGGTAACTCCACTGGCCTCTAGTAGGCCTATTACCCCTCCAGTCTTTGTAGACTCCTTTGGGAATGCATTGAGCAAACCCAATCATACTTTTGGTGGATTGCAAAATTTAAATCATCCACCTGGTGACTCCACAACTCCCAAAAGACCAAATGACTCCACTGGTAGAAGACTCTGATCTGGTTGAATGGACATAGTGACCTTCTTTTCTGATTTACAAACATGATTCCAAGGATACAACGAAGATACACCCCAATGATTAGAGATCATATCCCTGGGTTCCCAAATATTATTCTCAGGTGAATTGGGATAAAAACCTACCTGTTTTTCAAGGTGAAGAGTTTGATTACCCTTTGTTACATCTCATCAAATTTCACATACATGTATGGAGGTTAAAGGTAGAATGGCATGAAGACTTCCTTATGAAAATTTTCATGTTGACATTAGAATTAAAAGAAAGGGATTGGTATGAATGGTTGAGGAGTAGTTTTTTTTCTATAAGAGACCTCCACATAAAATTTTATGATCATTATAAGGAAAAATCCCAGTACCTATCATTGGATGCAAGTTTTTGTAATCAACCTGAGGGCCTCATAGAATACCTTGTAGGCATTCATGAAGATTTGAGAAATTGGCAGCCTGAAGATCTCATAGCAGCCATTCATGAATTTCATACCCAAGACAATTGTCATACAAACTTAGATGAATCAATTGAGGAAGAAATAAATCAAGAAACAGAATAAATTCCTCAAGATATCCCTCCAACCATAAACAATGATTCATCATCCCTTGTAGCTGAGGCTTAAGAAGACATCCTACCTCAAATTCAGCCTTCACAAGAGATAGAGAACTGTTGTACTTCTGCTCAAAGAAAAACCGAAATATCTCCTTCTTTGACAAAAGAAGAAATATATCAGATATTAAACAAACAGCTAGTCTCTGAAATTTTTTGCAAAACAAACACTCTTACATATTCACCTAATAACTCTGTTGTAAAAATCTAGAAATCTCTCTTGTAGATCATAATTAAGAAAGACCAGCTGACAACCCGGTATGTTTGATTGGTAACATTACTTAAATTAATGATTTTCCTAATTTTGATCTGTTTGATGATGATGTTCTCCAAACAGAAGTTGATCTAACAGGACCATCATTAGTAGATTTGTGGAAGGAAGATCAGTTCCACCAACTCCAACAAAGTAATGAGCCAAAGCAGAATATTTATGATACTGATGAAGAAAGCTTCAAAAATGTAGAAGAGGGTGAAGAACCTCTGAATCTTTGCTCTGCTTCATTTCAGCTCATCAGTAACAGTTTCCATGTGATTGGAAATCAACAGTCTTTTAGCTCAAAGGTCGAGGAGGAAAACAATGAAGAATTTCTTGAGCATGATGAATATAAGGAACCTCCTCCTGAAATGGTTGAGGTAATCAAAGAGACCCCTGCTCAAGAATATAATGACCTCTTCACTGAGTTCAATCCACTAAATCAAAGAATACCAGGACTACACGAGGACAACACTACAATTTATGATGAGTCCTTCAGTTCAGATAATAATGAAGATGAGGAAGATATTATTTCTCAAAATAATCTTTTCCTTGATCCAGTGGAAGAGGAAATAATCCTGATTGACACTTATCTTTCAAATACTCACAACCAGATATTATTTCAAGATCCCTATGCTGATTTTTTGAAAACATTTGAAGAGGGAATAAATGTTGTTAGGAGCAGTGTACTACCAAAAGCAAGAAATTTTTTTAACACTGCTGCCAAAAAACCTGTAAGATGGGAGTGGCCCTATCTATCGAGCATGCTCAAGGAGATGAGAAAAGACTAGTCATGGAACCATCTGATTGACTGGATGCACTGGAAAAGAGAGTTTATCAGCTAAACATGTAAATATTTCAGAATTAGATTAGGTTAGATAGGAATGTCAATAAAGCTCAGCCTATGAGAATTTAGTTAGTCTTTTATTTTTTCTTTTGAATTTGAAAAAATAAAAAATACAAAAAAAAATAGAAAAAGAGAAAAGAGGGTAGATATAAAGGAAGAAAGGTACAGCCCCATAAAAAAATAAAATGAAAAATCTGAAAGTGTGCAAGCTTAAATGCCACTACTTGAGAAAACACTGCTATTTTAGTCATGCAACCTAATCATGAATAAGATAGATTTTAATTTTCTGCTGATAGGTTAGTGAAGAAGATTTTCCAAACTGTTCAATCTTGGCTTATCAATAGAGTAGATTAGGATAGAAAAATAGTGGTTCAAATGAACTGAAAACCTGAACCTGTAAGATTGATGAAGAATTGGTTCTAAAATGCCCAAAATCTGAACCAAGAAAAAAGAAAAGAACAACTCAAAAAGATCAAAACCAGAGCTGAAAGGAAGAATGAAGGATGTGTTTGATTTTCAGATCTTAAGCCTTCACAGTTTTGTTTCAAATTTCTGCAAATACAGTCTATGTGCAGCTTGTTTTTTATACCATAGTCCCACAGAAAATCGGATTTCTTAATCCTGATTTGACTGTGTTTAAATTTTTGTTTTAGAATATAGAGAATAAAATTTTCCAGACAGTCTAATCCTGGTAGATAGTAGCTTAGGCAGAGAATTTATGAGTTCAAAAGTTTAATCTGAACTCATGGAAGAAATAAGGGTAGATTCAGATTAGTTTTTCCTATTTTCAAAAGAATAAAATATTGATGTTTAAGGTCTGCAAGTCCAAATTCACCTTCTAAAGAAAAAATGTTAGGAAGTAGGCTGTGTAGGTAGAACGATTGGGAGAATTTGTTTGCTGATATGAAATACTAATCATATTTTCTAAAAATCATGATCAAAGAAGAGGCTGTCATGGATAAGGCATAGGTCTGCATCCCAGAGATAAAATTCTGAAATTTTTGACACCTCCAAGGAGCTGCCATCCCCATGTGGAGCCACTGTTAGCCATCAGTAAAAAATTTTCATAGCAAATGATGGCTAAAACAGATCTTGAGCCTTCAAGAGATTATTTTCATAGACATTTTTTTCATTCTTGAACCCTTATGTTCCTTTCTAAAAATATTAATCTTCACTACTGTTCCTTAAAAGTGTTGTTCCCTAAGGTGTTGTTCCTTACTATTGCTCGTTAGCAACGTTGTTCCTTACTGTTGTTCCTTAGCCTACTGTTCCTTAACAGTGTTGTTCCCTAAGGTGTTGTTCCTTAATGATGTTCCTTAGCCGACTGTTCCCTTCAAAAACCCACCAAGAAAATCTGTTGTTTCCAAACAAAACTGTTTCCTAAAAAGCTCCATTTTCATCATTTTCATTTCCTCCATTTCGCCCCCATATCATTCATCTTCCTTGAAAAAAACCCTTTTTCCTTCTCATTTTACCCTCATATTCCTTAAAAAAACCCATAAAACCCCCTCTGTTGGCCTAAACGCGCCCTTTTTTATAACACATGATTTAGCCCCTTTTGGATTAGCCCCTAGCTCCTTCTCCATCATGTGACCAAGCCCCGCAACCGAGCGCATGTGCTCATCGCATCGCAACTGTTATATCACATCAACATTTTCGCATTGTTCCTCCCCTCACCCTGTTTCCCCTACTGATGCGATAAGCCCTTGCCTCCGTGGTCCCTGGTCATATATCCTGCCATATGACCATACCACAGCACCTATGCTAAGCCCCCATCAAATTCGGCATTTTCATTTAAAACCTGCATTTTCTTTATATTTTACCCGCTCTGATAAATGATACCCCGATTAGATCTAATCCGTAGATCTATATGATTTGATGGTGGTTATTAGCCCCCACCCCTTACCTTTTGGTTTATCCATTCACCCTCATAAACAAATCTTTGCCATTGATTTGTTTTAATCCAACGGCTCTCAGTTACACTCGACACCCAATCCTGTTAGGCCAACCATCCATTATAGAAACTGCTCCCCCAATCATTGTTTGACATCTAGCCTTCACTTGTTCAATCCACCATGCACCTTTCCATTTCACGCTCCTCCTCCACCATTGGATCTGATCCCCCAAATCCAACGGTTGGCATTGCATTTCGTGCTCATTTCCCCAAAAAATAAATCGAATCTTAACTGCACGAAAATAATGGTTTCTGGAGGACACGTGGTGCATGCTAATTGGATCGCGTTCCCTCCAGGAAAAACCACTTACCGCCCGAGGGTCGCATGAAAACCACCAGCAGTATTTCAAAATCGCTTTACCCATCTGCATGCCAAAATACAGTTTTAAACTAGATTTTCTCCAGTTTTCCTCAATAAAACTCCTCCGCCTACATAATCACCCCCTCCGCACTGCTCCTCCCGCTCTCTATCAGCCTCTGCAAGTAGTTTTCCAATATTGCAGGGTTTATTAACATGTTTTGTGGTTTTTATAGGATTCGATGGTGTTTTTATAGACCAAAGGCTTTCTCCCAATTCATAATGAAATATGGCCAGAAGATAAGGGTCCTCATGTTCTAAACAGAGGAAAAAATCATGAAAAAGGGAAGTTACAGGGTTTGTTTTCACAGTATGACCAATGCTTCATGGGTGCTGGTTTTATTAATAAATCCTCCCTCTTTGATGAAGCCTCCTATCCACAACAAAGGGACAGGTAGTTAAAGGAATAGACTTAAAGCACCAAAAGCCTAAAAAGGAAAAAGGCAGATGGCTAAAGCCAAATCAGTGAATCCAGTCAGCAGATAAAGTTTAAGACTAAAAGGTGATGGTAAAAAGCCCGAAAGTAATATTAAAGGCATATCAGTGTTTAAAGCCACAAGGACAAAAAAATCAACAAAGGAGCATCCAAATTCCACATCATTGAGGAAATTACTCCTCAAAAAGCCACCTACCAGTTGATTTCACCTAAAAATCATGCATATTAATTATACAGTCAGAGATATTTCTAAAAGCAGCTCAGAATTAATTACCAACCTACCAAAAACTCCCAAAGTCAAAAAAAGTGACTGAAGTTGATGAAATTTAATGTAATAATCAATTAGCAGAGTTAAAACATTGGAAAAATTCTCCATTTGGCCCTTCAAAGGCCGAGAAGCTCTTACTCTACATTAATTGAACATATATGCCTTTATTTCACTCCACCTCCTCATTCTTCTATAAATACTTCTCTAGAAGACAGTATAAGGGTTGGTCTTTGGATACTTGTTGAATGTAAATATCTTTGAAGCCGCTGAAGCTCTGTTTTGTAATAGAAGAAAGATAGGCTGAGATGAGAAGTCTGAAGCTGTAGAGACCCACTGGACTTGAAGATTGTAACTAGTTTGAACATCAAATACAAGTTGATTTATGGGATCCTAGTCTATGTTAATGGTGATGTGTTTTTTACTGTAATTGTTATTTTCTTTATGTTTTCATTTTGTCCACTTTCTATGATAAAGAACAATAAATAAAGATTAGGATTTAATTCTGAAGTACCCTAAATCTCACTGATAAATATTTATCCTTTATGTTTTCTTCTAATTGTGTTTTGAAGGTAATTCAATAGATTATAACCAGTGAAGTGTTGGTAAGCCCATGTTTCTTGACTAAAACTTGATATATTTTCTTTGAATGTTCTTGAAAAGTCTGCTTATTAAATTTTAAGCTAGAGAAGTTTATGGTTTGCCCTATCCTCTAGTTTATCTCCAATAGTTTCTTTGAAAATTTCCCTTAAGAGTATGCCAAAAGCAAGATAGGTTCAAATTCCTTACCTTATCTTAGGCTATTCTTTGTTTATCTTAAATGTTGTCTTGAAAATTCTGCTTATTAAAGTTTAAGCTAGAGAAGTTTATGGTTAGCCCTGTCCTCTAGTTTATCTCCAACAGTTGCTTTGAAAATTTCCCTTGAGAGTATGCCAAAATCAGGATAGGTTCAAAGTCCTTACCTGATCTTAGGCTATTCTTTGTTTATCTTAAATGTTGTCTTGAAAAGTTTGCTAAGTAAAGTTGAACTAGGGAAGTCTATGGTTAGCCATGTCCTCTAGTTTACCTCCAACAGTAACTTTGAAAGGCTCCCTAAGAGTATTGCCAAAAGCAGGATAGGTTCAAAGTCCTTACCTAATCTTAGGTTATTCTTTGTTTATCTTTAATTTTTTCCATTGAGAATATGTTGAAAGCAGGCTAGGTTAAAAGTCCTTACTTGATCTTAAGCTACGCTTTGTGTTCTTATATGTTTGCTTCTTTCACCACCCTTAATGTTTCATACCATAAATCAACTTAAAGAGATCTGTTGACCTAGATGACTTTCCCCATGGACCACTCTTGAACCTTGTTGTGAAATTAAATCCTATTATGACTCCATAGCCCAATGGATTGATGTTGTTCCTTGCTTGTCTTATCAACTGAAACATTATTTCACTTACTTACACCTTCACCCTTCATATAGACTTCCTTCATCTTCATGTTATCCTACCCAACCAAAACAAACAAAACCCCTTGTGCTTTATAACTAGCCTAATATCATATCATAAGCCTTAAATATCATATCTTTGAAAACACATATATAGAGAGATCCCTCTCTGAATCTAGGAGGACTAGATTTTAAGATTCCAAAGTGGTTTTGATGTAGGCTTTGCAGCGTTTGTACTTTCCAATCTTGCAAACTACGGAGACCTAACAAAATCAAGCATTAATGAAGAAGAAGACAATAAAGAGGAAGAAAGTGAAGAGGCAGAGGTCAGTAATGAGGTAGAAAGCATGGAAATAGAAGAAAATGAGGATGTTAGCAATAATGAGGCAACCAACAATGGGGAGGAAGGAAATAAAGAACATGGCAGTGAAACAAAGAGCCATGGTGACAGTCATGACAGTGAAAACAATAGGGCTCCTAGCAGTAATGAGGAGAAAAATGAAAGTGCAGAAATCAGTGAGGAAGAATCAAGCAAAGAAAAAGCCAGTGATGTCAGCATGGAAGATATAAATGATACAAAGGGAAAAGATGAAGAAAGAAGAAAAATTAATGATGATGATGATGTTGAAAATGACTCACAGGACCAAGATGGAAATGAGGCTAATGATAGTGATAGTCTTGACAGAGATGAGGCTAAAAATGTTAGTGACGAAGAGGCCACTGAGTCTAAAAATAGTGAGGCTCATAGTGATGATGAAGGAAGTGTATAAAGAATGGAGACATAAGGCATTGAAACAAATGTTGATGAGGCACAAGTTAGTGGATCAGAAGCAGAAACCAATGATGAAGAAGACAACAAGGAAGTGAGCCAAGATGTCAATGAGCCAAATAATGATGACCATGATGTAACTGAGGACAGTGAGGCTAATGATAGTGATAATCTTGGCAGTGATAAAACAGAGAGCAAAAAATATGATAGTGGGTTGAAGGGCCATGACAGTAATGGTGATACCAATGAGGAAAGCAGCCATGAGAGCCATAAGGACATCAATGATATCACTAATGATGAAAATCAAGATGGAAACCATGGTGAAGACACCAAAATGAGCACAATTGAACCTTTTTCTTTGACTTATCAAAGAGGAAGTAGGCATGTGTTTGCTGCCTCTAAAAGGCAAGGGGCCATGCCTTCCACTTCAACCAAGCAGATGGAAAAAAGAAAAGAGAAGGTCATGAAGGAAGCAGAAGAATATTAGCATGAGACTAAGTGGGAATTTAAAATCATTCATGTTGACAATGATGATGAGAATGAGGCAAGGGTCTCAAGAATGTTGCTCAAAGGTAAGGATGCCCAAATCAAATATTTTCAAACCAACCTAGCTAGAGCCAGGAATGTCATCCACTATTATGAGACTGGAAACAAACATTTGGAGGCACAAAATGCCATTTATGAGGTTAGGGAAATGATAGTCCAGAAAGAGGCTGAAAGGACCAAGGTTAGGCTTGATGAAGTCTTAGGTGTTTTTTATGAGAGTGAAGATGAAGAAGGGCAGCTATCCAGAAGAAGGCCAAGAACAATGGGCTTGAGGAAGGCCTTGGCCAAGGAGAAGGAGAAAGAAACAACGTTGGCAGAGCAGCTCACTCAAGTTAAATAAAGCATGGAGGCCTCATTGTATTTTGTTGGATATTTGCTGAGCAGAATATGAGATAAGCTTTGAGTTTATTGGTGAAATTGGTTTTTGGTGACTTGTGATGGATTTGGATTGAGCATCCATGGATTGGGCACACTCTTATGATTCATAAAGCTTGGTTAGATGGTGATGTATTCCACCTTTTTCTTTGTTTTCTTTAGTTTCATTATGTTCATGTTTTCTTTGGTCAAAAGACAGAAATAGAGAATAGGACTTGCTTCTTGGAACCCTACTTCTACCTACCTCTTTTTATTTATATGTTTTCCTCCTTGAAGTTTAGCTAAATAATTCTTAAATTCTCTTTAGTTTTTACTAAGAATTTTATGTTAATATCTATTAGTTTCCAAGTAATGTTCAGAGAATCCTTAACTCCTCTCTAAATTTACTTATCTGTTGTTTGAGGTCTATTTAGTATTTTTTGATTGAAGAATCCTTTATTGTTCTTCATGTTTTTCTATACTATCATATTGAAAGCTTTTTCCTTGTTCATATATGTTAAAGGATCCCTTATTGTCCCTTAACTTACTCTGTTCACAACTCTATGTTCATTTCACCTACACAAAACCTACTTAGATCCATTTGAGACACTCTTGAATTATTTTTGCACTCTTCAAAACCTTTGCAGACTCCATATCCCAATGGATTGATTCTCTCTTACTCTACCTATTCTCCTTGACAACTTATCCAACCAACCAAACAAACAAACAAGCAAACCTTAATCCCTATAACTAGCCTAAAATCAAAACCCTAAAAAGCTATTAAGCTACATCTTTCACAAAAACATAGAGAGAGCCCTCTCTGAGTCCAGGAAGGGTAGGTCCTAGGACTCCAAAGATTGGTCTGATGTTACCCCTGTACATTTGGTCTCGCTAATCTAACAAATTACGGGGACCTAATAGACTCTATTAATGGAAGGGAAAACTTTCTAGATTGGGAACGTTTGTGGTCGGATTTGGTTCAAGAGGAGTTCAGACGGAACACCAGAGATGGATCTTCATCTAAGAATGAGGATGAAGAAGATTGTGCTTTATCTGCCAAGGTGAGGAAGGGGAAGGGGAAGAAATTCCATTGTAAATCTGATTCCAAGAATGGCAAGAAGAAGGACATGTTCAAGGTGAAGTGTTTTCACTGTCACGAGCATGGGCATTTTGCTACTAAATTTCCACAAAATAAGAAGAACAAGAAGGCTGAAGGATCTACAGCTAGTGAGGCCCTTACCTCGCAATTTGAGATTGAATTCTCATTGATCGCATGCATGGTGTATAGTGCATTGGGATCTGTGTCGTATTTGGATAGTGGCGCTTCCTTTCACATGATGAGAGATAAGGAAATTTTTAGTGACTTGGAGGAGAAGGACCTCTATATGCATATTGAAATGGGCGATGATGGGTGGTACAATGTTACCGGGATTGGTACCATTACCTTTTAGAGGCATTCAGGTAAACCCTTTCAATTAAAAGGTGTAATGCATGTACCAGGTATGAAGAAAAATTTAGTCTCAGTTGTAATGTTAGAGGATAGAGGCTATGATGTTTTTTTTAGTGAAGGAAAAGCTTTACTGTGACATAAAACAATAGGACAAGCCAAGAGGATAGGGATTCGAGTTAAGAATATCTACAGTAGATTGGGCCATCTTCACCATGGATCCTTGAAATTCATGCATTAGATTTCTACTGGTCTTGCTAGGGGTACACTTGCGCAGTCAGACACATGCAAGGGATGTACTACGGGAAAGCATGTAAAGGCCACCTTTCATGAAAAGGAGAATCAAGCTTCAGGGATCCTTGAGAGAGTTCACACAGATGTGCGTGGACCATTATCTATTGCTTCAATTGCAAAACATAAGTACTATGTAATATTTGTTGATGAATTTTCTCATAAGTGTTGGATCTTCTTCATGTAGAAGAAAGATCAAACATTATCTAAGTTCTTGGAGTTTAAGGCACCGGTGGAGAAAGAGTCGAGGAAGCAAGTGAAGCCTCTTAGGAGCAATAATGGTGGATAATACATCTCTAATGAATTCAAGAAATTTTGTAGCAAGGAAGTAATTCAAAGAGAACTCATAGAACCTCATAACCCACAGCAGAATGGGAACACATAAAGAAAGAACAGAACTATTGTGGGTGCAACACAAGAAATGTTGTGTGATCAAGGCCTACCGATGCATCTTTAGGTAGAAGCATGCAACACATCGGTACATGTGCAGAACCGTTGTCCTCATAGGATACTTGGCATGAGTACACTTGAAGAGGCTTTCACTGGTAAGAAATCTTATGTTTCACACTTTAAGATTTTTGGCTCATTTGTTTATGTGCATGTGACCAAGGACGCCAGGAAGAAGCTAGAACCAATAGTTCAGGTTGGGATTTTTGTGGGGTACACTTAAACACCCCATAATTATTGTGTGTATTTTCCAAATAGAAAAATGACTGTTGTGTGATGGGATATAAAATTTGATGAGGAGAAATCGATGTGGTTGTCCATTGAGAGGGATTTGGACTTGCATACAGAGGAGGAATTGTTGGTTCCCAAGGATGAGTCTCAATATTTGGATCAGCCACATGAGGAGGTTCATGGAGTGGAGGAAAACACTCATGTAGAGCCATCCATCAGAAATGGCAGAATTCACACAAGCTGATAGATTGAGACTTGATGCTATGGAGAATGTAGGAGCCCCTACTTCATAGCATAGACAGAGACAATATCTTGACCGATTTACTAGATACATGACTCTTATGAGAAAATGTATTGTTAATAACCCATCCTCCATTCAGGAAGTAGTGCAAAAACCAACTTGGGTTGATGCAATGGTGGAGGAGTATGACTCCATTGTCAAGAACAATGCATGGGAGATAGTCCCAAGACCAATCGACAAATTAGTGGCTAGATCAAGATGGATCTACAAGTTAAAGCAAACTGCTGATGGGAGTGTGGAGCAATACAAGGCTAGATTTGTGGCTCGGGGATTCTCATAGATCGAGGGGATAGATTATGGTGAGATTTTTGAACCTGTTGTAAGGTACTCTTCCATAAGATCCATCCTTGCACTCTCAACGTAGATAGGCTGGCACATTCATCAGATGGATGTGAAAACTTCATTTCTCAATGGGATCATTGAGGAAGAGGTGTACATAGAGCAACTTGAAGGTTTCTAAATATTCAACAGTAAGTCTCATGTGTGCCGACTCAAAAGAGAATTGTATGGGTTGAAGCAAGAACCTTGTGCTTGGTACACTCAGATTGACAGCTATTTCACTGGACTGGGCTTCACCAAAAGTGAAGCAAATGCAAACCTGTACCAGATTTTGGTTGAGGGTAAGCTATTGATCATTTTTCATTATTTTTATGATCTAATTTTCACTGGTGATGAGCAACTGATACACTCATGCAAGGAGGATCTTTCAAGGGAGTTCGAAATGAAGGACATGGGACTCCTTCATTATTTCCTTGGATTGGAAATATAGTAGCGGGATAGTGAAATTTTTATGTCTCAAGGAAAGTATGGAAAGGAGATACTGGGTAAGTTTAACATGGAGAGATGCAAACCTATGGATACTCCTCTTCCAGGAAATTGGACGAAAGAGGATGCTACTTCTGGAGAGGTAGTGGATGCTACTGTCTATAGGCAGTTAGTGCGTTCACTAATTTATTTAGTGAACGCAAGACCAGAAATTTGCTACATAGTTAACTAGCTGAGTCAAGCTATGGTTAATCGATCCTACCAAACTCTTTTGGAAGGCGGGGAAGCATGTCCTAAGATACCTAAGCGTTACATCAGAGTATGGTATATGGTACAAACTAATAGAGGGAGTGAAGCTTCAAGGCTTCATGGATGCAGATTGGGAAGGAAGTCCATCAACCAGAAAGAGCACATTAGGATGGATCTTTAGCATATGATCGATAGTAATTTCCTGGTACAATAGGAAACAAAAATTTGTGGCACTTAGTTCAGCGGAAGCAGAATACATGGCAGCAAGTCAAGCTGCATGTGAGGGTATCTCGATGAGAAAGATCTTGGTTGGTTTGTTTGGTTCTCAAATGGATCTGATAGTGATTCATTATGATAATTAGAGTTTCATTAAACTCTCGATTAATCATGTGTTTCATGATAGGTCCAAACATATAGATATCTGGTACCATCATCTTAGAGATTTTGTGTAGAGAAGGATAATGTTGCTTTGGTACATTCCCATGGAAGATTAGGATGCAGATATTATGACGAAGGTGCTCACTAGGAGAAAACTCGAATACCATAGAGTCAGGATCGGGGTGAAGGATAATCCCTTTCTTTTTGAGAGGGAGTGTTGAGATTCAACAAGAAAATTTCAGCACCCACGCCTAGTTGCATTAAGCACCCAAACTAGGGTGGGGCCCATAGTGCTATTTTTGGGTGCATGTCTATTTTAGTTATCCCTTAATTAAGATGGACAATAAACTATAATATATTCCCAATGATGACTTGAAATAGTTAACTAAGAGTGATAAACTCAGTTAGCTAGTGGATTTGGAGTTAGAGGTAGTTGGTGAGGCATGCAGAGTAATTCTAGTTGTAACAGAGTTCGAAGTGCAGTGGTGCATTAGTTAATGCGGGTTGTAATCAGTTTAACTCAATTAAGTGATTTAAAATCAGTTGTGCTAGTTGTAACTGAAGATACACTAGTGAGAGATCAAGTGAATTAAATATTAATTAATTCACAATCAATGATCTCATATGCAACTGAGGATTTACTATTATTAGTTGCATGCATGTCAAATCCAGTGGAGACCCAGTTGAGTTCTAGGTAAAAGGGAGGTTGACTATTAGTTGTAGGATTATTGGGTTGCACACATGCAACCAAATACCCATTGGAGTGCCCATGATACTTTCACAGTCAAGGAAAGAAAAAATTCCTATCTTTTAGGGATTACATCCATCAAGAATTGCACAAGCAAGGCAGACTTTCTAGAGGCTAATAATTGCCTATGTGTTGGTCAGTTTTGTTCATGACAGTGTGAGACAATTAGTTGAGTACTGGAGGGCTCTTGTGAGAAGAGTTTTATATTTAATTGTTTCATAATCCATGCTGAATATAAAATAGAAGATAGTGGGGTTTTTAACTGTAAGATTTCCCCGAGAAATTATCTGTGTTGTGTGTGATTTGATTCTTCTTTACTTCATGTGATTGGTGATTGTGTTTTTAATTCTGTAAAATATTTGTAGAAGTGATTCAGTATTTAAATTTAGTACATTGTTAGATCGGGTGAATCCAAGGTATACATGCATGTTGTATAATTTCTACAGTCACCAACAAGTTCAATCCTGTGAAAACTTCAGGGTGGTAGGGTGGTGCTAGGTTGAGTTATAGCTCATTGGGTTTTCAGGCATCCGTTCAGTTGACTAATGAAGAATCTTGAGCGTTGGAGAATCCATCCAGTGAGAGTTGGAGAAGAATGCTTTACTAGATTCTAGGAAGTTGGATATTTCTTTTCAATTGGAGTTTAATATTAAATAATTATTATAAAAGTATTCAGGTGGTTTTTGTCCCAGAGGGGGTTTCCACCTTAAAAATTGTGTACATTTCTATTCCTTTTGTTTACTGCTATCATTGTACAAAAAATTATAATAATTGAAGATTAACTAAGGGTATGAAAGATTAATATTAATACTAATTGAAAGAAATACTGATTCACCCCCCCCTCTCAGTATTTCCAACCATTGGTATCAGAACTTGGTTCCTTCAATAGCAGTTTAACAACTAGAAGGAGGTCATGGAGCATACCAAGAAAGGTGTATCTCTTTTCAATGAAAATAATTATGCACTGGAAAGGAAGAATGAAGGTATGTCTCTGGGTGCAAGGTTACAAAGTATGGGACACTGTTCAAAATGGCTTTACACCAACCGCGAATGAACAAGGTAAGACGAATTTGGTAAATGATGCAAAAACAAAGAATATTATTATTAGGGGCTTATGGAATCTAGTTTTGATAAGTGTTGGGTTTTAAAACTACCAAAAATATATGGTATAATCTTGATAATATATATTAAAGTGACTCAAATGTCAAAGAAGAAAAGCTCCAAATCTACAGAGCAAAATTTGAGCAACTCATAATGAAAGAAATGGAAACATTGATGCATACTTCTAACACATTGATGAAATAACCAACACTGTGGAAGGATTGGGAGAGCCTATTGATGAGAAGAATATTACATGAAAGATTCTTAGAACGTTACCAAGAAGATTCAACCCAAAGGTATTGGTCTTAGAATACAATGCAAATATGGACAAACTCAACAAAGAGGAATTGCATGGAATTCTCATAGCATATCAAATGAGACTTTATGAAGAATAGGGTACTTCTCATCTAGAAACTATGTTTGCTGCATCTAAGAAAACCAATAACGAAAAATAACCTTCAAATGCAAGGACATACACCTGCAAGTGTGAAGAAAAGGAAGATGATGAAGAAAGTCTTTTAGATGGAGAATATGCTTAATTTATGAGAAAGCTAAAAATTGGTAAGGGAAAATTCAAAGGTAAACTTCCATTGATATGTTTCGGCTATGGTGAGGTTGGGCATTTTAGAGCAAAATTTCCTAACAGAAGTGATGGAAACTGAAAAGGAAAGAAAGGCTTTAAGAAATTCAACAAGCAAGGCAAGAAGAAAGGATTCAAAAGGAACTTTGTCTCTAAAGAAGATAGATCATCATTCGATGAGGACAGTGACAATGAAGAAGAATCCAATGAGAGAGTACTATTTATGGCCAAGAACAATAAACAAGAGGTATCAAACAACGAAGAAGAAGGGTTGACCATAGAAGACTTTTCTAAGGAGGAAATCAAGCTTTTAAAATAGCTCAAGGGTAAGAAGATTTGTTCCAATACTCTTGAAGAACAAGTTCAAGGTCTCAAAATTGAATTTGAAGAACAAAAATGTATTGAAGAGTCACTTCAAACGAAGTTGGAAGAAAAAAACCAAGAAATGGAAGCATTAGAAGCCAAAGTAGTCTTGCTGCGTAAGGAAGTGAAGAAGGGAAAAATTGTCCAAAACTATGCCAACAACTCAAGGGCATTGGAAGAACTCATAAAAAATCAACAATATTCGAATGACAGAACTGGCCTCAGTTACATTGAAGAAGAAACAGGACCTTCTACAACAAAATGCAATGAACCTATGAGATCTGACAGGCATGTAGACTTCATTGGACAAGATTCACAAGAACAGCCTTGGAAGAAAATTCCTCGACGAAGATTTCCATCTAGTTACCAACATATTTTTCATGGCTATTGTTATTCATGTGGAAAATTTGGTCATAAATTTGTAGAATGTCACAAATACCCTAGGAACCAATACAATTCCCGAAGATCTTTCAAATATGAACCTCATAGGGCTCAACGAAACATCAATAGATTTGAACATTTAAGAAATAATATTGAATGTTACAAATATCAAAAATTTGGACACATAGCCAGATATTGCAGACTTGAAAATCCTCCAGAAGAATCTTCTAAGCCACAGAATGAATGAACGTGGAAGAATAAGAAGACTAATAATTGTGCTCTCACTCTCAAGGCTCAAAACAACAAAGATGTGTGGTATTTTGATAGCGGTTGCTCAACGCATATGACTGGAGATAGAAAAAAATTTGTATCTCTAAAAGAGAAGAAGGATGGAATCGTGTCCTTTGGAAATGATGGATCTTCAAATGTTATAGGATCAAGTACCTTCACTCTCGGAAGCAAAGATGCTCTAGCCAAGAATTTTCTATTGGTTGAAAACATGAATCACAATTTCCTCAACGTTGGACAAATGTGTGATCAAGGAAACATAATGCTATTCAACTCCACAAAATTTGAAATCAGGAAAGGCAAGTATGGTAAAATTGTGGCTACAGCAAGTCGAGCTCCAAATGACATATATGTTCTGGATGAAGCAACTGAATCATGTCTACTAGCTAAAGAATATGAAATATGTTTATGGCACAAACAAATGGGTCTCATAAACTTTGACAATCTTGTAAGTATAAGAAAAAAGGAAGCAGTACGAGAAATGCCGAAAATCTCATAACCGTCCAACACACTATGTGAGGCTTGTTGGCACGGAAATCAGACAAAAGTCGAATTAAAAAAAAAAAGAACACTTTGCATCATATCTATTGGAATTGATACAAACTAATATATGTGGTCCTGTGAGAACAAAAGGCTTAGATGGAGAATTAGATTTCATGTTAATGATAGATGAATATACCAGGATGACAGCCGTCAATTTCCTAAAGAAAAAATATGAAGCATTTGAGTGCTTTAAGATCTACAAGAAGTTGGTCGAAAATGAAACTGATTTGAAAATAAAGTGTTTAAGATCATATAATGGTGGAGAATTCACTTCCAAATTATTTCAGAAATACTGTGAAGAAAATGGAATAAAAAGACAATTTTCAACAACAAGAACACCTCAGCAAAATGGAGTTTCTGAAAGAAAGAACATAACCATACAGGAAATGGGTAGAAAAATGCTGAAGGAATAAAAATTGGATGAAAAATTATGGGTTCAAGCAATTGATACGACAGTCTTCATTATCAACCGAAGTCTTCTCAGAAATAATTGCAACAAGACCCCATATTAATTATGGAAATGAAAAATGGCTAATGTAAAATATTTCAGAATCTTTGGAAGCAAATGTTATATCAAAAGATAAGATCAAAAGTTGGGTAAGTTTGAATCACGTGTTGATGAAGGTATCTTTGTTGGTTACTCATGCAAAATAAAGGCCTATAAATTCTATAATATAAGACGAAAACAGATAGTGGAGAGAATAAATGTTACATTTGACAAATATGGTGTTGTAACGAATAATGATGAGGATCTAGAATCTTTGAAACTTAAGACAGAGGCTGGAAAAGACATAGAGAAAATTCTAGAACAAGAAGCAATTGTCAACTAGGAAGAAGCAAATAATGATCATCAAGATATACAAGAACAATAACAAGAATCTCCTCCAAAGAGAACAAAAGAATGGATTAAAAAGAACCATCCATTAAATCAAATCATTAGTGACATAAATTAAGGTCGACAACTTTGTTCATCACAACAAGCTCACATTGATTTTATAGAAACCTTTGAGCCTAGTAATTTTGAGGAAGCCAGCTAGAATGAACATTAGGTAGCAGCTATGAATGAAGAATTGGATCAAATCAAGAATAATAACACCTGGGAATAAGTTCCATGACCAAAAGATAAAAATGTCAATGGGACTAAATGGGTGTTCAGGAACAAATTGAATGAAGATGGACAGGTTACCAAAAACAAAGCAAGATTGGTTTGCAAAGGCTATGCACAAGTGGAAGGAATGATTTCAACGAAACATTTGCACCATTTTCTAGAATGGAAGCCATCCGAATGTTTCTCGCCTATGCATGTTCAAGAAAAATCAAAGTCTACCAAATGGATATTAAGTCAACATTTATGAATGGTGAATTAGAAGAAGAAGTTTACTCCTAAACTTGAAGTTTTTCTACTATCTAAAAAATAAGGCTATTTTTGCAGGTTAAAGAAGGCTCTATATGGATCAAGTAGGCTCCCAGAGCATGGTATTCTCGTCTTGATGGATATCTACGTCAGCAAGGGTTCAAGAAAGGTATTTCTGATAGCAATGTTTATGTACAAATAGATAAAGATAATTTAACAATCGTTGAGGTATATGTGGATGATATAATCTTTTGTAGTAATGATGATTGATTAAGTAAGAAATTTGCTACAAAGATGAAAAGTGAGTTTGAGATGTATTTACTTGGTGAGCTGACATACTTCTTAGGGATTAAAATATCTCAGCAAGAGAAAGGAATATTTATGTGTCAAAACAAGTACATTAAGGAAATGGTCAAGAAATTCAAATTGGAAGATTGCAACCCCGTCCTTACTCTGATGGTAATAGGTTGCAAATTAAGCATAGATGACTCATCTAACGATGTGGATCAGAGGTTGTACAGATCTATGATTGGTAGTATTCTATATGTAACAACCTCTCTTCCAGATGTTATGCAAGCAGTTGGACAAGTAGCAAGATTCCAAGAAGTACCAAAATAATCACATATTATTGACGTCAAAAGAATTATTCGATATCTAAGGGGAACATTAGAATATGGCTTGTGGTATCCCAAGGGTAACAATATCATTATTCAAGAATTTACAGCCGTATATTGGGTAGGAAGAATTGATGATCGTAAGAGTGCTTGTGGAGCAACATTATATCTAGGTGGTTGTCTCGTATCATTTTTGATCAAAAAGCAAACCTCAATCTCGTTATATACAATGGAAGCATAATACATTGCTATGAAAACTTGTTGTACTCAAGACATTTGGATGAAATAAAATTTGCAATATCTTCAAGTACAATTTAGTGAGCCTATTCCCATCTTCTGTGATAACACCAGTGCCATCAGCATCTCCAAGAATCTTGTGATGCATTCAGAAAGAAAACACATTCCGATCAAATATCATTTTGTTAGAGAACAAGTCGCTGAAAATAATATCAAACTTGCATATGTTGGTACAAAAGAAAAAATCACTGATATCTTCACTAAACCTTTACCTCGTGAATAATTTGAATATCTTTGCCAGAAGCTTGGGATTCTCCCAAGTTCTCATTACATTTTCCTTATTCAGAAAATAAAGGGGGACTAGAAGTGTGTACAAGTCCATAGGATGGTTGTGCGTCAAGGGGAGTTACACTTTTCCATTGATGTCAAAGGGGGAGAAAATTTTGTAGGAAGAGGTGTCATGATTGCAGGGGGAGTACTTGTGTTTCCATCAATGCCAAAGGTGGAGATTTTTTATCAGTGGTTGTCTTTGATGTCAACCTAAGTAGCACCAAGGGCTACCCCAATCTTGCATGGGGATTTTGACTAAAAAATTAATCTATTCTGAGTCAAGGATATTTGGGATGGTTTCTAGTTGTCGAGATGTTTCCTTTGATATATGGCACACTAGGTAATCCTTCACGGTTTGAGATATATTCATGTTTGAAGTTAGTAACCCTAGTTAGTGGGCTAAAACCCCATGGGGTTGTGGCATGACACTAATCATTGGTTGTGGTCATTTAATAGTCAATAATTAATCATTTTTTAAGCTTCTAAAATCCCTCCAACGTTCACTTGTTGAAGACCCTCTCAACCTAAGCATTTATATAAATTGTGACCCTCATATCCTCATGTAAGGATTTCGCTACTAAAAACAGGTCATCGTGGAATTTTATCTATAATTTTTTTGCTATGAAGCTTCATATGCTAAAATAAAAAAGTACTTGGACGAAATCCTGATGAAGCTTGTGTTTGAATTTTAGATCTTGGTTTGCAATATTTTAGGAGATATTATATGTGGAAGTTAGGGTTTTTGTAGGCTTCTGAATTTCATCTCAAAGAGGTGACCTCATTGGGAAAATCGTCATAACTCTCTCTTTGAGAAACATATTGGAATTATGTAAAAAGTGGTGGATAGTGCACGGACTGTAGTTTTCTATGTCTATTTAAAATCCAAAGGAGGAAAAAATGACACGTGGCACGCCATACAAGTTTTCTCTATTGAACTAGTCCATAATTAGGTCATTGTGAGAGATTGTGCATAACTTTTCCTTGAGGTCATACCTGTGGCATTGGAAAGGAGACTCAGAGGGCTACTATAGGACCAAAGATCACATATTGGGGATTTGAAATCACAGAGATACATCAGATTCAATATTGAGCTCCTAGAAGGCAAGAAAAAGCTAGATCATGTGTTGTCAAGGGCTGAAAAGGACTAGACTTTCTAGGGCAGCAAAGCAAAGAAAGGTGTAGAAAAATGATGCAGTAGAGGTAAGCTCCAGTTAAGTATCTTCTGTATATGCATGTTCATCTCTTAATTGCATTAGTTTCTTTGTATTATAATTTTTGTTTTTTGCTTAGAACTGACATATGCTTTGCAGGATGAGGTAAGTTTTGCTATTATCATGTCATGGTTTTTTCCTTGAATACATTTTGCAAGTATTATATATTCATCAAGATAAGACTCAATGCATGATCTATGTTCTGAAGAGTGAGAAAGGGTAGCATTACAAGAGCAGCAATCAAGGTGCATAACATCAGTAAGAAGTTCACCACATGAAGTCTTAAAGTGGGTAGCACGTCATACAATCATTCTAAAGGTATCATTGTACTGAGTCATTGTAAAAGAATCATTCTAAAATTTGTACAAGTGTCTATCTGCCAAGAGTTGAAGAGGTAGCGTCGGGAGGTCTATGATCATCATTAGGTGGTTGTGTCATAGTTGGGGTTATAGTATAGTGTGTCATCTTCTTCTACATCATTCTATATCATTGTAAAGTGGATGATTTTCCCTGGAACAGGAGTCCATTCTTACTCTATTCTTCTACAGGGTGGTAGGCTAGTGCTAGGTTGCTGCATGAAGTCACCAATAGGTTCAATCCTGTCAAAAAATTAGGGTGGTAGGGTGGTGCTAGGGTGAGTTGTAACTCATTGGGTGTTGGGGAATCTGTTCAGTTGACTACTAAAGAATCTCGGGCATTGGAGCATCCATCCAGTGGGAGCTGGAGAATAATGCTTTTCTAGATTCTATGAAGTTGGAGCTTTCTTTTCAATTAGATTTGAATATTAGAGAATTATTAGAAAATCATTCAGGTGGTTTTTGTCCCGAAGGGGGTTTCCACCTTAAAAATTGTGTGCATTTGTGTTCCTTTTTTTTACTGATATCATTGGAAAAACACTGATAATAATTTAATATTAACTAATGCTCTGAAAGATTAATAATAATACTAATTGAAAGAAATATTGATTCACCCCCCTTCTCAGTATTTCCAACAAGGGGCAGTATGACCTCTAGTAGATTGGGTTAAAAGGCCAACTTCTAGGAAAATCAAAGTGGTACTCCAGGGAGAAGGTAGAGGAAAATTTTCCTCACCTCATTTATTAAATATTTTGGAGACCAAAAGTATACCTAAATAGGAAGGTATAATTGGATTGTGACATTATATTAATTTTCATCTATCTCAATGATTTTAGAGTGGAAGAAATTAAAGAAATCAACTTGCAAGGTAATTTTCATGGAAAGCCCTAATTTGGAAAATTAGGGTTTGGAACATTCTAGAGCCATTTTGAGGCATCATTTTTTTGTGTCAGAACATTCCTCACTAGTGTTAGGAAACCTTAAAATTTATCTACACTTAGATAACTTTCTAACACCACAAGAATCATGCCAATCACAAATTGTATAGAAAATTTATGCTTTTGGTAAGTTGACATATCCTACTAACCACTAAGGTATGAGAGCATGCCACTTCAACCCCATTACTCATACATATGGGGTTAACCATGTGTGTAATTTCAAGAAAATTATATAAGGTCTAGAATTGTAACTCTATTTTAAGGTTGAGGAAGTCAAAAACCTACCCTTAGATGGTTATTGGGAAATGTTAAAAATTAAGCCACCAGGATGATAAAGGGTTTCATTCTATGTTATTTTATTTGTTCTATAGTTGACGAGGGCATCTAGGAAGGGAAAGTTAGAGAGTAGAATACAAAGGGATAATATTTTTTAGTATCCCTATAATTCATATGTCTTAGAAAAATCTATAGAGTACCTATTTCTTTATATTTTCATATTTCCATACTAGAGAAAAGTGAGCAGAGTGGCCTCCTTTTCTAGTTAGGTTTCTCCCATACAAGTTTCCTAGTGTAAATTTTATTTTTATTTGTGGATGGTGGGTTTGTTTTTTCATTATCCATTTTTTCCCATTTCAACTAATTTTATACATTAAACATAAAACTAGCAATTAAAGAATATGAGATTTAAAGAAAATTAACCTTCACATTAAATATTTCAGTATTGTATCGTATTTACTATGATAGTAATTCATCCAAATATTACGATCAACCCACACTTTTTTCCATGTATAATTATTATTAATATGATTATATAGTATATAACTACTAAGGTTTTTAAACTTTAGGGAAATCTCGTTGATGTAACTCCATTTATGAGATCAGTGAGGAATACTAATTCAAAACATGAAATAGTTCCTAGTATTGATGAAATTGGCCATGTTTTACCATCACATGATTGAAAATATCTAGGGCATATAGGTACAAATCATACCGGTGTAATATCAATTAGTAAAACAACTTGTGAAATGGCACAATTTTGGTGGAGGGTTCTATTTTGGAGAGAGACACCAATAATCAAGCTATATATGATAGGGTTAGACTTCTGAGTTTTGAGGAAGGGATATTAACAATTATGAAAATAATTGATACAAATTAAGGGTTCCATTATGATTTTAAATATCATTTTATAAATTAATTCCATAAAATCTTCTATGAGCTCTTCCAATTTGGAATAAAAATATGTTGACCTAGTATGGAGGTAAATCTCCAATTTCTTTGTTTCCACTTTTGGATCCCAAAATCTCCTATGTTTAGTATTTGTTTTAAAAGATAAACAAATTTCATTTTAGGGGTATTCATAAAATAACATGGAAATATTTATGTGAAATGTTTGATTTTTGTAAATATGTTAGTAAATATGATATCAAAATTGTCCAATAGTTCATTGGTTTCCAAATACATGTAACCAATGATGATGAAAAAATAGATGGAGTGTTTCCACCTTAATACCCTTAAATCTCAGGCTCTTAACTAAGTCAATAATAAGACCCATGGTTGCTATAGTAGAAACTTCAAAAATAGAACCTAATTTTGGAAAAGAATGTGTGTGTGTGTGTGTGTGTATTAGAGATGTTGAAATAACTTGTACTAAGCTAAGTTAAGTTTAAATAAGGGTTAACTTATAAAGACATGATGATGGTGTTATTTAGACAAATTATAGGTATTTGTATTGAAATTTTTCGAACACTAAACATTGGAAACATTATGATGGGATTTGATGACCATTTGTGCCACTTCTAGAGAGGCCCACTCATACACTCTTTTGCATATACTTGGAATAAAATTTATTTTATGAAACTATGTACCTACACATGAAGGAATAAGTTAGGGTTCTTATTACATATATTATGGAAGATTTTTTTAAATCTCAAAGGATTTTGGGGCATAAGTTCCTTATTTAAAATCCCATAGGTCCACACACCTACACATATATGATATAGAGACACTTATGGTGAAGAAGACCCATCATTTGGGGAAATTGGAAGCTGATATTTTGTCCTAAAATCCTACTTGTACACTTTTCAAAGACTTATTGAATGATTAACATCCTTTTAAGGGACTTTGAAGGTTGTACATTGCACCAAATTTCCCTCCCACACCCCTCATTTGAGGGAAATTTTCATTATTGAGGGATTTTTATTATTAAAATTTTATGTACATGGCATGAATATCCCTTAATATATATAATTTATATTAAATGTTTTTTGAAGAGGGCCTTTTGACTCTACACATGATATACTAAGGGATTTTAGGTTAGACAATTATCATTTTAACATGAAGGAAGTTGAGCACCCATTCTATAAATAGAGGCACACTTCCTCCATTTTTTTATGGTTGTATTTATGGGAGAAATAATTTAGAAAGTTTGAAATTACTATGATTTTTATCTCTTATAATTTCACCATGGATGGATGAGTTAAGAAATTTTTTTGGGGACTTTATTAATTTGGATTTTGATCTATTTTCATGGTGATTGATGTGAATCTTGGAATAGTGAATGGTAAATGAAGACTTTTTCTTTTTTTATCTTACTTTTATGTTTTATTGGGTCGATGAGAAATTTAGCATGATATTTTCTTCATAACCCTTGTTAAATTAGACCTTCCTATAAATCCTCGAGGAAGTAGGATGTTAGTTCCTTCCCTTAATTGATCCTTGAAAATGAAAACCTTGATTCAAACCATAGCATAAGTAGGTTAATTTTTTTGATTTAAAACCTAAGATTAGTAGGTTAACTTTCCATAGTTATTTTGAGCCTTGTATCCATAAAATAATTTCATTTTTGTTTTTTCCTTGACCCTATATTCCCTAAAAATATATTGTAAAGGTAAGGAACTAATATTTTATCCTCCATAACCCATTCTCCTTTATAATTCCTAAAAGTATTTTGATAAGGTTTCCTCCAAGATCATATGGTAATTCCATGATTGTGTGTATTTTGGTAATCTCCCTTTAAACACAAATCCTAGAACTATCGAACCCTAACAATCATATCCCATTGAGAACCCTCTTTGAGCTAGACGAGAGTTTGGAAAAAAGTGAAGAGAGGTTTGGTGAGGTGATAGTGGCCCCCTTTGAGGTGTAGTGGGATTCACACTTGAGATTTTGGATTTTATCTTAGGAAGTGTTATATTTTGTTGTAATAGCCACAATCTAGTAAAGCCACTTATGTGGTGGAAGTCTGATCAGGAGATCATGTCCAAGTGGAAAAAATTCTCAAAAATGGAAATGCTCAGAAATTATTGCAGTCTGAATGACCGGAAAGGTCTTGTCATTGCAATTTGTGTGCCATGAATGGGACTCAAATCCGATGTCGTATGTGAAAGTTACTAAAGTTTGAAAATGCCCAATAACCTTCAAAACAGGACTTTTTTCCTATGAGTTTGTCAATTTTTCAAAAAAAATAAAATGGAAAATTTCATTTTTTTAAGTATTTAGAGGCCTGTTGGAGGGTGCCAGGTGGCCTGCCCGGAGGCTACCACATGGCCCCAGGCCAATGGATTTAAAATTATTTTCAAAATAAATGAGGGTAAGAGGTTTGAACTCTTGACCCAACTCCTTGGGTGGAGGTAGACTCGACCAACACGGCCACGGGCAGAACTCGTGCAGAGGGTGAGTCGGGTCATTTAAACAATGGGCAGTTGTGAAAAAATTTGGGTCGGAGACACATTTGAGTCAGCTCGTGCATTGTTGCATGGTCAGAAGGTTGGGTGGCCAGCCCTATTGATGTCACATTACTGACGGACAAGAAATTAATCGCCATTTTCGGTCCTGTCCACCATTTTAGTGCTCCTAACTGGAGTTAGCCCACATTTAGTAGGGTTTTCAAGTGACATTGGGAAGAAATTTGTTTTGATCATAACTTTCACAATATTGAGCCAAATTGGATGAAAGTTTAGTCGATTTTGGGTTTCTTGAGAATTCTGGAGTGTTTGGGATAGGTTCCAGAGTGAAAAGAGGTGTTATTCAGCCATTTTTTCTTCAGGGAAGAGGAAAGAGCCACTAAGTCCATTAGGGAGATGGAGCTGTATTAAGTTGTACTTCACTGTTTGAGGTGAAAAAAAATCCATTTTTAGCTTATTTATGTCTTATGAAGTCAAATTCACTGCTTTTTTTCCTGTTTAGGCATATATTTCACTGTATAACCATTTTGAGCAACTTAATAGAGTAAGGACATGCCCATTGGGAACCTTGGACCCGACAGATGTAGCCCAGGAGGGGTGAACTGCCTCATCAGTTTGTTGTGTTATGCTATGGTGAATTTTTTTTGCTGTGCATTTCTGATATAATATGTTAAATAGTAAACTTAATTAACGTTTCCTCACACATAAACTCAGAAACAATTACCAAAAACATTTTGTTTAACCTGCAAGACATGGAGAATACTTTGCACACTAATTTAAATGGAAATGGATACTTTGCATAGCATTAAAAATAGTTCCATTTTCAGATCAAAGTCAAAATTGTTTACCTTTTGATATGGACCCTTAACTAAAATACTAGACTATGGTGTTTAGAAAGTTACTGACATTTTTCATATTTGACTCTTATGAATGGAGTTATTGCAATCTTGCAGGACTTTGGCGGTGGAACTTGAGACATTTTGTCCATCGATATAAACAATTATCCAAAAACCTAAACTAGAGTTCTTTGCAATGTATCGACATCATGAGTCTTTTTTCTTGTAAAAATATTTTAAATGAGTTTGTATTAATATCAATGTTCAACACATGCAATCCCCTATCTAAGTTCAATACATAGTTACACATACAACTAGTGTCGTCATATAAATTTGACTGGATAGACATCAATCTATAATAAACTTAAAAAAAACTTACTTGATAATACATCTCACATTGCTAAAATTAAAAAATCCATAAATCTAACTAAATTATAACTTTTTTTTAAATTATTATTATTATTATTAATTATAAAAAGAATTAATATATAAGTTAAAAATATATACATTTAAGAACATGGAACGAGATTCTTAACCATGTATATTTATTCTCATTTTATCATGGAGATTCTTAATTGTAAATAGGCTTTGTTACAATACCATATGCCAATACCATGTCTTATCAATACCACATGCCAAAAAAGCCATAACTTACTTCATACAATGCTTCTTCTTGTGACATATGAAAAGGGAATAACTACTTTGGAGATAAATATCCACCTTTTATTCATGTATACTACCAATAATATTCTAGAATATTTTGTGCAGGTTAAATCCCTACCATCCACCTAATAGTTATTTATAATTAAATTAAAATTCTGGAAGCCCTATTCCAAAATAGACATGTATATTAGCATAAACACATATACACATACAAAAATCAAAATCAAACTACCCCACATGGGACCACTAACACAAAATTGTCCACTAAATAATAAATAGTAAGCATAGATATACTTAGAAAAATACATCGTGGTTTCACAAAAATAGTCAATAAATTTGAATCTATAAATGATGTGGAATTGCAAGTGAGCGTGCAACTTATGTAATACTAGTGAAAAACACCCTGTAATACATGGTTAATCTTATTTACCCATTTAGAGTAATACTAGGTTGTAATATTCCAAATTAATGAGATTTTTTTTCACAAAAAATATTATTATTAGACATTTTATATCTTTATGATACACTATTATTAAAATTTTAAATCATTTTTATAACAATCAACAAAGAATGAGAATAACAAGGTGAAAATTCTCTCTGTGAAGTTTGGCTACAAGCGGCTAGAGTTTCCCTAGCTTCCTAATGTTTCCTTGTAAATCCAAACCAAGCTTCAACCTGTTTGGATGGTGACGTTGCAAATGCATGTATCATTGTATTGGGAATTGTTCAACTGCTTTGGGTGGGACTCTAATGCTTTGTGACTCATAGCTCCATTATTTTCTAGTTATGATCATGTCTACCTTTTTTTGGAGCATTTTTTTCACTATGCCATGGAGGACAAGGTAGCATTTAGAGCCCTATTACATGCTCAAAAAATTCGGGGTACTTCTTCTCCCCCCAAAAAATTGTGACGAAATTAGCTTAGATCCTTACAATGGAGCTATATCCTTCATATCCATGCAAGAGAGCCTTAAATTTCTCAAAAAAAGCATTGCTCAATAAGTTTATTAGTTTGTGGTTGAATCCAAAAGTTGTTGAAACTTGGATTGCAGAGAAATGGGCACCCAAGCTTCAAGGTCAAGTAACTTTCTTTGTAGTTAGAAGGGGATTCTATGTCTTTTCATTTCACAATAAAATGGAAAGATATTTGATTTTTACATTAGGCTTGTATTTCATGGGGTCTAGAGGCCTCTTTATCTTCCCATGGACTCTTTATTTCAATCCATATTCTTAGATCATTTTCCTACTGGTGTGGTTTCGGTTTCCATACCTCCCTCTTCATATTTGGATGCTTGAAGCACTAAAATACATTGGGAAAACATTGGGTCACTATCTAAATAAATAAGAACCAAAAAGAGGTTAATTTTTATGTGCCCACATCTATGTTGAGGTAACCTCAATGAAGTATTTCCAAAGGCACTATATATTTATCTTGGAGAATGGATCCACATCCAAGAATTGGACTTTGAGCAGATTCCTTTGAAATGCATCAACTATCATTATCACAGATATTTTGCCAAAAACTACCCCAAGGGAAAAGAAGATGAGTAGGCCCAATCCCCTGTTTCAGACGAGGTTATTTTCAATCCAACACAAAAGTGAAGAAGGAATTAATAGAACAAGGTTGCATCCCCAAAGACATCTATTGAAGCAGACCCAATACTAGAACCTTCCATAAATATATATCTATATATATATATATATATATATATATATATATATATATATATATATATATATATATATATATATAGTCACTTCAAGTTCCAGAACAAGAATAAGATACCCCTATGGATGATTTTCCAAAAGAGGTTTACGGAAATAAAAAGGTGCTAGTGGAAAATGAAGAGCAAGCGCTTTCACAGTTGACCCTCCTGGTCTAGAGTCTCATTTTGCGAAAATAGAATTGGAATTAACAACCTCCGCTCTTGCGCAAAAAAAGAGGTATACCCAAAATTTTTACAAGGAATTTATGGCAATTAGCGTAGGTCATGCAAAATCATGCAAAAAAGATAGTGATGAAAAATCCTTCTCCTTTAATGCAGTGGAGCCACCTCTCATAGGAAGCAAGAAATCCAATAAAGAAAAGTGATAATGCGATACAGATTCTAACTTGGCTTCAAGATCCCAAATCTACGTGGATTCTCTGTACCAAAGCCTTGCAAATAGCTCAATGTACTATTTTTTAATTCTCTTATCCTTGCAATATGTAAGAAATTTTTTTTTTTAATATGTATAATTACTCAATTTCAGTACTTAAAAAAATACTAAGATCTGTCTCCCATGAATTTAATCTTTATATCAATGGAAGATCCCATAGAAAAATGGCAATCTATTGAATTCCTTGTGTATTTTCTATGATTGGGTGCAAATTTAATAAATTCAATACTCGTTTGTGTAAAAAAAACATTTTTATATTAAATATTTTTATTTAAACATTTGAATTTATTGTTAAACTTAAATTTATAGTTATCTTATTAATTAAAGAATAATGTAATTTTTTTATAATAAATGACTAAAATATTTAAATTTAAAATCATTAAATGAATATATATTTATTTTGGTTAAAATCATGTATACTATAAAAAAAATATCCCCATATATTTCACATCTAACTATCTATATTTGTATAGAAAAGGAAATTCCAAGCCATAATGATCTATATTTACATAGAAAAATAAATTCCAAAACCAATAACAATTTCTATTTATAATAAAACAAAAATATTAATAAAACATACAAAATTATAAAAACATGTTAATAGTTGCAATGTAGGTCCTTACCTCTATCACTTATTAATTGATTAGCGGTTATGTGGAGTGTGGGGGAAATTGTGCACAATGAAAGCTCTTCGCACAATGAAAGCTCTCCGCGCAATGAAATCTCTCCGCACAATAAAAAAATCTGCACGCAAAGATCCCTATACAATGAAATCTTTCCGCACAAAGCTCTCTACATAGTGAAGTCTCCCCGCACAAATATCTCAACATAATGAAAGAAAATAACTGTTCACAATAACTGCAAAAGAAAGGGAATTAATTTTGAGATGCGTCCATTTTAGTTTTTGTGCCATGTTATTTAATGCAATTTTTTTGACTTATTACATTCTACACATAAAGGAACATAAATCTATGCACTCCCACACCTCTACACTTCAAAAATCTCCACACAATCAAAGCTCTCTAAACAAATCTCTCTATACAATGAAATATTTCTACAAATTGAAAGCTCCCTACACAAATCTCTTTGCACAATGAAAGCAAATAACTATTCACAATAATTACAAAAGAAAGGGAGTTAATTTGGAGGTACGGTCATTTCAGTTTTTGTGCCACATTATTTAATGAAATATGTTCGAATCACTACATTGTGCGAAGCAAGGAACAAAAACCTTCACACTCCCACACCTCGACACTTCAATGAGGCATGACTCCTCAACAAATTTCAAACATTAATTATCGTTAGCCATACATTGTATTCATGTAACTATTTTGGGCATAAATATTACAATGTTTAATGTAAATAAGTAGTGTGAATCAATTTGCAGTACTATGTGACTAGCAGTTCAATATTAAGAATAGGAGGAACTAATGCAGATTGTTAAGATAAGGATGCATGTGTTTTGATAACATTTTCATACTTTTTTCTATTTTTTAAAATATTGTGCCACTAATTTTTAAGTTCAATTTAAAGTTATTTTATTTAAATTTTGTATTTTGTGATTAATTTATTGAACATCCATAAAATAATATCATAAAATATTTCTATTTTTGTTCTTTGTGTGGAGTGAAAAAGGCTCTCCTCGTTCCACACAATGAACTTCCTCCACATTCGACATAGCTGTAGCTTCTCGGAAACGAGTAATTAATTAATTACCTAATTAATCGAAAATTTTAAAAAGTAATATAATTAATTACCTAGCTCTCTACATAAAAATCTCCGCATAATATGGGTTGGTAGGTGGGGGAGGGGTTTGCATAAACCCTGATGGAAAAATAGTAGATTGGTATGCTTAGGTTCTAGGTAAGAAATAAAATAATCAACAAGAGGCATATGGTCTCCTCTTTGGCCTCATTATTTCTCAACAAATAGGGATCAGGGTCATGAACATTCTGGGGGACTCCCTCCTTATTACAAAACATATGTTTAACAATAGTGCAGCTAAGAACTCTAAATTGAACATAGTAATGGAAAGAAACAAAGGACTTTGCAGACATTTTGAAAATGTTTACTTCTAACACATTCTAAGAAAATTGAATGTGGAGGTAGACATTCAAGAAAATAAAGCATGTCAAATAGAAGAAAACAGGGGCATGATAAATAGAAGGGAAGGATAGTAACTCATCCCCTAGTCTCGATGTTTGAAAGGAATGGGAATATGGTTAGGGTCCTCTCTCTTTGCAAAGTCATAAATACCTATAAAGGGAACAAAAGGACTAATATAGATTTTGCTGGCCTTAGGAATTGGATCAAATTCAGTTATTTGGACAAAACCCCCCCCCTTGCCCACCCCGCATCTCTTCTTCCCCTCACTCCTATCCTAGCTCTACCCACCTCGCTCCCATCCCCTCTTCTATTTCCCTTCACTCTCTTGCCTCCCCCCTCCTTCTCACACCCCCCTAAACCTTCACCCCCTCTTTCTCTTTCCTTGACCTCCCCCTCATACATCCGTCTGATGGCTCGTCATGTAAGGTGCATGTGGTAGTGTACAAGAGTTTTCAGAATGCCGTGCGAAACTGTTAATGTAGAAAATGGCATCAGTGATGAGAAGTGTAGGATATATGGCATCATGAAGGATATCATTGTGGGAAGTCACTAGTTTATGCCTCAATTTCGTTTTTGTCACACGATCCATAGTATTCAAACAAAGAAAGAACCCTCTAAGAGTGAGCCAGAGTAAATGTTTCATAGGACGAGTAGATGGCTCGTGCGAGTGGGAATTAATTAACATCAGAGCATAGTAAATTCAAGTTGTGCAACAATCATGGGAACAAGATGGGATCCTGGAGGTAAAAACCTGCCGATCAACTTAAATTTTCACTATAAATTGAGGATATACAATAATGTTTTCAATTGTGATAAGGCTAGGGCCTTGCACTTTGATAGAAGGTTGCATGGCTTCGTGAGGGACTCTCGGTGGGCGTTGGTCAATTTGTCGTTTGGGAAAGAGTGGAGTATTGTGTCACTGTGGGTTTTTGGGGTTACTGAAGAGGGAAGGGGGCTCTCAATCTATTGGCAGTCATTTCTGAGGGGAATTGGGGGGAGGTTCTATTATTGGGAAAGGGTAGGTTGGTGGTTTGTGGGTCTACTGGGCACTATGGGTCATTAAGGTTGCATTGTGTTTATGTGTTGGGATATTGTTGTCTATGATTATGAAGAGGGTAGGGGGCAATTTTCCTTTTTTGGTCTTGTGTGGGGGAAATTGGTGGGCAACTCTATTATTTGGAAACTATTTATGAGAAGGAGAATTGTTACCAACTTATATTGGCTCCTATGGGCATGGTTAGGCATTCTGAGACAATGGGTTGTGTCAGGTTCTGGGGAGTCTGGTGCTAGGAATTAGCATCAGAAATTGTGGTAGCGAGGGATATTTTGGATGTTAGAGTCTTAAGGCAGTTGAATTCAAGGGAATTAGTGAAAAAGAACAAGATAATTGAGCTAGAAAATTGGTTGGTAGTTGAGAAGCGTTGGCACCTCGAGAAAATAAAAATGGAACTAGATCACTGGGGCTCTCGTCACAAATTATCTGGGAGAATGGCAGGAAAAATAGAAAAAATACAACATGGAAATAGTCGCTCCTCACTACTGCTCACCATGTGAGAGAGAGCACTTAGAGATAAGGAAAGGCTTGGCAGAGCTGAGGAAGAGTTTTTATATGCATTAGGAGGAAGCATGTGCATGGGGCGAAAGAGATGCTGAGAAGAATTAGAAAATCCTCAAGGTGGAGGATGAAATCTATTCTCTTCACAACCATATCTACGACTTAAAAATTAAACTTGCAGAGAAAATATCCATCTCTCAAGAGGAGTTGACTGGAATAGACCTTAATCGGTTTGTTGACCAACCACACCTTAATCAGCCTGTTGACCGAAATGATTAATTCATTGTTTGTGGTTTTTTATGTGTAGATATAAATGTGTTTTACTGCTAGGAAAGTATTGTAGAATCTATAGTATAATATCAGCAATAACTATGTTGTATTTTGTAATTTTGAAAAGTCATTGGCCCAGCTTAGTATCAGAGGTGATCATTCTTCCCAATTTTGGCACAAATATGAATTGTAATCACCCAGTTTTAACCATGACCCTGGCACGAATTAATATATAATAACAATACTCTTTTTTGTTAAGAAAAAAAATCTCCGCATAATCAAAGATCTTGGCACAAACATAGTCCCTGCCTCTACCGCTAATTAATTCATTAAAGGTTGTGCTCTCATAATGAAATCTCTCAACACAAATATCTCTGCACAGGCATTTGTTAATAACAAATGCAAGTGTGTCAAAATGTTCCAAACTTCGATATACATATTATTGGTAATATGTTAGTACTAAATAATCCATATATTTGTATTTTGAATACCATTATATCTACCGTTAATTAATTGACTAAAGATTATGCTCTCATAATGAAATCTCTCTGTGTAGTGAAATCTTTCCTCACAAAGCTCTGTGTAGAATGAAATATCTCCATAGAAGCATTTGTTAATAAAAATACAAGTGTTTCATGATTTTCTTCTCTTCCATATGCATTCTCTCTTCCCACAATTCTTTCGCATCATCATTATTATATATTATTGGTAATATTTTAATAATAAATGGATTTTTGTTCCTGGGAGAAGGCTGAAAATATGTCGATTGCTAGGGTTACTGCTCCTCCTCCCTCTGCCGCCGTAGCTCGGCCCTAAGGGCCATGGCATCTTGAGATCTCTCAAGCCTTAGTTGCTCCATAACTCTCACCATGAGGATATCTGGCTCTCAGGAGGTCCTTATTACTCAATCATAGTTCTAGATGAGGCCCCACGCACTCTGAAAAATAGCATTTTCCGCATTCCTGAATCTCTTGATGGCCATGAGCCAATTCTACCCCTTGGGCCACACCTTGATAGTAGAAATTTAGGGGTTTTACTACAGATTGAAGCTGCTCAGACCAAGAACTTCTATGAGCATATGTATGCTTCTAGGGCTGAGGAAATCCATGACATAAGGGATGACTATGCTTAGGCTCGACGTATCTGCACAGCTCAGAACCGCATTGCAACATTGGAGGACTGCAGTGCCTTGTCCGACGGGAAGGATAATCACCCTGTAGCAGTTATGAAACACAATAATCCCTCATTGTTCAATTCTCTAGCCTCTTGGATGTGATCTGGCATTAAGGGTTCTCCAGATATGTCTCCCCTCTCTTTCTAGATATAAATCACTCTTTTATCTGGAAAAAATTTGCTACTCTAGGTTCACTCCACGGATCTGGTGAGATCCCTCTCGCAGGCCCTTGAACTCAAGCTGATGATACCCTCTGCCTCTCAACAACTTATCTATGGAGGTAAACAACTGAATGAATCTCTCCTACTTTCATTATACAATATTGAAAAAGATGCTTTGGAGGTTTTAACCCTCCGTCTACGAGGAGGGGCAGCTGGATAACCATCTTCTGTCCATGCACATCCATCCAAGAAATTCGCTCAAACCACGGAAAAATTTTCTCAACCTATGGAAGCCCCCAAGCCTTTCCTGGTGGATAAATCATAGGATGTGCCCTTAATATAAATTTCTCACCCAAAACTTGAAAACCAACATAAAAAATATGCAGAATATGCCATCATTTTCCGCTTCAACGGATTATGGCCACGCACAACAGATCTATATCAATGGATTCAATCCACTTGGACTAACAACATCAAGGTTATCTTCTGCTCGAATGGTTTCTTCATTATTCTATTTGCTTTCAATGAGGACTATCAAAAATCTGTAATAGGAGGTCCATGGTTTTGGAGAAAACAGGGCTATTCCTCACCCCCTCATTACCAGATGTTGACCCTTCTTCGTTAGTCATCACAAAACTGCTTATTTGGGTTAGGCTTCCCAATCTTCCTACTCAACTATGACACTCCTCTGTCTTCCAAGCTATTGGAAACTCTCTAGATTGCTATTTGGCAATGGATCCCTCTAGGGGACAGAAAGGAATATACACCTACGAAAAAATTTGTGCGGAAATAGATCTAAGTAAAGGTATACTAGATCAAATCAATCTTAAAGTGGGTTACTTCCTTTGGAATCAGACTCTGGATTATGAAAAAATTGTGTTATGATGCCGTCACTACCACCAAACAAGGCACCTTCAAAATTCATGCACTATCTTCGATGCCCAATAGAAAAAAGGCAATCGCAAACCGAAATCTAAAAGCTGGTAGCCCTGTGATCCGCCTCCCATGGATGACATTGAGACCCCCAACTCAGATGAGGAGGAGACTGAAGTGGAGGAAGAGGCACCAATAACGGAGAAGGAGACGGCCTTGGTAGACCCTGGGGGCCCAATGCTATCTTGAATCCACAGAAATGATCTCATGAGTCTACCTCCTCCGACTCAGATAAGAAGAAGACTCCTCCAGTGGCTAACGACAATATCCAGCTGGCTCTTAATTAGTTTCCCAATAATGTTTGGGTTAAAGTTACAAAAAAAAGGGGAAGAAATGTTGTATGGAGGAATCTACCCTTGTTGGGTAGATTCTAGGGACTGTCTCGCTTGGTCCCCTTATCTCACTTCTTGACACTCTTTGTTCTCTCTTGGTTATGTTTTGGGACCGAGGTTTATAACTGATCATTTCTGGTTCCTTTCTTCTCTGTCTCTCTTGCTTGTAACACCAGTTTTTACTATATGATTTTAATATAATTAGTCTTATTTATAAATATATATATATATATATATATATATATATATATATATATATTAATAATAAATAACACATATCTTTGTATTCCAAATACTTCTAGTTAATTAATTAAAATTTGTGTGGAGTGCGGATAAAACTATGCACATTGAAATATATTCACTCAATTAAATCTATATGCACAAAAATATTTGCATAATTAAATCTCTCTGCACAAAAACTCTTTTCATAATTAAATTTTGACGAAGACCTCTTGGACACTGAGCGTAGAAGTGTGGAGAATAGTGATTTTTCTGCACTCCTTTAGAATCAACATATTATTCACTAAAGACTATGATAATTACTTGATTAAATTTTGTTCTCTAATAATGAAATCTCTCCACACAAGTATCTTCACAGAGTGAAATATTTCTGCACAATGAAAGCTATCCACACAAGCATTTGTTAAATGGCTAGTATAGTTAGGGAAAAATTCTATTTGTAGTGATATAAGTGTGTCGTGATGTTCCACACTTCCATATGCATTCTCTCTCCATGCATTTCTTTTGTATCTTTATTATTATTATATATTATTGGAAATATTTTAATACTAAATTTCATTTTGAATATTGCTAGCTAATTCATTAAAGGTTACGCAGAATGCAGAAAAAACTCTGTACAATGAAATTTCTCGACGCAATGAAATATCTCCACAAAAATTTCGGTGAAGGCCTCTCAGAGATCAAGTGCGGAAGTGTGGAGAATAGTGATTTTTCCGCGCTCCTGCGGAATCAACTTCTTTCGTGCTGAATAATTTACACTATATTTTTTCTCAGAACACGTACAAGAGTGTGGAGCTTTGTTTGAGTGCAAAAAAATTAAAAAACATAAAATTTCATACAATAAACTTCTTCGCACTTCAAGTCCAACATACAATACCAAATCTCATTTATCAAATTAAATTTTTCATATTTTATTCATTTTTTGCGTAGTTTAAAATTAGTGTTTATAACATATTATTCCATAATAATTCTAATGATAATAGGAGATCTGCAATCTATTGAAAGAATTTAGTACTAGAGCATGTGAGAAAGAAGAAGTGTGTTACGTGCGAAAGATGTGTCCAAACGGTAATGTTTAGGAAGATGTGGAAACTTAACATTGCAGAGTTAATTACTGCTTATCAATGATATTAATATTTATATATATAATTGATATGCGATCAAATTATCTCTAAAGTGCTTAATAATATTTACTCTTATGCATTCTGTAATCATTTTTTGGTTGCAAAATATATCAATAAAATCATATCCACTAATATTATAAAATACCATTTTCGACATTTATTCGGTGAATTCAAGTATTTGATTTTCTAAGTTTGGAGATTACAATCAAATATTTCATTGTGTATAAAATTATTATAGTAGTTTTCGAATGCTACCGTAATGTAAAATGGTAAGAACCATACCAAGTTATTAATCGTTACTAAATTGAGTTAATTGATTGAACAGAGTTCAATTAATATTTGGATAATATGAGTTCAATTGCAAATGTAAAATCACTAATGCAAAATTGGCTGATAAAAAAAAAATTACAAAATAAATGTCCTAAATATGAAATGGTTCACTAAATATGTTATGGTTCCTAGAGACAACATCTAGGTTGAGGAGAGGTCAGTGCCTAGGGGATCTAAATGTTTCTTAAAGATAAATCAGCTCATCTCAAGAGTTAGACATAAAATGACTAAATCTGGTTCAATTACCCTACTCATAGACAAATCCAATTTATACAAAGACAATATGTCATACAAAATATTTAATGCTTAGATTTGGTGGCCTACACACAAAGAATGCAATTTCATTGATTGTTATAGTATAGGTGAAAGAGGAAACACGAGAAAATAAAATAAGTGCAAAGGGATGAACACTCAATCCTATTATGAAACCAGCTCCAAAAATAGAAGAAAAGAGAGATCAACGCCTTAGAAATCAGCCACTTTGAGGGGGAAACTTCCAATACATTACATAAATGAACAATTATTGGATGATGCAAATGACCAAAACCTCCTTATATATATAGGAGTCCATGGGATCACAATATAATCCTAGCCAACCTAACAATATTAATGTAAGGACACAATAATAACAATATTGGGGTTATAGGGGTACAACAATAACAATAAGGGGGTTACACTAACAACAATAAGGGACTATACTAGTAATATGCGGACCTAACATGCACTTCTACTTCAAAAAAGTGTTTTCCTCAACGATTGAGTCGGTTCGGATGCTTTTGTATAAAATTCTCATCCTCCCATGTAGAATCTTCAATGGGTAAGTTCTTCCATTTGATGAGATACTCTAAAATTGATCAATTTCGTAGCTTTAGAGTTCTTGTTTTGGTGACTACTTAAGGTTCCTATATGATTTTTCCTTCCTCATCATGAAGTTTTGTCAATATTGTTTGAACTGGAATTTTGTCCCCTTTAACCTTCTTTAAGCATGAAACATGGAAAATTGGATGCACTCACGAAGAAGTAGGAAGCTCTAATTTGTATGTCATAGTACCAATATTTTGCAACACCTTGTAAGGACCATAGTACTTTGGTGCTAATTTATTATCCTTCTTAGCTTGCTTGAGGGACATTTGTTTGTATGGTTGTAGCCGTAAAAATACCCAGCCTCCTACATCAAAACTTCTCTCGCTACGATGTTGATCTGCCAGTTGTTTCATTCGATTTTGTGTCAAATTTGTGTTATCCTTTAAGAGTTGGAGAACTTCTTCTTGATGCTCGATGTGATCTTCCACTTCTTGAGCCTTATAATTTTATCTTAAAGAAGATGTGATGGATGGTGGATGATATCCATAAAGTGCCATAAATGGGGTCATTTTTTCTACAGTATGGTAGGAAGTGTTATACCACTATTCAGTGAGAGGTAACCACTTAACTCATTGTGTTTTCTTATCAGATACAAAACAACGAAGGTATCATTCCACACATTTATTCAGTATCTTATTTTGACCATTGGATTAAGGATGATAAGATGAGCTATGATCTAGTTGAGTACCCAAACAAGAAAATAATTCTATCGAAAAATTTCCAGTAAAAATGGGATCTTTGTCACTTACAATAATCTTTGGGTTTTCATGTAGCTTTTGAATTGTTTCCATAAATGCAGTAGCAACTGTAATTGCTTTAAATGGATGATATAACGCACAAAAGTGTGCATACTTGGTAATTCTATCAACTACCACCATGATGACACTCTTTCCTTTGAAATTAGGTAAAATTGTGATAAAATACATTAAATCTCCTCCCAACATTGACTTGGAAAGGATAAAGGTTGTAGAAGACCTGGGGTCTTAATTGTCTCAACTTTGTTTTGCTGGAAAACCAAAAATCCTGCCACAAAATTTTGAATATCATATTGAAGGTCATCCCAAAAAAATCTTTCTTCACCGTGTGGTAAGTTTTTAAAATTCCTGAGTGTCCTCCTAAAGGAAAAGTGTGAAATTCCAAAATAATCTTTTGTTTTAGTTGGGAATTCTTGAAAATATATAAGCGATATTTGTACCATAAGGAATCATTTTTCCAACTAAATGTATCAGATGTACTAGGATCTTGCTGCAAATTTTGAATGACTGTCCACACTTTTTCATCCTTCTTCTATTCATCCCTTGCTTCGGTTATCCAATCTGGTTCGATAATAGAAATGGCACAAAGCAATGCTTCCACTTCTTCATCCTTTCTTGAGAGTGCATCTGTAAAAAAATTTAGCTTCCCTTTTTTGTAGATGATTTCAAAGTCATAACCCAACATCTTTGTGAGCCATTTTTGTTGCTCTTCTAAAGATAGTCTTTGTTCCAAAAAGTTTTTAAGACTATAATGATCAATTTTTACCTTGAAGTGTCTTTCCATTAGGTAAGGTCGCCATTTATTTAGTGCATGTAGTATGGCCAACATTTCCTTCTCATAAATAGCTTTCTGCAAATACTTTCCTTTGATTAGACAACTTTCAAAAGCAATGGGTCTTCCTTCTTGCATTAAAAAAACACCAATTCCATTTCCCAAGGCATCACATTCCACAATAAAGGTTTTTGTGAAGTCTGGCATAGCCAAGACTGGTGCTAGGCACATTGCCTCTTTAAGATGTTCAAAGGCCTTAGTTGCTTCAGGAGTCCATAAAAATGCATATTTCTTCAATAATGTTGTTAGAGGTGTTGCTATTCTCCCATAATGCTTAACAAACTTGTGATAATACCCTGTTGACCCGAGAAATCCTTGCAACTGCTTTATGGTTGTGGGGAATTTCCATTCCTTAATGGATTTACTTT
This sequence comes from Pinus albicaulis, assembly GCA_034641835.2. Classification (NCBI taxonomy): domain Eukaryota; kingdom Viridiplantae; phylum Streptophyta; class Pinopsida; order Pinales; family Pinaceae; genus Pinus; species Pinus albicaulis. The sequence goes on along the minus strand of CM076576.1, from coordinate 560,784,030 downwards.
TTTTAGGGTCTACCTTAACACCCTTGTGAGATACAATATAACCTAGATATTCCACCTCTTGTACTCCAAAGAAACATTTGGATTTTTTTTCATATAATTGTTTCTCCTCCAATAGTTTGAGCACCTTGTCAGCATGTTGAACATGATCTTTCCAAGACCTGATGCAAATTAGTATGTCATCAAAAAATACTAGCACAAATTTCCTAAGGAAGGGTTTGAAAATGCAATCCATCAACCCTTGAAATGTAGAAGGTTCATTGGTAAGGCCAAAAGGCATGACCAAAAATTCATAATGAACCTCATGAGTTCGAAATGTTGTTTTCGGAATATCTTCAGTATTCATTCTAATTTGATGATATCCCAAACGAAGATCCAACTTGGTAAAATAAATTGCTCCATATAATTCATCCAATAATTCATCAATCACAGGAATGGGAAATTTATCTTTAATAGTGAGCTTAATGATCTCCCTATAATACGGACACATGCACCATGATCCATCCTTCTTGTACACCAATATGACTGGAGTAGAGAAAGAACTTTGACTAGGCTGAATTATACCAACCTCTAACATTTCTGCAATCATACATTCATTTCGCTCTTTTGGACATAAGGATATCTATAAGGCATGATGTTTGGAGGAACACTTCCTGGAATCAAATGAATAGCATGATCATGATCATGAATAGGTGGGAGTCTTTTGGGAGTTTCAAACACCTTGGAATGATTTTCCAAGACTTTTTGGAGATCTGGAGAAATAGATGATTTTGATGTTGGAACTTCTAGTGAGCATAATTGTGAAATTACACCTCGTTGTTCTTTCTTCAGAAGATTTGTCATGACATTAGAGCTTATTATATTTCGTGGCTTCCCTGCGATACCCCATAATTTGATTTCCTTTCCTTTTGAAAAAAATTTCAAGAAAAGTTCTTGAAAATTAAAAGCTATTGTCCCCAAAGATTGTAACCATTGTACTCCTAGTACAACATCATCACCTCCCATTGGAATGGAAAGCATTGGACTATTCAATACATATTCCCCCATTGTTAGCTTAATATTATGGTATTTTCCAGAGAAATTTATAGTTCCTCCATTTTCAACAATCACTTGAAATTTTGGTTCTGGGTATAGGAAACAATTCAATTCCTTGGCTACCTTACAATGAATAAAATTATGGGTACTACTCGAATCAATCAACACTATTACCTTTTTCTTCTTGATATGTCCTTCTATCTTGAGAGTTTGATGAGTGGTAATTCCTAGCAATGCATTACACGATATGGTCAGACTTGTTTCTTCTTCTTCTAGGGTTGGTTCCTTGTCAGGGAAAATTTTAAGTATGGAAAATTATCTTGAAGTTTAAAAACATTGGCGAATCTCACTAGTCCCTAATATGTAAACTATAAAATGTTTATTGATGTATTTGTAAAATTATTCAAATTTATAATGATTTTATATATACTCTCTATATAATGTTGGCAATTTTTAAGGTAAAATAATTTTATATTGTAAAACTTGGGCGAATCATTTTTATAAGAAAATGGAAATTAGTGAATCTTTTCTTTGGAAAAATCATGGAAAATTAGCTCTCCCATGAATATTAGCCCCTAAAATTTTCCATGTTCCTTGTGTTTATCCTCTTCTTTTGAACTTTCTTGTTCATTTTCTTCCTCCTCTTCGCAATCTATGTAAAATAATTTCTTCTCAGCACACTTATGACCTTTAGTGTATTTTCTATCACAACTGTAGCAAAGCCCTTTTGCTCTCTTTTCTTCCAATTGTTGTGATGTCAACCTTGTAGGTTGTGGAAGTCTAGGAGTATCAACACTTCCATCTTTATATATGTGAGTGGTATGCTTCCTTGTCACCATAATTTTACATTCAATTTTTCTTTCCAACCTGTTGGCTCGAGGGGTCCTGACCCAGGTTCGGAGGTTAAGGTTTGCCAACAAACCCCTATAATATTGGCCCCTTCAGCAGTGACCTGCTTGCGCAGGCCAAAGTCTCACCTGAAGCAGTATGGGAGGGTGCTGGAACCAGGTTTTTGGACCCTGAGAGAGAGCAGGTAAGTCAAACAAGGCTACGTTCCCAGCTTAACAACTTCAGATCTAGTCACAGACTTATATCGCAGAGTTCATATCTACTAACTATCTTCGAATCCACGTGTGCAACACTGATCTATCAGTACAAAAACTATAATCACAGTAATCAATAGATCATAGGTTCATATAATAGGAACAAGGATATTCTCGTAGCTATAACAGATCTATTCGCAAGTCGATAGTCCACAGTTACCAGAGTTATTATCAGTCATAGGTTAATTTAGCACCTTCACATTAGTAATATCACAAGTAAGATCATAAATTCATACACAATAGATCATATGAATACTCTATATTATAACAACAAATAATAAACCATAGATCTCACAGTTCGCATGAACAATAGTACATAAACTCAGATAACACAAAGATACTCTAACCAGATTCACATATATTAATATAAAAAACCCAAATACAATCCAACATAGCTTGCGCACACAGCCAGTAGGGTCCACACACAGTAGGACTGAGGATCTCCGTGCACACAGCCAGCATGAGTTATTTCCCTATCAACCCAAACAGATCTAACACTTCACAACTATCATCAATCTCTATTATTTTTTGCCTATGACTCAAAAAAGGTTCGTCTACTTATACCGATTTAACCTATGCATCCAATGGTCCGCAAACTGTGGATTGTGGACTCTTGGTCTACCCTTGATCCGTTACAATGCGTTAGGGGTTTTGACCCAACCCAAAACCCCCACATTAGGCTAATTAAGACCAAAATATACAAAACTTAAATGAAATTGCATTTTTTTAGGGGACATTGTTCCAACAGTCCCCCAACACAATCTTGTGACTCGTCCTGAGTCACTGAGAGGGTAGGTTCTCCACCTGCACCTACAAAAATTTGATCACCTTGGCTAATGGAGGAAACATGCCTTCGCTCTGAGTAGTAGCATTCTGGGTGATGTCAAGCATCTTTTCAGAAATCGGGCCTTCCATTATGGTGGTGACACTCGCCAATGTCTGGTTTAGTTTTTTAACTGTGACATCCACATCTTGTGGCAGCTTGAGGGTCTCAGCAGCCCAAGGCTTTAGGCAGTTGTTGAGGGAATTTTTATTTTGCCGAAGTTCATCAATATCAACTTGGAGGGCGTGACTAGGGCGCAGCCATGTCAAGCGTTGAGTAGGAACTAAAGTGGACAGGGTATCTTCTAACGTCGCGAACTCTTCTTTCTACCACAGGTCCTGGTTGATGCTTCATAGGAGTGGATCGCACTAGAACTTGGTCCATAGCTACATGTCCGTATCTAATATTTGGGAAACCTACATGATTTTCCCTGTAATGGCGCACGTAGCCTCTACAACCAACGTGGTTCGCTGGGCTCGTACCTCCGGGGGTGTTTCAGTCTGCAACTTAGCCTAGAGGTCAGTGATCCATTACTCCATTCGTGCCTTGACCATTTGAACTTCCTCGCAGGAGGCCTTCAGTGCTGTGACCAACCTTTCAACCTTCACTTGAGGGGTGGTTGTGGCCGGAATCCCTGGGGTAACATCTGCGCAAAGTTGGTGAATCACGTTTTCTAGGTCTGTGTGTTGCGTGGTGGCCTGCAATGTATCTGTCTTCATCTGTAGCGCCCATAGCTTGGCCCAGATTGTGTCAACCACAGCATTATAATACTCCTATAAGGCTACCCATATGTCCTCCATGGCTAGAATGACTGCATAAGTGATTTGTACAAGGACTCCATCAGTTAATGCGACTATCTCGTTACATACCGTCCGCTGGGAGTGCTGCTTCTTACGGGGTGTTTTGACAAGTTTTCTTGTTCGCTTTGTGCCGTGGGGGGAGGAAGGTCCTCCTACATCCCATCCTTTTTTTCCTAGAGCTGGCTATGTTACCTGAGTCTTCGCCTCGATGTATTTTTCAAAGGTCTACTTCTGTTTTTGTTATGAATATTTTATTAATTATTAGTTAGATATAGTTATATTAGGTTTTATTAACTGAAAGGGCATGATCAAAGATCATGCCTCTTCGCCAAGGGACACCTTGAGGCTATATTTAAAGCCTAGGCGATCCCTCATTGTAATCATCTTTTTCATCTTCATCATTAATATATATTTATCAAGTTTACCAGAGTTTTTACACTCCATTGGCACGTAGCCACGCGTTTTCGGACTGTATTCACCCAGAATTATGAATTCCGTAACCGTAATTTGGGGACAGAGACGCATCGGCGTAATTACTTTCCGAATCAAGCTCAAAGCAGCCCATTTCGTAAAATTTAATTCGCAATTAAGACGCCAAGCGCGTTGACACAAATCTAATTTTAAGTTCCGAGGTTCATCATCATCATATTAAAAAATTTCGACGGAAATTTCAGAAATTTTTTAAACCAAGTGCAGAATTGCACCCAATCTTCCTTACGCCCTCCCCTCACATATCTCAGTACGCTACATTACACTCTCTTGCTGCACAAGTCGTTCCTACACAACTCACAACTCCATCCATTGATCATTACCATTTTCTTGTCGCTGCCATACTTTTCTGTTCCACCACCATTCTGGATAGCTTGGAGCTTCTAAAGTTCTTAGATCCTGTTCAGAACTCGGACCTATAACTTCCTATTACAGCACGGTGAAGCATACTGTTGAGAGGTACAGAAATAAGAGGCCAAGGTAAACAAGATTACAGGTTAACAATTCAATCCTGTGAAGAAATAGTGGTCAATCACCTGTGGTTCGGATTGTTTGCCTGAGGTTAAATATTGTGAAAGACTCGGACAGGTGTCTTGAGGAGACAATCCTCATCTCAATTCAATTCCAATTTATCTGAGTTTTACATCGATCATCCCCACCAGTCACTGCCGCCGCCGTTTTCTAACGCCACCCCTGCCACACTGTTCGTTCAAACTCGATATACCGACCACCCCTATCCGCCGACCCGTCATTGTTACACTCCATTCGACCGTCACCCCTATCCGCCGACCCGTCATTGTCCACTCCATTGGTAGTACCGTCGACCTCGTTTCGAGTCACTGTTTTTTTGTTGCACCTCCGCGGCATTTTTCCTTTGCAACAAATCGCTAGACCAGCGATCGACAGACACCATCGCAGTTGCCAATGCGCACAAACCACCAGTGATCGAGCTAGCAGTCTTCGTTGCCACCACCACTACGTCCGCTAACACGTCCGCCGTTTTCTGCACTCCGCCCGTAAAATATACATAACAATTTTAAACGGCAGCAAATAAAACACGTGTTATTTGCTCGGTCTGTCGGTTAGTCGAACGCATTACGCTGGGTGTTCTATGCATTATGGGTATATATATCATTGAGTTATAAATAAACGATACAGTGTTTAAAAACGATACAACGTTTAACATTTGATACAACGTTTAAAACATACAGCGTTTTAAAAAATACGGTGATTCGATATATACGGCTGCATAATTTTGGACGGCTGTGTAAATCTGACAGCGTGGTTTAAATCTGGACGGGTAACGTCTTGTGTGACTATCGATATAATTCTGAGCATCGATATATTAAAAAAAATCGATTTGTTAAAAGTATATCAAACAGTGTGTCCAAACGGAACGGGCACATTTGTGACGGAACAATTTTTTTAACTATATAAAATATATAATATATAGTTTGATTGATAATTATATACATATATATTATAATTATATAATTCATTTATATATATAATTTTCATTTAATAATTATATATATAACAATTATATAATTAAATTATATATATTATATAATTTTTAATTAAAAATTATATATATATAATAATTATATAGTTTAAAAATATATATATATATATATATTATTAATTAATTAATTAATTAAATATTAATTAATTAATTAATTCAAAAAAAAAAAGAAAAATCCAGCGTAAAAAAAAATTTCCATCTCATACATATCTAAAAGAGTGTCTTTATCAATGATGACGATTGATCAGATAAAAAGGCAAATATGGCTAAAACAAATGGAGGCCACAGAAAAGCTTAGCAAAGCAATGAACAATATGACAGAACTCTTCAGTAAGCTAAATGATAAAATAGATAAGTTAAGTCCGACACAATCCCCAATATCTCCTAACAGGGAACAAAATCAACAAAACAATTCTGCAGATTCAGGGAACTTAGAAGAGCATCAGGAAAATGCTGATTCCCCACATCACCATGAAGATACAGATGTTTGTAAACAACAAAGTGTTCTATCCCCAGACTTGAACGAAACATGTGAAGCGACAAACACGTCCGAAGCCATTGATATAACGGCAGAAGCTGTTGAGGCCTTCGGTGATGAAGCACATATGGTTGTTAAGAATGAAGTATTTGATGATGAGGAGAAGTTACATCAGACAATAATTGTTGGTAACTTACCTCTAAATCTAAAAAGGAATCACAAAAAATCACCAGAAGAACAAGGAATAGTTGGGAAACATGAAAAAGTATTCCAAGATCTACCCATAAAAGTGTCTTCCAATAGGAAAATCAAACGTCCAATAGAAGTCAAGACAGTATCTAACTCTGTCGATATCAGATCTTTTCACTATCCAGATCAACAACCGATTGAACTCGAGAATATGCTCCACGACCTTTTTAAAATGTGGGAAGCAAGAGCTCATCGCTTGAGAAAACCAGACATTCGTCAACATTGTCCATCATTACGTATGCTTTGAGGACAAAGCATCTTAAGAGAGGGGCAATGTTATGAATATTTTATTATTATTTATTAATTAGATTTAGTTATCTTAGGTTATTAACTGAAAAGGCATGATCAAAGATCATGCCTCTTCACCAAGGGACACCTTGAGGCTATATTTAAAGCCCAGGCGATCCCTCATTGTAATCATCTCTTATCTCTTATCTTCATCATTAATAATATATATTTATCAAGTTTACCAGAGTTTTTACACTCCATCCTC